>CM032343.1:7136900-8336900 GCA_019022885.1 Schlechtendalia chinensis | reverse complement strand
ACTGTGATGAAGTGGTGAAGAGGTGTAGTTCAATTGTTACGAATTATGTGAAAACCATGGATGTCAATATAGAACACGTAGAAAGTGCAGTAGATCAGTTTGTCGAAGATTTTATATCGAGTACTGAACAAAATGATTTGCCTCTTAAATTTTTGTATGAACTATTGAAATGTGCAAATAATATCGATTATTCAGAAATAATTAAATGCTGTGAACTGGCGTCTTACATAGACGGATCATTATCTTATACTAGAAATAATGGGAACTATGTAAATATGAATATTGAATGTTTTTACATGGTATATGCACTATATTCCCATATGTATGTGTTTACAAAACAAATTTTAAAATATTTCACTGTATCCGAAACTAAACTACCTGGTGAATTGGAGAATGAAGTTAAAGAATTTGTCAATATTATGGCTGATACAATATGTAATGTAAATGTGATCGCTGACCTTCTGAAATATTTTTCAAATGTGAGTGTTACAAAACTTAAAATTTAGTTTATCAACAAAATTAAAAAACAATTTTTTTTTTAATTAATCCAGAGAAAATATTGTTGTAAAATCAAGAATCGTGTATTTGAGAACACTAAAACCAATGTCGCAGTTCTTTTACAATCGCAACCAAAAAATGTGGTGTCCGACATCATAAACACAATTATTGAAAAGTAAATGAGTTATTGTTATTAAATGTTATATAAATAATATGCACTGTTATATTCTGTTCAATTTTCACAATAGAACAATTAATGATGGACCGTACTGGAGTAAATCATTGAAATTCTCTTTAGATATTATATCACTGACAAATGAAGAATTGATTAATTTACATAAATCTACAATGTTAAAACACAGTGACAGTCCAAACTGTACATACATTATACAAGTAAAATAATTTTTTATACACTTATTGATTTTTATATAAATATATAACACTTCTCAATACTTGCTCAAATATGTGTTATAGTTGAATAACACATGCATTTTTAGATGGTCGTTTTGATGTAATTTGTGTTTAATTTATGTAGGTATTTGCAAGTTTGTGCGATATCAGGGAATTTCAGTTAAATGATTTGTCTTTGATAAATAATCGATGTATTTGGAATGTGCATCTTAGAAAGACGACTAACAGCGATAACCTTTTACGGATTCAAAAAGTACTGGGTTCAAAAGCAAAATTGCTTACAGATGATACTGAGTGAGTATTGTTAAGATTAGATTTGTTTAGCTATTGTTCATATCTTGTGTTTTGGTTTAAGGTTCTTGAACGATGAAAATATAATGATTCTAACGATACGTAACCTTGAGTTTTTAAACTTGGTTTTTCTTTACACGGAGGAGCCATCTATAATTTTAAAGTACAGAAAAATAATATTTAACCGTCTAGAATATTTGATGCAGATGCTGTGTTATGTAGATGATTTTGATTGCAAAACGTATTTGCCTGTTGGAGTGATAACTGTTTTAGTTGGATCATTATTTGGAAATTTTATGAGATTTTATCACGATGAGATTTACAAAAATGTACAACAGGTTAATGCAAACCTAGCTGTATTTAGATCAGATACAAAAGTATTATGTGATTGTTTATTGAATATTTGGATTCAATTATCAAAAGAGTGTAACAGTTGTATTCATGAATTAGTTTTACAATCGCTAAGCAACCATTTAATGTACTTGGAACTTGAAGAAGTAGACCAAAAAGATTTGTTCGGTCTTTGCTCACAACTAATTAATTCACATTATTACCCAATTGAAATCAGTGCATGCAATATTTTAGACAGGTTTGTTTGTTATATATAAAAAACGCAAATTATGTAATATAAAATTATAATCTATTATGTATTTATATATATTATAAATTATAATATATAATAATTTCTTAATCTGTTAGATTATGCACGCTGCCCAAATTGACTATAGGAAATAACACGGAAATTAATCAAATGTCATTTAAACTTGATTTGTTACCATTACAACAACTTCAAGACTTAGTTGTTACCATGTTAACGGACATCAAGTATATTATTTGTTAAATAATACTAGTTTATGACATTTTAAAAATTAAATGCTTGTTTTTTAGAATTGGAAGCACATTTGAGCCTGTACCTTTTACAGTTGATTTTAAAAACACCAGAGTGTATTTGTTAGTATGGAATGTAATACTTAAATTATGTTCAAAACTCGAATCTCAAGAACGATACAAGTACATTTCACATTTAAAGTGAGTTGTGCATTACAATATAATATAATGGTATACGATCTATATTAATTATCATAAATATTTCAGTGATGATAACTCGATTTTATATTTGATGGAAAACTTGTTGAAGTTAATGCCACATTCCATCATAAAGACATATGCGAACAACGATGTTAATCCATTTATCAAAGAGCTTTTTAACCTGCGTCCTAGTTGTACACCAACAGATTACTGGAACAACAAAAAGTTGTGGCATCTGGTGTGTTGGACGTATTACAATGTGCTACACACATTGCCAGCAGCTGTACGCAAATGGTGGGTAAATTCTGAACACAAAGTGTCCACATTGGTCGACAAGCTGACGACCAAATATGTGTCACAGAGTTTAATTGTTCAAGAATTCCAAGACATCAAACACGCAAAGAAAATCGATAATATTATGGTATGTATTTTAAATGGTCAATTTTGTAACCACCTAAGTGACATGCTTACTATATTATTGATTTAGGTGAATTTGTTTGAAAGTCGTGGCATCATCGTTGTGTCGTACGTAATTGAAGAAACGACAGTGGACATTACATTACAAATGGCCAGTAACCATCCATTGGGATTGATCAAAGTCAGCAGTGACAAAAGCATGATAAACATGAATCAATGGAAAGTGTGGTTAAAACAGTTAGCATTGTTCTTTTCACATCAGAACGGTTCCATCATCGATGGTATATCATTATGGCAGTTAAATATCACAAAGAAATTTGAAGGCATCGAAGAATGTTACATATGTTATTCGATATTACATAATTCTAATTATCAACTGCCCAAATCCACCTGTCGTACTTGTCACAAGAAATTTCACAGCTCATGTCTAGTAAGTATTTTAAAGTGGTAATACCTGCAAAATTTATTTGCCATCTCATAGTAATATATAATTTGTGATTTTTGTTTTTCAGTATAAATGGTTTGTAACAAGTAACAAATCCACCTGTCCTATTTGCCGTAATCTTTTTTAAAGTGAAATCTAATGGTTACATTGTTATTAATAATTGATTATAATATATAAAAAAATAAAACCATTTTTTTTTTTAAAATTTAGTTTTTTTAAAAAATAAACTTGAAAAAAGGTTAATCAACTAAAATTATAAAATAAAAATCTTATTAACCATAATGTATAAATATGGTTGCAAGATATATATTAGTCTACATAATGTAAGGTTCCTTCTTTTGGAGGAGTCGTACCAGTGATAGTACCTTCCTGAGGGGAACTACCTTGCTGAATCCAATATGATGGTATTTGTTGTTGGGTTTGATACGTAATTGTTGCTTGCGGTTGTTGTTGTTGTTGCTGTTGCTGCTGCTGCTGTTGTTGTTGTTGTTGTTGCTGCTGCTGCTGTTGTTGTTGTTGCTGTTGTAAATCTGCTGCTTGTGCTGGAGTAAATGTTTGATTTCTCATTGGATCAGGCAACACTGTGAATGTTACCGACTGTGGTCGATTAGTTTCCGATACTGGAGTAGCCGATCGTTGGTCTGGCTCGTATCCACGGCCTGAAACACATACACAGGAAGATATTTAGGTATGTATAGAGGTAATCATTTATGAAATATTTAAAATTGTATAAATTATTGATGTTGATAGAAATATGATCAAATATTTAGTAACACAAAAATATATACAAAATATAAATATAACACAGTCAGTAATATATTGAGATGTTTATCTTGAAAAATAAATTATATTTAATTTTTATTTACCCGGATAAAATTGATATCGCTGTTGTTTATTTCGATCAACTTGCTTATTAATGTCTTCTGTAAAAACAAATTAAAATTATTATCTGAATCATGTAAAAATTATTTAATAATATTTACCTTTGGCACCGATATTTGAGCATTCCTTGGAGCGTGAATCACCTGAAATCAACATTTATTCATGAATATCAAAGATATTTTATAATGAATCAAAAATTTTATGAATCCTGTGAAATAAATTATTATTAAATGTTATTAGTTTTTCCTTCTGGAACCTGAAAAATAACATTTGATTAGAATAAATTGCAGCTACGCTGGAAAAAAGAAATTTTTCAATGTAAGTGTTATAAATGCATTACAATAGTTAACCTGAAATGTTTGAGGCACCTGTTGCCAATTGCTGTTGAAAATTAGTCTGTGGTGTACGTCTTCCTGTACTTGATGTCGCTACCATACCATTAATTGTCACTTGGCGTACTTGGTTGTCGTCATTACCATCATTACTGTTGAATAAATTGATAAAAATTGCAATAAAAATTAGTTATAAAAAAAAAATTGATTAAAATTAAATAAGGCTCCTCTTCTCCTGAAAAATAACATGATTAAATCTGATCCTAAAATAAAATCTGTTAGTTATTGTATTAATTATATTTACAATACTATACAAAAAATATATATTTGTATACTTGCCCAGTAACTGAAGATGGCCCAGTCCTTATTATTTTAGCACCAGTTATTCCTCCACCTTCTGATACAACCTGTAATTATTTTTATTGGTTATTGACGTTGCTACTATTACTTATAGTTTACTTACCATTTCATATGATCGTTTTAAAGGTTGATATTGAAATTGGTTGCTTTGTTGAAAATACTGAATGGACTGCTGTTGTCCTTGTTGTATCATAATTGGTTGACTGTCATCTTGTTTATAGATAACTTGTTGTTTATCTGACATTTGTGTTTGAATAACTTGATGTTGAGTTTTGTGTGGTTGTTGTTGTTGCTGAGGAAGCGTCATTGTAACAATACCATTGCCTTGCGATTGTAAGATCTGATGAGATATTGGCAAAGACATCAATTGATTGCCGGCAGGTGATGCTGTTTGCTGGGCAAATGTTTTGCCTTGTTGTTGAAGTAATAACTGTTGTGTAGATGCCTGATTAACTTGTGATTGTAAAATACCAGGCAAGTTCTGTATGATTTGTGGTTGAAGGTTTTGGAATTGATTTAGTTGAGGCATCATCATTTGTATTTGAGGGGGTTGCCCTGGAGTTTGCTGTACGATTAATTGACCATTGGGAATGTTTGCTGGAATCAATTGACCAGATTGTGTTTGTTGTAAATGAATAGTTTGCATAGCAGGCTGTTGGATTTCAGCTGGGGTTGGTTGTTGATACTGTACAATCATGACTTGACCTGGCTGACCAGAAGGCTGCTGATACTGTGCCATTTGGTTGCCCAGTATATAAGTGGTACCAATTAATCCACTGTTGTTGGGTTGATTTAATTGGGTTACTTGACCAACATTAGGAGTTTGAGTCATTTGGAATGCATTTGATTGCACTTGAGGTTGGTATGCAATAATTTGGCCATTAGACGTTTGAATATACTATAAAAAAATTATTGTTTATTGATTTTACAACCGTTTGAATCAAAATAAATTTTACTTGAATAGGTAATGTAGCTTGAGTCATAAAAGCTTGAGTGTGTGGAATTACTCCATTAGCTAGTGAAGTAGGAGTAGTGTGAGTTACGGATGGTGTGTGTTGAACATTTTCTAAGCTTTTCTGCATATGTAAAACAAAAGTTAATGCACTTTACATAAATATTTTTCAATCTGAAACATACAGTTTGTACTGTTTGTTGCTGTTGTGGTTGAATGGTTGAATAGCTAACTGGCGTTACGGACAATGGAAGTTGGTGCTGTTGTTGCTGATTAACTACTTGTGTTTGTATTTGGGGCATTATTGTTGCTTGATGTTGACCTAAAGAAGCAATATGTGTTGGACCTTGAGTGTTTTGTGGCGACTGTTGTTGGTGACTTCCCATTACCGGTGGGGGGACTGCCATTATTTGAGGCACTAAGTTATCAATTAACAACAGTGAAAATGTGTAAAATTAGCAGTATACTAATACATTGAGTTTTGATAAGGGGAGAGAGATGATTCAAAAATAAAATAAATAATATTAATTAATTAACTGGTAAACAATTATTGAAATGACTTTTACCAGCTTGTTGTGTAAACAATGGCATTTGGACATTAGCCAACAGACGTCTGTAGAACTTGTGAACCATCTTGCAATGTCATCATCCCAGATTGTGCAGCAACTTGAACAGTCTGATATTGGGCTGTAAATAGTTGTGAAAATCAAGGAACTCGCTTTAAAATAAATGTTATTGATAATTACCTGGATGTATTTGACCATTATTGGTTTGTATAGTTTGATGGATTATTTGGGGTTGTTGGATATGTACATTAGTTACCTGGTGTGCAATATTATGTGGTGCTACATGGTTAGAAGAATATATAGCACTGTATTCATTTTGAATAGTTTCAATCAAATTGAAAGCCAACTGTCTACCGTTTTGCAGTACTTCATTTTTAGCATGTCTACAACAATTATAGGTACAATTTAAATTAAAAACATATATATAAATATTTTTTTAAAATTTAAATTCAGTGTATTTATTTTAAAACACTAAAATTTTTTTAATTTTAATTACTCGACACAAAGATGTAAAGGTTCGACTGATTCTTGTCCATTAGCTTCAATGAATCCAGAACCTCTTCCTCGCATGGTTACTACAGCCCCCGTTTCATTCATTATATAATGAAGATTAGCTCCATTTAAACCTAATATTTTGTTTCTGAGGTCAAAAGATGGAGGTGCATGATCTAAGCCAATTAAGACTTTTTCCTATAAAGTAAAAATTAAAAATTATAATTTTACAGTATTTAAATTATATTTTAAATTTGAAGTAAAATAAAATAGTATACTCACAATTCCTGCACCATTGATCAAAGGGCCAGATGTTAAATTAGGATGTTTAGACATATCTTTGTCTCGTTGAATAAGAGATTGAATTTTTTGAATAGCAACTAAAATGTACAAATAAAAAAAAATATATATATATATATATTTTTTTTTTAAGATACAGAATATATCTCAAGTAACAAGTGAAGAACACAATATTCTTACGGTCTAAATTTTGTTTTTTTGGCCCTTTAATTAGTAAATGTAATGATCGCTCTGATGATGCTTGATTTTTTTCTTTAGGAGTTAAGTACCGTCCTCTAGTGACAATCACCGTACCTGCACAAAAAATTATGTTTTTGTTACTGAATATAAATTAAAATAAATATATTAGAATTGAACATAAATAAATGTGTAGTATATATAGTCAATATTTGAATAAGAAATAATTACCTGAAAATTCTTCAATATCATTTTGTATAGACTTGCTAGTAAGTAGTATTCGATCTGTGTCGGCTAAGTCGTTGATCTCAAATTGAGTCTTTAGTTGCGATGTGGCTTGTTGTGGCGCCGTACATTGAGTCTATGCATAAGATGACAAATTACAAGTAATTTTTTACAAATTAAACCCGATTTGGTTTAATTGATCTGGTTGGCTTATTTGCACGATATAACAAACCTCCGGTTGATCTCCAACCCGTTTTGCTAGAGCCGATTCAACTCGAGTCGCCATCTCCACTGCTAACTTAAGATTGTTTGTTGGCATTGACATCATGTTAGCAAGAATCAATAATGTTTAATTAACGAAACGTCTATGCAAATGTGCATAATCGACATTTCAAATATCTAATAAAGAACGAAACGCCAAATAATTTTTTTTCAAGATTGTAGAATGTTATATCGCTTCTAAACGCGATAACAAGAGACTGTAAACGGATATACTGAACTGTATACGACTGTAACAACGGCAATGAAAATACCAATTTCCAAATTATGTTCAGCGGATTCATATTACACAAACACGTTCGTCAGTGTGACCGTTTTTACTATACTTTCAAATTATCGGATAAAAACCGTTATAAACGTGATTCGGTCGGTTGGTTATGATTTGATTGTCTTAAGCACGATTGATGGCTGATGGGAACAGACCTCAATGTCTAGGACAGGAATCTCTGGCACTATAGAATAGATATTGTTCCAGTGATTCCAAGTTGCGCAAGTAATGTGGAATTAGAATTCCTCTTTAAACAATAAATAATTTAATGTTACAATACAATGTTAGCAACACTGTATAATTAACAAAGGTTAGGGGTGATGAGGGTTGTGTAAGGGTGAAAAACAGCCTGTGGAAAATATATAATAAAACACAAGAAGTTCTATGACAATAGAGCGGCCACAAACCAATCAAAACACGGTTGTTGCCCATTTACAAATGCCATAGTCGCGATGAAGTTTTACCTTGGTCTTAACATAAAATGTTTTAATCAATGGTTTGTCATTGGAAAAAGTTAGTACTGGGGTAGTAGTATAATTTTGTATATAACAAATATGAAATAAATAATATGTAAATAACACACACACACACACACACACAATATATATATATATATATAAATAGTAAATAAGGATTTTAAGTAACAATTTTGTTTTAAAAAACCATGAATCACAATTAAAAATATAATATACACATATAAATGGTGTAATTTTTCTGTCATTTCATATATAGTTAACTTAGAATTACCTTTAAACAATATAATATATAGGTACATTCAATCGTATTTATTTATATATTATAAATATATTGGTAACCAGCCATCAGGTATTCGATTTTGAAAGCAGTAACAAATAGTTAGGAACATTCAAAATTAAAATTAAAATAATTAAATAAAATATTTAAACAAAAATTTACAATAAAGTTGGTAAAAAACCATAAGGTTTAATATTAAAATCTAATTCTTTTAAAACAATTTGGTTTTGGTAACGAATTTTTATCAATTGTTCAAATGCACCATTACATGATTTAGAACAAAAATATTGGGCATCAAAATGAGCATGTGATCTAGAAAAAAATGAAAACAATAACATAAATTTAGTAGTGTGGTAACTATTACTAAATGTAAATTATAGTGTTGCAATATCTGAACCTCTGTATAAATTTATATATGTAAGGAAAAATTGTATATTTTATCTGGTAATAAATTAACATAGCATTTATATAGTTGTGAAACAAATGGCTTACCCATGTTGAAATAAACATATATAACTGTATGTAAATAAAGGTCTAAGACAAAACATACAAGAAGCAGCTGGACCAGAAGATAGCTGATCATATAAAGTTTTGGGCATGTGATGCTTGGGAAATGGGGTCTTCCAAACGTATAGTACCCTGAGAGCAAATTCTTTCAACGAAGGAAAATAAGCGTGCTTTCCTCGGACGCTGAACACTTGTTTGATTTTTGGCGAAATAATCAAATTATGGTTGTTGTACCTCAACATTACATTAGGCAACATATGTGCTTCTGAAAAATGTTCAGTACCGCAATTTTTCGCTCTAAAAACATTTTTTAATTTTTACATTTTGATAATTCAAAATCATAATATATAAGTTTGAACATTTAATTACTTAATATTCATTGGGACATGATTCAAAAATGGATTGTGGTCTACGTTGACCTTTGCTTCCAGTTTGAAGATTACAGCCGGCATGTACAAGAGTTTATTGTGTGTCAGTGACAGATATTCTATATTTTTCAAATTACCTAAGTTATCTGGCACAGAGATTAGTTTGTTGCCATTCAACAATATTTCACCCAAATACAATTCTTCAGGTTGAATTTCTGGCAACATTTCAATTTCATTGTCAGACAAATCTAGCAGCCACAAAGACTGCATGTTGAAAATGTCTACATGTCACAGAAGTATAAAATTAATTTTTTTTTACATTATTTCGAGAATATGAAATTGTTTAATTGTTAAGGTACTTACCATGAGGGACGATTTTTATTTGGTTGCGTGACAAATTAAGCTGTGTCAATCTTTTGAGTGTCGACAATGCAGAAGGAATATCTGTTATAAAGTTGCAAGGCGCGCTTAACACTTCTAAGTTCTTTAGCTGACTTAGTTCATTGGGAAAACTCAATAGTTTATTATTGCCTAGATAGATGTGTGTCAACTTCACCATACTGTTAATCCATTTCGGCTATATACAAACGATTCATTGTAATATGTGTAAATTTCATTAAACAGAAGATTATCATTTATTGACCTGAACAAAATTAAATACGAAAAACAAAAATGGAACGTACTAGTACTTCGATGGAGTTGTTCTTTATGTAGAGTTGATACACTTGCTCTTTGTACTGTTTCAAATCTTCAGGAAAATCAACCAAATTTCTGTCATTCCAGTGCAAAATATGACCAACACCAAAAGTCATTGTCATGATATTGCGGAGCATGTCAAAAAAAAAAAAAAAATAATAATAATGGTTTTTATTCGTTTAATAGTTAAGTATACTAAAAATAATTGTTGGCATCAGTCCAAAAATTATGTTTAATAGGTTAGTAGTAGAGGGTATATTAATAGCAGTTTGCTTACTAAATTTTTTTTTTTACAATGGAGTTGAGTACCATAGAGTATATTTTTGTTTTTATAATATATTTTAGTAAAATTACCTAGAGATAATATTAAGTTTTGATTAAATTAGTTATAACTACAGATTGGATTTTGATACCATAAAAAAGCACTTATAATCTGAAAAATACTTTTTTTTTTAAATCAAATTTTTTTTACTTTAATTATTGTATTATTTGATCACAGTTGGAAAGTTTCTATTAAATGTAAATTATATGATTGTACAATTTAAAGGCAGTACTTTAAAATATTTACAAACATTTTAGATATTACATATATTAAACTAACTATGAATGATGAAGTCATTATCTTTTATACATTTATTTTTCTATTGATAGATTTAATGTGGTGTTAGCAAATAAGTAAATTAAATGGTTGTTAATGTAATGAAAAAAACGATCAAATGATACAATTAAAATATAACACATTAATCATATTCACTGTACAAAATATCTGTATTTTACATTCTGACACGTTGACCCGTCTTGAGTACTGAGTCTTCTTGAGGTTGAAACACTTCTTTCTCCAGCTGCTCAGTTTTGCTATTGGGGGATAATATTGTCCCTGGCTTCTAGTTGTATTATCAGTCATGTCTATCCAGTCATGATTGATGTGTTCCTATCATTTATTCATGTGAATAGTTGGTGTTGCTAGAACACACACATAGTAAAAAAAACAAAACAAAACAAATAATGATCTCATTGTTAATTGACTTGTTGTTCACTAGAAAGACATTGCTAATGCAGCTTACGTTTCGTGCATAAACATTTTGTGTGAAGTAATTAATAAGCAGTCAACTAATACGTCACAACTAGATTCAACATGTTCAACACGTATTTGATTTTGTCAACGGAAACATCCAGTGTAACCTCTTCACGCTTGGTTGTGATACGTCATAAATCACAAAAAAAAATATACGTGATAGATAGTATAATGACTTGACACTTACATGTGACAGAGGCAAGGACCAAGATGCTGAAACACACGAAATCCCGGAAACAGAGAGTATCATCGACAGACAGAATCGAGTAGTCGAACTCGAGTGCGTACAATTTTTTACGAAATTCGGCAATTAACGCTTGTACAGCAACGGTGTATGTCTGAGCCTTCATGTTTACGAGATTTACATTATTACTCGTCATTTTCTATTTTGCAGACGGCGCGGAGCTTTAAATAGCTAAGCGCGGGAAAAGACACACTCAGGTGACAAAGTGCTGATAGTGTTATCATAAAACAATATGTTTGGTACATAGACATATAATAATATATAGTGTCTATGGTTCGGTATCATTACCTTTGATTAATCATTATCAAACGCAGTAACCGTTGGATCACAATTTAAACACTACTTTTAAAACGTCATTATAATCCTTATAACCTGGTACCTCCATTCCTTTAGGAAATCTTGCAGGATGTTTTAAGTTACCGTTATTTGTATATTGATGTCATTTGACTCAAGTTTGTGTAGTAACAACGTGTTTGTCCTTGTAATTTCCAGTGTTCAGTGTCAAGTTCACTTTAAAAAATGGACAGTAAAAAAACTGGAATGTGTTGCTCAGTTATGTTTTGCCAATGTAAAACAAGTGCTAGGAATATAAGTTTTTTCAAATACCCTAATGACAAGCGTCTTGCTACGTGGACAAATAATTGTAAAACTGAAGAGCTAACTGAAGCACTCAATAAAAGAATAGTTATACAATTTGTTGGGAATATCTTGAAAATAAAATGTTTTTAAATGCTACAACCAAAAACAGACTGGTTTTCAATGCTATTCCAACAAAATTTAATGGTAAATACTATTTAAGTAATTTTAAATGTCATTTAATATAATTGTTTTAAACAAATTTAAAAAAAATAAAGATTTCATACAATTTTCATCGACAACCTGTTGCCATCTTTTTAGTTTCTAACAGTTGTGCAGGAAATGATCTGCAGGATATAATTTTTAAAACTATTACCAAACTTTTTATTTTTTATACTGGAGTAAATGTAGAAAGCTTTATAACTGACATGGGTTTTAACTTTGTGAATTTTAGTAAAAATGTTAATATTATACCAACTATACCTTTTTTCAAGTAAATGCACATAAAATAATTTATATATTTGACCCACCCTATCTATTAAAATCGACTAGAAATATGTTTTTTCAACACCATTTAAAAATTAAATAATCATTTAATTAAGAACTTGGTATCATTTTTTGAACAAGACGTTAAATGTAATGCCCCTAAATTGACACATTCTCATATTCTTGTTTGAGAAAATAAAAGTTTTTTTGGCTTCACAAGTATTTAGTCGCAGTGTAGCGGTTGGCATAGAAACTTACCTAGCTAGTAATAAATAGCTGACTTATTCAAAAGCAACAATAGAATTTATTGATAACATGTACAAATTGTTTTATATTTTAAATTCTTCAAGAAGGCCTACTTCTAAAAATGTCAATAAACCCTTTAAACAAACAATAGAACAAGAAAATCATTTAAAATATATATGCAACATTTTTTTACAAATTTAATTATTATTAATAAAAGTAATAACATAAATGTTACTAAGCGAATGAAATTTATTAACAGCTGGTTAGTCTCTACTGCTGGCTTGCTTTTACTTTGGTCCACAACATGGATATTTCCAAAAATCACACAGGTGTATAAATGTTGTTTATTTTCTAACAAAGCCTATAGCATAATGTCTTTGTGATGTTTAAAAATTTCATGTTAATGACTTTTGAAGTGGGGATAATCATGTTATTTTATAGAATATATATTTTATAAATATTTAAAATTATAGTAGAATAATGTGTACATAATCTAAAATTAAATATGTTTACCATTGGCCAATGATAACATTATATAGTGGATGAATTGCATAATAAAATATTACCACCCAATTAGAAAGGTAACTAAATAAAAACACATCAATTTGTTTATTCTTTAAAAATGTAATTAAAGAAAAATATTTCAATTTTTATATAATAATAAAATTACAGCTATTTATATACACTTAGAATTAAAAAAACTAGATAATGTTATAAAATTTTTATTTAGATGCCTGTAACTACCGAAATTATTAAAATACAAATTTTGTAATTTATACAAATTTATCGATTCTATTGCAATTGAAAAATAAGAAATTAAAATAAGTCTTGTTAAAAAACAAGCACAGGACAAAAAATATTATTGATCAATATGATTTTTTTTTTTATTGTTACAATTACTTATACATTTGTCAGTCTCAATATAATATGATAAATGGCAGTTACAAGTTACAAATTGTATTTAGTAGTACAACAGGCACCAAGTTTGTTGTTATAAACATTATTAGAATTAGAAAAGAAAAAAAATTAAGTTCAAAAGTTTGCAATTTTAAATATGTATTTTATTTTAATATTATTAATAAAATTTTGAAAATCCCACTAAGTATGTTTTAAAATTGTAAATATTTGAAAATCAATAAAAACAAAAAACGAAACCCAGATTATTTAACATATATATCTCACAATACACATAAATTTACTGAAATTACTAACAAAAAAAAAAAAAAATAATAATAATAAAAAAAACAGTATTATCACATGCATCAAGTGGATTTGCATAATTTTATTTAGTTATATTTCATACTACTCTCTAATCAATGAAAGCTATTCTTTTGTCTCGTACTTTTCCTCTAGTTTTTGTGCGTACCTTGAAGTTTGCAGCATTAATTTGTTGCTAAAAAAAAGAGAAAATTTTGTATAAGTATTAAAACATGTATGCATTATTGATTGCTGTTAGATATATTTTTTGGATATACCCTTTCAAGTTTGGATTGTTTATTATTTAAAAGTTTTGTTTGACATAATTTAGGACCAAGATTTAATATGTCTCTAACTAAATCGTTTTCAGTCATATGCATGTTCATTCCTGATCCCAATGCTTGACACAGGACATCATATTGTTTTTTCTTTGTCCATGAGTTCATTGTTAATATTTCTTGACCAAAACGAATTTGAATATTTGGAGGTTCATCCAACTGTAAAAATATATAATATTAAAATATAAAAATAAATATTGTTTTGACTTTTTATTACTTCTACATAATGAAGAATTTGTCTGAAATTTGATCTTTGTGTTTTTCTATCCTTCTTAGCTCTATATTTTTGTGAGTCTGTCGATAGATCACGCAATTTATTAATAAATTCTTCATCTGGTTCATATTCATCCATGTCTTCACATTCTCGTGCCATTTCCAATAACACAGTTATTAATTCACCAGTTGCCATTCTCACTTCCAGATGTGTAGAATCTAAGAGAGTACTTAATTCTGCTAAGGTACTATAATAAAAAAACATTTTTTTTTTTGAAAATGTTTTAAAATTAGTATTATTTAATAACTTACGGAACAATAGTGGAGTTTCTAATTGACACAGTAGATAATAGTAGAGACCAAGAAGATAATGCTGATGAATACAAAGCTGCTACTGATGGTAAAATAATTGTCGAATGCAACAAACGTCTCCATAAATTACGCATTAATTGCATAGCTGCATCAATTTCTTCATTGCAACTAATAAAAGTTAGTAATGCTATAGCCAAAAAGCACTAAAAATACAAAATATAAACCAACATATATCAATTTCGTTTTTATTAAAAAGAATAAGTGTTAATTTTTGTAAAAAATCACTTTTTCTCGAGCCAATAAAGGAACTGATTCATCATTAGCAACAAACATTAATGTTGATAATAGTTCTTGATATGAGTCTTCTTGATCAATTGCACCTAGTTGTATACATAATAAACTAGCTAAATTCGCCGCTGCAGCTTTTTCATTGTCCCCACCCTTTTTTAGGGCGCGTTCGATGGAATCAGAAATTGTCATACGTCTATACAAACAAATATAGTTATATTATACTTTATGACAAGAATTAAATTTTGTTTAAATTATCTAATAGATTTAACATACCTATTTAAAATATAATCGGGTATATATTTCTTACAAAATATGTTACAAACTGTTTCAAAACTTAACGTACGTCCTTGGGCAGACTTTTGTGATAAACCATCGATTGCGTCACTCAGTTTCTCTTCAAACGCATCATTTTGAGACTCATCAGTATCTTCAGTAGCAACACCTAAAATTAAAAAAATCAAAATATAACTATTTGATTTTGGTAATGTTAATTAATTGTTACTATACATACAAGATCTATCATCATTTGACGTGCTACAAGATATATTACTGATTACACTTGCATTATCATTATATGATTCTTCATCCGACATGTCTAAATCACGCACTTTTCCAGCTAGTGCATCTAAAAAATATTTCATTTAAATTAGTTTAAAATACGTAACAAATGAATTGATTATTTAATACATACATCAAGGCAATATTTATACTACTATGTATCAAATACATATTTGTTTTAAAAGATACAATTTCATTACAATTTGCTTACACTGAGATAAATATTTTCATTTAATACCATTTATATATATATATTATATTATAAATTAATTTTATAGTATATCTACCATAGATGTATATACATAAATTCAGTAAAATTACTATAATAATAATCATGATTTATATTATATTCAAACATTTTAAATAAAATAAAATTTCAATTGAAAAATATATAATTTATTAAAACATTTGGTCAGACATATTTTGACATAGTAGTATATCTAGTAATGATGTCATTGGTCTAATTTAAAGAATTCAGTGTCATACTTTCACTATTTAAGCTTACCTAACTCGTGAACAGACTTGTAAAATATTTGAATCCTAATTTAAATACATTTTTTTCAGATTTTTCATACTTTATTCTAATGCTCAATTTAAAAATACATTGTCAAACTGTTTTAAGATCATGAGTCATGGCATTGGATTGTACTCATTATCAGACTAGTCATATTTACATTTTATATATTAATAATAAACTGAATGTGAATATTGTTTTGAAGCCATAGAGATATAGTATCTCATACTGTGGTTATAACTGTACATAAATATATTATTTATCAAAGGTTATTTTGGTGTTTTGCATTGCTTTTGTAAATTTTTGAAAATTATTTTAAATGAAAATACTATGAATAATCCTCAAATAGATATTTTGGATAATTTTTTTTTTCATATGAAATACAAATATAATTGATTGTGATTTTAAATGTATCATAAAATGGTATAAATATCTAATATAAGGATGTTATTGTTTAAAAAATAATAAATTTTGATATTATAAAAACAAAAACAATATAATAAAGTATTTAAATTTTATTTTCAAATTAACTATTAAATTTAAAATGAAATGTTGATAAATTATCAAATGGATATTGACAATATAATATCTATAGTAGGTGAATAGCAATAAGCTTTGAGTAATTCGATATATCTACCTATATAAGAAAATTATTGATTACCTATTAAAAGTAAAATTGTCAATATTAACAAAATGTCAATTACAGAAAACAAAAACACTAAAAATTTAAGTATTCAGGTATTTATAATTAGATTTGTACAAGTTAAAATTAAATGTGTACTACAACTTACATTTCACAATTCTATTATGAAGTTTTGTGTAGGTATCAAGATTTTCCATTCACTTTTAAACATTCCTATTGTTATCTATAGGGGTCAAAGTAGTTGGGGAAGCAGTTAAAGCTAGAGTACTGTATGCACATAAATATACTATAACTATAACTGACCCCTTTAAATCATGTAAAATTTTTTATTCAGCATTATGAAAGGTTAGGTAAGGTTCGAGTGCCTGTACAGTAATTTGTTTACTAGCGATTTTCGTCTTCATAAATTCAACGTTCTAAAGAAAAACACGTAATTGGCGTAATCGAAAAAAAAAAAAAAAAACAAGAAAACAAGAATTCTCGCGTGACATTGAGACGGACGAATGCGCCGTTAATCCAACGCTATACAACATTCCGACATTCGGACAAACACGGAAATCGCATTTGGTATTAATGAACAGTCATAATGCGATGCTATCGGGTACGGAAAACGTCGTCGGACAGCCTTGATTTTCGTCGGTTCAGGGTCGAACGCGCGTAATTATTCGGAGAAAAAATAAAAAATAATAATCGATCTCTCCCACTACGCGACGGCGGCGGGTCACGTGCGCTCATTGCACAACCGCCCAAAAAAAACCCGATAATATACGAAACGTCCGCAACAAACCGCCACAATTCGGGATATGTCGTAGGATTAATACGAGTGATACGCTTTTTGTCCTCCGCGGTGGTTATTTACGGACGCTCGCGTTTCCGGAGGCCATGCGGCAAAAACGGCGTGGCGCCACTACGTCGAAACGCGGTGGGCACATGGCGACCGGTCGCACTTCCTCACCCTCCCGCCCGAAACCATTGCTCCGTACTACGGAGCTAGTCGACGCGGAATGCCGCAAAAACGCAATTTACCAGCGAACGAACGCACAATACACGATACGAACATATATATACAGTGGGTATATGTAGTGTGACGGCGAGGTAAGTCGATGGACGACAAACACACGTTGCTACGTCGGGCGACGACGATGACGTCAGCCCTACGCTAAAATCGTAATAATTCGCGTAATAACTGTTGGTTTACCGATCGCGGTCTTGTGCGGCGGCCTGCGCTTTCCTCGGGGCATCGTCGTATCCGCGTGTACACGGCCGCGGTGGAATAACGGAACGATCTGTTCGACGGCGGGCGGCGACGGTTCCTGTTCACGTCGTCGCGTGCAAGACGATCGTGCGATTCGACGACGGTGCTTTCGGTCACGTTCGTTATTTGTTTGAGGCTGTCGAAAACCATGCACATCATGCCAGCTGTCGGGTCGGGCTACGCACACTATACTGGCCGCGCGTACAGTGTACTTTATATTTATAACATCGAGTATCGCGCGCGCTCCTGTCCGTCCGTCAATGGGCACGTTATACAATGTTACGCAAGACCGTCGCCCCTCCACCCGTCCGGAACAAAAAAAAAAAAAAACAAACAAAATTCACGCCGGACGGATCGGAGAACGGGGCGTACTGCGACTGCGCGCCACGCCATCATGTGGGGCCGCGGTATCTGCCACGGGCCGCGTTGAAGGATGATCGAGCGCCTCCGGCGGGGTACGCGAAGGAGGCGGTGGAGCGTTGGAATTAAACGCGCGCGCGGGTTTTTCGATCACTGTTACGTCGCGGTATCAGTCACGTTGCCAACCTAACGGCGCGCACGGACGACACGGTCGCATTTGATGATAACCGAGAATCATATGTCAAGGGTTTACGAATGTCGAGTTATTATTTTCTCCGTGATACACGGTCTGATAACTGTTTTCTCTCATCGCATTCAGAGCGGTTTCGTTTTTCTACGGAAACGGCACGTTAAACGGTGAAAATGGCTTTGACCAACATCCAGAGAATTCTGGTGCGCGTGCCGCTTTCCCTACACGCGTCCGCCAAACGGCACATCACCGGCAAGGCTCTACAAGCGATGTTAGGACCCAGACCGTCGAAACCAGCCCCGTTTCCGTACAAGGAGAAAGACTATACCATGCTCAGGAGCATGTTCGATAAGACTACATCGCGTTTTGATGAAAACACTAAGTTGATCGTACTCGAAGGACCGGTAGGCATTGGTAAGTGCTCACCGAGATGTCCTACAGACATGAGTCTCTACACGTATATACATATGCTCTGAACGTTATAGCGCTGAATAACATCATATTGTTTTTCTTTGGTTACAGTTTTGATAATCATTCGAATAATATTTTGATTAGTGTATTTTCTTTATATATATAAATGTAATACTAATAACAAAATTATTAATATTATGTTAATTAAGAAGGTCATTGTTAGCTATTAAAAATATGATGTCGGTCAACTTTTAGATTGTTTTTAATTTTTTTTATTGTTAGGTACTTTATATTAAGACATATTTTATGTTTTACAGGTAAGACGGCTGTTGGAAAAGAACTAGCTGATCTGTTGGGTATGCATTTTATGCCAGATATTACAATGGATGCTTACTATATAAATGATTATGGTTATGATCTACGAAAATTGGATCCTCAATTGCCAGTCAATTGTCGTAGTTTCGATGAACGTAATTTTCTCGAAAACCCAGAACATTTTAATGCTGCTGCGTTACAAATTATCAAATTCAAGTTACGCTATGCTCATTACATAGACGCCATTGCTCATATGTTAAACACAGGAGAAGGTGTTATTATCGAGCGTAGTCCATACAGTGATTTTGCATTTTTAGAAGCAATGTATAAATGCAAGTATGTCAGTAAAACAGTACGTGAAATATATTATACTCTACATAGACACGCGATGCCAGATTTACTACATCCGCACGTGGTTATTTATTTGGACGTACCAGTACCCAAATTATTAGAGCTCGTAAAGGAAAGAAATTTACCTCATGAGGTTAATTCTAAGGCAATGAATACTAAATATTTGGAAACTATGGAACACGAATTTAAGTATAAATTTTTAAGGGATATCAGGTATGAAATTAATTAGTTTTTTAAAAATATCTTTTAATAAAATGTTTATTACTTTTAGCAAAAAATCTGACTTATTTGTCTATGACTGGTCAGAAGGTGGAGATGCTGAAGTAATTGTAGAAGATTTGGAACGTTTTGATTTTGATAACTATGATGAGAGTGATCCTAAGGTAACTGATTGGTATTATACTAGAGAACAATACTGGGCTGATGTTCGAATGAAGTGAGTAATATATATATATATAATATTTTTCATATTAAATTGTAACATATTGAATTAATCATTCAATTTTATTTATAGATTCACTAATTCTAAAGAGGCATTAATATCTAATTTTAATGTTCCTATTGTTGATGCTCCAGAATTGAATATACCCGGAGAGGAAGTTGAAGTTCTTACATACGCTTGGTTTGGAGTAAGAATAAAATTTATCATTTATAATTAAGATTGCTTTGAAATGTACATTTTAATAAAAATTTTAATTTAAATATCATTTCACAATTAGCTATTACTATCAATTTAATTTTAAATAATAATTTTCTATTAAAAACATATTGTATATACTACTTTATTTTAAAATACACAAAACATCATAAATACTGTTCTATTATAAAATCTAATTCATATAATGTATTATTGTTATATCAATTAGATAAAAAAATAAAAGTTTTAATTTGAAGCAAACAATTTACTTACTTTTTCTTTTACTTTTCAACATTGCTTTTATTATTTTAAATAAATTATATATTTAAAATTTGGATAATATACATATATCTTACTATAAATTATCAGAGAAATAGAAACTTATGATATGCTAACATAAGAAACAAAGCTTTGCCATGTGTACAAACACTAAACAATTGTTATATTTTTATTGACACCATTTATATGCTAACCATATTCATTATAAAATCGTTTTATCATATAATGGAAATTTGTTGCTGATAAAAACTTTAAAAAAATTTAATTTAAAAATGTTTATTTTACAAAATTATAGTTACTCATTTATTTTGTTATTTGATTCTTTTTAAAATTTGAAATTGATAATAAATAGTGGTTGTTTTATTATTTTTTAAATACATGTTATCTTAATTAATGAAATCACATATATAATGAAACCTTCATATGTTAATTACAGGCTGATGGAAATACACATGAAGTAGGATTTGATCCAAAATATCACAGCTTTACTGAAATATTATTTAAAGCTAAAGGCAGGAAAGGATGGAATCCAATGTCATAAAGTGGATAAAATTGGATGGTTTATATTATTCATAAATTAGGTTAGCTAAAAGCCATAAATCTGATTTTAATTATTAATTGCACTCGTTTATTTTTAAAATATAATGTAAATGAATAACATTGTACTCATTGTAATTTATTTTTTAGTGTTTTGGCAACACTTAGAAATAGTGATACAACACTGGAAATAGTGATAAATAAAAATTTGATAATATTATCACAAATGATTACACATTTATGATATGATATGTCAGATTAATCTGTTTTGTTCTATGTTCTTTTTCTGTGCTCCTTTGATTGATAGTTGTATAGTGTACTGTGAGCGTAGTGTATGTTATAAAATATTGTAATATATTATAATTATGTAATTGATATAGGCTAGCTTTGGTTTTTTATATCATATCAAGCTCATATATTACATACATCATACTGTTTCATAGTCTAAAACATTTGTGTTTTGTTCTTTGTTTAAATAAAATGTATTTTAAACAGCTATTGATTCATTTAATTATTTTGGTTATTTGTATAAACGGAGTTGTCTGTTTGAAGAAAGATGAATTTTATTGTGAGAAATCTTCCCCTTGTACATGTGTGAGCGTCAATAATGATTATGTAGATTTGAGTGGTATAACCTTAACTTTGAACATCACGACTAATGTGACCTTAAATTATCAACCATGTCCTAGTGATGAAATTAGCCCTAATGTAGATGCTGTAAGTATCTGTTTATTTTTGCACATTTATAATTATTTAGTAGCTAGACATTTAATATTGTAACGCAAAAAGTTTTTTTTTTTGTGAATTTTTATAAACTATAGGTAGTGAAGTTAAGGGTATTTTTCCTTTAAAAAGTTAGTTTTTTCTTTTAATTAAACACATTTGCTTCTCTTTTAATTAGAAATGTTAAAAACCAACTAAATTATAAAATATTGGTTATTTGTTCATAGCATATTAGACAATTGTCAAATTTACTATTAAATATAATATTAGTCTGTTATGAATTATTGATATGAATTTGTATGTATATATTTAAGTAGAATGTATATGCTGTAGAATAAGGAGATGACCAGTACATATGCAGATGAAAACTGGTCAGTCACTTGGTCATTTTCTTATTCTTCGCTAATTGTAGGTATGATTAAATATTTATGGTTTTTATTATTTATTACTACAATTAATGTATAAAATAAAACTAATTTTTTTAGATCAAATTCATAAATACTACATCAAATATTATAACACCGCTTGCTAAATATATGGATGTTGATTTTAAAATCAACGATGCAGTAATGTTGGTATATAAAAATAACACCAAGTGAGATTTTCATATAATTATTCGATTATTAATTCTATAATTTTAATTTTACCATTTTGTTTTAACTTTATTAAATTTATAGTGAATTTGATGTGATTTTATCATGTGATCCATTGGCAAAAAGTGGAAAAGAATATCTAACTGATTTCCAAAATGACACTGCTAACTATTATGTAAGCTGAATTGAATGAATAATTTATGCCCTTAGCTTTTTTAGCTATTAAAATTTAAAATACATTATTGGCTTATATTTATAGAAGATTGTACTTAAAACGAGTCAAGTATGTGGATTGAATTTGAGAGATGCATTTGAAAATAACAGCTCAGAGTATTGGACATTCTTTTTTTCATTTATAATGGTTGTTGCATTTATATACTTTGTTGGTGGATCTGTAGTGAATGCTTGCTTATTTAATGAAATCGGAATAAATATGATTCCACATCATGTATTTTGGTCTTCATTTTACAATAATATTAAGGTTGGTCTATTTATACACTTTGGCTTATTTTCTTTTTAATAGTTTCTAATTAAAGTATATTTTTGCAGGAAAAACTATGTGGTACATCTATGATGGCATCGGCTTATGAAAGTATTTAAATATTTTAATCAAATTAAAGAGGATGTTTTTCTAGGTATAAATAATAACTAACTATTGGAAATTTCTAATTTGGTTACTGAATGTGTAAAATATTGTATTTTGTATTTTATTATTTATATTTTTTAATAAAACTCATGAATTTGTTGATAAGAAAACATATGTTAATCAATCTATTTTGTTCTATAAATGTTGTTAATTAATTTTTTAAAATAATTTTCTTTGAGTTCTAAACCAAAGTTAAAAGTATTTAAACTTTACTATATAATAACTATATAATATCATAACTTGATAATCAATTTCTTAATGAGTAAAATTCAATTTTAAACAGGGTTTTTTTAAAAATGTACTTATGTAATCTTAAATATAGCCATTAATTTTAAACAAAATTATGTGAAAAGTGAAGGTTAGTATAGTGGAAATATGTTCTGTAAGTACTAATACCAAGGGGTTGGGGGATTGGGAAATATAACCAAAAATATAAGATGAAATAATTTTCTTTTTTTTCTTCCATTTTTTTTTTTTGCAACATTTTCAATTCCTGATTAGTATAGGTCAAAGTTTTGTCAGAATAAATATGTAAATAATTTAATTACTATAATATATTTGTAAAGTTTTAAAAACTAATTTTCAATTGGCATTTGTCGTTAAAATTTTCTTCTATGCTGAGAAATATTGTTATGAATGAATATTTGTTACATAAACTATGAGATAGGTGGTATTTATTATTAAATATTTTTATTTTGAGTATCAGCATATCTAATTAGGTAGATGTAGACATTTCAATATACTCAATGCTAAAAATATTTTAGATTTATTTATTTATGTTTTAATTGTTTTCAACTTTTAACTTAAGAGAGTGTTACACAATAATTCATTATTTTCATCTGATGTAAACATAACATAGGAAATCTATTTTCAGCATAATATATTTCTTATGTTGTATGTTTGTCACACAAAGAGTACAAATCACGGTGTAGAGCCTTTTTAGAAATTACCATGTTAGTAAATTATCAATTATACAATTTTCATATGGTGTGAAATTGTCATTGGTAAAATATATAGGTTAATAGATATATACTTTTTTTTTTACTATCAAATTTAAATTTGTTATTCCATTAATGTAAATTACAAGTATATCTAATTTTATTGTATGTAATTTTTAATATTACATTTTAGTAAGAATAATATTATGCAACTAGTAACTATTGTTTAATTGTTTCAAAATTATATAATATAATTCATAGGTTAATTTTTATTTATTATATATATAGATATTTTAGAACGTTTTGTTTGTTACCAATTTTTTCATAAGTACTTAATTATTGATGAATACATATTTAGTATTTTTTTTTTTAATTTATAATTAACTATAATCATATTGTATACCTACCTATTTATTTGAGAATTCCATTAATAAAAGTTAGTTTTTTTTTTTTAAATAAATATTATATTTATGTTTATTTAATTTTCATGATAATAATGATAATAACAATAAAAAATCTTGTATGATTTCTAATGATAATGTTATTATAAAAATAAAAATATCAAATTCATCTTTGTCAATTATCTGAGTGTTAATATATTTTATGTTTTTTGAAATAAATGTAATGATTATAATATTGTTGATGTCTTTTTTCAAATTTAAATTAGTTGCAAATTTGTGAAAACAATTTTACCTGTACCTAAAATTAGATATTGATGGTTTGAAAAATATCTAACGGGTGTGGTACGGTTTATTATTATTATTATTATTTAATTGTCTTTGAAAACTAAAGTTTTTTTGGTTTTTCTGCGGTTACGTTTGGTTAACCACCGTTGGTCCGTGGGTTCGTTTTCGTATGTTACCGTTTACCGGTTCATTTCATATTACGGCTCTACACGTTTTAATTGTAGCATAGAAACGCGCGTGGAGTGTAACGAACAGAACGAAAAATCGGGTGATTTCAGGTGAATATACAATGTAAAATGATCATATGTTTCATTGAGTGTTTGAACAGTATTCATATCATATTCTTAGACGACATTTGATCAGTATAGTAATAAATTTTAATAGTGTTTAATTATTAGTCACACGACAATTATTTCACGCGATATATATATATATATAATAATATTAATATACGATCGAAATTTGTATGTATAAATATATAAATTTATTTACAACGGTTGTTGATTCGTACCAGTATCGACCGATGGGGTACACTTGACACTTAGAGGAATGAGGTTAGACATTTTACCGGTAAAAATTGTTAAGTATTACATGGTTTTGATTACTTAAAGAGTCCTGTATGTATATATATATATATATGACAAAGCCATTCGGCGCTTTTCGTATCAATTATGCAAATACAAGGTCAATCGATTTTTTAATCACAAAAAAAACAACACGTATGTTTATTTAAAATCATTTGACAACAAAAACGCAATACAAATCGGTAAATGATTTGTAGGTTTTTGTTTCATATATTTTCTTAGTTAGAAAATGATTTTAGCCAACAAAAACGGAATTGTCCGATTGCCAAAAAAAGAAAAAACGAAAAAAGGTCTCCAAATGTTGTGTAACTTGTTGAACACTATTTTTCCGTCCTCTGGTCGTCGACACGTGTTTTACATCGGCATGCATCTATATAAAAATTCTCTTTTTTTTTCCTAGGCTGCGAACGGCGTTTAAAATAATTTCCGGAAACGAAACGGAGTTTTTCGACGGTCGGGGGATCCGCGAAGACCGTTTATAACGGCACACAACACGCTCAGAGCCAGCGAAGGACGGCGTAGTCGGGTACAACGAAAAACCGTCAAATTGGTGTTACTGTATTAGATACTTCCTTGTACAGACGCGCGCAGGTACGTACGTTTGGTCTATCTTAGTCTTTCCGAGACACCGTTTCGTCCGGCAACAATAATAATAATTGTAATAATCGTAATAATGTAATGAAGAAATTGCGACAATCCGCGGCTTGAGAAAGAGAGATAGATAAAGATCGATGAGATAGATGAGATAGATAGATATAGATAGATATAGATAGAAAGAAAAAGAGAGGGAGAGAGAGATAGATAGATAGAGAAAGAGCGAGAGAGCGAGAGAGAGAGATTGCCGCTACGTAATTGATTTACGTTTTGGTGGGCGCGTCCAAATTCAATTACGTCCGATACACGTCGCACAAAAAAACACATATTCATTTAATTAGAATTTTCGAAATCGTTAGACCTCAAAAATATACGTGTTGACTTTGTATTATAATTCGGTGAATCATAATTATTTTCGAAGTGACATTATGGGTTCTAAGCGTTTACGTTTAGATTTTGGTTCGTAAAGCAAAGGCGGAGAGGTCATAGAGCAGTCCTCACGGTAATGTGAGTCAATGAAAAAGGCGCCATCTCAAGGCATTGCCTAGAGGTGTTTGTTTCTTTGATAGTATGTGCACCTATTAAAAAATAATTGTTAAACCGACGAATAGGTAGTGAAATGTATTGTTTATGTTCGTGTATTTCATCTGTGATCCGGTAACCGCGAAGTCGAACGGTTTAAAAAATGAAGTGTAAAATTCTCAATTTGTTCTCGAAACTCTAAAAGAGCTATCTTCACTACTTCGATTTTTAAAAATACCCATAACTAGTATATATATATATATATACTTTAGCCAATGCTAAAAAACGTAGTCATTTGTTTGATTTGCTCAAAATGCTCTCGACATGTACCTAAAAACGACAATAAATTCACGGGGGGGGGTTTTTTTTTAATAGAAATAAAAATATTTGCTATTATTTTTTCTTCTACGAGATCAGTGCATTACATGCACGTGTATATACAGCTAAATCGGAAAGTCGGAAGTGTCGAGCACCTTCGAGCACACACACCGGAATCGCGCCGTTAATATTATATATTCATACATCGCGTGTATAGGAAATACCCGACAAAAAAACAAAAAACAAAAAACAAAAAACATACGCCACGTAAGTCGCGTTTTTGTCGGTGCACGTCATCGTTATCATCAACGCGGTTTCGTTGTCGTCGGCGGCGGCGCGGCGGCGACCGCCGTCCCCTAGAGCGTCTCCTCGTGCCAGTTCCGGCAGCTCCGGCCGTACGCCGCGGGGCGCCCGTTGAACGACTTGAGCCGTCGGACCGACACGAACGACGACGACGTGTTGATTCGTTGCAGGCCGTCCGCCTGGCTGGCGTCGTTGTGGCTGCAGTGGTTGAACTGGTGCTGCTGGGCCCGCACGTACCCGTCCATGCACCGGCCGCAGCCGGGCACGTTGCGCAGCACGGCGGCGAAACCGGCCCGGTACCGCGTGTTCATCCAGCAGTAGATCAGCGGGTTGTAGCACGTGTGCGACATGGCCAGCCAGTGGAACAGGAACCACACGTACGGCAGGCTGCTCCACGTGCTCAGCGACGGCTCGTGATCCCACAGTATCTGCGACACCGCGTACGCCGTTGCGTTCATTATGTTTCATAATCGTTACATTACGTTAGTTTCGTGGACGCATTTGCTGATCATATTTACTAATGATACTAATGAAACGCGCAGGGGACGCGGCTTTGAGTTTCCAATATAACGGATCGGATTTACAATGCAATACATAGAATAGTTGGCGAATCGCGATCGTCTCTATAACTCGCACGAACCGTTTCTGGATGAATGTCTGAAAATATTTGCGTAACAAAAAAACATATAGTGCTACTACTGTAGTAGACAGTTCAAATGCGATCGTGTTTATAGAGCGTTTTTATTCAGAGCCGTCGTCGATTCCGACGTTTTCGTGTTTTACTTCGAGCTCGCTCCCTCTTCCTCAGTAGCGTGTCGAACCTTTTGAAGACAAGGAGCGGGCTATTTTTCCTAACATCCACCCCTCTATGAAAAAGACAAATGAGTAAAAAAAAAATATGTATCGTTTTTTAAATACTTTCCGGCTTTTGTTCCTTCCAAGTTCTATCTTCTAAATTCGAACCAACATTTTTTACTAACAAGACAAGTAATAATAATTTACTTATAATCATTTACTACACGCCACCCACCCACCCAATTTGATCTAGGAGCGACCACTCCAAAATTACTCCTTCGCCACGTCACTGCTCTTCCTCAATGTCTAGTACATTATTTTATGAAGTCCGGCCCAAGTATTGACTACACAACATGTGTGTGTGTGTGTTTTTGTGTTGTCCTTACGCAGCGGGCTTAGTCTATGATGACGGAGGGGTGATAAAATGAGATGTCGTTGTCGTCTGAAAAAAATGGCTTAGAAAGAGATAAGAAAAACGGAAATGTTTGCGCGTGATTTTAAACCTAAAAGAAAAATAGAAAAGCTGCGAATGAGAGCGTATTGGGTTATTGTAGTGAATAAATTAGATTTGTAGGATTTGTTTACGAGAAAAATAAATTAGAAAAATGGTAGAAGTGTGTTACAAAATGATGAGTTGATAATGGAATAGAATTATATACGTTTTGTATAGTAACGTATGAACATTATGAATGAAACATAAAAGTGCTAGGTTAAACCCATCATGTTAAAATCTATGTAGGTATGTGGTATTTTCACGAACAATTATAAAACGAAAGAAACAGAAATACGAGTTTGTAGATAAAATAAAGATAAATTCGAGATTTAGTTTTTAAAAATAATATAATTCTAATGCAATTTAACGCGAATGATAATGATGGTAAATTGTAAGTAGGTTAGAAAATAAAAAGTTATTTATCTAGATATATTTATATTTTATTTGTTCGTTTAGACTCAAGATCGGGTGTTCGATATTGGTAAAATTCTAAATTCTTAAAAGGTTTCACATTATAACTGAATTAGAAAACTCACGTTCACGCAACAATTTAATTTCAATATCTAATGGTGGAAGGGGGTGGGCGGATTTGTATTAGTTCCCAAGAGATTAGAATTAATATACTAGAATATACGCGCAGGTAGTTTTTATTAATTAATAATAGGAATTTCACCAACGTGTACCTCTTATACATAAATTTATAAACCCAAAATCACAAGAAATTATACACTTAAGCTGCGTATACGTATTTCAACAACTATGCTGTCATCATCAATGTGAACTACTAAGTGTACCTATTAACCTATAAATGTACGTCGAGTAGTGACTTATCAAGTGGTATTGGTCGAATAGCCTGGTCAAATCCACTTGTTACATTTAAAATATCGTAATTACATTATTTACGAATATTTCATAATTATTGAAATAAAACACTGAATTTTCATTACCTTACGATTCTATTACTGATATCATTATAATGTACTCGATCAATTTAAACTTGTACTGTATATTTATGTTTGTATATTATTACTCTACGGTACACACACCCACGCACGCGCGCGCCTGCGTAATTATATGGATAATACATTTTCTTCAAACGTGTATGCTGGGAACATATAAAAAAAAAATCATGCTATAAATTTCTTACGTACCCGTGCGCGTAGGAAATTTATCACACCCAAAGCGTTTTATAACATTTTAATATCACACCTTGACAATCTTAGCATATTGTCGCTACAGCAATAGTGTAATTAAGAATGTTTTGCGGGAAAATGTATGTATATCACCCTTATTGTGGCGATAAAACTTGGAAAAAAGTACACACTGCAAAATATATGGACCACATGTTAGGCACTCGTTTCGTTTTGTTAACCTTGGGCGTAATCTAGTCATGTGTTATTCATATTTCAAATTTCAATGCAATATGATAAGTTAAATCACTAAAACGTCTCTAATTTATAAACGAAATTTTATTAAGAAGAGATAATGATTATTTCCCTCCCCCATCATTGTTCAATTTTTATACGTGTATTTGGCTACAGCTACGAAAACTATAATATTGTATTATCTATTTACTAAACACGGTCAAACCGTATCTGAATTATTTAATCAATATAATGTATATGTAATATTAGTAAATTATACCTACACTAGTCGATAATTTATAATTATAGATCACTCGATAGTTTAAAATTAACTCATCTACGTATTTATATATTTTTTAAAATTTATATATTTTTACAACTTTCTTTTATAATTTTGTGCTTTTTTTACCATAAATATATAAAATTTCAATTATTAATAATAATTTTAAATGTAGGTATTAACTTTGTGTATCTTTCGATAATTAAATTATAAGAATAAGATATAAATAAAAATATAAACTTTCGGTAGATTGGGCTTAAAAAAATAAGCCAATCAATTATACATATCATTGTTATTGATTATTGAAAACTATTTCAGTTTCTTTTAAAATGTATTGAAAGTGTTATTTGAAAGTTCGAGGAAGTCCGCATTAAATGTATTAATTTGTTTCAATTCGTGTATAAAGAAGCGAAAAATGAAAGAAAACAAAAGCAAAAGCTTTAACGAGAAAAAAAACAAAGTACAGTAATCTTGGTGAACATTTTAGAATTTTTTTAAAACCATGTGAAAACTCTTAATTATCATAATTGTTGTAAAACACCAAATTGCATTCGCTATTGTCATTATCACAACAGAAACACATTATTAAAAATATTATAAACTCGTTGCTCAAAATATTTGAGGTTCACTTAATCTTTTTTACTGAGGATTTATTTTAAAACAAATTAAAATAACATTTTCTACAACAGAGACGTGACAACATTTCTGGTAAATTTGTTTGATTATTAAAGAAAATATAATCGATCTTTTATAAGAAAAAAAAGTTTTTTTAAATACATTTTACGCGCGTGTAAAATATATGTATGTATATGATACATGTCAACGATAATATAGTTATTAAAATCTGATTTAATCTACAACATTCAATAATTTTGATTAAAAGTATAATATTTTTAAACTTATTCAGTATGTACAGAATTTGTAGCGCAAATCGGATGACAATTACAAAGTAGAATTACCATTTCAAACTACTTTTCCGTTATTAAAAACAAATAATCGTTATATAATAGCAACTATATAGAAACTATGTATTAAACTATTTTGAAGATATTCGGTTGATAATTTGTATAGTGAAATTTGAAAAGAAAACAGACATTTTATGTACGTTAGTGCTACGCTATTGAATTGGCAAAACGATTGGAATTGACATTTTAAGTATATTTACGATGTACTATGGTTGGGAGTTTAGCAGTGAGCTCTGTGACTGCTGGCTTTGCTCATTTGATTCAAGGCGGTGTTTTGTATTATTGTTATAAATGTTAAAGTATAGATAAAACCCACAAAATACTCGAAAAACGAGTATCTGATCTTTACTCAGTTTACTAGTGTTAATTCGTCACCTATTATTGCCAAACCATATTTTACAACGTCTTTGGCATCATATTGAGAGGCTTTCTTTTTTAAAATTTTCTATTTAATTTTTCGTTGCCATTTGTTAAATTTTATGTTAAAATGTTGTACTGGTCAAATGTGCGACCTGTACTTGGCAATTGACCTACCCTGAATCAGTTATATTGAAAACTCGTGAAGTGTCTTATATTTTATATAATACGTACTATTGTTGAAGCGTAAATAAATAAATGTGATAAAAATAAATAAAATCAATGGTTATATCATAAAAATAATAATAATGTGGTAGGTATATACTGTGTCAAAATTATTTAATATTCGAATATTTTTTATTAAATTTGTATACATTCCAATATATAGAGTATACAAATTATCAGATATTTAAAAATAAATACAGTGACTTATACTGAAATAAAACAAAATATCTCTCAACGAGACCGACCCGTTAAACATTTTGCGAATAACAGTTTTCTAGATTTTTAAATAGTGTTGGAATATGATTGAAGTGTAAACTGACTTTCTATGAAAACATTTTTAAAAACAAAAAAGTTTAGAAATATTGTAATATCACGCTTATAAAATGTTGAATGTTGAAGCTGTACCATGAATAAAAAAAAAAAAATGTTGAAATAATTAATCGTTTTTATCACGAGACAGTATTTTTTTTTTTGCAAGATTTTCAACAAATTTTATTTCAGTGTTTTTAAAATTATTATTCGTTTACGGATCATTTATAGACTATGTATTTTCAAGATTATAACCGCATTGCTTATATTGTAAACAAATGTCAACGTTTGAATTTCAAATAGCAACTTATAATTTTTTCTATTCTATCTTATAATAACTAAAATAAATGAAGATGCGTTTAAATTTTTAAAATTTCGTTTGTGAATAATTCTTAATTGAAAATTTGGTCGCAGGAGCCGGAAATATTCATAAGATTTAATTTATAACAAAAAATACAAAAATTTATTGAGGACAACATTTTATGAGGAGGACACAGGTACGACATATGTCTCAATCATCAAAGTGATTATGTCGAATGTGACCATAAGTATACATAACTTTTAGTAATAAATTAATTTTTTTTATATTAACTTGATTTTTATTTATTGTCTATCGGAGATTGAAAAAAAATGGCCTACGTATCTGAATATATTTGTATATTGCTATCACATTTATTCAATAAGTTTGTTTTTTATATTATTATCAAAATAGTTACAATTATGTGTTACATGTCATGTCGGAGTTTATTTTGAATGAGAGGATCATTTTATTCCCTGGAGTAAATACAACGATAGATAAATTTTCGAAGTGTCATAATTACTAAAATTAAAAAGTGATATAAATATTCATATAATCATGAAGCGCATTACGAAATTTACATTTTTCTAAGTAATGGAACAATGGAATTTGTTATTTGTTATTTGTTATTATTTGAAAATAAGACCACCATGGGAGTATAATTGGGTTACTAGTGAAGTCAATATGCTTGTATACGCTTCTATACATACAAATATGTATTATATTTATGTATACGTATTATATTTTTGTACTAAATCAAAAATATGAAAAATTATACGAATTTGGAATAAATTGAGATAATTAGCATATTTTGTTAATTAACCTGTTAGTATATGTGTGTTTATAGTATATTCTTATATTTTGAAGTTTTCATGACAGTTATGGAATTAAGTTACTAAAAAATGGTTTATTTTTGTTTCGTTGGTTTTAATTAGGATATCCTTGAAAATGAAATTACAGTAATAAATTTAAGTTAAGTTTAATAGACATTTTTCTGTTGGTGACATGTATAGTTTTAATTTTAAAATGCATTTAATATAGATATAACTTTTATTATTGAAACACGATCTGTGCTGATGTAAATTTATTTTGTTTATACGTATCTATAAAAACTATTATGAATAACAATGAAAGTCGGCCGAACTAAATATTAATTATTGATGTATTATAATAATAAACTCATCATTATTGTTTAATTACTGATAAGTTCCTATAGGAAGGTAATTTTTTATTTTAATTTTCTAAAAGTTAATTTAAATAAACGTGTAGATTTAAAAATTTATTTCGGGTGATTATTAGACATACAAAACGATGTTGGAATTTTAGTCAAATTATTTTTCTTAGCTTTTATAAGTCTTCGAAAAATGTCTTATATATTTGTATTGGAATAAAGAGTCGAAGAACATAATTTTTAAAATATGAAATATATTTAAACATGAATAGCGTATTGTATAAAAATAATACTGTAGTTGCACATTCACGTATTTTATATATACGAGTATGTTTTAGAAATGAAATCATAGTATAATTGTAATACATTTGGTTCATCATTAATTAATGTTATATTTTTATCTAATTTTATTCATTTGCATATTGATTTTAGAAAAGAATTATTTTTATATCAATATTGTGCTTTTTTTAAAAATTATTCTATACATATAAACAGTGTTTTATATAAAACACTATTTATAGATGAAGTTCTAGTATAATTTACGCGTTAAATGCGCTGAATTCAATATTAAACAATGATAATAATAATAATAATAATATATTTATTAAACTATATATATATATATATATATATATATATATATAAATAATAATAAGAATAATATACATTTAAGATTAAAATATGTTTATATTATTTATATATAATAGTTATTTTATTAGATAAAATTACAATGTCTGATAATATCACGTGGTATTGTACATCGGGAAGTGTATTAAACATGTTATCTATTTCATTGGAATAAAATTATGTTCAAATCGTTGAAAAAAAAATATTATTTAAATAAAAACCTGTTCAAATGAAATTTTCACAAATATTCGAATAATTTTCAAACGAAAAACAGTAAACTGGCGTGAAATGTACTTATATAGACTACGTAGATGTTTAATATATACAACAATATTTTGTTCGAACAGAAAAAAGTTTGAATAATTATTATATTCTCGATGTTAATATTCGTCTAATTTGGTACAGACATTATAAAACATAATTGCAGTAAACAGTTGCGGCGGGTATTCTATGTACAGTTCAACTTATTTGGGGATTAGAATATCACTGAAGGTTAGATTATATAGTATTAAAGCTGTTATGTACGTTTTAACTATATAGGATGACTAAGAACTTAATTTTTTACACAGGTCGTTTAAATGTGTAATTAAATAAATGGAAAAATTGAGTGTGTATTTTTAAGTGTAATTTAACGCTGAGATTATGTTTTGATAATATATTTATTATTTATTGGTAAAAGTGATTAAAATTTGTATAAGTTCGGTCTATGCATTGTGTTTCAACTCAAAATTCATAAGTATGTGAATGTGTTATGTTGTCAAAATTCATATTCTCGTTTTCGATCGGCATAGTGTTTATTTCATCTCGAACAACATATATATATATATATGTATATATTGTATATATTAATAGTTACATTTTTATTTATGAGTTCTTTAAAAATATGTTCTATAATGAATAGTACTATTTTGAATTTTGTTTTTTTAATTTCACTAAAAATGTTGTGAATGCACGTTTGCATATATTCGTAATAGCGAGAAGCATACTATACGTTAAATAAATGTACGTTATTGTTTAATTTAGCCCTCTTAAAAGCTCTCTTACCACTTTTACGTAGATTACGAGATAATCGTAATATGCCAGGTATACATAATGTGTTATTCATATAACGTCGTAGCTATAGTCGTAGCTTATTTCGAAGATTTGAAATTAAATATTATCGTTTTAGTAGTTAGTGAAGTACTAATTTAAAAACTAATTCATTTGATATTAGAAAAAAAAATTCTTGTGTAGTTTTAAACTAATGCCATAATATTTTATTTCAAACTTAAATTATTTTATATAAGCTAAATGTAAATTAGAAAAAATGGCGATAGATTATGTCTTATGACACAATATACGTAATTTACGATGTTCATAAAACTTATAAGTTTTTTTTATTATCCACTATAAATGATATTTTTAAATACATTTTCCATAAAATATTGTTAAATATATATATTGCTTTTGTCAACAATAGTATTACGTAAATCTTATACCTTAGACCTAAGGCTTAGGTAATTTTAAATGATACATAAGCCAACATTGAGTATTATATTTCAAAACTCCACTTTTTTTTATAAAATAATATTTAAAACAATATGAATGATATAACAATAAAGATAATATTATGAACACTTTAATCAACGGAGATTTAATAAAAGACAGGAAATAAAAAATGTACAGCGAATGGGTTACAGAAGATTCGTAAATTAGAGGTATCTAAATAGCCTGACAGTATAAAATACTGTAATACCATTTAATATTGTACAATGTGATGATTTATTATTTAAAAACGAGATTAACTGAAATAATTTATACGAAAGCGTATGTACGAGGTCTAACGATTAATCAATAAAGGGATTATTATGCACGCGTATGAAGTAAATTGAAAATATTGTTAACTTTATTTCATTATGTTTTTGTAAAGCAATTAGGCGTCAGAAAATATTCATTGAATAGGTTACGAATAAACGCAGTTTGTTATATAATAGTAAGGTCGAGAAATACGTATTATTTTGTTTATTAAATAACGATAGAATTAACAATATAGTCGTATAGCGTGAACGTTATAAAAACACGTGTAATGTGTTAGGGCTAAACAGTTCGATGAAAATAGACGGAGGAAAAATCGATGGAATATAATTTCTAAAATTAATTTCCCGTTGACGGACACGGACCGCTGAATATATTGCTTTGGATTGCCGAGGAATTCGCAATGGCGAGCAGTCCCGTATAATATTTATGTCCGACTTTTAAAATTGGTGCTACCCACGTACAATTAAACAACGTATATAATTGCTGGAAGTGTGGTGTAGATTTTTACGCTTCACGCAAATTACAAATTAATGTTAATTACATAACATAAAAGTAATTTATTACACAGTAAATTGTTAAATTAAATATCGGGCCACGTTATGTCTATCCATCCGGCGTCGGCAGAGCTGTAACAACGTTGAAAGGGTCAAAACGCGTTTGTATTGGCAGCTCAGAAAATAACGATATCTCGGACCAAGATAAACATTGCCCCGGGGGCCGAGTTTATTGAAATCCGCGGATTTATATTAACATACAAACAATTATATTATTTCGTTATTTCGGTTATTTCATATTTCATTTTTTTTTATTTCTTACGGGTTCATTAGATCAGAGTAAATTAGATTCAATATGAATTTAGTGTTGGCTGTGCGAGTCATAGAAAACTCTGGACGAGTTCAATATCTATTTAATAAGTATTTAAGAAACTTTACGTTTATACTTACTACTATACTAAACTTTATCAAATTATTGTCAATGGTAAGTTGTAATTATTTTTCAACGGGTTCAATAATTTATTAAAACAGTTTAAACGATTATGTTAGTAGACGTATGTAGAATAATTGATCGTGTATTTATTGTAAAACGAATTAAACGGACTGACATGCAAAGTCATACAAATTGATGTAGCGTACAATGCTATAAAATATGCGTGTTATGTATTTTTTTCTTCAAAATTAAACGAATTTGGAAAATGAATTGAATTTTGATGATCGAAAAAAACGAAATGGCATTTTTTTTATCCGCAGTGGGCAGTGATGATTGTTGAATGTATAGGTTTTATAATATAACAAATTACTCGGTGGAATTTTTAAAAATGTCGGGAACACGGAGTATACGAGTCATACGATAACACTTGAAGTTAATTATGAACAATTATACCCCATAATACTCTTATAATGCTTTGAAGAAACTTAACGACCGAGACTGAAATGTAACTGCAATTTATTAATTGTGGGTCGCGAAACCAAGTAAAGTAATGATATATATTTGCACTGGTTATTTCTGTACAGAATTATGATGTATCCATATCGGTATACACGATTTTCAGCCTGCAATTACTATAAAAATAACATATACGTCATTGGCAAACGTGGAAGATAAATTGAATGTATTTATCAATAGTTTATTTTCTAATGGAGCATGTATTCCACAGTAGGCAGATAAATAGTGCTTTAAGTCTACTTATGTTATAATTAAATTTGAAGACGAAATATGTAAGAGAAGACGTTTAAAATATGTTATTTAATTTTATAAGTTATAAGTTGTTTTTTTTCAAACATAAACAAAACACCAAAAAATAAAAATAAAAATAACAATAATAATAATAATATAAGAAATTAATTATTTTTTTAAACGTAACTGAAGGCAACTAAGATATAAATGCGGCTAGCGTATAAATATATATTAAAAATAAATATAAAGCTATATATTTATTTGATATTATTCATTTACTCGAAGTAACTTTTGTGTAATATTTATATATACGTATTGTACGTATATTCTTATTTCACTTCTGTGAATGAAGTTTCATAATTTCGGCGATCTAGTTATTGTGTTCAAATTGAAATGGGGAGGATGCGCAATGAAATGTTTTACACAGTTAAAATGAGAAAGTAGAGTGTACTTACCAAGAGGATATTGTACGGTAGCCAACAAACTGTAAATGCTATGACCACAGTTACCATCATTTTTATCATCTATGAAAAAAAAAATACGTGACAGATTTGTAAACTGTAACAGTTAATGTTTGAAAGTGTTACTTTTCTTTTAGACTTGGCCATCCTAACGTCTCTGGAGTTTTCCGCTTCACCCGGAGTTCTCTTGCCCCAGACGACCACCGCAATGCTAATATAAGTGAATAATAGAACGGCGAATGGTATACAGTATTGAAGAACCAATAGTGCAACGTTATAGAAATGTCGGACGTTCTCGCTTGACCACGTTTCGTAGCAAATGTATACGCCGCATTTCTAATGAATAATAATTTTAATTTTAAAGTAAACTGATTGGTAAGGATGTTAATTTCACCCAATGTAATAAATAATGTTATATGGTGTGTGTATAAGTAGAAGATATCCATAAAATGTGTATTATACGTGTTTATTCTTTTTTAATTGTCCTTATAAATATTAATTGCAGTATTTGTTGTCATATAATATCGACATCTCGTATATATATATATATATATATTTATTTATTTATAGGAATTAATGGTATTTTTCTTTTTTTAAATACTGAGTAAAATCACTTCAAAGCTGTGCTAATAATTATAGTATTGCGTCAAAGATTGTTAGTGATTTAATTAATAGGATTGTGTTTAATGTATAGATAATTCCTTATATATTATAATGTATAATCTCAATAAAGAAGACGGATGCTAAAATCCATATGGGTTAGTTGCAGTGTCATGTTTTGTATCATAGCCTAAAGGTGGCATTAAAGTTTAAGACAAGCTTATAGATAGATTATTTTAGTTATGTGAATTCGAATTTTCATAATATTTAACCCTTTTATCGATTTTAATTTTGTTACTCAACAAACTAAATGTTTATATTAACAATACAAATGAAATATTAATGGAAAAAGAAGGCAAATTTGAACTTATTTATTGAAAACAATTTATGTTGACTTAAATTTTTTTCTCTAAACTCAACGAATTCTTTTCTCACTAGGTATTTATTTTTATTACATACAATTTACTTAAGAAATCGAAAATTTAAAGACTACTTGTAAAGTAATAAATTTAAGTGTTTATATACCTGTTCATTTAATTTTCTATAATAGGCGTTCATGATAAATGTTTTGTTATTTAAATTAAGTATTATATAAAATTATGATTTGTATTTTTACGTCAAATTGCAAGTATTTACGATTTTATAGGATATGCGACAAATGCGTTCAGTATTTGGGAAAATAAAAAAAATTGTGTTAAAGTTTTAAACATCGCTTAAAAAATGTGTTCGGATGGATTAGAGTCCAGCCATGGGTGTATACTATAGTCTGTTATAAATGTGACAAAGGAAGAACTATTTATTTAAAGTGTGCAAGAGTATATAGTAATGTAATTACGACGGGAAGGAGTTTGTATAAGAAATAAGACCCATTAAGGAATCAACGACGTGGAACAGATGAGACATGACAAGTGACGACGGTGATAACAATGGTATTTCATATTATCATTAAAAATCACTGTTAATCGAATCAATGAAAACATTTCTATAGCACTAGTATATGTATACTTGTAATAATATATTATATTTATATCGGGAATATTTTTTAATAGGTTTATGTTTAGATCACGTGAATTTTATCAGTTCATAATTGCATTCAAGTCTAAAATGTATATCAGTATTAAATTTTAGATATATATATATATCTAAAGAAATATCGTCTTACCAAAACCACAGACAATAATATAAAAGCATTGTTATACGATAAAATGATTGGGTAGAAAATCTTCACAAGAATGGGGACTTATTTATAAGTAATTGTATAGTTACATTGAACGTACCAGAAAATTGTGATTAAAAGAACTTTTCTATTTCTCCTCTGGAATCGTGGAATATTATACGCACTGATGTATATTATTAAGTTGGACATCGATCCAAATATTCAACCGGTGACACAACGACGTGGAGGAATACGTTTCTATTTAAGATGGACTACTGGAAGTGAAACAGACAGACCAACTCAAAAAATAGTATATTATTAAACTAGTGGTGGAGGACTTATATAAGTGGCGTCATCAGCGCAACAATGACAAAACTGCACAACCCGAAGGGGATCATGATTGTGTGCGCATATGATGAACATTTCAAACTGTTACATTATAATAAAGAAACACATCATCATGCTGTTTGGCGTTTAAACTTTTGGATTTACTCGGCGTTTGAGAAGTTTCAGCAAGTCGTAAGTGAACTACTCGCTGACATAAATAATCCGATTAGAATATATATATATTACAATTGATGACATCTCCATTTTTGGAGCTAAATAAGTACACGACGAAACGCTACAAAAGGTAATTAACAGTTTAGAATATATATATACGTAGGCATAGCATTGACGTTAAATATTGAACAACGTATTATCTTTAAAAACACAAAGTAGTGTTATTTATTTATTTTGTTGTTGCAAGTTTTCTACAAAAACAAATTGAAGTGAATACGCAAAAAACAGAATAATTGTTGAAATAATTGCCACCAACAAACGTAACGGGTGTCAGTAATAATTTATAGGAATGATCAGTTTCGACGAATGCTGTAAATACACATTTAGCATCAGTAACACCATTACAAAACGGTCACGATGACGTAATGAAGGAGAACCAGAACCTGTAGAATGCAGCACGTGCATGATATTAGACATGTGTACGTACAGACCATAAGAATTATGAAGAATTTTGACTATCTACATTACACTCACTCGTTCAGAATGACTGTGTTTAAAGTCACATGGATAATAATATGTTATCTGCACTAATAGATTGGACGGTGAGAAAAGTGGTTGGGTTCAATGATTAAATACAGCGTCCACGTTTTAGGTTGTTTACATAGGCGCGAAATAGAGATAACAATGTCAACGAAATAAATTTAGCTCGCAGGCACAAAATATATCACAAAAGGTAGCTTGTGTTGATCGATGTAACGGATCGTAGAATCGTTAAAGAACCATCAGGACAAGTTTGGTGTAGAATATTTTTATTATGAGATATTTACGTAGTTTTAAAAATTAATAATTCTTTATAAATACCACGAGAGCATTGCACTAACGACTGTTGTTGAAAGAGATAAAAACATAAATTTGCTTACGAATAGCTATTTTTAAATTTTTTTTTTTTGTATTTTGAAATATCGTTAAAGTTGTTTTGTCAATAAGATTAAATCGAAAGCTTTAAAAATAAAGGTCTATGGATGAATGTACTTTGGGTTGCATGAAAAAAAATGTATTTATTATTACAAAGCTTTGTGTTGTGGGTGAAGTATTGTAATTTGAAATTGTTCCATTATTTATAACTATGTTTCTTTGTTTATGAATTATCTTAAGTGGAAAATATTGTTTACCGTATTTGTTAAGGAACGAAGTAATTTTTTTTTATAATCTGACGATCAAGACTGTCGAAGAACGTTATATTAATATTAAAACTCGAAATGATTATTTATGAGTTTGAGATCACATTAAAACGAGATGTCTGGTCGGTGCTTATCGATACGCAAATTCAAAGTATGATCAAATACAATTTATGCGATTCATTCGAATAAGGTTCGATCAGTCATGGCGAAATAACGCGTAAGTGCATTACCATAAAATCATTTTATAATTATTTGAATAAATCGATAAAATAACGGACAAGAAGAATAAAAGACCGAACGGACAAAATATCACGTGTTACCTGATACCAATACGTCGGTTGGTCCAACGCGGTGACAAGCAGAATAGGAAACGCCGTGATCACAGCCACTGTCCAGACTAACGCTATTATGTACTTGGCATGGTGTCTAGTAGCTCTTGGTTTCAACGGCCACATGATCGCCGTGTATCTGTCAACGCTGATGGCCACCAACGTGTAAGCGCTGACCTGTACGAAAAAGTAATCATAACGCGATTGAAAACCAAAAATAAAAATAAAAAACTAATTTCTCCCCTTCCGTATTGTTTGAAACACGAGACAACCCAATACCGAAGATATCGAATATTTTACCGACGTTTTACGTTATTAATTCAACTGTATTTCGCATCTTTTGTACAGTTTCTTAAACGTTCGTGTAGGCCACCGATACAATATCGTTATGCACCGGTCGGTCTGCGCGTGTATTGTACCGACGACGGTTATTATTTACGTTACTAAAATGAAAAACGGGAATTTCTGTTTATAAATCTAACAAACACAACAAACATTTGAACGTAGTCGATCCGTGAAAAGGTTGTTGTCCGGAAATTTTCGCAATATCGAACCGATTTTAAGACGATTTTGATGCGTTAAAAAATATAAATAAATGACATGTTAAACTCTTCGTCATTTTTTGAAGTGAAACTTCTTTATAGAGGGTACAAAAAAACAAAAACGAAAGATTTTTGTGCGTCATTGTCGGCCGTCACGACCATTTTTCTTGAGATTAGTTGCGCACGCGCGTTGTCTCATTTTAATCGCAGCCAATAGCGTGCATAGAGAATATTTAGTAACTTCCACATATACATTTTTGAAGATCGAGATGATCGAACATACCAGAAATTAAACGCTGAACGTTGTCGGGAATACAGAGCACGACAGAAAGTAAAACAAACAATGTCGGTCAACAAATGTAACTCCAACAACTCCTCGACAAACACGTCAAGATGTGGATACATCGAATCATGGTGTCAATGAAAATAATTCCAATACAAACCTAATATTCTATCGGTTAAATGACGCTGAAAGAAATTTCACTTGGTCCGCGCGTACTCGTAACACGCACGAGTTTTCATTTAATTTTTTTGGCCGTGTACATATTACACAGCAACGCATTACATTACGCATGCGGTATTGAAATTCGTGAGGAGCGACGTCTTCGCAGTTTATTACGTATGTATATCATTTTAACCGTCGTGTACACGCGTCTGCTAGTAGATTAGTGTATATTTAAGAGAGTATCACCGTTACAACGTAATAATCAAATTTCACCGATGAAGCGCCGTGTTTATAACTCAGTATTTGTTATACAAGTATAATAATAATAATAACGTGTATCTAGTTTCGTATATAATATTAGGTTAAGTAGAATATATACGTATATATATGTGTGTGTGTGTGTGTGCGTGTATACGAGTACACGCGTTACTGTTTAACGATGTTTCGCTGTTTTCTGTCATTTTAGTACGGAGACTTGTAGTTTTCGCTATAACACGGCGTATGCGTTTTATACGACTCTATTCTTCGTGCACGTATTACCTACGTGTAAATGAACAATAGTAATAATAATAATAATACAGTGAAATCTGTACATAACGGACTGCTGCGGGACTATCAAAAGTGTTCGTTATAGACCGGCTTCACTGTCATAATAATAATAATAATAATAATAATACACGCGTGCGTTCACACTGCAAACAACAGTCTTCTACCGATTTTATGAAAATGTTGTATATATTTTTACAAAAGAAAGCTATTATATTATTATACTATAAAAAAGCATATTATAGGTATACACGTACATTACACGTGTATATACATTATACATATTGTAAAAAAAATATTGTTTTTAAAAAAATAATTCAGAACGAAAGTTTACACGGTTGAAATCATTCTAAAACAACTATATCAATTAACTCGTCTGGCCCATTTCTTTAGAATCGTTGAAATTTGTTTGAGATTTGACGTTTTCGTTGTGTCGACGCAAAATCACGTTTTTATTCTTCAAAATTTCGGACACTTGTGTTTTCCCGATGTCAAAGTTTTCAGAAAAACTCTGATGGCAACCGATTCTGAGTAATCACTGAATAAGAACATTTGAAAGATTGGTCTTTACGTTTTAAGGCCGATTCACACTTGTCAGACACGTACCGACAGACACCGTACCGTACCGTCCCGCAAAATATTTTAATATGTGTTTAAATATAGATAATTCACATTTGAACGTTCCGTTCCGTTCATACACGTATCGATCCGACAGCGTCCGTTCCACATTCCGCGCGAGAATGTTTTGTCGGAACGGCCCGTGTCTGAACAGGTCGGAACACGTCTGACTGATAAGTGTGAATGAATAACAGACAAATTTTATCCGTCTGCCGTCATTCGCTGGCACACCATTCGGTAAACACCATCATATTTTCTTACTGTTTATTTAAATTTTTAAATTAAATTAATATTTCCATGGACTTGGAGTTATTAATTGAACTCGTTAGAGGACGAGAATGACTCTATGCATTGTCACACAAAAAATATAGTGACCATGTGTATAAAGAATCTTGCTGGAATGAAGTTTCAAAATCTATAGGCATGCCTGGTAATATTAACTAATTGTTGTTATTATTATTACTAATTAAATTACTACATTAAATTGAAATTTTGACATGTGGAAATGTTTAAAAAACTTTTCTTCGTGGTCAGTAAACTGTTTATACAAAGTAACGAATTCACCTTCGATTTGCCGTTTTAACAAAATTTCATCGTCGTATATTTTTTTGTTTCTCTTCGTATAGAGCAATAGCAATCATTGCCATATCACAGTTCGTAAATTGTTTAAACATATTTCAAATAGTACAAGGTAAAGTTGTTGAAAACGAAACGATGTTGGATCGAAAGTGTGAGTACAGTATGTCTGTGTCGGAACGGTACGGTACGGTGTCTGTCGGTACGTGTCTGACAAGTGTGAATCGGCCTTTATACGTAAAAAACGCAGACGGTTTATTTTTGGTTATAATATTTCTTCAATTAACGTTATCTTTATCGGCGATATACAGAAGTATGCAATCGGTCGTAATCGCAATTGTAACGCGTAATCGCGCGTTGCGTTGTCGCGACCGGCGACGCTGTTGTACTGTGTTTATACGTGTGCAATTATATTTGAGTTTGAACCAAGATTGTCGTCCGTTATCAGTTTGTTGGGGCGAAATATTACTGTCCGCGTCCGTAATAAAAATAGTCCGTTATACCGATCTTTTTGCCGGGACATTATTATAATGTCCGAGTATGAGAGAGAGGTGTCCGCTTTATACAGGTGTCCTTTAAGACAGGTCTCACTGTAATAATAGTACACGCGCGCGTTCACACTGCAAACAGCCAACGTGAAAGGAGTCGTGGCGGTGGATTTAACGGCCGTTTACAGTCGGCAAATGCCGACGGGGTTCCGTGTTCAATTTCGTTTTGCGGCCGCAATATTGTATAATAAGGAAATTCGTTTGTTTGAACTTTTCCCCCATTAAAAGTCAATACGTTTTATATTGAAATTGTGTATTAAAAAAAAGTATTTAATCGGATACACTTTTTTTTTAAGAACATAAAAAAAAAAAAGAATTGTGTTTGAAAATAACAGTTTTGACCATTTTATATACATAGAGCGTTAAATACAAACATTTACAAATATCCTGCTGTTAACTTAAAACAGTAAGTTTTACATATTCTGGAAGTTATTATATTCATAATAGTATCACGCTTATAAAAGTTGTCTACACGAAGAAGTAAAACTCGCATTCAGAAAATTCGCGTTGTTCTTCGGACGAAATCCGACTCAATTCAAACACCCGTGTATAAAGTCGACTTGAAGTTGACATATTAAGTTCAAAAAGAAATGTGACTAGTTAAGTTAAACGCGAAGTTTCAATTCGCTTAGCTCGGCCGTGATTATTGTGATACACGCACGCGGTGTCGACTGTCGATGGTTTCCGCGTTACGGACGGAAGGCCCCGCGAGAAGCAATCGGTCTCGCCGGGAGCTGCAGTGAAGTATTCGAGTTCAAATCGTCGTATATTCGCATAACAGAAGCACGAACTCTTATTTGCGGTTGTTCGGACTCGAGTGTTTCGCTTTTAAGCGTGCGCGCGCGCGCGGGCTGAAGTGCCGGTAAAATCAAAACGTTCGAGTATAAGTTTTCGTGCGGCAGAACTGGTACGCGGAACTTTTTATCCGTTTGTTACACACTGCGTTCAGCATACAGAGACGTTCGTTTGTGGTGCGAATATTCGTTTATTCTGTACGGCGCGTGATTATTGTGTTCCATACTTAGATCATTCCTATACCGGTGTATAATCAGTTTTCCGGGCTTCGGAGACGGATTTATAGGATATTTTTCAACCGGAAGTGTCAGTTACATATATTTATTTACAGTGGTTGTAATGGGAAGACATCACTTCAGTTCTTTTACATTGATATTTTTTCATCAACCTATTTATTTTGTACGACATATTCCATTTTAAGTCCAATGATGTATTAAAAATGTGTTTTTTTCTCGAGGGCCATAATTTTAGTGGGTAGAGAAAAGCACAAAAGTGATTAAATGTACTAATAACATACAATATATTGTTTTTAAAGAGGTGGCAGCGTTAAGGTGTTAACAAATTTTTGACATACGCAACTGATTTCGAGTCATTTCGATCACGTTTTTATATACATGTAGATTTGTATTGTATATTATTTTTTAATGTCATTGTTTAGAGAAAAAAACAATATAAAAACGTACTATACTCTTTCAATTGCATAATATAATATAGGTACACACGTATAGCTGCGTTCTTTCGTCCGTAATTGTTATAAAACAATATATATTATTGCACGCCTTTTCATTTGGCCGTAGCGAAACGAGAATGGCAACACGATTACACCGTTTATTTTAGATTAGAGTTTTATCGACTACGACCCGCCGGTTAACGTAAACATAAGGCTAACTGCAGCGGCAATTCGCAGGCGTACCCGCGGGAAATGAGGCCGACTGTCGCGGCCGATGTTTGAAGGCCCGTCGTTCGCGGCGATTACCTTTTAAACGACCGTTTAAATGTTCGTCGCGCGATGTATATAACACATATCTCCTCTTTAGATAATATGGCCAGTTGGGCAAGGGAACGAGTCGTTTGGAGGGTAACGGGTGTATTCACGGGGCTCGGAAATTCGAACCATAAACCGTATTTGGATTGCACGGTTAAGTATACATATATATATATATATATATATAACTGTCTTTGTCTATGATATAGTGCGCAAGTTGTAATGAGTGCTACGTCGTTTTATTATTTTTCGAATATATTTGAATATATAATTGGTCGTTTCGTTACGACCCGCTGTCGTTATTTACCGCTTGGTTTTTTCGATTGTTAAGCATCAGGATTTCGCGGTTTATTTACGTTTTGACGATTTATCCGTCTCTTGTGGGTTAACCTAACTAGTTCTGTATTCTAATATTCACCGATGTGTTTTTCATTTTTTTTTTTGAAAAATTCGAATTCGTTACACAATTAATTGGTTTGTTAGTACGATTAATTATTTACATTAAACTGACACGGAATAAATGTATTTCGAATTTATTCGTTAACATGAATTTAAAACCTATATGTACTTTGTATGTACGAACGTATACGTATTCGTATAATTCTTAATATTACTTATAGTCGTGTTTAGTTTTAATGGTTATTTATATAGCGAATTCGACAATACTATTTTACGAAATTATTTGAATCAATTAGGATACATTTGCGAATTGTTTATTCTGCTAACTTTGTATTATATCACATTGTTGAAAATCATAAAGGTAAATTGAGGAAATATTATCGAATAGTACTGACATATGCATACAGACGGAGCATTTCGTCCAAAAGTTTTGTCAGTCATAATATATTATCATTAAGTGTCTGTAAAAAAATTAAATGATTCTTTCACTTTTTATATTAAGCATAATTATTTTTCAAAATACAAAACTTCTTTGAATTCATCTTCAAATTTATATACATAGATATATAATTTATAATATAAGTTAATGCTATCAAATCAGTTAAATCTCTATAATACTTCACATAATTATAAACAATATATAACATTTAATATTTTTTTAAACTATACAAATAATTTATTTTTGATGTTTAAAACTTCATATTTTTATGTTGTTAGACATTAGTCTACCTAGAATTTAAATAAAAGTTACTTTGTGTATGAGTGATTAATGTTAAAGTCTCAAGGGAAGAATTTCATAGATTCAATAAGAAAATTTATTTTATAATAACAGAATTTATTTTATTTTAAAATTTGGTGCCATCCATCGTTCAAACTTTAAATTGTTATTGTTAGAAAAAAATCCATTCGATATTTCCATACATACTCGTGCATTAAAGCTGTCAGAAAAATGTTTTGTGTGAGTATGTTAAAAGTTCAATTAATCATCCAAAATAATGGTCAGTGTAAAATATGTTTTAAATTTTCTAAAATAACGGTAGTTATTATTTATTAAATTAGAGAGATTGCTGTATATATAAACACGAAACAATATGTTGTATACATTTTGGACGTGACAATGAAATAAAGAAAAGATAATTATAAGAAATCTAATATAATAATTTATCCTTTTTAGTCACTTATAGTAAACACTATACTAGTAGAAATATTAAGTAAGTATGCATAATAGTTAATAAGTAGGCAACGGCAATGTATTCGTTATGTATAATTTCTGATTTCGTACACACGAGTAAATTGTATAACTTTTGTGACATAAATTTAACTTTATTATTTATGTATAATGAACATAAATTATTTATTGTATAAATGTGCATATTTCAGTCCTTTTTTTATAAAGTGTATGTGTTTAAGAAGATGTATGTATAAATATAATATAATGTTATGTTAGACGGGAAAATATTAAAATACGAGTTTCTCGTAGTTTCTGAATAAATATTACATTCAAGTTGCTTTATTATTATTATCATTCTCATAACGAAAATGATCAATTTAGATTAAATTTGTTATGTGTATTTCTCCTAAATATATTTAGGTAATTACGATTTTATTTTTATCAAATGTTTTATTTTGTTTGTTTTTTTTTTTGAGTAAAAGAATTACTTTAAGAGTTTTGATGTGGCAGAATTTCTTTGATGATTAGAGATTGAACACAGATTGTACTTTAATAAGAAGTTATTTTTGGAATTGCCCATTATAATTTAAAAAAAAATTATAAACTAAATTCATAACTGTGATTTAAGTATATATAATTATGTTTTATATGTTTTAATTATGTTAGTTATGCAAAAGTACTGTGTGTTATCCCATCTGAAATATAAATTACACGTCTCATTATTTTCTACTTCTTAAAATATTGCGTTCTGTATACTGTTATAAAATATTTAATAATATTAATGTTTGTATGCGATGTATGTATATATATATATACTTATACTATCATGTTTTATGTTATAAGAAAAATCATAATTGTATACTTGGATAATTACACGTTCGATATGTTATACTAATTTATACACATTACGACACAGATGTTACGTGTGATTAGAGTTTACGCAATATACCGAGAATAAAAAATATAAACTAATAATAGTTACCTAGTAGTACCTTTAATATCGTCGAATAATAATATATTTCTGGCACCTAAATTTTTTTACAATGAAAACACCATATTATTAATAATAAAATAATATTAAAAACCAAAAAAAAAAAAAAGGTTTGTTAGCAAAGAATTGAATTGATAACAAGGCCATTTCATCGACTTCCGTAGATTTACATGAAAATGTGACGGTGATTGAAAATTAGATTTTCAGCGAATTAGTTTTTCGTCTTTATATTATTGAATCATCTGATGCGTGACGCGAAACAATGCAGTTTCATGTTGATATGTGTTTTCCCGTAATAACTCGAATTCATAAAACTTTATTGCTACAGAAGAATGATAGTATCAAACTATAAGATCAACGAACAAACGACGTTTTACGATTTTCTTCGCGGAACAAAAGAAGTACTTCATCAGTAACTCGAGTGATGTTAGTTTTATGGTATTTTTTCTCTTTGGTGGATTACATTGGCACGCACAGTCCACTACCAAAATTACAATATATAACGAGACCACTCTTAAACAAATTCTGTGCTCTTCACTGAGATGGAGGTGATTATGAAAAAAACGTAGTTGACTTTTTTTTTATTATTATTGTTTAAAAAATATGTAGGTATAAGTCTCGTTATACTACAATAATTCGATAAATTATTTTTTTTTATCATTAACTTTTAGGTTTACAATATAAGTAGTGTTGGTACTCAGTGATGTAATGATTGGTCTTTATTAAAATCTATCATCGAGTATTTTTATAAAATAAGATAATAGAATATTGTAGATATCTACTGTTTTTTGAGAAATTGAGCTAATCCTGATCCAGTAAATTCAATTACTAAATTTCTAATTTAAAATTACAAATTAATTTAAAAATAGAATTTAAAAAAAAAATAAATAAAAATACATTTTTATTACGCGGCTGCGTAATTTTTTCCACGTAACCAGTTTACATTTTACTCATTGTAGTTTACACAAATATGTCTCGGAAATTCAAATTCAAGCAGGTTTTATTTCCAAATGTAATGATATTTCTGCGACAAGTTTCGTTTAGAAAAATGAATACTTGGTTATTTTTATATACATTTTAGTCCTTTTGACTTCTTATCACCAAATATATTTTCTACTTCGAAGGCCGAAGCCTTTTATGGTATGTCGTTATCGTTAATATCGATGACTATTGCATGTTATTCCGTCGCGACGGGAAAACAGTTTTTTCTTCTTTCGTATCTAACATTTCTCTTCACTTTTCCTTCTTTACGAAATTATACTTAAATACGGTTTCATATCATAACGTATTATTATTATTGTTGTTGTTGTTGTTGTTGTTGTACTTATAGCCTATAGATATAAAATATACATGTCCATTGTCCGTGCACAATGGTGATTTACTGTTAATAGTGTTTCCGGAGCTTATAAATACGGTATTTGCGATAAGACCGTATAAAGCGGAATATATACGAGCAGTGCATATGATTATGAAACACGAAGTGGTATTCAATAGGTTCTAACAATTTTTTATCCATAAATTACGTTAATGAGCACTTGGAATGTTCAAAACAGTGTTTATAAACACTATATACACATACACGGTAAACTGGGCTTTGCTCGAAATTTGTTTTTGAACTCAATGATTTACGATAAATAACAACATCACATACTCTACGTCGCGTAAATATAGATGTTGTCTATTGTTTTTAAATAATAAAATAAAGATTTTTACGAGTTATAAGCATATAGACGGATAAAAAAAGCCGAGGAAATAAATTCGTTAGTAATAACTGATAACTCGTCGATTACATATAATACGTGTATACGCTGTCATTATATTATTATTCCAACGTTATTTCGCAAATGCGATTGTTTTATTTTTTTATCTTTTAGCGCGGAATGAACTAAAAGCACCCTTTGACATTTTACGAATAACAATAAGTCGAATAAATTGTTGTCGACGACGAAACTGTTATATATGTACTTACGGTGATTTATTATGGCGGCGGAGTTTGAAGTTTTGAAAAGTTCTATTTAAATATCGTTTGAGATGTATTGTTTCCACCACACGTTTAATAAATCGAGCTAACAGTAAAATGTTAAAAATCGAAAATCTCTTTTATTATTATTATCATCGCATAGTAGAAACCTCGTCGGACACCGTTTCTCACGTTTAATCGTTTACTAATCGTGTAACATGATATCCAATTAAATATTTTTATTAGAATATACGAGTATGTGTGTGTGTGTGTGTGTGTAAATTTTCGTTCAAATCAAAGTTCGTTTTTTTTTTTTATTATTATTTCGGCGAGGAGAATCGTAAAAAAAAAAAATAAATAAAAAATAAAAAACCGGCATACCAAGACGGCGACGGCCTGCGCGAAGCTGACGGTGTGGCACAGGTCGTTACCGAACGGCCAGTACTGCAACAGGAGCGTGGCGACGAACGAGAACGGCACGCAGAACAGCGTCATGAGCAGGTCGCCGACGGCCATGTTCATGATGAACAGGTTGGTGACCGAGTGCATCTGCGCGGAGAACATGACCACGTAGCACACCAGCCCGTTGCCGACCAGCGCCACCGCGAACACCGCCGTGTACATCAGATAGACGATCGTTTGGAACACGGTCGAGCCCAGCGGGCCGTCGCTCTCGCCGTGGCACGTGACGTTCCACGCGGCGTCGTCGCCGCCAACGTAGTTCGACACGTTGCTCATGACGCGGTCGTCGCCGCCACAGTCACCGGGGCCCTCCTATTCGCCACGTGCCTGAAACACGAAACGCCGCATCGGAGTCAAGCCACACACGTATGTAGGAAACGTCAAACGTCCCCGGCCACGTCTCGGAGACCCTCAACGCGGGACCCGATCGAACGTCCGCAGAACCGTCAACTTCCTAATCAAGACCGACCTTCTCAGAGAAATTTGATGTACACTACTAATATGACTCGGTATGAATATCTGTAAACGTTAGATGAATTGTGTGAAATGGTCCAAAGGCGTATTTTAGGGGGTGAAGGGTGGGGGGGCGAAAAGGGCGATCGCCCCCCCCCCCCCTACCATAGACATAAAATGTTATATGTTATTGCTAAATTACATAAATATTGAATATTGGGCTAGTCCGTTTATATAATGTCGGCGAGTATGTAACAATTAGGGATGGCAATTTATTCGTGAACATCGATATATCGATGTATCTCTTTCAAATCACCGATGCCAACAATATCGAAAGGTTAAATAAAAATCTATGCCAAAAACATCGATGTATTTGGTAAAACATCGTTAATTTTAAATATAGAGGAAATAATTGTTGTTTGCCATAACTACATTAAGGACACATTCAGTGCCTATCAAACCCTAAATATAAACTATAGCCATTATGCTATCAGAAATTCTGCTAGATCAATGATATATTATATTTAAAATATAATAATAATAATAAATAAATAAACAACAATACGCGTGTCGTTATCTGCGTCGAAAAACGGTTCGAACCCAGTAGATTCGGGTAAAAAGTGAGATCTTTAATTAGCAATCGGTAATTCGTTTTCGTCACGGACAAAGACGAGAAAACACGACTTGGTAGATGAATGCAATCGTCGTTTTTTTGTACGGCACGTCACACAATGTAAGTGTGACCGTTCACGTTTTCGGATTAGATTTTTAACCGTCCTTCGGCTTGCTTCTTGTAGGCCAATAAATGTCTGTTTTCACACACACATCCCGTTATTCGAGAAAGTAAAACCTGCACTATCGGTTTGGCTCTCATCGAAGACATTGGACCGTTCACATCGAATTCACCGTCTCGTAGACCATATATTATCAAGTCTGGAAAAGAAACGGTACCGTCTCCAATGTTCGATATATCGCGAGATTTCGTCGTACAACAGGGAAAAAACTTGGCAGGTGTATCATCAATTTCTCGAGCCATTTAATGTAAAAACAATAAACGAAAAAAATTATTTTTTCGCAAATCGAATAAACGAATGGAATCCAACGGATTCGGATTATATTATGTCGAATGTATTACTATTGAGGGAGTTGAGTTTGTTCCAATTACGTCGTACTGTTCTGTTTTTTTTTTTGCTTCACATTCATTGAGTTGGGTTCCAAGGAGTTGAAAACACATTAGTTGGATCCCGCTCCTTTCATCCGATAGTATGAATTGGCCCTTGCAATGGTACTTGAGTTGGGTCTCCACTATTACCGGGTTCAAAAAATAAAAAATAAAACATGTTCAAATCCTGTTGAATCTCCACTGGTGTACAAAATCATTTGTTTTTGCAAATCAGCATAATGCTCGTAGACGGGTGAAAACATGATTTTGTTTCAATTCGATTGGTGTTTCGTCGTTAGAAAACTCAAGTGGTTGGTAGGAATTTAAAAGACACTCGTTTTACATATTCAAATCGGGTTATATGTCCACTGGTGTACAAAATCATCTGTTCTCGCAAAAAATTTTCTTTTTCGGTCGTTTTTTTTTTTTTTTGATTGCTGAGGAGTTTTGCATAACAACAGCTGCTCAAACGTCTATTCATCTGCGGACCCAATTCGAGGTACAGGAAACAACACCCGCGGACCTATCTCATGTTCTACGTCATCTCATTAAATATATCGGTACGCAACTCAGGGTTATATCCGTCGGGTGTAATGCGATTACGCGGATTTCGGCAATAACATACTTAAATATCGCGCCCACACACACACACACACACACACACACACATCGCAATCTTTGACCGCTCAGTGAGCGAAATTCATTATTGATGTATCGCGTGATACTACCCCATATACATCATTAAACGAATATTACATGGTGTCTAATCAGCGGACGCCGGCATAACGACGAGCGTTATCGTTCGATCTCAACGGGCCCGAAGTCGTTAATACGGAAGTAAAACGTTTTTTTTTCCTAATAAAACGACGAAAATAATAATGATGAATATTATAAAATTGAAATAGCCGCGCAGTTGGATAATATTATGCGAGCGTGGCGAAAGCAGTTTATTTTGTTTTTTTGAAAGTTAAAATTCGTAAAAAAAAAATGTAAAGTCTTGAGAAGTATCACAAAAACGCCGTTGGTTGTACGTAATTATATACCTATTGAGGTAACCACGATGTAAGTATGTGAATTATAAGAAGTTTCGAGGACGGGAAAATATTATTTCACCCGACGATTTTCTATTAATTTATGCGAAGACGTCGTCATTTACGTAACTAATTTTGAAAATACGTTTAAGGTCGGACACCGAAGTTACATACACAGAGTTTAAAAATGCGAAAGTGTCCGATCGTTATGTATGTGTATAACGATTAATCGTATCGTATTATAAAGCGAACTCATTTACGGTACACAATATTATTATAATTGAATATGATGATTAATTGTGTATTATGTTCAAGTCGATACTGTTTTAATATTTCGTTAGAATTTTTTTTGGAAATACTTGAAAACCTGCATTGAAATTGAATATCAATACATTTTCAAATCAAATATTTGAAATTTATTGAAAAAGATATAAAGAAAAAAATAAAAAAAATAAAAAACCCACATTTCGATCTAGAACAGAGGGACAAAATATTATAGTTTTAAAACTTTTTTTGTTTAGTTCAACTGTTCAAAGAGTTATAATTATATCATGATTATATCGATCAAGAAATTGAAATAATGGAGTTGAACTCGGATGGTATTTCGTGATTTGGTGATTTGGTAAATAAACAATTTACATAGTACAGTAATAAGTATTATTGTATTATATTATATAAATATTTGTTGGAATGATAAAACTTAAATAATAACTTTACTCTAAAATCGTTTTCCAAATACGAGTTATACAATTATAGTCACTTATTAATTTAATACGATTAAACACCTTTGTCATTTTGACACGTTCATTTCGAGTAAGGTCCTATAGATATAACTATTCATCCGTTAGAAATATGACCATCTTTTTGTTTTAAAAATGAAATATTTATTTTCTTACGTAAATGTAGAAATGAACGTCATTTGTATTTCCATTCGATGGAGTCTGTTTTCATTGAATTCGAAACAGTATAAAAAATATACAAGCTCATGTCTTTCGGAAGTTCGTACTGTTCCACGAACGAAAATAAAAACATTAATATTATATTAAAGCTAATAAGAAAAGCGTCAGAATCGCTTTTTGCCTGCAATCCGTCATAAATTATTAATAAGTTTTTGCTGGAAGAGTAGCATGACAATTAATTATACGTATTTATTATCCGAAAACGTTATAAACTTTATTCACACGTGGGAAAACTCTATAGTTATAATATTACTTAATACAATCCCGCCAGTAACAAAGAAACTTTGATCATTATTGAACTATAAATTTAAGATAAAAGTTTAAGTGGGCTCAGCAAGCGTGGGGGTGACTAACCTAATTGAATAGTTTATAAAAACGATGTGTAATTAATGCAATGAAGACATTTCGTTTGTAAACATTTTAAACATTTTGGAATTATTTACCTTTGATTTTTGATTTTTTGGTCTTTTGGTTTTTGTCAGTACTTTTACAACAATATTTCGCGTGAATAGGAAAAATGCGAATTAAAAATATGTTCTTGGTTTTATCAGAAAGATGGAAAGCTGAACACATATTTTTCAAGATAAAAAGAAACTCAATTTGATATCTAATCGTTGGTTCATAGACTGATGAATCAAAACTGTACATTATATAACTTACAGCATAAATGTGTGACCTGAATAATATTATCATGCCTTAGCTTGATACAGCTTGATCAATGAAATATATAATTCTCTTTTTCATTAATTATTTTTGAACATCCACAAATAGCACATTGTGTATAGATAGAATTTGATGATTTTTGTTTTTAATGGAGCAGGGCTAGACTTATAAAGAACTTCAATATACGAGACAACCAGTAATTGGTTACCAGTAATTGGTAACCACTTGAAAACGTGTATAATACGTTTTAATAAAAAACGTTATAATAATACGTAATAATATACTTTAGTAAAAAATCTACTATTCATTCAATTTTTGCACGACATGTGCTAAAATTATGATGACAAATGTTTATCATAACAATCAAAGTTTTACAGAAGTCCTAATAATAGAATTAATTAGACTACACCGATTCTATAGTAGTGAAATAAAGTTAACATAGTCTCGGTTTAACCGTCTGTTCTTTTAAAAATAATGAATTTATAACTAAGCGTCTGTCAGATGTCCGACTGAAGCTCGAATTTTTCGAATCGTTTGTTAATTATCTATAAAGTTAATATTTATCGATTACATTTTTTAAAAATTCTTTATGTTTGTAAATCGTTTATTTTTGTTTTTTTTTTTGATTTTGTTGTTATATTATTATTATCAACGTAATTTAACGCATTGATTACAGAGAATAATTCGATTTGTAGACGTTGTCGATTGCTTTCCGTTTTAGAATTTTAACGATTTGTCGCGTTCAGGATTTATTGCCGTTTTTATTATAATACGCACGCAACAGTCTGCATTCATATCATACTGAAATATGTTCGGAAATTTTGATCGTGCACACGCCATGAATTTTAAATGTGAAGTCTTAATCGACTAAAGAACGTCGAGATTTATGTTTTATTCGTAGATACCTTTTACTTTGCATGTCGTTTTTCTATTATGAGCTCGTCGTGTCCGTTTTTAAAATTCGTTGCCACGGTTACCAAATATGAGTTGTTGAATTTTAGTATTTTTCTTTTTCTTCTTCTTGTTTTTTGTTTGTTTTTTTAACCATCCTGCAGGAATATACGTGTATATAATAAATAGCGATCAATTTCGGTTTGTTTTGCCAAATCATTAGATATATACTGTTCTATCAGGTTACAGGACACTGTATTACATTTTAGCTCAACTCACAAGTCAAGTATAGTATATAAGATGGAAAATTTATTGTTTATGTTTAATTGTATTAAAAAAATATTTTTCAAATACGTAATTTTACGTGGTGTGTATATTATGTTTAGCTAAAGTTTTGCTTTAGCCACGCCAAACGTTACAAACATTAATGTTTTTTTTATAGACCTTTTACCGACACGATTTGTTATAGCTTAGGAGGGAGAGAGGCAGATAAGACTCGGTATTATATATATAAAAAGTAAATTTTATGTTCAAAAAAATAACATTGTTTTATCGATTTGGGAGAGAGACACCCTCGTGACATGACCTCGATTCCTCGAATATATGGCGATCGGAACCGATAGGTATGGAGAATGCAGTAATAAAATATTTGTATTGCAACGCATGTTGTACATACGAGCGATTTAAATAGGAAAAAAAACTATTATATCCACAAATTTTAAGTTAACACAGACTGCCCAATTTCAGATTGATAGACAGAATAAAAATTAACGTAAAAAAATCTGAAGCATGTGTTCCTTGAACCCATATTAATAGATTCCTTTTGAATATATTTGTATAATTTATAAATGTTGTTTTTATTAAATTCGTATTAAATAAGTAAATTATTTAAACTTGGAGAAAAAATAGTATTTGTTATCATTGTGTATATGTTTTCAAAACAGCAAACTTTACGGGAAATTCTTTTGAATTTGTTTAGACTTTACTAGATATTAATCGTTGATCATATATCTTTGATTTATAATAGGATCAAATATCTATGATCATAACTTTTTTGATTTACATCAAAATTATAAAGTCGTAAAATAAAAAAATATGATTTTAAATAGTTAAGAACTCTTGATTGGAAATGTTGTCGAGATTGGATTTTTAATGAAATTTGGATTTTTTTTAATATTAATTGCTAAAAAGAAAACATTTTTTGAACATATAATTGTCTTACAATTTTTGTCTATGCGTTAGTTGCCATGCTCAAAGCAAAATTATTTTTTTTGTGAAAATAAAGCTACAAGTGTTTTCATTATTCAAAAAACAATTATACTTAATATTCAAATTCGAGTATATTATTATTCCGAAAAAAAAATACATAAATCCAGAATGTTGTAACATAATGTTTTCAACTACATATGTACGAGTTTATAAAGATATAATATAATAATTTTTAAAAAATACGTAAATAGTAGTTATGTTATTTATTATTCTCGTTTTCGTAACTTCTGATAATATGATTTGTGATTACGAGCACAAAATATAATTATTTGATGTTTCTGAATATGCTGTGAACGTGTACGTATGTGTGTATATTGTTTTTTATTTTGTTGTTATTAACTATTGTAGGTACATACAGTGATTAATAATCTTTGTAACATTTTATTGGTATGTCGAATTTCGAATTCGTGTGGGATTATTTGTACTTACTAGTATATTACCAAAGCAAGTTATTCATGTTTCAATACAAATTAAAATCATTGTATGATTGTATGAATCTATCAACATGAAGGTTGTGTTCAGTGTAATTGGAGAAGTTGATTGAATACAAATCATATTCAAATTTCTTATTATTTTATTATTTAATTATATTTTACATAAAACGTTTTTATTTATTCAATATTGTAATATTGAATATATAAATCTACAATTAACACCACAAAGATTTTCATTATGATATTTATATTTAGTGTATTTACTTAATTTTTAATGACTCTAATAAAAGTTGAATATAGATCATATTGTTTTATGATGAAAGTAAATGTAAAATTCATACGCGTCTACTTACTTATCTTAACTAACATTGTAACACATCCGCATTAGTGTAATTTAAATTTTAATTATAATTTATTAATTCAATACACGTTAAAATATTGATAAGAGTTAGTGGATCGAATTCCGAAGAATTGGTAAGTAAATAGACCAGGTATTAATTAATATTTAAAACAGTCTCAAAAACAATATAGTGTCTATAAATATTATTTTAGTATCATCATAACTTAGAAATAAAGAATTTTTTAAAGTATATTATTTTTCACAATGGAACATGGTACAATACTTTGGACCATACCAAGATAGCCGGAAGATAAAAAAAACTATAAAAAAGTGATTTTTTGATGAACTGTTAGTTTGACTTTAAAACTAAAAAGTTTTTTTAAAAATATATTTGTATAACTTATAAAATATTTTTAATATATCCATGAAAATATGTAGGTAAACAAATACATTTGACATAAAGAATTGGATCTAAAAAATTGTTACTCTTCAATTAAAACAATTAAAAATTATTTCATTATATTATAGGTAATATATGAGTAAAATATGGAGTTATTAATATATTTTATTCATAAAAAACAAACTAGGGTGTATCATAATTTAAAACTTTGATGAATGAATGTTTTTATTATTTTTGTATTGTTTTTGGCATAGGAAAATATATGAAAATATCGGATATATTTGTATATGTTTCAATATTCAAATCATGACATATTGTAAGTATATTGAAAAAGTTTTCAATTTCCCAGAAGGCGTAATAATTTCGGGCCATTGTTTTCGCTGGCTTAATCATTTTAATGAACTACCTACCTGCCATATCGAATGTATATATGTCTAGAAAGTGTCTGCTTACTAGACTAATAGGTAAATTATTTTTCGATAAAATGGTTATATGTGTATTTTATTTTTAACGAAAATGTTAGAAATTGAAGTTAGTACTATAATCAGACAGTACGTGCATTGGATATTAAGATTTGGTTGTTTGAACATGACGACTTTATTTCTGTTTAAAAAGCAAATATGTTAGTTTAGCTGATTTGAATAGAGAACTGGACTGTAGAATATCCGTCTACTTAGGTCAGAATTAATGGATTACTAAAGGTTGAAGTTTCAACAGAATCAAATAAATTTGCTATGAAAGTGAAAATAGTAAAGTGTATCACAAAAAAAACTTCTTTAATGTGTTAACTTGTCAAAAACATTGTTTGGCTTATTGAACACTTTAAAGTTGTATAACTACACACTTTAGTTCACACAGCACACTTCAAAACTCAAGTTGATATGACAATATTATTTTTGTGTTCCAATAAATGTGAATCCATTATATTACAGTTGGGTATTGAATAGAACATGTATTATACTTATATATTGGTAATAAATATTATTATTATGATTTTTGGGTTAGTGAAAACTAAACGTAGTACACACGAATAGATACTACAAATTTCAAAACGGATAGATATAATTTAGATACTTATTTATGTTTTCATAAATGGATATAATTGTTAATCGTGATCATAATTACGAGTATATATATAAATATATATACAATTTTTTTTCGACTATTATTTATATTATATAATTTTAAAATTTGTAATTACTAAATAAAGCTTTAAAAACAAGTTTCGATGAGAGAAGTTTTAGAATTATTAAATTTTTAAAATTTTATTTTATTTAAAAACCATATTTTTTTACAATATAAACGTATTTTCAAACATTAGCAATGGAATATTTAACGAGTACCAGTAAATACAGTTAGTTACGTCAGGTAGGTTTAAAATCCCATGTTGAAATTTCGTATAAAACAATTTACTTCTGATCCAAAAGAGTAAAATTTAATCTGTTTAATTATATAATTACATATAGTTTGTTACATAATGTATAAATAAGTTTAAAGTTTATTAAGGAGTTGAATTTATCTTGTGGTTTTGTTAGTATTGAAACCTTTATATATTTTGTTTAAAAAAGAACAACAAAATATATCGCATATGTATATACTATAAAAATATAATGTATAAATTTATAACTTATAAATATATCTAACGTTTATACAAAATTTCACGATATTGATAATGCCATTAGGTTTTGATAAGTTGTTGCTGAAAATAATTGCGCTTGGCGAACCAATTATAGTCTAATATAATAATATCAATGTCAATCATATTTAAAATTATTTACTAACCAATTTAATATGCAGAATTATTTATTCTAGTAAGTGATAGACTTTATATTGATCAAGCCACATGAGCGATTGCGTCAAATATTATTGTAATCCCGAAATGTTAAACAGCTTTTGTCTATAAATAGAGGTTTGTACAATGTTACAACTGCAAACGCGTGGCAATATGACATGTTTTTTCATTCATTCATTCGAGCTATTTTTCTATAACTTTATAATTCGTTAGAGTTCTATTTGCTTTATTTCAAAAGAATAAAATTATGTCATGCACATCTAAAATAGAAATACTAAATACATTTTGTGAAGTTTATTTTTGAAGAAAAATAATTTTCGATTATTTTATCATTCTTAACATTATAATGAATAACTCATGAACAAATTGAAAATTCTAAATGGTTTTATACGATACAGATTAATTTGCGAAAAAAAATAAATTAATCATTTGTGTTTTAAGTTCAAAAACTTTTTGACTGCGTTTATTTTAATCTTTATGTTTGTGTTTTATATTAAATTTGTTTTATTTTAATTATTAAGATCCGAGTATCAATCACTAACGTGATCATATGAAATTTGTTTGTATAAATATGATTATGATTATTTTTTATGAATGATATTTTCTTTATATCCGTGTGAAGTCGTTTCTTTAAAGTTTCGAGAAAATCAAAAAATGTTCTATATTTTACAATTTTGTCAAATATTAAATTTTTATTATACTCTTCATCCCCAGAATTTTATTCGATTTTAGAATACCGATAACAAATTTGAATAGTTCTATAACGATTTTTGTTTTAATCAAAATAACAATAATTTGAAATTGGTTTTTTTAATTTACTTAAATCCAATCGAATACAAACGGGCTTATTTATTGTAAATATTTAGATTTTCATTTGTATTTTTATAAAATTCGTGTGTTTAATTGGTTCGAAACAATTTGGAATGTAATTTGATTATTAAAAGGTTTGAATTAAATTTTAGGAGACTTTACTGCTGTTTATGGTCCTTATGACTTGAATATTTAATCGAGTAATTCACATATTCGAATGAAACTATTTTGAAGATGAAATGTATTACTTATTTATATTTTATTTATAATAAGAACTAATGTGTTATTTGCTGTAATACTCATAAAAGTCATATATGTCATAAAATATCGATTTAAGCAATTAAAGACTAAAAGTATATTTTTATTATTTCATTGTTTATATATATACTTTCTTTTTTTAAATTATCTTTTATCCGGACATTATTAAAAATTGTATCATTTGTGTTAGCTGAAAGAAAACGTAATTAAAAAACATTTTGAAATGCTAAAACGGTTTACACAACATACGATTTGAATTATGTGAAAATAATATTACATGCTATTGTTCAAATTGTAAATAGTAAGGATATGTTGGATTAATTACTAAATTATTTTTTGAAATACGTATTTAATTTTTAATTATATTTTGGATTTACAACAGGTGCAGTCTTATTAAAAATAAATAATACAATTTAGAAAAGTGTATATATATATATATATAGGAAACATATTTTTAACATATAGTAATATATGTAAAATTGTAATGATATTGTAGAGTATAATATATAATAGGAATATTACAAATCAATATATGTATATTATAATTGTTAAAATAGTTTTAATTATACGTGTATTTTATGAATATTAAATTAACGCTGGCTTTCAAGACTTACAAGAACTAGTTGATTTAATATAATTAAGGTATGAAATTTGATGTGTACATGTGGGATAATAACAATATGATAAAAACATAATATGCAATCGTGTAAAATTAAGATAAAAAAAAGATAATGAGCTGCAGGCACTGTAGATGATGTTTTAAGTGAAACACTCTGGCAGAGATTTTTAAGTTGTATTATTATTTTCGACTAGCAAGCAATAATAAATGATTGTATTTGAAAAACGGTTTTTAGGGACGCTAGTAGATTATTATAGTTAACGAATTTGATAAGTATTGTTCAACTATTATGTGTCTAAACATATAATACATTTCGAGCTCTCGAAAAATACAAAAATTATCCAAAACAAATGTGTCGACAATTTTACCGGTTTATTTGCAATTTTCTGTTTGTTTTTTCGTGCGCTTAAGAAAAATATCGAGAAAAAACGTGTTAAATAAAGTACCAACTAGATTCGATTAGTTACTGGAAAGTATTTTCGCTATACAGAAAAGTTTTTACAGGCAAAAAAATAACACATCATTGTGAAATGAATATACTCGTCGTTTCGCTCCGAATGTAACATATATTATAGATATAATATTCTGAATACGGATTGTCGGAATTATTTATCTTTACAGTATTGTATAATCATCGTTATGTATTTCAGTTTTTAATTTATTTTGTGTATTGTATTACGTTGTGTAGGTCATTTTAATCTATTTTTAGCTTGTTAAATCGATGTCCATAGCATTAATTGTACGCAGAACTATCTCTAGACATTTGACAAATATAAACGTGACTGTTAAAATAAAAAAAGGATTGTATCCATATATTATAGAAGTAAAAATAAAAAATAAAAATTTAGCGCATTTTAGAAGTACATAAATTGTTGTTATAAAATGGTTATAATAAATTATCATTTTACAGAACAAGATTTCGACTTAAACACAAATTTTTCCAAAAAAAAAATTAAAAAAAATCTAAAGGTTTATATATATATGTATATTGTGTACGCGGATACGTTCGAAAAAAGAGAAATACTGACGCTGTGTATGCGACCATTCCATTCTTTCGTTTGTTTTATTGGCGGTAAATTGGTGATGGGTATAATAATGAATACATATTTATATATTTATTTAATATACAGTTATACTTGTGTTAGAAATAATTATAATAGTGCGTTTGACACACTGTAAAATCCTGCGTCATTAGCATTCGAATGGATAGCTGTATATTTTCGACAAATGTTACGCACGCAAGTATTAGGGTTTATAATATCGCGTGCATTAAAAATAAAGATAAACTGATTAATTATAATCACACGGAGTCTCATAACAATTATTTTTAATTTATCATTTTTATTAAATTTGTTCCGAAAAATGTGAGGAGATCTCAAAAGTTTAAGAAACGATTTTTGTGTTAATAACTGTCCAACAATTTGTATTTTGTAATATTAAAGGTAACGTTCTATTATTATTTTTTTTTAATGGATTTAACAAAATTTCAAATGAAAACAAATTATATAACTATAAAAGTTGTATGTGAATAAAGTAAGCTGAATGCCCAAAACCTTGAAATAATTTATATAGGCCCGAAGAAATGTTAGAGACGTATTTTTATGTTTATAATATGTCATGGGTTTTTTTCACATATGAATTTATTAAATATTTATCCATTTCCATTGATGTCAGTGTGTACGTATGTGCACGTATTGCGTTATTATATATTCAAAGACAGTACTGTAAAACTGTACGTATATTTTTGTGCGATATTATAATAATTATAACCAAGTGTTGTCGTAGAAAATATACCGTGCATATCCTATATACTCGTAATAAGATAAATATTGTTTTGAATAACATTCAAATAAGGCGTTGAGTTTCGTGGCGATAAGCGCGCTGGGGAAAATTCGAAATAATAAAAACAGACTGAAAAGATTAATTTATTGTGAATGAAGGAATAATTGAATAAATATAAATGCGTTATATATAAACGCGTTTCGTTGAGTTCTGTTTTAATTGGTCAGACTTTCGTCTTGATTTATCGGACTATTCGACTAACAGCAATTAAATAACGTCATGTGTTCTCGTTATATTTTCATATTAACATGATTCCTCACATTTTTCTTTGTATAATATAATGAACAACATCGGACGTGCGTATATCGATTTCCCGTCAATTTTCATCGTACGTTTCGTTCAAGTGTATATGTAGCATATTAATTTCAATTCACGCGAGGCCTTGCGGACTATGATATATAGGTACGTACTTACGCGTTTACATTGTTGTGTCCGACAGTGATCTCGACAAAAACTTTTTAATAATAATTCAATAGTTAAAATTATATCTATATATATATATATATAAATGAATGTCTGTCTGTATGTCCCGCATGCGTTCCTAAACTATTGATCCGATTGTAATAAAGCTTTGGTGAATTGTTGTGCATACCCTCGTGAAGGTTTCTGTAATATAAAATTTGAAATACGACCAACGAGGGTGGTAGCTAATATGGGAAATTTTGGGATTCTAGGCATTAAACAGTTAACACGGGGACCATTTCAATTGTTATTGAATTTAAAACATAATCTTCTAAAACTTATTATTATATTTTGGTGAATATATTTTTTCAAACAGTTGTGCAATCATATATTCCAAACGAAAAGCGATTGGATTATCTACACTTCAAGCACGAAAAAAGAGCATCTCGAACTTCAGAAATAAGCGAACAAAGAAAAGTAAGATTGGAAGCTAATCGAGTTCGCACTTCTTAAGCCCGTTTGACAGAAACAGAACAGCAACATGTAGAAGTACGGGAAACTGATCGAGTACGCACTGTACGATCCAAGCGGTCACTGCACGCTGAAATCAGTTTTACTACATTCCACTATGATGTTCATTATAACTACAGTCTTCATCCAAGTGTTGTGATTAGAAAGGTGGAAAAAATGTACGAATATTGCGATGTCTTTAAATTTAAGAATGAAGCGCCAGAAATGTGTTGCGCGGGTGGAAAAGTAAAATTACTAGAATTACATTCACCATCTGAACCATTATCAATGTTGTTATCTAGTGACACATGCCTATCAAAACATTTTCTCTCTAACATACGAAAATACAATTCGTCTTTCCAAATGACATCTTTTGGTGCGACAAATATCGTGCGAGAAAATTACATGCTAACATTCAAAGCACAAGGGCAAATTTGTCATCGTGCTGGTAAAAAAACATAGTGATATATTGTTATGTTCACACGGCGTCTTGAATAGGCGATTTAGACTTTCATTGCATTCGAAACGAAAAGTCCGCAAATTATCACTTGTATAATACGTATTCCAATATCGATTTTATGTGAAATTCTGTACGCTTTCGATGTGTTTTTCATGTTTTGTTTGTTTCGTAATACGGACAATGACTAAAGAACTTCAAGAACTTTTATTACTCAATTTTCTATTCCTTTGTTCCCATGATAATATTTTTAATTCAGAATTTAGAATAATATAATAAAATATTACAATAGTTATAACAGGCCTTAGGAAATAGAATAACAATTCAGAAAACGTCTAATATTTTTTTGTTAAATTTTGGAAATTCTATGTGTTGTGTTTATAAAACTGTTTCATGGATGTACGTCACTCAATATAACAATATTATAATACAATAGATAATATTATTCATCTTATAACATTATTATTTTTTGAGTTATAAAAAATTGATCGAATATTAACGACCTTCTATAATAATTCGAACGGTTTTATTTTTATATCACAAACATGCAACAAAAACAAGTAATACATGCAGGTTCACAAAAAAAAAAAATATATAAAACACAATTTAAATGATGTTTATAATGATTCCAGTGATAGAGACTATATTATTTTTTTTCACTCATTTCAGCACAAGTAGTCAGTTTAGTATTATTATTTTGAATTTGAATAAATTATTGTAGTCCAAAAATTATAATATTTGATTAAAAAAACAATACATTCGTTGTTTTATTGAGAATCTAATAAAACAAAATTTCATACGTCTTGTTGTGATCTCATTTCACGTATTCTTATTTTAATACGTTTCACAACCCTTATACAATACTATTTACATGTTTGAAAAAAAAAATTACATTTAACATTTAAAAATTGTCTTGTGGTAGATTTTTCTATGTACCGGATTCGTGTGATATTTCGCGAAGTTATTTTTTGGTACGCGATTACTTGAGAACTCGTATGTCAGGAAAAGTATAAGTTAACGTTATAATCTGAACTTTAAAGTGACATAGATATAAATAATAAATAACATTTTGTTTTGGTTTGTTACGGAAAAGTTTTTCTGTATTTGAGACTTATTGATTAGAATTAACTCTGAAGTTAAAGAGAACAATTTTTATTATCACGATTAAGTAATAGTTTTTATAGGAAATTGTTGAGATAATTAAGTTTGGAGTACTTTGGATAGATGTGCGGTGCTAGACAACTATTTATGTTGTTTCTTTGAATATTGGTTACAAACGAAGAACTCTTAAAAGGTTTAGTTTGATTTGAAATATTTGTAAACAGTTAATTTAGCCATTTCAAATGAATAAAATATGAATTGAATTTATTACAGAAGAAATAAATACTAAAAATATAAAATCAAATAAACGTTTTATGAATCGTTATATATATATACATAATAGCTTACATAAATCTGTGAATTGAACATTTTTGATATTATTTATATCATATTTTAGTCAATGTAGATACGAAGAAATCAATTTTATAATATATATATATATATCAAGATAATGACTTTGAAGGCAAGGAAGAAATGTGAATGCTTGGCTGTTTAATAAATACGTTATATATAATATAATTTTATTAAACGATTACTATGCGATGTATTATTTTTAAATTGTACATTCTGTATATTAATTATTTGTGTTATAAACTCGTATAGATTTTAATTGTATATTAACACTTTTAGAAAAAAAAACTGTTGGATCTAAAAAGGTATATATTTGGTCATGATGGTCATTCTAATGATTTATTAGCAATTTTCAGTTATAATATGCGACTCGAATAAAAACAAAAATTCGAATTTTTATAAACACTGTAGTTATAGTATATAGTTTACAATTTAAATGGAGTTTATTTAATTAGGCTTTGATTGTACACATGCATTAAGAATATTCCATTGGACTCGGGTTTTTAAATTAACATGGTAAATGGTTTATGAATTGCATTGTCGATATTGAAGTGAATTCGTGCCAGACTAACTACGAGTATGTGTCATGATTATTATTATTATTGAACACCAAAACATATATAGTGTAAACACGTACGATTGTGTAAGTTTTAGTTCAAATTTATGGTAAACGGCGAACACCGTAAGCCAAGGAGATTTCAGTTGAGACGCTCGTATTTAATGATGTCATCTACGTCTATTTGTGTTTATTATAATATGTATATATTTTCTGTGTGCAACATAATTCGTATTAGTATTCAGAACATTATAGTAATTGTTATAAAATCGGAATAAATAATTAGAGTGTATATTATTAAGTAAACGGGCTGATTATAAAGTTCCTAAGGAATAACAAGCGTATAACAGGATTTGAACATTTTCAATAGACGTGGAAATATGTAAACAAATCCCGTTGTAAAAATATTGATATTTTTTTGGTTAATTTTTTCCCTGTAGGCGTTTCTGTTAGTACGAGATATTATTATGTAAAGAATATTACATAGAAGTATAGAGGATGCGCAATTATATTTTTTTTACATTATACCCGTTTTTTGATAGTATTGTATAAATTTAAAAAAAAAAAATTAATTCAGATATACGTGTAATTTATAAATGACTTCTACATTAACTAAAACTTTTCGAAATAATTCAACCAACTAATGAAATAAATATTTTTTGTCGTAAAAATTAATATATGTATATACATTCAATATAAAAATAATTGCTTAAAATAGAAATTCATTTAATACATTTGAGTTTTCCTATTTCCATAGTAGAAAAAACTATATATATATAAAAAAAAAATAACAATCGTTTAGAATTTACCAAAGGGTAAATATTTTATACCACAGTCTAATAATTCATCAGAAAACCTTATTAAGCACAAATGAACGATAAAATATAATTATTGAAATACACTAATTAGTCTAATGAAATGATCTTAAGATTGAATAATTGAATAATATAACTTGTAATATATGTTGGCAAAACTTTCAAGTTGGAGTAACTAGGTGATAATTTAAATATTGTACAAATTATAAATTATAATTTAAGTTGGCTTATTACATATATCAAATCACTTAGTTACTGAGTAATTAATTTTGTAATCTCATTTTATTACCGAGTTGTCTCTCAAAATTCTTAAAATTTTCAATTGTGTTTCTGATTTATAAATAATATTTGATCAAAACATACGAATTTATAAGAATATATCGTATATCGAAATGATTTCGCAATTAATTAATGAGTATTCAAATATGGTAACAGTTCTGACTTCATTTTTTTGCGTACCGTAAATCGCGAATAAATGTAAAAAAAAATGTAGAGTTGTAAAAATGTTTACGGATATTGTATTTTGTTTCAGCCATAATATACTTGTATATACACGATTTACAACTTAAAATAATGAAAAGCGTAAAAATAAAATCTTCCTTGAAGATATTGGGTTAATGTTAGCAACTAGAACATATTATGTTTATATAAAATCTATATTATATTAATTGAACATGGTAATTAAGTAAATTGCGTTATTATCTCGAAGGTGCTATTTGTTTTTTTTTAATTTTGTATCTTTTGAAAATTAATTTAATAATAATTCCTGTACAAAATTGAGAATGGACGCTTAATAAAATAAATTGTAAACTTGAATAATTTAAATAATTTTGTATTTTGTGTTTTATGTGGTATAAATAAAAAAAAGTAGTATTTTTTCAAGCAGAAATGACACAAGTCAAACTTAAATATGATTTTCAATAAAATTAAGAATAATTGGTACCTGAACTACTATTTAGAGTATAAATGTAAACTACGGAAAATGTAGAATTAAGTAAAATGGGTAAAAAAAAATGACTTATTAAAAAACTAATTTAACAAGATATGTTGAAACATTAAATTATAATTTCTCTAGTTGTGTCACTATTTTTTCAGAAGGGACATATTTTTTTAAAAACGTGTTATAACGATACGCGTTTTATGTATCTGGGAAGAAGTACTTTAGGTACGCATAAATATACAATATCGACTGTCATCTGAGATAATAATAATAATAACACACACACGTAACATTTTTCATATAATTTAATTTTAATAAGTTTGAAGGGTGTTTTTACACCATTTAAGTTTATATAATTGACTGTACAATATTTACTCGTTATACGTTTGTCCACGTAGGTAGACATACTCGTACACTTATATATATATATAATATATTCGTATATAAATAATATTTTTTCGAATAACAGTAGACTATTGTGTTATTTTATTTATTCTTTTGTGTTGTCGTGCAGAATGCAAAAAAAAAAAAAAAATAAATATATCATATTGAAAATTAATTATTTACTGGAATATATAAGCATACAGAGTTTCAGTAAATGTTATTTTTTTAAAAAATATTTTAGAGACGTTAACATACAATTGCTGCGAGCAAGATGAAAAATATGTACGCAATATGATTTTAGTAATGGTTAAAAAAAAAAATACATTTTTCTTTCTTTACTGTCACGACAGATATTTGATATACCTGTATATATTTTTTTCTGCCCATAGAGAAACGTTGAAATAAATAAAACATAACTTAACTTACGGCTATCTTCCTTCGATTTCACATTTGCTCCTTAACCAAAAATATATCGGTTCACCGTAAATAGTTTTAACCTTTTTAAATTAAAAGATTGTTTATGTTACTTGCGCGTATGCTAGTAGTTTATTTGAATTACGGTTCGTGTATTTCATTATAAATATACTGAAAAACTTAGGTTCTTTTCATCCAAAAATAATTGTTGAAGGAAAAATAAATAGAGAAATTTTTATTTGACTTTGTGTAGTTATTATTTTTTCTTATTTGTATTGCGATATGATTAATAGAAAAGTATTCATTTGTGTGCCAAGTATAAACAACTTAATGAAATAATATATTATATCTTTTATATTTTGATAGATATTATAATCAGTGGTGGATTTACAGAAGGAGAGAAGTCTCCCCTCTAGTCACTCTGTAGTGATCCATATTCTAGTGCCAAAAATACTAAAATTGCAAGTTCTACAGATTTTATTTTTTTAAGTGGTGGGACAATTGAATTCTTGTAATATTCAATTACACCACAAAATCAGAACAACATAGGAATACAGGATATGCAATATTTGTTATATTGTTCGTATGTAATATTTGTTCGTGGACAAATTATTACGAAATTTTAAATGGTTCGTATTGCGGCTATTGTGTGAAGTTCAAAGTTGAGTATAAATCTATATATATGCCATAGAAAAAATCGCTAGTTGGGGAAAAATTATATATACAACTGTTTTGCATTTACAGATTGGATTTATGTAACGGGGTTTGAAAAAAGTTTTAAAACGATATAATTTTATTTACGATTAGAGTTAAATTAAAATTTGTTAAATTGACGTCGGCATTAATAACAATGTAAAAACATTGTCAACACTAATTTCTATTGGTTTTGTTTTTATTCAATTGATTAACACATAGGTTTTAATTCTGTTAATTACGTTTGTAGTTGGTTGTATAAAAAGTAATCAGTTTCTACCGTTTTCGGCAGTAATGGCGGCACTTCATTTACAATAATGTCAAAGTTTGGGAATATAATATATTCGGAGTTTGATATTTATACATAATATTAATATAAGTTCAATAGGTGACCGACGCGATGGTTTATTTGTGATTATTATATGAATTACGAGTTACACGTGTCTTTTGTAAGTTTGCTTCTCGAATATGGGCTTAATTTACTTTTTGAATATTTAATTATATGTGATTCGAAGTTGTACGTACTATAGTGTACGTATATATTATATATACGTATATTATTGTAACGATGTAACGATGATTATCGAATGCGTATATTGAAAAATAAGATTGGAAGTAAAATAAATGTAAAAGAATAAAGTAAAAAAAATTTATTTACGTTAATAACGTTTTATTAGGTATGAAATGACCAAATTCTAAAGTTTACGGGAATCTAAAAAGTATGAACTTTTAGTTGTATAGCTTTTTAACTTATATAAACGTATATTATATATTAATGAATATATAGTAAGTGTTTAGAATTTTTGGGGAAAAAACAACATTCGTTCTTAAATTGTTTATATTTAATTATTGGTTATTGTACTTATTAGATTTTGACGATTTTACATGAAATGAAAAAGTTATTGATTTTATACTTATATTTATATAAATTAGTAGATAGCGATTTTTTATTTTTTTATCGAAAATATTTTTAAGAAAAAGTTTTATTAAGATTACATTATATTTCAGTTGTAACGACTATTGAAAACACAAAAGAGCTTAAGTATTACTCTCCAAAGACACCTTTAACGTTTAAATTAATTAAAAAGTTTTTTTATTTAAATTAGACATTTTTTTGTTTTATAAGTTCCATGATAAGATACATTTGATGATTATAGTGACGTTTACGGAATTGTTTATACAGCATGATGGTAATTTAGGAGACAGTCCGCCAATGTGTAGCCAAAGTGTAGTGTGTGATTGGTGACATAGGGTGATGCTTCAGCAATAATTCGCCAAGAGTTATGGACTGGAAGGCTCTTTATGAGCAATTAAAATGACAAACGCTTCATTAAACTGAGCTCTACGCAGTACCGTATTCAAATTCGATGATTTATCACTGCTCGTATTAAAAAGTTATTCGTTTCTCACAATACTTATCATTTCATTGGTGTAATTATAGGATATTCTCAAAATATTGTATTATTATAATTAATTTAAATAATGTAATTTAATTTCCATTTGAATGATTTGTTTTTTTAATAGTAGTGTTGTAATCAAATTATACTTTAAATGAAGCCTTCGATATAGTTCGTATGAGAAAAGAATTGTTGTTAGTTATGTTTTATCTATAATTGTTCGGTTTCAGAAACAGATTAATATGAGATAGAAGTATATAAAATAAATAAATAAATAAATATATAAAATAAATAGTTTTAGCAAGGTAAATAACAATAATAACGGTAAATCACGTAATAAAATACTTATAACAATTATAACTACAATAAATACACAGGAAAAGTCGAGAGAGAGAGAGAGAGAGAGAGAGAGAGAGAGAGAGATATATGAATTAACGAGTAGTATACTACCGTTGTAGATTGAATATATTTAGCGTAGATATTGGTCGTACGTAAGTAAGTAATTCATAAAATACCTTCTGTTTTTGGATTAATAGTATGAATGATTTGAAGTGTATAAAACAAACACACACACACGCTTATATAATATATCTATATAATAATTTATAATTAACATATATACGTATCTGTATAGAATAATTTGAAATTCAAAGTCTATAAGTTAAGTGTTATCTTTTATATTTTGTAATTATTAATAATTGAATGTTATTATTATACATGTATGGAAAATATGCTATTTGTTGGAAAAGTGTGTTTGAAGAAAATTACGTTAGAAATGTCATACGATTTATTATATTTATTATTACTTATTACTGTCTACACATTCATATAAACATTATATATTCTATAATAAATATATTCTATAAAATAAATATTGTCACATTTATGACAAGTGGTCGAATTTTTAGGTAATTTTATTGGACGTTTTATAAATGTAGCCTGTCTTCAAAGAATTACGTATAAGTACATTAGCTAATTTAATAATATAAATGTGGAGTGTAGAAATAAAATCATTGTTTCAATAAAATAAAATGATTCTTTTGTTTTCATACTAATAATTTTATCATTTTTCCATTTCAAAATGTAATTTATACGTTGTTGTATATAATATAATATATCATGTGATAATTTAATGTAGAATTTATTTTGTTTTTGAAGATTAAAAAAAATCATGTTCTCAAAATCAAAAAAAAAAGAAATTGAAATTTCAGATTTTATATTATTTTAGATTAGATTTATAATACATATCACACGTATATAATATTGTTAAATCATTTGCTTAAAATTTCTTCATATATATATATCATTTAAATTAAAACTTTAAAAGTTAAGCATAAAAGAAAAAGCAGCATAAATATGATTTATTGATACGTTTCCATTAAAAACGTTGAAAATAATAATAAAAAAGTTTTTGTAGGTTTGGATATTTTTTTTCATAGTTTAAACGATAATTATTTCGAAAAAAATTGACCACTTTTAAGACTATAAATTAGTTTCGTGTTATTGTATAGTGCATTTCTGTATTGTCTTTACTATAGGATATTGAGTTAAAAATTGGATGTGTAATCTCTAAATTAAAATAAAATAGAACCCATTTTTCATCGGAATTAATTTTTGCCAACTTGTGTTGTTGAAATTTATTACAATTTTTTTTGTGACTTTGGACCAAACGAAATTCAAAAATCAAAATAAAATATGTTTTCGAAATGATTGCGTTTTATATGAAATTATATTTCTACAGATATTTTAAAAAAACATTCGTACGTATATGTTGAAAGTTTGTTCATATTTTTAAGTAATTACCTTATCATATGTACTTATAAGAAATTCTATTTTATTTTATTTACTCACGTACATTTGTCTTTATTGAAGCATTTGTATTGTTAATGATTTTGCTATTATAAACATTTGAAATATGCATATCGTGTATACTATCATTAAAAAGTATGTGAAAATGATTCGAAAATGGGGTTTTATCAAAGTTGTAAATCGCGTCGTAATACGAGCAGAGTTATTCTCTATATTATTATAATAATACGATTGGCGATTGGTCGTCAGCTTTCAAACAGTTATTATTTGAGTTTATAGTGAGAATAAATGCGTATTCACCGTGTTCAATTATTGTTCATTTTCGGGTACATACATACTCGTATGCTAATTGTCATACAAGTGTGTCGTTTCAGATTTGAAATGGGGGCACGAACAATTAAGGCAAACCGTTTCGAATATAAAATTAAAGCTGAAAATTTGATGTAGGATGTAAGATTTTCAAATGGACTGAGTATAAATTACTGTAGTAGTAGTAGTAGTTATAGTATGTATACCTAACATAAATAATCAGGATTAGAATAGGACTTGAATATCTCAAAGATATCTAATATGTTTTTAAAAACTAAACAGAATATATTCTTTATAGTATAAGAATATATTCCAACAGAAATGAAAACTGAAAATCTGAAATTAATATTCAATACACTACGCAATCCCAACGTTATAATTTAAAATAGTTAGGTTAGTCGTAATGTATAACACAACTGCGCGTTACACATCAAGGGCATCACAGTATGACATCACGCGTATTTGTTCGATAATTATATTGGGAATTAACGGTCACTCTTTTACACTGTTCTATTGAGCCTTATGAAATTTGATGATTATAAAAGAACAATTAACTGTCAAACTTTTGATCACAAACAGGTTTATTCCGAGTTTCCCGATACCAAAATCAACCGCAGGGAGTGGGGTGAGAGGGGCCATGCCCCGGTTATTTTATTTGATATTTGTTTAAATTGGCGATATAATTCCTTTTAAACGCCAAATAATTTTCAGTGTATTTTTTTAAGAGGGATAAAATAATTGATTATTATTTCTACTAATCCCGACCGAAACAGTCATGGCTATAGATAATTATATCCGTGGAGACAAGTTTATAGAATAGCTGTTGTAACATGTGCTAATTTGTACTTCCGGCTCCATGATCTGTGATTTATAATTTTTAGTTTTTATACAGAGAGTATATTAAAAATATTAGGATGTACATTTTTTATGTATCCCCGAAATATTTTTCTGCGTGCGGCCTTGACAACCGCTCTTGGGCATGAATGATTTTTTTTTTTTATTTAGATTTGGATTTTTATTTTATTGAAATGTATTTAGAGTTATTAGTGTTGAAACAGAAATATTAAATACATTTTAGAGTGGTCTTATTTTTCGAGATCTGCTGTGAAAAATGATTTTTAAACATAATCTTATGACGATATTACGCTTTCGACGGTATTGCGAAACATCATATATTTACGTATTGATGATTCTGTACACATTCGACAACTCTATTTGTAATATTTTTCGTTTAACAAAAGAACCAAACAATCTATACATTGTAATAGTGTAACATGTATAAGTGAGTACTTTATACTATATATTATGATTTAAATAAACATATCTGATTTTGTTTATTTCAGTCATGTGAATGTAATTAAATATTTAGTTTTTTCCACGTTTACAATATTAAGTGCGGACAATTTTATGTAATGATGTAATGACGTATGTACAAAATATTACGACACATACGTGATATCATATTTCTGATATTTTAATAACATCAGAAATACGGTCGAAATGCGGTCGGTTTCTGTTTGTTTTGTTTTTTTTTTTGATTCGAGGTATTAAAATAGAATTTTAAACAAATAGATGACCGGGCGAGGACTGTAGGGATTCACGAATCAAACGTATAATTAACTCGCAGATTTTATATTGTTCGATATTACAATTAAAACAACAACGTCGTCAATACGAAAAATATTTTATTATATTACCCTCGTTTTAGTATACAATATTTGGTTTACTTTCCGCTACAGACGTCAGCGGGTAATTTTCGCGGTTAAATGATATTAAAATAGTATTGCGAATGTTGACATTTAAAATTTTTTTAACTAGATATACAACAACATAATATTTTTAATTCTAAGCGAAGCTAAAAATGTTTTGGTTTTTCAATGTGTTTTTTTTATTTATTTTGTCTGTGCAGACTTTGTCATTAGATTTTCAGAAATCAAGTAATTTTGTTATTGATAATTTAAATGGTTTTTGAAACTGTGGTGCGAAATATGGTAGTTACCATAAAAGGAAGCTAAAGGGAATCTATATCTCACTACCCTTTCTTTCGTAAAAACGCTACTGTATCGTACCGGTAATAATATATATTTTTTTTTTAGTCTTTCGACGCGTTTTGCGTATACGTTTATTTTTCCGATTTTAAACACTTGGATTTACATTTGATCTCGCTTATGTGAGAATGCTTATATGTTTTTATATGATGATAATTTATTTGCGCTATAAGAAAATAACTACATGCGGGTTAAGGCGTTTTTTTCGTCATGTAAATACAAATATTTAAACGATTATTGATAAAAGTTAATATACAAAAACGCTCTGTTTCAATAGCGGTTTTACGCTCGAAATTTAATAAACAAGTTAGTTTTTCTTGATTTCATTGTTTCAATCATTCTATTTTTCATGTTACCTAATCCTATCGGTATGCATTTATGCAGTAGTGTAGTTGTGCACTCAAAAATTGCCATAGATGACCATTTGTGTCCAATGCTCGCTCTGTGCTCTACACGAGCTCACTTCCCCAATTTTTTTAATTAATTTTTTTTTATAGTAAAATATTTAAATATTTTAGAGAAATATCTATATGAAATTAAACATATATACTTCAGGATTTATCCAATACACTTTCAAAAATTCAGAGGCAGTCGTCTGTCAAATACCCTTTTTGTACGTACGTGTAGCTAAATGACATACATATGCGTTCCATAGTTTTTAGAACGAGGAGATTGCTGGTAGAGAATAGTCGAGTGAATTGTCTCGTCAATCTTCGATCAGGTTAAGTATAAGTACATTTGGCCTACAGAGGAACGGTTTGGGCGAAATAAGACGTTTTGTTTTTAATGTTGACGAAAAACTAGCGAAGAGGCAGATCGAACGATGAACAGTTTGACGATTGGAATATCAATAAAATAGTATGCGTTTGTGAGATTACCAGACTAAATGGCGCAATCATTTTATTTGCAGTTTGCTTACGGATTAACCCAACGATATTGTTTGAATTGACGTACTTTATCTAATTGAAAAAGTTGCGAGTTGAAATTTGAGATCTGGACGGAGGTCAATAGAAAGGACCCGAATATACAGGATTGCAAGACGCCACGTGCGTAATGCATATACGTGCTTAGGACGAGGATTTATATAGGTACGCGAGGAACGGTCGTTTTATACGTTTATATTATTTCTCTAATTCACTCTATTGCGACGATTGTACGAAGTAATCTAATTTTTCGAAATGTAAATAGATAAATTTCATTAATTATATATTATTCAAAGTTTTTGTATTTATAATATTTTAGATTTTTCTTTTTAATCTCGTAAATTGTTCAATCAATTCAATCGAATGTTTATATTAAAATAGTTACATTTTAATTTATCTAGTTATTTCACACAAATTAATTATCATCACTACAATCGGTTAACGCGATTGGAGTGTATAATTGAAATTCTCACAATGAATTGCTTAGAACACCATTCATTTAAGCTCAACGTTTTGGAATTCGAAGTTAGAAAATTTGTTGTGTCTTACTTGAATAAATTAATGTTTATTCCAGACGTTTTTATGTTTTTTAATCGAAAATTATACTATAAAAATGAATAGTTTTGACAAATTGTCATTGGACGAATTTACGAGTAGATCAGTTAATAAAAGTAATTCTAAGTACTAGATTAGCATTTTCATGAAATATTCATTTAATTTTTGTCGATAATTTTTTCTGTTTTCGCAGTTTCATTTTACTATAGATTTACATACACATATGTTTTTGAGTTGACAAAGTAATTTAACTTGCTCCCTTTGAATAATATTATTTGGGCAGAAAGGGTGAAATGTTTTATATGCGTTATCATTGATATTATATAAAAGCACTACTAGAGCAGATCATGTCATATTAAATTTCAAAAGTTTTAATTACACAATTCACTTTTATTTGGCGGGTTTACTGTATAGAAATCTTCAATGCTCAATAATAATATTTACTCGTAGATATATAATATTTCAATAACGACAAAACTAATAATGATTTAGAATAGAAAACCAAACAGTCTTTTGACTTTTTCGTATATTGATTTCTTTTATTCTTTTTAAATGTATAATGTATATACGCTATGTATTCGAAAGTGAATAAAGTCACGAGTACATGTGATATTTTTATTTATTGTATAATGTTAAATAACATGTAGAGAAATACATAATATTATATTGAAAAAAAGGGAAACAATATTACTAAAAGAAAAAGTTATTAAATGGCAAGCCAGTGGTTTTTTTAATGTGTCATATAGACTATGGGCGTAATGTGGTTATTTTAATTTTGTTAAATTTAATTAAAACAATACTGAATGGGAAAACCGGTATTTCAAATCAAAGGACGAACGTAAAACAGTGCCTATTATAAATAAATGGAAATAGTTGCATAAAATATTTTTTACATTACGTTTTTAGGTTTTAGCAGTTATTAAAAACATAAAAAACAATGTTGATTTATGATAATTATTTACTTACTTCTATATTTTTTTTTTATGACAATATTTTATGTTTATGTTAAATACAAACTTAAAATTAAAACTTATGTTTGAGTGAATTTTTTCTTTGTATCGAGTTAAATTTGTTCTATCGTGTATATGTTATGAAAGTAAATATTTTCTACACGTTTCCAATTACAAATCCGATTATATTAGATTTGTCATCCATCTAATTTTATTGTACTACGGTTCAAATGTTTGTAATATTTTTTTTATGTTTATTCCAATAAATTTCACAATGGAAACATATCATGTTGATATTCATCTGCCAGTTAGAATGGGTATATTTTGAACTTGTTCAAATTCGTGTTAGCTACACATATACATTTCGTTATTATATTATTGCTAGATTATATGTTTTTAAAGTCTAATATATACTATAGATTTTCTATATAATAAAAAACATATTTATGTAAGTACCTAAACGAAATATAAATTAAAAATTAAATCATTTTTGTTATAAGTACTTACCATTTGAAATGAATTCCAGTAAACAACAAATTCGTTTTTGATAGTTATTTCATCTGTAAAAGTATATTTTAAAATTTTAAAACACATTTTTAATTAAATAACTTTGTTTATTCATTTGATTATAACTATGTTTTAAAGAAATTTTATTTTAGACAATAAACATGTTTGCGCCCAAATTTAATTTGACTATAATCGTTAATAAACATTATAAAACTATCTAATACATATATATGAATATTTGTCTGTTCGTGACTAACGTACCGTTGAACCAATTTTGATGATATTTGTAATTAGTAATCGTTTTATAAACATGTGTAACATAGGCTAAACATTTTGTAAATTTTCAAAAAAATTTTTTTTATTTTCTTCCATTGGTATTTTTGCATGTGCGCGTAATATAAAATAATATTATTATATATCTATGTGTTCTATGTATGTTGGCGTTTCATTGCCAACAGTTGCGCTCAACAATAATCGATACAATTGTTGAACATTTTTTTTCAAACAGTTTCTCACTTGTTTTACTTTCTCAATGACCAAGATATGATCAAGATCAAGAACAAGGTACAAGGTCAAACGCTTCAAATGTGCGAGTTGAATCTAAAATATGTTGTTTTTCACATTGCCAGTTAAATTCGCGAGCAGGACAGCTGAAAAATTTAATTGTTTTTGCTAAAGACGAAAAAATCAAAAATATTGAATATCCTAAAGCACTCGAATAAAATACATTTATTAATATTAACATTTTAAAATATTACGGAAATGAGTAGGGATGGGAGGTGGGGTGAGATAATTGTGGCCCCTAATATGATAATAATACATGAGTGGTTTTTGTACCATCGTTCACGCGCGCATATTTTATTCGTTGGCAAAGCGCATCTGTCACAGTTTCTCTTCGTCGGGAACGAGCACGATAAGACGCGGAACATTCGCGCCCTCTTCCGCTAACGCCTCTTTTGGATTGAAAACGTTTAAACTCGAAGATTCCGTGTATGTATATATATATATATATATATGTTGTAGTTTTAAACTTTATAAAGTTACTGCGCTAAATAAAATTCATATAGTTTTACAATTTTTTATTTACGCGTTAGTACTTCCCATGTCAAAAATGTCCGATGGCGATCATTCTTCCATAGCGATCATAAGGATCCCCTTAGCGCTATTGATTTTTCGGCCACACTACTATTATAAAGATTTACAATGATCGGCGACTACGTGAAACTGTAAACGATCGGAAAGTTACATTTTAAAATTGTACTGATATATATATATATATATATATATATATATTCTGTGTGTTACAGTTAAAGTGGTGAATTGGTTAATTTATGAAATAACAAAATAGCACAAGTAAAGTATATATTTACACTTTAACTAGTTATTTCATACGTTTTCATCATTTACTACGTTAAAGCATGTATAATACTATTATGACAAGAGCCATAAAATAAGAAAATATAGAAAGCTAAATAACGAACAATCTAGGATGACATTTAAATTGTTAAGGAGTCGCAAAACGTTAAAGAAAATTTTGTCGAATGCCAAGTTATCTTAAATAAATAAATACTATAAAGTATTTTGGATTTTCTGAGATTATAAATGGTTTCTACTACGATAGCTGTTGTATTATCATTTCACAGTTTAAGGTTTTTTTCAACTTGGATGTAGTGACGGTAAAATAAATTTAAATGTAGTATATAACTAAGTCTTAGTTTATTTTTGATACCTTCGTTGCAGGAGTTCTCGTTTTTATTCCTGTTTACAGTATGTGATGAAAATTTAACGTCAATAGAAGTTGTTTCAAAAAAACAACGACCTTACGATAGCCAAATATCACTTGGAATCGATCAAGGATTTATTAAATGTACATGTATAATAAAAAACGCTATTGAAATAGGTATGCACATGCTGAAAAAACAATGTACCGTGCAATTAAAAGTGTCATGACAGTTCGGCATGCACAAATAAATAATAATAATAACAATCCGTATGAATATTATTTTTCATTTAAATATTATATATTTTACCCATTAACATAACGTTATAACTATAGTACAATATGTAGCGTTTCCCTGTATTCGAAGTCTTTAGCTGACGTAGACAAGTAATACGTAAACTACCCAATTACTTCACAAAATAACGGTTTTCAACACAAGACCTAACCTAAGCCTACAACACGTATACCGTTTATACGTGGATTTGGGGCGTGTATGTGTGTATGTGTGTGGCGTTTAGCCAAAAAGTGTTGTCGATGGTTGCATTGTTTGTAACGTACCCTTATCACAGGGGGCAGTTGAAAAAAGGGCGATTTGTACTTCTACCTGTGACGTGTGCGTGTTTTCGACGACGTGCGTACGACAGATAATAGCGGTAACGTTCATCATATCATCTAATCGTCCGCACCGTTCAATCGTTTTCCATCGCATTTTTATTTTTATTTTTAGCACACGTCCACTGTTTCTTTCAAGTTTTTTTGATTTTTTGTTTCTTTTTCGAAAGTATGTATTTATATGGTTTAAAACTTATTGTTGGCGTCATGACATGCGAGGCGCGTATTTCGCGCGGGAAATTATTATATGACGATGAATTGATTGTGATTACGCATCGTATTTATAACGTAGCTGAACCAAAAGAAAAACTCTTAATGTTATCGGTAATAGTGTTGTATCAACATAAACTAGAGATCGTTTTCAGTAATTTGATATACAATTGAAGTCATCATCTCAAATCGGTCATTGAAGGTGCGCGTTCGAAGTTGGACGTATTGAATAAAACCACGATTTCACGACGGATAATATCACGGAAAAACGAGAGCATTGTTTTAACGTTTGACCAGATATGATGACATTTTTTTGGATGCGGTGAATTCGCAGTCTTCCATTGTGACGATTGGACTTTGGTTTTGGGGTCATATCCTTATACTCACTTTCCTCACCAGTAATAATTGATTTGATTTTGGAATGCGAGACAATAGAAACTCGATTTTTTAGTTCCGAACACACTTCAATGCGATATTCCATTTGGTCTACTGTTAATAATTTTCCAGATACCCTTTTTTTATACTTCTGTTAAAGTCGAATGACAAGAACTAATTGATATGCCAACTTCATTGGCTACTTCTCCTTTACAGTCAGTCGTCGATCGTTTCTATTTTTTTTTTCGAACAAGAGCAATTTGCATCATTTGTCCGTTATGTTAAAGGTCGCCTAGGATGTTGGTCATCTCCAATGGAGTTCTGTTCTTTTTTGAAACTAATTTGAACCAGTCAAAAGTTACATCACGACTTAAAGCGGTACCTTCAAAAGCTAACCTTATTAAGCCAAAAGTCTCATAAGGTGCATTTTTACCGATTTTGAAACGAAATTTAATACACGCACGTTGTTCCGCAATATTATCCGTCGTGAAATCGTGGTTTTATACAATACGTCTAACTTCGAACGCGCACTGTCAATGATCGGGTTTGAGATGACGACTTCAATTGTATACTAAATTACTGGAAATGATATCTAGTTTATTTTGGTATGACAACATTACCGATAGCACTAAATGATTTTCAGCTGAAATTTTAGTCAGGCTTTTTATTGAACACATCTCGTATCGTTTACGATGTGTCCTAGGTGAACACGATTTTGATAGTTGGCGGGCGGGTGAACGACGGGATAAAAATTTAAATAGATTTTATTAGTGATTTTTTTTTCAATCACATAGATACACGTCTGTTAACAGTACAAGTTTGTTATATAATATTACTTAAATATAGATTTTTGATCGTTACAACTTAAGTTACTTTTGAATTCACAATAAATTCGCAAAATAATGTGAACTTCTAATTTAATATGACTTCTTTATTTACATCCTTTTTTTTTTTAGTATAACACAAAGTAAAAACCGTTTATGAAATGTATGAATATATGGAATGGTTTAAACAACGTATTATACATATAAGTATACAGAACGAATTATATATAAAAAAATCAAATCAACAATAATAAAGATAAGATTAAATTTTATAATGTTGTATTTAAGTCCGATTAATTTATCGAATATATTTTGAACTGTATTGCAATTTGTGTTACTTATAAAAACGATAATTTCAACAAAAGATCTTTTCTTAAAAAACACAATTTTTCCCTAATAAAAATTAAAACGGCCATTTTAGACCTATCGAAAATGTTTGAAAATTTGGTCTATGTTATTTAGGATCTCTGTGTATGATCTGATATATTATATTTGATGAAAAGTATGGAAAGTTCATATATTATTTTTGGTACACTAGATAGGTGAGGTTCAATTCGATTTTAATGTAAGAATTTGTTTACGAAAACCCGAATGAATATTCAATTTGAAAACGAACTAATGTAATGGAAAAATAATTCATTTGACATGCGTTACTAATAAAGTAATATAAAATAGACATTTTTGGAATGTATTTCTTGTTCCCCGATGAATACATATTTAAATACTTGTATAGATCTTGGCACCATTAACTATTGACCTATATATGGTATACTGATTTTATTAATAAATACTATAAAAACATAACCAAAGTTTAAGACAAAATTTAAATTGCTTCTATAAGAAATTTTAAGCTTAATCTTTCAAAGAAATGTTATATAATTGTTTGAGTTGTTTTTGTTCTTTTAAAGTTTAATTTCAGTTTTACTATACTTACAAGTTTCTTAAGCGTAGTGGTTCTGAGACACTTTAATAATTTTCTAACTTATTTAATTTGCTATTTTTCTTCATATTATTTCGTTCAGTAAGACGCGTTATATAATATACGATAAATTTTTACTCTATTTATCTTTCATGTCCTAACGTGAAATTATTATGTCTAACAGTTTTCATTTCATGTAGCTCATTTTATTATGACATCCAAGTCGAAATTCTACAATGAAATTACATTATGTAATTGTACTTGTGTGTAATCGTCACTTCAATAAAATATAAACAGATCGATTTGAGTTTAAATGACACAGTAGAATACCATCGTTAGTACAAAAATATCAAAGACAAGTACCAAAAAATCTGAAAATATTTTTTTAAGCTATACATATATATATATATACAATTAAAACCATTCGCAAAAAATGTTAACTCGAAGATAAATTCAAAAATAAAAAACTAAAAGCTTTACTCAAGACTGTTTAAATCTATTTTTTCGTTTTAAAATGATCACTGCAAACATTAGTAATATTACTGTTTAATTTTTGGTGGTACAATAAATATTAAAAAACAATAAAAACAATCGTTTTTTTGATTTTATCATCACTATTGTAATTAATCTAAACAATAATACAGGTATGTTTTCAATGTACGTTAGTAGAAAATAGAACAAGAAGTTATGATTTTTTTTTTTTAATAAATCATCAAAAATGTTATAGACAATCTTAATTATTTGATGATAAATTTATAACGCAGCGTTTAATAGAAAAGTATAATTAAAATTTTGTTTTTATGTTTAATGCACAATTTGTTATAAATACGCAATGAAATCGTAAAAATTAATTTATTATAGATATAAAAACGCGCACAGCCAAAAATATTCACTTATTTTATTAGTATACGGGTAATAATATAATATTATGAAGGGAACAGAATTAATTTTTATCGATATTTATGCCACATAAACTATTCCAATTCATTTTAATATGATTATATATACAAAGAAAAATACATTTATTGGTAATATTTTATACGACATGATTTTGAAATTTTAGTTTGTCAAAATATTGTTGATTACCTAAAACCAACCGAACTCCCTGTAACGCACAAGAAACCATGTTATGTAATATTAAAGTAATACGATCTTTGCCGTGGAAGGTTTACCTAATTGAACTGTTAATTAAGTTGATTACCTACGAGTATAATGTTGTTGACAGACTTATTGACATTAAGAAATAATACTACGTTTTCGATTCCACGACAGTTTTAAAGGACGATTTTAATTTACTATAGAGTATTTTGACTGGGTTGACGGTTTTCTGAGAATTATATTATTACAGTCTATTATGTAAATTAAAATATATACATTCGAATATTAGTTAATTATTATATGCATATATAATAATGATCGAAAGTTTCATATATAATCGTCGGCCGTTTATATTTAATATTTACAAATTACCCAAAGTGATTTGTAGTACTGGCAGCGAAGCATATTTGGTATTTCTCAAAAAGCCAAAATTATTAGAAATGATTATGTCGAGTATTATTACAAAATATTCATATTTAAGATAAAATATGTATTCCAGCTAAATTGTTGGAGTGTTTAAATCCGAAACCTAATTCCTTCTATACTATTTTGGTCTCTGCAGGGTAATCTGTAAATAATTTATTTTTAAAAGTAGTTTTTTACGAGCGAAACTTCGTAATGTAACAATACGTGTAAAAATATTCCGAAAGCTGATTGGCTTTTTGTTTTATGTGTAATGATGGAAGTTTTAGAATTAATTATCCGTAATATCTTATAACGAAATTCCGCAGATTCTTAACTGAATTGTCGTTGTTTGTCGCTTCGCTTATTATTATCGATCCACTTTTTAACAAACAGGATACTTGAGATAGAAACAATTAATATTATATACAAAAAAGTAATATCGATATTGTGAATATGATTTTCAGATAAAACTTTTACTTACCAAGTGTTTTAGATAACACATATTTCTGTTTACGGGCGAAATTCTAAAGTTCTTTAGTATACAAATTATATAATTTTAACTATGAAACGCTTTTTGTATTAGTAAATGAAAGCGACTGATCTTAGGAACGGTGCCATTGAATTGGAAAATTATAGAATTAAAATAATATTATATTTTACTGCAGTCAGTCTGAAAAAACTCTAATATTTGCATCGAACCATATGTTACTTTCAAAACTCTTTAATTATATATAGCCATTATATGTATTTTCTATAATTTGTGTTATTATGTTTTTATACATTTACACCTACTAGGTAGGTGGTTAAAATGTATTTCGTTTGAAATCCATTGACGTGTTAATTCCATTATTTAATTTTTGAACGTAATCGAAAAATAATATAGGTAGAAATTGAGTTAGGTGACCTATCACTGAGACATAAATTAGAATGACAAATTACTTATTATTATTTTATTAATTTAATGAATTTTTACACAAATTTGGTCAGGATAAAGTGTCCCCAATAATTTAATTTTTATATTCCAATTCAATTAAATATATCGGTCAGACTCACGAAAAACCGATATACATAGTAATAACAATATATAATATTATTGCAATCGCAATATATAACTCGTTGATGATGGTCTATTAAACTTTAAATTGTATGGTAACATTATGAAGCGACGCGTACTTACACTACATTACATATCAAGCCTTAAGATATCCCGATAGATTATATATTTTATGAATACGTACATAAAGAACATTTGTATGCGTATATTATTACGCGAAACATAAATAACACTTTTCGAAAACGAAAACAAAATTATAATAGCCAATACTATATTATCTTGGACATACAGTTCTTAAAAATGCAGTTTTTTTAGAAAGTTTGAAAGAAAATTTACGTTTTTCCCGACAAGGACGAATAGAAATATTCGTATCGTAATGATATTTTACACACGACGTGGTTGCCACTATTTTTTATTAAATTGGATAACCTATCGAAACTGTCAAAATTATCCGAATATTTATATTAATGTTTTTTGTCAATAAAGTACAATTTTGTAACATTATATTTGCCGATTTTTTTAGGGCATTGAATTACACATTAAATAAATAAAGAAATAAAAAATACATAAGAAATAATATCTGAATCACGTATTATATTGATATCGATTAATACTAACAGTCTTCACTTATTCTCCTTCGCTTTCTCTTCGAATCGTATAGGGTTGAACATTTGTTTCTGTAGTTTTTTTACTCGATTCTACACCGGCTGTCGGACCTAACGTAACCTCATTTAGTTGCCTCTTATGACCGGTTAGATGTCCTGCAGAGTTATTCTTATCCCCTTCCGCAGGGATACATAAAACACTAAAGTGATAACAATATAATTTATTAAAAGATTTAACATTTATTTGACCTGGAATTAACACATTTTCCCACTGTAAAAATTTCTCATCACTACAAAAATAGCATCGTCGAATGTTTTTTATATTTTAGATTATATCTAAAAAAAAAAATACCTTAATATATAAATTTAGAAAATTATTTATTTAATTAGACGTACGTGGCTGTACTCAAAAATCCACTACATTTTTATTTTCGTAAATCATATAATACTTCATATATCGTATCATACCTTTGAATATTTTTAGTTTCTGAAATTACTTAAGTTATTACTTAGGTAGCTGCTGAGTTAAATAATGTATTGGAGTTATCTGACAAAAAGAGTAAAAAATTAAATAATAAAAACAACGATAAAGTACATACATAAACAATCATAAATTCGGAATGAATAGTTTATAGTATAACAAAATTATCGGCTGTAAAATGATGTAAAGTACCGTTAATTTATCATTTATTTTAATCTTGAAATTATAGCTTTTTATAACATTTATTATTTTCGGACCAATATAAATTTTCAATAGCTATATACATATATATATACGTATTAGCTTAGTTTACGATTTTCGGTAATCCGGAAAAGTTCAGTTTTTTACAAACAATAGGGTAAAATATCGATACTTTTTAGAGGCTAAACATTTAATAACATTAAAAACGTATATATATATATATATTATATATATATAATATATATACATTTATATAGACCTTCAACTTAAAAATAAATTTATTACTTTATTTTTTGAATAGATATAAATTTGTTGGAATACGATAATAAAATCATATATAGTGGAATCTCTACTTAACGAATTTAAGTAATGTTTTGAAAAAAATCAGTTAAATAGACATTTATGAAGAAATGATTTTTTTTTCATTTAAAGTTTCGTATTTATGACATCAAATGAATGAATATATGTATTGAAGTACATATATTATACAGAATAATAGTAAAAGTAAGAATACATTTGTATAGTTAAATATAAAACTACATATAGAATTAAATAACAAATTTCCTAGTGTTCTGTTGAACCATTTTTGTACAATACTGATAGTGAAATTTCCACATATTTTTAATGAATGAAAGATAACATCAAGTACATTTACGTTTATGTGAAATCCATAACGAATAGTGTCAAAATCATTCATAATTTCGTTTTTGGAAAGACGAGAGACTTCTTGTTCATTTTCCTTCATGCCTTCTCTCACAGAGAAATTTGTGTAAAGTACACAGTTTATCAGTCTGTATCAGTAAGGTAACACAATTTAATGAGGTACCGTACACTATTATATCTGTATGTGGGTTGCCAGAATTGTATTATAGTAGTTTTATTATAGTGTTATTTTGTTATAAATTAATTCGTTAAATAGATGTATAATAATAACTATTTATATATAATTAATATATATATATTATATAATATATTAAAAAAACAATTATTGCGCGTAATTTATATCGTCCTCTAACTCACCAGATTATTATATTGTACCTTTTACATTTGTTTTAAAATGTATAAAATTAAATTCAACACAATTCAATTAACAATAAAATATATTTAATCAATATCTACACATTATGATTACTATTATTTTTATTCGCTGTTATCTAGAAAAGACATTACAGGATATCACTATGCATTTGCAGAAATTGCATTTATGAATATTTAATAACATTGTGAGCACTAATTATTATTCAGAAGACTAGTGTAATTAATTTTCAAGAGCCGTTTGCGACACATAATAATTTCCTCGAGTAAATAATAAATACATTTTGAAAATATTTACATAATATATTACAATATTATATAACAGAATTAGTAATGGATATTATTTCCCGCTTTAATTTCAACTTAATGTTTTTATAATTTTATATACAGGTGCATTGGATTAAATTAAACTGATATCGAAATTTCGAATAATGGATGTAAAAATGAACAGTGAAATCTTGGCACTAATTCTTCGAATTTCATAAATACTGCATCGACAGGGGCTTATTGCACTGAAATGGACATTTTAATGAAACGTCACTCAAAATAAATTGTCCTAGATGTATTGTGTTGCTTGCAGAGGTTAAGAATGAAATGTCAGTATTGAAAATATTGTTTTAATTTAAAACATATACATTTACATTTAAGTGTATTCTGTACTGTTTCTGTAAAAGTAAAAAATTATAAATAGATGCTATGCGTATAACATTTTGTAATGGTAAACTTGTTGGGAGAGTTTCCCACTTGTCTGTCTGCCATCAAATATTTAAGCTGCCTTCCACTAATATTTTATTGAATTTCTGCCTAAGGTTGTGTATAAAATAAATTTATTGGAATTTTCCGTACGAAATTATTATATGTGCAGTTGGTAAACTAAATTATATGAACTTAAATATGTTTCGTAGTAAATTAGTTAAGAAACAATTTTATTATTATTATATATTTTATACAAATTTAATTTAATTCTAAATGTAATCAATGTAACTTAAGGTTATAAGCAAACCAAGAAAATGGCTTAAAATGTGTTTTTGTTTTTAACAATTATTATTAAAAATATTTTTAGAACTTCTTTGAATTATAAGATGTCTTAAGTTACTCTCAAAAAATTATTCACTTGTTGTGTAGTTGTCAAAAAAGTTCTGTAAATATTTTTTTTTATCAGAATATTAGAATTAATATTTTTATTTTTTATTACTAAGTTGTTCTAATTTCTCCTTTAAATGTTCTTTTATCATGTTTTTCCATTTTTTGTCTAAGGGAAAGAAAAGGGAGGACACACTATTTTTTTGTACGTAAAAAAAACAGATGATACTTGAAATCTTCCCGCTCACTAATTTGTCCCAATTTGTGAGCGTTTTTGTCTAAATTAAAATCGTAGATAGCTTTACGTCATTTTTATAACTAAACTACATTTAATTTAAATTAAACTTTAAAGGGGTCTTGTCAGTGGACAAAAATATTTTTTATCAAAATAACCATTGTTTCCCAATGAATCTTCGGTACGATTTCGAAGGGTTTAATTCTCAATAAGAATTTAGCAACGGCCATAAACAATGTTTTTGGGGTCACGTATATTATGGTTTAGATTTAGTTAGTATAGATAATTGTTTCTCACATGGCCAGTTAATGTAGCGCTTTTCGGAATAGCAAAACCAAATTATTTACATATATACGTCAGAAATGAAAACTCTTAAATGATTTGTAATGAAGTAATAAAATAATATGTAAACCGTTGTTGAATTTGTACAGAAATTTGTAAATATACTAATATAAAATTAACTAATATACTGACATGGCCCGTGAATGTTTTAACGAATGCATTCGTAAACTACGGTTACTAATAATACGAAATAAACGGAGACGGATAATAATCAACAGTCCCTTCCGTTTGCGACTATCGCAGATGGAAGAAAATACTTCTCGTCGCTTTTATACTACGCGCACGATAAAAGTTATCATCAGCTGCTGATGATAGAGACAACAAAATATTCATATTTATAGACAATGCAGTAATAGCGATTGCGTAATTGGGCCTTTCTGTTCAATCTCGCCTGCTAGTACTTAATTGCTATTATAAATATGAATATTTTGAATTATGATAATAATAAGATTACCTACAAGTGATCGACTGAACTAAAGATATCGAATCGATATATTCGATGAGTACGTTCGTAGTCGTAAAACCGTACAAAACGCTTATTGCACGAGATATACTATTTGCCACAGTATCCGTCGTTTTATTTATATTACACCGTCAGTCCGTTATTGTGGTTTTCTTTTAATTAATAAGGAATCAATCAACTTAATATGGTTATCGTTATTATTTTCCACTACTTATAACCTATTTGTGAGTAATCTTGTGCGAGTTATAATTCGCGCACCGTCACAATACGATATAAGAAAAGTGTGAAAATTAATTAATTTTTAAGTTAGGTGAATTCGGCGTACTTTCATCCCAAATTATTAATGAAGCTTTCTGGAGATGTTGACCAGTAAAGTCATTTTTTTTTCTCATAAAGCATAGAAAATCGTTAAAAAAAATATAAAATACGCGTATATATATATATATATATATGTATATTAAACGATTAAACGATTCGCGTCACAAGAAGTTATACGCATTAAATCTGAATAAAGCATTAGAACTATAATAACTAAAGCGATGAAAAATATAACCGTATTAAGTATTATTTATGTACATACAATTTGAAATATATAGGAATAACTCACATATAATATATTAAGTTATTCAATGGGTTAGAAATAATAACAATAAATAAAAAAATAAATGAGCCGCTATAGAAAACAAATAAGCGACTATAAAAAGTATCATAAAAATTAATTTTGGAAAGTTATTACGCACTCTTGGAATGAAATATATATATATATATATATAGATAAAATGTGAAATGTTTTTGTTTTATAATTTTCATGAAATGCGAGATGATCGATGATTTATTATTAAACGCTTGACCAGATGCCTATCATGCTTTTGTATCGACCAATATAATATATTATATAATTACAAGTGTTAAAGTGTCATGAATATTAAATTTTTTTATTATTTATTTTATATAAGTGTATACATGACCATTAGTAGTAGATTTTGGTATATTTACTGTTTTTTCAAAAGTAAATACGTATTCAAAATAATAAAAACTAATTACGTCAATTAAGTTTTACCTTACGGTAGGACTTAGACCAAAATATACTATCGTATAATCATTTGCTTATATCAGTAACTTTTTGAAGTTTTAATGGAATCATTATTGAACAAAGTTCGTATATTATTGACATTTGATTAAAAATTGTGAACAATGAATTTTTAAAAGGTATTCGTGTTCGACATATACCAGATTGTTCCAACGATTTCTCGAGATACACCTGGTGACGATCAGTTCTACTGAACAGTGATTAGCATTCTCTGTTCCATGTTTAATTTATATCGTTGAACGATTATCGGTCACAGTTTTCTAAGAAAATCCAAGTTGTGAAGTCCAACGCTGTATATGATGCCGTTTATCACGTAGCGTCCCAAACATTCGACCGGCAACCTTTTTGTTACGAGTCCTTTACTACCATTCGGCGATATAAATCAGTCCGTATTTGTCTACACGCCCCCCCTCTTCTATACAAATATTTATATGGGCAGTCTGTTTTAACCATTGCGATCCTTTTGATTTTTGTTTCCAGCTCAAATCCTTGGGCCTGGTGAACTTCGTGTTTCGTATTTACCGTATATTATTTTTAACACATCTGTGCACTGCGTATTTATGGGCGACCAAACTCCGACCTAACCAAGTTCATTTTGCGCATAACTGTAATTTTAGATGTTATATTCAGTCAATTTTCGTTTGAAATTAATTTTTGCGTGATTACTGACAAAATCTAGTGAAACAAATAATATTACGAATATAATGCGTATAAAAAATAATAATACCTTAGAATTTATTTGGTTATTCCGTTTTTGATTTTAGTATAGTTATTTTGAATAATATTTCCCACAATATGTAACATTAGTCACTATATGCTCTTTGACATAGACGTCACAAGAGAAGACCATAAAGGGATACGAAAGCTTTTACAGGGACTGGTATTCGTTCGATAAACTATAGTACTTTGAACGCCTCGCTAAACGCATTTTCAATATTCTGGAAGATAATAATGAAATGCAAAGGTAGAATTTAAGGGTCACACACTTTGATTAACATGTAGTGGAAAAGGAAACTTTATGAACAAACTCGTCAAGAATTTTACACAATGAATGCTATTCGTTGAAATTAATATTGGTCCGAAAGGTGTGTTTTGCAAAACAAACAAAAACAAACTGTTAAATTGAGACTATTAGATTCGATACGCAATCTTGTGTATGTCGTTCACAAAGACCACTGTGGCTCAAAATTTGGAAAGCGTCGACGAATAAACAGACCAAGACTGACAAAATAGATCAGAGTAGATAAAAGCATAACAAGGAAATATGATCATCTCGTCACAAGGCTGGACTAGGTATTTGCGAGACAACAGAATGGTAACAATCAGAGTATATCAGATTTTCCGGCCGTCAAAACAACTTTACCCATTGCGATTAGGTATATATTATTTAACAGATATTGAAACTAGTTCGGTTTAATTATTTTAACCGATAGGTGTTCACCGGACCCAGCATTTTCACGTGAACGAACGGTGTACACTGCCAAAGTTTAAATGAATTCGTTTTAAATGAAATTCACTTGGGACTGATCTATGAACCATGTAAAAGCATAACTTGTGTACAATTACTAAATTGAATGTTACATTGTGAAGAGAAACGATCGAAGCGAAAACTCGACTGTTCATCCATTAAATCAGAATCGACCAGTGGTATTTATGATCATGGGTTAATTTATGTAGCATTTAGATTCAAATAATTTTAAATGAGAACAGGTCTGCGATTTTAGATTTTCAGAACATCGACTGACTTAAAAGTCGGAGTGACAGAACTCAGCCTCGACTGCTTGTGCGAGTATAATTTAGAAAATACGCAGTCATTAAGAGAACGTTGGGATTATTATTTATTTATTATTAAATAAACATAAGTAGTACATTATATAAATATATGTATGACCTGAATGCGTGTATGTTTAATATTCTACTGACAATGTTGAAAACTATTTATGTTTTAAGTTTATACTTCAGTGTAGAGAAAAATAAGTATAAATGATATATTATTGAATTATATATATTTATGCATTTGATTCTTTTATATATGTGTGTACACACCTGTTAAATGCGTACAGTTAAAATTGTTGGTTTTGTATTGATTTTTGTACATTTATTATTAAAGAGTATGTAATTTCACGAACGGAATTCGAAAATGTTTGAACGAGGTTTCTATCATACAAGTACATTACTTTTAATGTTATTATGAAAAACCAGAAAACACGCTTTGCTATTACTACGAACATTTTAAATTATGTTTTTTTAGTCGATGTGATTGATGTATCGCTTAAAACTATGTAATTATACATGCCGGTTAGCTTAATTCATTTTATTGGTAATTAGGATAAAAATAAATAACAAATGGTTTTACCTCTCCATCTCCCAAGATATATAAATATAAATTAATAAAAAAATTATTTTTTTAAAAGCTATACCATGTCGTAGACGTGAGTAACTTTTTAGAAACAAATTGTACCCAAAGTATTTGATAAATACGTTTTATTTAAGTGCAAGTAGGACATATATTATACATTATACATATATTTCGTCGAAGAAAAACTGCCGAAAATTAAGTCAACGATTCAGAAGTATGGCAATAAGAAAAGTCTTGATCGTCAATAAGTGTTACAATATGGCGAAACTTTATGGACAGATGTCCTCTCAAATAGTCTAAATGGGTACTTGACCTCGTTCGTGATTTACATTTAAGCCATTTTCCTCCTTTTTATAAAACAATCTAAGTGGAATCCTAAGTACACTCAATCAATTTGTTCAATGTCTACTTTATATATTTGTATCACAAATTCCAATGGTATAAAATAAAAAGATACTTAAATGGTTTTACTTTACCTCCTTAGTTATTATTATTACTTTATTAAAATAATAATAAATTGAACTGTTATATACGTAAGCGAGTTTTTCAATTACATTTCTCTTTAAACCGCTACTAGTTTTGTTCAAAGTCAGAAATCACATTTGTATTTATGGACATTAAATGAAAAGTTCACGTATCATATTGCTCATATTTATATAAATTCGAAACAATTTATAAATTTAGATGAAATTTTCACGCCCTCATAAATATTAATGTATTCGTACATATCACGCGATTTTAACTACTTATATAATATGATGTACTATTTACAGCATTAAATCTATAACCTAATACAGTAAAATGTCAGTAATAACATTTATACTTGTATGTATTAAAAATAAATGGTATAATTTTGTAATTGGGCGGTTTTACACTAGTAAAATTAGCTAATTCACAAGACGAGCAAACTTCAATTTTTCCTATCGACGGTAAAGTTTTCAAAAATATTATAAATGTGAAAAATGGTTGAAAGTATTTCTTGTTATTAATTAATAATACATTAGGGTTTACTCGAATAAAAACAATTTATATGTATATATATATATATATGATTTAAAAAAATTGTTTAAAAAAATATTATAAACAAATCTATGTTAATTACTAATGATTAAATTATAAAAATAAATTAGGAGACGAATTTAATCATTATTACTACTATTTATATTATAACTATTATTATAGTTTAATGATGGCGTTTCGCGGGATGACGTAAAATTGTAAAATAATAATTAAATAGATTATGTGTATGTTCGGATATTATTAAATTATACCTTAATACGTTACGTATATTCGTATTTATATCGTTACTACTCTGCTGATGATTAGTTGTTTTTTATATTGAAAAACTTTAATTTTTGTGCGTTTCGCATTTATCTCAATCGAAACGATCTTATATTGTCTGATAACGCTTAAAAAAGTAGAAACTAAACTAGAACGTTTATTAATTTGTATTTTTATTTTCGTTTCCTAGTTTCCTGCACATTAAAATAACAGTCTATCAATATTCGTGTTAAAAATATATATTTTTAAGAAATTTGTTAAAGTTTTTCACGTTCTTTATTTTTGTTTCTAATTAGAAAATTTTATCTTTTAAATATAAGTTAAGTTACTTTATTCTTCGAGTTGATTTAAAATTGTTCAAAAAAAATACTAGTAAATTTCAACATATATTTTTATATTGACTAAAATTAATGAATTAAAAAAAACTAATGAAGTTGCTCAGCCTTTCTGGTTCGATTGCCTGTAGCAATGCACCGTGGATTTGGTTTTTAACCGGTAGTACAAATATTACAAGGATACGTAAAACACGTGAAATGTTACGATAAAATCCGTTTCGTGGACATTAAAATGGCGTTGTCCGGTAAAACGTGTAGGATTTCGTCCGAACAATGTGAAATCGCTACAACGTGTACACGGCGTATAATACATGACGGTTAAAGTTATTGGGCCGCGTGAGCCTACACCCGGCACAAGATTCGTACGCGATTAAACGATCGAACGGAATTGATCGCGATTTCGGTCCGGGAAACCGGATTCCGACCATCCGTCGGGTCGGTCGATCACACGTCTTGGCCGGGGAACGGAGGTCGTTTTATTATAAATAACTCGGTGACGCGCATACATGTTGTGCGACCCGTTGTCTACTCCCGCGGCCTTACGCGCTCGTGATTATTTCCGTGTACGGGACTTTGACAATGAGTGACTTGATGATTACACGACATTTGTGTCGACAAACCGTGCGCGGTTGTCGCTCCAAACAATGTTTAAGCGCCGTCGCCGCGAACGTGTAGGATATCAAATGATTATTAATACCATTCCCGAATTACATTTTTCGAACATTCGCGTCATAATAATACGTTTCAGTTCAGGAACCGAAATTGTTTTGCAACGTACGCGGAACATGGTTTCTATTGATTATAATATTTAAAACTCTTGTTGAAAATTTGTTCTCGTTTTTCACGATAATTATTATTTATCAGTGTGAATCATAATGCGGGACATCATAATTTATTTATTTATGTACACGGTTTCTGTCAACACAAAATCATGAATAACAATATTATTTGGTGTACATGCATAACATCACAATAATAAACTAGGTTATTACCGTTAAAGAAAAAGTTGCAAATAGTTTATATTTTCATTTAAGTTTGACGCGCTGTATACCATGTCGCTGTGAATTCGAGAGTATAATGATATTAAAGTATAAATTCACACGTCGTCGTGACTTTATACTTCGTTTTTGGTTAACACGAGAAAAACGCAATTGTCCAATCGATCGTCATGAGGTCTAAAACGGACTCCGGTCGATTGTGAATTACGCGGTTTGTCGACAATAATATAGAAAATCAAACAATCATTATGAAATATTTATTATGACGAAGATGGAATGACGTGGTAATTCGTTCACAGCCCGAGCTGTACATTCGATTCATGTATACCGATTTATTTATTTAATAATTGATATACGCCAATTTATGATACCAATTTTATACTCAATTCTGTCGCGTTTTTATCGTATCGATAATCTCAAATTGTAGAACATCTGAAGATGTTTTTCTGTAATACACTTTTTGAGGATAAAAACCAAGGCTGTATCTGAGAGAAATTTTGGCTGTTCAACTCCCCTCCGAATCTTTTTAATCGCTATAATAAATTGAATTTATTAACCTAAATTCTTAAGGTGGAGACACACTATTTACACGTCACATGTTAACCCGCATTTAGACACAATTTTATCGTACACAACATAATTTAGTATTTAAATCTAGTAACTGAAAATATATGATTCGGTTTTAACCCCCTACCCCCCCCCCCCATCGAAAATTTGTTCTTGCTACGGCCTTGATAAAAACAATATACCTAACCTAACATTACGATATGAGGAAAAACCAATTATATTGTATTATCTATGTCAATAAATTATTTAATACAATCATTTCCTCGGGACGCCTGTAGGTAAACCGAAATTTAAATGCCTGAAAATATTTAAATTTGAAAATCACGTTAAAAAATTAAAAGCCGGTGTTATCGCAATCGCAATAAAACGAAAATAACATTGGCATTTTGGTACTTGCGCGGGTATGTAGTCAGTACGAAAAATTAAGATAGGTGGTAATCGACTTACATCTTAATCAATATTTTTTGGTGTGTTTGATAGTATAAATAAAGTATAAATAAATGTATTTGCTGTTTTCAATGAAATTCATTCACAGAAAGTCATTCACAAGTGACTCCGGGCGGTGATAAATATACTGAGCGTAGCTATACGCTTTGTCGAATTTCCATCGATTAGTGTACCACTTAAAATAAACAGTTAATAATCAAATACTATACTACTATAACCTGTTTACTATTGCTTATTTTATAGTTATTGATATTTGATACTATCTTATCTATTTGATAATATACTTGTAGAATTTATACTAAACAATTCAACTGATTAAAAGTTTTAATTTAAAACCAATGACCATAAAATGAAAATCGCTATTTTAAATTTTAAGTCGAAACCACAACACCTGAAAATTGAAATCTAAAATCAGAAATATTATCCAATATTGAAATCAAAACCGTAGTATCTATAGAATCAATTTATGAGATCAATTTATATTTATTCATACATTTATTTTATGTAAATAAAACCGCAATAATTAAAACCCTGTAATCAAAACAGAAAAATTTTAATTAGGTTTCAAAGCCTGATAAATGGTATTATTGTAGAGAACTGTGTAAAAAACTATTTGATATTCCACTATATTATATATATATACAAATATTATTTTTTCGTACCTTTGTTTTAATTTTGAAAAATACTAACCCGGGTTTACCGTTTTATACTATCATAAATATGTATATTTTTTAAAAGTGTTTACATATAAATATCCAATGTTAAACAAATAGTTATTACCAGCCATAACCATTCAAAGTTGACACTTGTGATATTATGCAAAGCGACGAAAAAAACATGTTTTATCTCCTCTGGCGTTTTTCCTTTCCATTCCGTTGCTTTCTATTCGCGTTTCAAACACCGCGTACGGTTATAATGCACTACGTGTTCGGTATTTAATATAGTAAATTCGTAAAAAATGTTTAGCAAAATATATGTCAATTAAAGTGCATCATTAAATTCGTGTCAATTATATATGAAATATATTGGTTTGTGTTTACATTAGTTAGGTTGAAAATTTTTTTTTTTCTATTTATAATGTAATTAAATGCTGTAAATGCGATTACAGAATTAGTATGCCATGAAATTATCGATTCCATTAAGCCATATACCATAGCTGTTAATATACGTTTAAAAATAAATAGAAAATTAATTCCATGCACTTTGTTAGAATATTCGCTCGTTGTTTATTTCGCATATAAATGAGACGGTCTTTACTGATGGATCAAAGCATTACGATTTTTGAACGTTTGGAACATCGGGATGAAAAAAACACACTCAAGTTAATTATATAAATAATTAACGATGATATCTATCGGTGTATTTTGTAGAAAATTAGAACTTTATTTTGTCGCAACGTGTTTATGTTTTTTATTTTTGCACTAGTAACCAATTAAACGTATAAAATAAAAACGATGTCGTTGATTAACCGAATTTAACACATTTTAAATATTAAAACGAAAGTTGTGAATATCAGTAATAATGATTTTTGTATTTCAAAATATTTTACAAGACATCGTAGACATTTTCTCATTTAAAATATACTCGGGTTTTTTAAATGACAAATTAAATGTAAATTTGTTATTAAAATTGTCTTCGGTTCAATGATCTTATTTCATAGAATTTATCGTACAAAACAATTTATTTTCAATAATTTAATTTCTCTTTCAAAACCAATTAATAATATGATAAGCCTATCATTATACTATTATAAAAGTAATCATAAAAAAAAAAATTAAAATTGTTAAAATTTTTTTGCGTTTATTTTGTTTTAAAATTAAAACACTGATTGGTTTATAATAATTCACTCTAATGATTTTTAAATTATAAATAGTTTTTTTTTTCAAAATCTAATTTATTTGTTAATTATAACTACACTCGAAACAATATTTTAAAGTGGTATGTAATAATTGGTTGTCTTTAGTTTTAAAAACATCACATACTTTTAACCTACTAGCTTAAGTAGTCCATCCAGTGTTTAATTTATTCTCTACGAGACGAGCATGCCCACTTTTTAACTTTTACGTTTAATGGATTGTTGGACATTACGGGCTTATGTCCCGTGACCACAAAAAGTTCCAAAATAAATTTATAATCACAAAATGTACAAATGTAAACGAATGTTAGGAATTGTACGACACATTACGATGTATGTTTTGTACACACTGGGATTTATTTAAACACTCAAGTTTTAATTACTATTAATACTGTTATAATGTTTAAATATTTTTTTTTCAAACGTTTAACTCTTTTTGGGGAAATACTTATTTTAAATGAATAATTATATTCTTCGATTTTGATATTCGTGTTATAACATAGAACTGTATCAAGATATTATATGTTCATTGTCAGAAAAACTGATTAAATAACGAAACACGTTCTTGAAGACATAATAAGTTTTTCATTATTTATATGAAGCGGATATTAAAAACTTGAGATTAAGAATTGATGTTGTTTTATTGTTTGTTAATAATATAAAGAATATTAATAATTTTAATATATTATAAAAAAATGATTTAATTAATTTACTTATCTCTTGTTGGAGATTATTAAACAACATTATTCCAAGCAGAATTTTTGTAACCTTTTGTAAATTTACATTTATGACTGTTGTCATTAAATAACATCACTGGAAAGTGGCAATTTTGCTTATATATTCAGCTGTTTTGTTTCAGTACTATTTAACATCTGACTAATCAATACGTTTCGACTTATAATAAATTTAAACAATTAAAACCATTAGTTCAACTCGTGTTAATATATACGAGTAACAACCGAATTCAGATAAACAATCAACAACAATAATAATAATAGTTCCCCTTTCGTGTCTTCTCTGTCAGTTGCAAAATGTTAATTTTGAATTTATTATCGAAACATAATTACAAAATGATTATCGTAATTTAATATAACTCATTAAGATATTAGTGATAAATATATAACGAAACTAGTTATAGATAATATGTAATAAAAAGTGAAAATGATATGAAATAAGAAAAATTTGCTTAAGGTTTCTTAATGGGCGAGTCGAGAGAATAAAATTAAATTGAAAAATAATAAATATTCATCAGTAATTTAATAATAAGAAAAAAAATATAGAGATCTATTGAATTCTGTTACATTTTTCGACAACGGCGCTCACATAAAATATAAGTCGATTAAATAAAGAAAAAATGTTAGAATTTTGTATGAAATCAATAATGTCGAACACTATATTGGCCAGAGGATGTCAAAGGTGAAGTAGACACAAACAAATGATATCGCGTGTAACCTTCTCCAAGTCTTTTAACATTATATTAAATCAAGATATATAATATGGCTTAAGAAACTAAATCGTTATAACAACGTTGATACATCGACATTGATTTTTATTTTCGACATCGGAAAAAAGAAAATGTGTGTTTATAAATACATAAATATGTAGTTATGAAGTTTTTTAATAATAATGTAACTAAGCTGATATCTTGTATAATATAAATTGTTTGATGTTGAATTCAGTTCTTTTAATAACTATATGTTGAACAAAATATTGTGTGTACGAAAAATAGTCATTTATGTGTTTAGAAGTAAAAAGCAACAATATTTTATCCTAATTGCATATACTACCCGATTGTTTTTATCAATGTTGGCAATTGTAAATGAAAAAAGTTTTAAAAAAAAATTGTAATTAAATATGTAAAATATAGTGCATATTTTTTTGGGTGAAATTTGAATTTTACCTACTAGTCATTTATTTTTATTTTTATTTACTAAGATTTAAAACTAAAAATAATAGATAAAATAATGTGTTTTGACATACATATTCGTGTACTTTCAACGTGTAATTTGAAAATTACCGAATATTTTTAAATCGACAATTTAAAAAAAAAATATGTATTTTTATACAATGGTCTTATATATTTTTGCAGTGTAATTTTTTTGTTTTGTAACACCCTGTGTATATAAATAAATTGTATAATATGTATTTATTGTACATAAAAAATGAATTGAAACTTTTTTCGCCGTTATCAAAGAACAATTGACAGTAAATAAATGCATGTTATAGTTGAGGACAAAAGCGGGGAAAAAGAAGCATTAGTGGTTTTAGTGAATTCCAGTGGATAATGAACGGTAGTAACTCTCAAGAGACCTAAAGATAAAACGATCCCGTCTGGTATTTTGGAGCAAAGAGCTTGAATCACATCGTTATTTTTATATCCCCGCGTAGTCTTGAAGTGATTTTTTTTGTTGTTCTTCAAAAGTTTTCCGAAAATGAAACAATTAACGGAATCGGCACTTCGTTTAAAGTTAATTATAAATACGAAAGAACTGCTATACACGTGCCTAAGTATCTAACGTTGAGTGTGGCTCTTATACAATAATCCTATGACAATAGCTGCCTATATTATACATGGTCGCCTATTATAATTTGAAATTTCAAACCGAATGTTTTATCGTAAATGAGATATCGATCGAGGTTATAATAATATGTGGTTTACCATTTTTCCTACTTCGGCGAAATTAAATCCACACCTACATATATTATATTATAATACTTATAACGATAATTTAAATAATATTTACATGTTAATGTAAACCTTTAAACTGAAACGGGACCTTTGTTAAGCATATAAACGAACGATGCCGCGCTAGTGCTACTTCTCCTTTCTTCCTCTCCCCATTCCCAGAATGGTATAATATTCGTATAACACTACACTAACTTGACCGAATAATAACAACACACTGTTGATAAAAATCCAAATATTAACACTCCTAGCCAACGTTGATAATAATATTGGGTATTAATAATCGAATTACCTCAGTAAATTAATGCGTTGTTTCACGCGTTCGTACGTACTTATTATCTAAATGAAATAATATTTTTCACAAATCGATTTTTCGGGAAGCTTGTTGTCAATTTAACAAAAATAAAAAGGTAAAATAAAATTTATATTGGATTTCATTTTCGTCGCGTACCCACAAAGATATTTATTATGTGCGTTCGAAATGTATTTCGTAAATATAAGATTTATATTCTTAGTTTCGTTAATACATTTATCATATCACCCGCACTTTATCATACCCGTTAAATTTGGTCGTACCTGAGATAGGTTTCGGTATAGTCCCAGTAATTTATGCTCTTCTCTAGTGCTCAACAAATACAATCGATCTACTCGTATACATTTAAAAAACAAAAATCACTATATTAAACAGATTTATTTCTATCGAAATTCTTTTTTTTTTTTTAAGCGTCACAAATACGGTTTAATCAACATTTTTTCGTTCTCGTGAAAGCATACCAACTTTTCTGTACCTGAATTTCACCACGAATTTCGTACATTATTTACGGCTGTCAAATATATTTTTCATTAAATATTATCATTCGCCCGACGATAAATAATTATAACAAATAATTTATATTATATACTTATAAAACGATAATTTTTAAATTCCACGAATTTTCAAGTCATTTAGAAAATATCACGAAACGTTTAAATAAATTAATAGCACTGCCAAACATGCTTCCGTGTCCCCTCTACTAATAGCCAGTTGTAATCGTTCACGGTTAACATAATACAATTTAAATGGTAAGTTTCGGGACATATTTGCTAAAAATCAATAAAAACTATTTCAAAAATTAAAATTACATTTTATCAACACTTATTTTACTGGTATGATAACAAAATCATTATAGTAAAAGAATATAAAAATTAAAAATATATTCAAAACCAATGAATTTGAAAATGTTCTCTAAGACTTGGCATTCCAGTTTACGAAATCTGATTAAAATACCACCGAGTTAGAAAAAGTATATTTCATATTGCCTTTTTTTATTTTTCTGACTCTTTTTGTTCGAAGCGAATTTGTGAGTGGTGATTTTAGAGTATTATAAAAAGTTTTCACGAATTTTAAATGATTTGATAACCTCGATTATTACAAAAGTTAATTTTGCAATGAAAAATTAAAATACATAAGAATATATATATATTTTTAAGTAAGACATTTATTTCAAGTGCATTTTTAGGTCATTAATATATTTTTATTTGGTAATTTTTTAATGTTTTAAGACGTTCAAATATTAGCATTAGTTACCATTATGATGTCAAGTAAATCAGTAAATTATTTCAAATTTTAAAACGTTTTCCACGTGACTTTCCGATGACAATTATTTAACAAATATCGTCAGAATTGCAATGAAAAATTACATAATTATATAGATCATTCTAAACTCGAAACAGTAAGCTCGAAACTCTTCTGGAAAATCGTCGTTCTATTTGCACCTCTCTCGATAATTTTAACGCTGTATATCAATATAATACAATAAAAATCATACCACGTACGTAAATAGGTCGCTTGTAAATAATAATGATAAATATGCGACAAACGTCTCTTGGGATGTATTTCTGTTTAAACAGAACAGTATTATGTTAAAGTCTTCGCGGTGCGTTTCATTCGAACAGTTAATTTTTAACCACAATACAATATAATATCCATGATTTTATCGTCACTTAAAATCCTCCGATCCTAGTGAACCGTAATTAATTTCGAGACGGCCCGCGAATGCAAATGTACGACTCGGTATCTGCCGCCTAACCTAACGATTAAACCGTCCGTTCTGTTTTGTGACAAACATTTATATTTTCGTATAGTGACAATTGTAGTATTCGTATATTCGTTTTTTGTAATCATATCAAATAAGCACGTTATACTCTATATATCCTTACGAAAACGAAGTGGTGATTTGTGCATCTCCTTCCCTCTACCAACCATTCTGCAACAACCGTACACTGTCTCAATTTCGTGATAAGTCGAGAAAAAAACGAGCAAAAATGTTATTACCATGAAATGTAGGTACAACATTTCGACCACAAAAATGCAGTATATGTATAGGCCATACAATGTCATTTAAATATACCCAAAATTCAAATTTTAGTCTGGGTATACATAGTCTGATCTAACCTTAACCTATACGTGTGCAGTACATTCATACGCGTGTACCAAACGTGACTAAACGCAGACAATTTGTAAGTATGGCGGTTTCCAGACCGATAAACACGTGACGATATTTTATTTGAACATTTTAAAATCCGAGTGCCAACAACAACAAAATATATATCAACCGACCTGTTGACAGTTCTTGGTTTGGCGAGATGATATGTTTGAACGTTTCGAGAGAAGACCGTTTATAAAAGTCATAATATGTATCTCCTGACAATGATATGAGGCGCGTGTATAGATATATACATTTTAATTAAGTACATTTTTTGCGATTTCCATTAGTCCAAAATAATATTCCGCTTCATATAATTGGTGCCGGAGCTATTATTGTCCTGGGCTTATGAATGACGAGAGCTGTTTTAAAATGAACGATGTCAAAAAAATAAAAAAAATTGTTTTCTCGAATTATCCATATACATGCATAATACATACAAACACACACACACACAAATATATGTGTACGTATGCCGTAGGTAGGTAGATCGCTTTCATTTCCGTGAATTGTTTAGTTGTTGCTATTTCTAGTAGCTTGCACACAAACGTACACATATTATATACAATGTACATTGTGTACTGTATAGTTATTCATAAAAGGATCGCTGAAATTTTGATTAATGGCTGCGATGATTATCAGTTTTTGAATACACCGTTATATAAACACGTATATATCAAATTAAACTTAACGAGTTTAGATATATATTAACGTTGTTTTATTCATTGCGAGTAATAAAGCTAGAAAATTGTATGAAAATATTGCATTATTGTTATATGTATTATATACAGCATCGGTAAAACGAATGTATTTTTAAATATTGATAACATCTAACTATTTAACAGGAATGCGTTTTGTGATTATTAATGCAGTATTTGTTTCACGCGATCGACAATAATACAAATCCGATAGGTTAAATAATTTTTATTTGTTATCGATACACATGTAATAATCAAACGGCCACGTTGTTTTGAAATATTGCGTATTTTCAATTCTATAATTTATATGATTTTATATCACGCAATTTGAATGTTTACATTTACAAAGTACGAATAATTCAAATTAACCACGTGTTTCTAATTGGCACTATAATAATGATTATATATACATATACTCGTATTTACATTAAACGATTGTTTAATATTTGATTTCTATTCACGCATTATTTATTTATTTATTTATTATACTTCGTACAACATACTCATATTCTTATTGAATGAAATATTTCAAAATACTTATATTTTTATTTTATTTTAACTATTTTGTAATTATATTCGTATAGAAAGTTGTACAATGTACCATCAAAACGTAGAAAACTAACATTTTCTGCTTTCTTACATATGAGTACCTATATATGATATATATAAAATAAAATTATTTTTGTAATCTTTGTTAACAGTGATTTTGTTTGTCAAATTATTGTTAATATACATTTTTTAAATTATAATAATCTATTTAATAAATATTTTTAAAACTCTTCTTTTCTTGATGTACCTAAAAATTAAAAATATCTTTGAAAAAAATCAATAAATACATATAAATATATAACTTTATTTTTCATTTGAATATCTTCTCATGTTTCTAATCATAGTGTTTTAATTTTTTTATTAATATTATACTTAAAATCCTAAATACGTTTAGAATAATTTTTTATTGGATAAAAAAATATTATATACATTATCGTTTATTTGAAAAAAAAGCTCGTATTGTGATTTAAATTTTATATACATATAAATTTAAATACATTTTTCTCAAATTGTTCATGTGTAGACCGAGATATAATTCACTAGCTACAATCATATTTGGGGAATGATATTGTGATGCAAAAAAGTCGATTTATCTCTTCCGTGCATGTTTTTTATTACTACGCGTATAAAATATAATATACAGAAACTTTAAATTTCTGTATATTACAGTAAACTATACATTCAAATATTTAATAATAAATACGTAAATACCTGTGGAAAAAAATTGACAAAACAAAGAATTCTTCAGTATAAATTGATAACCATTGAATGCCATAAAAAAACAAGTCATATTTATTTATTGAAAAAAATTAAATGGCAAAGATCTAAAAGGTATGTGTTACTGCTAAACTGCAACGTAAAAACGTAAAAGTACCCTTAAAATATGAGTATTAATATACTATACAAAATATAATATCCAATTTTAGGAAAACGTGATTTTTTTATAACTTGGACGTTTGTAATTTAAAGTTTATTTTTATAATGAAGTAGCTTTTGATAACGGATTCTGAGGTTTGTTATGATCTTTATATTTAAAGTATACCTTTTTGTTAGATCATTTGGTTTGAATTTTTTATATTCATCATGTAAGAAAAATAAAACATCAGAAGAAAAAAGAAAGAAAAAGACATTAAAGTTTTGTAACCCTATAAAAATGAATAATGTTTTTAAATGTTCATTTGTGGTTTTATTGTCTGCTTTTGTTAAAAACAATAACTTGTCTAAAAAAAAAAAAAGAAAAAAAAAGTATTTGTCTAATAGAACAACCCGAGAAATTCATTTATTAAAAAAAACATTTATGGCCAAGAGCAAATGTATCCATATGTATAAATTATTCTCTTAAAATTATTTTTAGAAATATCTTCAGAATTTTTTATTATTTTTTTTTAAATATTCATATAACCTATCCATATGATAATTTGGCTGTCTAAATTAATGAACAAAAATTTGTATGTATTTATAAAACATTTTTAATTAAAAAAATTACCGCTTTTTTATAAATAAAAGTCATAACTATTTAGAAGTTATAATATTTTTTAGTATAATTTTATAAAATTGCGTGTTAATTTTTTTTTTAATTTTAATGTCCAACAAATATGAAAAGTTGAGTTGTTATATAATTAAAAGACATTTTAGATTCTAACAAAATGAACCGAAAAAAGTTTAACATCATTAGCATTCACAACAAGTAAGGATTTTAGCAAAATTTATTTTGGTTATTTCGTTATAATTAGAAGGTAATATTTCTCAGGATTTGAAATTTACCATCTTTTATTCATTTTGGTATTAAACGAAGTAAAGTATTTGAAAAATATTAACTATATTCAGTTTAAGTATAGAATTTTGATATTTTAATTTTTTGGTTTCAATTTTATGAGTTTTTTTATTTAAAAAAATTTAAAATTGAAATAAATATATTCTAAATTTGTATTATTATTATTTAACTAACAGCGAAACGAATTAATTTCACGAATTATTACATAATTATAAATACGTTCTTTTATGTGTGTTTTGTTTTTTAAAACTAGATGATTTAATATGAGAGTAATATCATATTATACACTGTTTAAAAACAATTTAAAAATATCAACATTTTTTTATTTTACGAGGGTTTCAATGTTATGTCGAAAAGACGTAGTATTACAATAATATTAGTTTAATAGATATTTTTATAAAATACGCGGTTTTACAGGTTTTAAAAGTTTAATTTTAATATAACGTTTACAACGATATTCGTTATCATAAATATAAAAATCTCTGCACGTATAGCACGTATATTTTTTGTGAGCATTAAGAATTTGAAAACACTGTCGTAAACCGAATTCCGATCGTGTTTTTGGAATGTTTGTGCATAGTGAATTTACGTTGTTTTAAACATTTTTTAAATTTAAAAATCGTAATAAACACACATTGGATAACGCAAAGGGAAACAAATCGAGTGTCTAAACACTTAATATATGTATTTTGCCGTCCAGCATTTTTTTTTTTTGTAAGAAACTAATATTAATACGTGTGTATATATCTGTATTTTTAAAAACATATTAAATATGTTAATGTAAACTTTATAGAATTTACGAGTCATTTGACAAATAAACCATTTTTCATTTTATATTTAAACAAAACGTTGTCTTAAATAATAATATATATTTTTGATTTATTTAAAGAGACTATTGTGTATTTTAACATAATTAATAGGTGTTATGTTTTTCGTTTTAAAATTCAAATAAAAAAATACGAGCCGATTACCTATTATCGTTAACGCGGAACAAACTTAATGTATATTAAATATATGCAAATCTAAGTAAATTGTCTATTACAGGAGAAAACAATTTTTTGCGTTCTTCTCGAATATTTTTTTATGATGTTTATACACATACATTTAACGGAAAATTCGATTGATGATAAGTTTTAATATCTTTTATTAGTACAAATTGCACGTAAATTATTTGTTCTGCATACATTCAATCAATCACTATATATATATATGGATACCACGCGATTTGTTTTTAGGGGAACGAAATCAAAATCACTTACCATTTCGACGACGAATCTCTCTCGAAATAATATAACATCAATGTCGCACACGCGGACTCGCGATTTAAATACCGAAGTTATACAATATTGAAATACGACGTAATAAGTATACCGATTGAAAAAAAATAAAAAACAAGGGCGGACTAGTCGGACGTATTTTTCACTTCGTATAACACGACAACCGCCACCTGAGTGGACCGGCCGACATTTAAACGGTTTTCGTCTCTCACCGTCGGCGGTACGGCGTAACGCGATGGAACTCGAATACTTGCGCAAAGGAAGGCACAGTAACCGCGCCACCGTTAACCACATATCGAACAGCAGTGCGAAATTCCAGTATCATACCGTACCGTATCAGTATGTACACACACGTGTGTGTTCGCGCGATATTGTAGGGTTTTCTTTTACCGCTTTTTTCTCGCTATTCAAAGAATAATGAACGAAAGTTTTGTGAGGTTTTGCTCTTTTTTCCTCAAAATAAAGCGCTCTGGTCACCGGGGCTGATAAAAAAATTTCGAGACCTGTGGCAACGTCAAAAATTCGGCCTATGCTTTTAAACCCACCTTCTCAGTTTTATATCGCTCTCGCCGTCACCATCGATTTATGTTGTTTTAAATTGACAATATGTTTTATATTGTGCATAATTTTAAGTTAGAAAAAAAATAATGGCTTGCAATAACAGTAAAATATTATTTTAAACATAGTCTGCTGAAACTTGAAATTATTTAAATAATCATCGTTTTTCGTCACTATATAAAAAAGTGATAACACATTTAATTTTACTGTCACGTTTTCTTTTGGTTTTTTTTTTGTACTTATTTATCACAAATAGTATCATAAGTTATTTATCGATTAAAAAATTTATAATACGTTACGTTGAATACAATTTCTTTTCGTTACATTATTTATATAAATCGTATTTCAAAAACATAATTTCAATAAAATAAAATAAAAAGTCGTGATAATACATATTATTATGAATTTATATATGATAAAATACACGGAAGATATACAGTAGATGTGGTTATATATATATATAGAAACTCGCCTGTCGTTCCTAATAAAAAATACATATGCCATCGTCATGTAGATACATATAACGAACGGATTATATATATAAAAACCAATCAACTTATTCATTTATTATTGTACACTGATTTTAATCTAATATTTTTCCGTCTTATATATTTTCCATTATATATTTTATGTATATTATTAATCCATTAATATATATTTATATGTATATATATATAATATTGATATATATATATATTTTCCCTCAATTTTTTCCCTTTCACTCTTTTAGTTATCTTTTGTCGGACTTAACTCATGCTATTGTTAATCATAATGTTAAATTTGTTTTTTTAAGTTTTAATTTTTGTATAAAAACGATTATGGTCAAAAAGCCGTTAATAATTTAAAAAAATATAGTAATAATAATTATGCGTATATTATATTGTCAATATAGAAAACCACTGTAACTAGTTTATTACTCTATTTTTAAATAACAAAAATAGAGTCTGTCTATTTGTTCAACTGTTTTCTTAAAATTTATTGAACTGATATAATCGGGTTGTTATTGCTGTATAGACGATATATTTCCGTAGTCATTAAATACGTGTTTATTCAAATTTCGTAGTTGTACAAAAGTATTTAAAATTTTATGACGAATAATTGGGCAAAGTCTGTAGTGATTAAAATGAAAGCTCGTTTGTTCTTCGTATTTTATAAAAATACATATATGTATGGCTTAACTAGTATCTATAAAACTATAAAATAGTCTACAGAAGTTTATTATATTCCTGAGAAAATCATATTATATTTTATATACAAAATAATGTGATTTTATCGAAAATCTTTTGATCTACTCGTATCGCGTAAAATAAAAATGAACATATATATTAATCCTATTTTATAATCGTGTTTTAATCACATTGTAGAAAATATGTATAAACGACTCATCCAGCTTAAAGAAAAAAATTAATTAACACATGTTAGTCGTATTTCTTATTTAATATGTAATTAAGATTTTGAGGGATGAATTACATAGTAGGATAAAATGAAATGTATAATTTATGAAATTCAATGGTGCATATTTACATTACCGAGTAACTGTACATACATTTTTTAGAGTTATACTATTAGGCATGTCTCATATTTTGTTTGTTTATGCTAATATATCTTCAATCAACATTATCATTGGGTTTTCATCTATGTAGTTGTATTTTTAAACAATACATAAATAAATAATTATCTTACAACTGATATTATCTATATTGATGTTGGTGACCACGACAACGAAGAGATAGGACGAACGCAACAGAAGTAAATAAAGTACTCGTATTTATGAAACTAAAAATTGCTCCCAAAAAAATATCGAACTTAAACGAATTGTTCATGCCCTGTTTTATGTTTTTCTACATAAAGATACTTTTTATCCCCATTGTGTCCGTTCTATCGACTCGTTGCTGTAGTTACCAATATTAATATTGATAATATCTGCAGTCATAAAAATAATCATTTATTTATATATTGTCTAAAATAAACACCGGCGTAGACGAAAATCCAATGGCAATGTCGAATGGTTTAAAATAGTTTTAAATCGTTTCAGTTATAACTCATACCTCTATTATGACTCTTATATTATGGCTTTACTCTGTAGTGCAAGACACGTATACGTCATAATTTCGCGTAAATTGTGAAATTAATTTCATTATACTGTTGTTTGATTCACCGACAAATAAGTTAGTTTACCAATGAAATAAAAAATACCTAAGAAATAGAGAATTTAGTACGCTCGCAGAATGGGCTTTAATAAGTTGTTTTCTTTTTTCGCCCCGGAAAAATTCCAAGACTGGAAAGAAGTCCGGAATTCAATATATATACACACACACACTAAGACTTTGTTATTTCGGGTGATCAGTGTTCCGGTCGAAATAATATACTTTTGACCTTATTAGTCGATCATAATGGTATCGATCAGACGGCTGCGGCACGACCGGACGGCATTCACACGGCGCATTGGATAGGCAATTCTGGTGACGACGGCAAATATAACTCGCACAGTTATAATAATAATAATAATAATAATAATAATAATAATAATAATAATAATAGTGATATTATTATTATTAGTATTATAGTAATATACGATTTTCTCGGTGACAATTGGGGAATATTTATTTTCTACATTACATGACGTCGAGGCCAACCGAAATCTTTGAACCGTGTCCGCTATTATTGACCCGCAAAATGTCAACGAAAAATATAACCGCACGGTACCTACGAAACCAATGGCCAATGATAATTCGGCAATTGCATTTACAACTTGGAAAGTACGGACGTGATGTATAGACGTCCGGTCTTGAACATTCGCGTTTTACTTCGCTTCTCTGGACAAGAACAACTGTAATTCAATATGTCTGAACCAACGATCACGTTAACCACATGATTTTGTGGACGTATGTTTTACACGAGTAGAACGCAAACATATTTTTGATTAGTACGCGTTAACTGTTGTGCGAAATCGTAATATTGGATTTATTTTAGAGTACCATTTATGAGATACGCATTAACTTAACAAAGTTAATATTCGGAATTCAGTACTTTTTTTTGTATCTTATAAATACTTTTAAAATACAATTGAAAAATTATTTAGTTTGTATTATAATTTTTTATTATCATTTCGTCTAAATGAAATATTCATTAATAATTCTCGGAATTTTCGGTAAATAGATTAGAAGTGTATATTATCGTTATTATTAATAAGTTATAATGATATAAATAATAAATAATTCGATGTTTACGGTTTACGACTTTCAATACGGTTCAGATTCTCCGTGTTGAAAAAGGCAAATAATTACATTTTTTTTTTCGTGGTAAAAATATCGAAGTGGTTATGACAATATTATTATAATATATGCTGTGTACACATCGGATGATAATATATAAATTGTCACAAAACTCTCGACGAAATTTGAATAATTTCTATACATATAGCGGAGTATATATGTCCCACGGAGACCTAACAAAAACTTTTGTTCCGTTTTATATTATAAAATAGTATTTTAAAACTGGATTTTCTTTAAATAATTATCATACTTATGCGCTGCTATAAACCCATTTTTAATTTTAAAGAAATCGAAACAAAAAAAATACAAATTTCTAATTTTTTTTTTCAATCGACAGATACTTCGTAAATAAAATTGTTAGAATAATTTTGATGTATAAAACTTTAAATTAAGCTACATTATTAATTTTAAAACAATTTTTATAGTTTGTTTAAATTCGAATATTTTTTAAATAATTTGATTTATTTAACAATTTATGACTTCATAAATTTATAACTACATAAACTTCAAAAAATGTAGAAAATTAACGGTTAATATTTAATAAACATTTCTAACTCCAAAATTATTTATAATAATAGATTCATAAAATGGCTGTTTTGGAATAAATAAAATTGAAATTTTTTTATATTTAGTTCTAAAAAAGTCAAACAAATTATAAAATATAAAAGCTCAAGTTTTTAAGTCATTATTATAAAAAATTGAATAAAAATTAAAAGTATTGAACAGAACAAACGTTATTAGTTTATTACGTTTGTCAAATATTTGTGGGATATTCTATATATTCGTTTTATCGAACGATTGTTTATAAATTGTTAGTCACGCGAAAATATATTAATAATCACCTGGTGGGAAGGAGATTTCTTAAATCTTCTAAAAACTTTGTTCCATCACCGATTTTATTGCATATACATATATATATATATATATTATATATATATATTATATATATATATATTATAATATATATATATTATATATATTATATTATATATATAAATCTCTTGAATTTAGTATTATGCGAAATTGTTAACGATTTCAGAATTGTATATATACGCAAATATTAGGGGGATTTATTTTTTTGGAAATAATAATATATTATAACGTATAATTGTCATCACACACACACACATATATGACTATAGTTTTAAATAGGTAATAATTAATTAAAATTTTATTGTAAACTTATTTCATTTACTAAATACTGTTGTCAGTGAAATCATTCGTTAAAAAGTAAAATATAGGAAATATTATCACAAATCACATCAACTTAATGAGAAAAGACTGATTTTTAAAACAACTTTATGTCTCGTACAATAATCAAATTCCATAAAAATTCGTCCACCCGGAGCAATTCACCAGACAAGGTGGATGGCGCGTGCTATATACTGTTTGAAAATGTTCATGTTGTGAAATCAATTTATATTTCCAAAAATATCCAAAGCATCTCTTGGATGCTGTATTTATTGTTCGCTTGTACATAAAAGTATGGTAAATATATTTAATTTTTCTATAATTTGTGTGTAATTAGATAAATCGAAAAATAAGTAAAATTTTCAAAAAAACACGAATTTTCAAAACTTAGAGGGTCGGTGGCATGGGTTAATGTAAACATAAACGTTTGAATTTTTAGGATAAGTATTCCTTTATAAAAAGGAAAAAATTTAGGGGGTTACGAAGTTAATCCGAATATATTTGTAAATTAACGGACACCCTAATATATATATATATAAATATTTCTTTTTTTTACAGCATTATAATGTTAAAATTATGATTTAAACAAATTAATTTGTTTATTTTAAAAAAATAAACAAAGACATTTTTATTCGATTTTAATTGTATTAATAATTAAACGTTAGCTAATGAAAACGATTATAGAGTTTGTAAAATTATTTTGAGAAAATAATACATTTCAACATTTTCAGTATATTATCATGTTTAAAACTAACTGAATAAACACATATATTCATCAAAACATATCATAAAACTGAACACCAAACAAAGTATAGCAATACAATTAAAAAAAAAAACAGAGTTTTAATAAAAAATGACACTTCCAAACTTTAATTTTAGAACAATAATAAAATAAAATAATATATATTAAATAATTAGTGATGTTATCAATTATATATTTTATATTAGTTAAACATTTACAATTATTATATATATATATATATACAAGTTTAGACAATTTATAGATAATTAACAAAAAAGTACATAGATTAGTTAAAAATTAGAAATAATTAATTTCGCATATACTAACAAAAATGATGAAAAAATATCAACAAAGAAATAAAATAGCAAATTAATTATTATTAATTATTATTAACCACAGTTCAGCTTATTCTATCCACCATCTTCTTATCGTGTCCGGGGTACCGGTGTTGGTAAGATTAGTTCACGATATTTATCCTGGTATAGGCTCATATATCGCGATGCAGTGGACGCCACGTGCAGGCTCTTACCATGTTCCTCTCTATCCACCATTATATCTCAGCACGCAGGTTATTTTGCGTAATTTTGTACATCAGTTACCAAAGAAATAGAAAGAAAAAACCGAAACGGCGTAAAAAATAAAATAATAAGTGATGAGATCCAAGTCCGAAATGAAGTAAAGAGAATTGAAAACAGCGTGTCTTCATTTCTGAGGGAAACGTGGGATTCATTTGGGTTAACGTGTTCAGTTTACATATATATGTATATATATTGGTATGTGTGTGGATGATGTGGGAGATCGTGTCAAGTGAAGGTTTAGAACACAGGTGGCCGACGCCAAATAGCTGGGATAGAGGCGAGGGAGAAGAAGAAGATATATATATATTTTATTTTGCCCGTTGTTATTCAATTTTTTTTTTCGTAGGTGGAGTTTTCTAAATGTGTTCCAAAACTGGAGACGGATGGTACTTTAGACAGGCTATTTCAGAGATTTGACCGTATTTTACCCAGATAGTTGCGATAGGGAAATTGATTGAAAAGTAGTGATGAAATTTACGACATCTGTATATTTAACATATACAGTGAAGTTAAAAAATATACATTCACTGTCCAAAAGACTACTGTGGAAATAACTTCATATTATCCCATTTGATACATCATTATACCAATCATCCTTTCGAAAATAGAAAAATAGATTATAGACGCGTACATAGTGAATTCAACCGGTAATTCGCATTTGGGACGCGTATCAGTTGTGATTTTGATATTCGGGTCAATAACATGTAAATTGACTGAAATACACGTTTTAACTGTTGATATGAGAAATCTGTCTGGTTATAAAACTTGAGATTCCATATTGTAATGTAGATTCGATATATTTTATGTTCATCATAAACAATTGTTTATAATAATATTACGAATACTAAAATGAGTAGAACTAAACATAGTTGTAATGAAAAAGTCAGTACTAGTAAATAGAATAATATTATATTTCGAACATTTTTTTATTTTAGTAATTTTTTTCTCATAATTATTTCATTCTACAAAAAAAAATCATTTTAAGTACTACGTAAATCTATTTGATTAACAGATCAAATATAATATATTATATAACATTTTATATTAATTTTACCGAAATATAATTATTGTTGGCGTTAAAAAACTAAGAATCGCGATTTTTAAAAAAATGAATCGTCGTAAATTTTCGAAAATTTACGACACGAAACTTTTTCATTCTAATTCAAGCCTTTTCATTTTCACAGCACGAGCACCGTAATAATCGTCCAAAAGTCAGTTATGGGGGCGTTAGTTATTAGTTGGAGAGGTCGCTATAACAGCTCCAACTAATAGAATTACGTTAGAAACCGTAAATTGCGTTCTGATTTAATATTCATTGTTATGGTCACACCCTGTCCATTATAATGAATTATTGTTTTTGGTTTTCAATACAATAGGTCAGATCAAATAGAAAAATTATATACATTTGTGTCATTCCCAGTAAATGATGATTTTTGTTTTTGTTTTATCCAAACATAAGTAATACTTTTTTGAAAAATTATATAATACTGTTTTAATATTTACATGTAATAGTCCGTGTATAAGCTACAAGGTGTCACGTTAAAATAAAACACAAAAATTCGTAGATTTACAGTCACAAAGGGCTTACAATTTTTAATATTATAATGTATATAAATTAGAATATGCCATATGGTATTATAAATATGACCAACGTTGAATTTAGGAAAACTTTTTTTTTCAATATTTTCGATAAATACCTGTGTAAGATTGAAAAGTTTAAATTAGAAACAAACGTCATTTAACACATATAATATATGTATTTCTAAGCTAGACCGTTCGAGGGAAGTTTTAACACGAAAAATTACTCTCCATTTTCTCGTACTATCTTGTACTATTTTGTATTCATGTATTTTACATACTATGTATTTTGTCGACTTAACTCTCAACTTGACTGATGTATTCGAATTTTCGTTAATATTGACTTTTAACGTGGTTCAACAAATTTGGTTAACTTTATCTTAATAAATTATATAAATCATTAACTTGTCCAGCTTTGCTGATTTTTATTTTCATAAAATATCTTTTTTTTATTTTTTGAAAAAGTATATCAATTTTATAAAATTGTAAAATTATTTGGTCAAAGAAATTTTTTTTTTTAATTTCAACAAAATGACTAAAATAAATGTAGAATTATTATAGTGAAATTAAAAACGGACATTTAGTAATTCCACATATTTTTCGCTCTTTGTTCGCAAACTATGTAGAAAATTAATCAAATAAAAACATATATGCTTGTAGACAAATAATAAATAATCGGTTAGAATTTCGAGGTCTCGATAGAACCTTCCGAATTACTATACAAAATGACCGAAATCGATTTTGTCAAAAACGGATGCATCGTAAATTCTACCGTTACTATATAACAAATAAGTTATGAAGTAAGTGTTCGAGAAAGGAAAAATGTATAAATTTAAAATGTTTTGAGGGCGTCCACTTGGTGTAAAATCGTATATTTCATCTGATGATTTGTATTTTTTTTTTAATTTTTACAAAAACTTAATAACTTGTAAAATATTTTATTTTATTTTAGCCAATTCACATTTTCACAGCTGTGCGCTGTTTTTATCAATGCCATACACAGGCCATTAATACTTAATAATTATTCTGCGCAAGTACTCGACTTTAAATTAATGTTCATTTTGGTTACCAAAAGAAACGGTTTTTCGTTCTCGCCTAGATAAATTGCATATATTACGTATAGTGGAGAAGTCGTTGAAATTAACCCTTTGGTAATTAAAAATGTTAATTACATTATTTATTTTACGAATAATAATAATAAAAATAATAATAATCAACTACCTTTTCTCGATACTATTTTTTATAATTTAAATCATAAGTGTTTTAATTGTTTTTTTTTTCATTACATTTTCAGGTTATGATCGAAACCAGGAAAACGGATATTGATTTCACAATAATGCGGTATATTTCGGTGAAAAAAATGTTGAAAAAAATAACATAATTCAACACAGATTGTACTTGGTTCGTGTTGTACGTTTTGCAGTAGTTTTCGAGAAATAATATAAATCGTTTTTACTTGTATTTATTGTAATTTCCGAGCACACGATTTTCGGATAAACTCGAGACGACAATCTATTTCAGTTTTTGAATAAAATGCTGTAATTATATATAATGTACGACAATACTGTTCACATATGGCCGGCAAAATGAGACGAATTCCCGATAAGCGCATAGTAGTATGAGTTTCACGTGCATAGGTAATGTAACTCAGAAACACCATTTCAACGCACGTAGTTGTAGTGAAAGGATTTAGAATATTGCGCACTACGGTATAGTCGAAATGTTTTCTAGAGAATTGTGACAGTTTTAAATGTACAAAATTTGAGTGTTGATCACTCCGGCGAGTGTGGTTTCGGTATTGTTTAACTCGGTTAGCGTTAGGATTATATCGACTGGAAAATTTGAATTTTACGGGGCTTGAACGTTTTGGCAGGTCTGCAGTCGTGCGGATGCCGCGGTGGTGTTAAATTTAGTTCAAACACCGAGTGCTTGGTTGAAAAAAAGTTGTTTGACCTGAAACGTTTAAGCCAGAACTTTGAACTATTTGAACCGGATATAATAGAAAAATATTGAACGCATTTGTATATTACGCGGTTGGACATTTTTAATCTATTTGCGTACAGTTATTACGAAACATACTCGTATTAACACACATTACTGCGGTATTACGTAGTATTTAGTAATATAAAACGGAGAAATCTTTTTGCGCTCTATTGAAAATACAATGAGTGTACAATTCGCATGGAATTTATGATAATTTTATTGTAATAAGGTAGCAATTATACAGATGTAACTATTAGAAAAAAACGTTTTCAATAAAAAGTAATATATAAATATTTGTTTTGAAGATTTAAAAAATTTAAGATACGATCCGTATCGATATAAACTGCATATGTGACCTAATGTTTATCCATTTTATACGCCCGCAGGTTATATATTTACAATAAATATTTTACCCATAAAATATTAAAAGTATTATAATTATTATAATTTATAATACAATTTTAATGATTGGAAACTTCGGAAAATATCTTTTCTTCTCGACGGAATAATAATGTGAAAAAACAAGGTAGTCAATCGCTGATGCTGTTGATGTCGGTTCAAGTATTTAAATACTTACATTTTAGAGTTCTATTATTGTTTTGAATTTGAAAGCAATGCAATAAATCGTACTCGAAAAACGATCTCGAGCTACGTTGGGACGTTATTATAATTAACGCATATGGTGTAACAAAGAAATTAGGATTAATGGCTCGGATCGATTTTATTATAATATACCTATGTAATAAAAAAACGTTAAATGAATAAATTTGCTCGTAAATTAAATTTTAAATGCTTATTATATTTTATTGATTTTTATAAATTTATACAGAAAAATATATCTTTAATTTTTCGTTTAATTTTCATAAATATGAAAATTGGCTCTGTTAAGAGTTTCAAACAAAATTGTCATTTTACTTAAAAATTGGATAAGTAACACAAAATTTGTACTAACGAATTTTAAAATTTTTTCAACAATTCTGAGAATAATATTTGATAAACCATGTATTACATTTGAAAATTTCTTGTCGTAAAATTGAAATTATATTAATTTTCAAACATAAAGAATTCGAAAATTATTTAAATTTTCAAAATGCTATAATTACAATTTTTCGAATTTTTAAACTTTTATGTATATTTATTGTTAACTGAAAAATATTTTGAGTGTTGTTTTATGTGTCGATAGTTTTATCGATTCTTTTCAAAACTTTTGATCGTTATTCCGTGCGGTTAAGAAAAATATTTTAAAAAACAAAATACGTATCAAATAAAGTACAAACTAGTTACGATTTTCTAAAAAATAAAAAACACATCATTGTAGAAACCAATCCATTTTCACTTCGCTTGGCATCTAAAATTGTTATCGTTTCAAACAATCACAAAACAATCGCCATAATGTTTTGTACGACCTAGGTAACTGTATTATGATAATCGAAAACTGTGATTTATCGGCTTTCCTGATATATAGATATATACATTACACCTATACGTTCTCACAAATTTTTAGCCATCGCGTTATTTCCGAAATAAAAAAATGTTTGTATTCAACGACATTTGTGTGAAATCCTTAATGTTGTCTTATAAAGTATTTTATTTTTGCTTACGTCACGTATATTTCTATACACATTATCCTATGACGCCCGAAACTTTTCAAAACCGAGAATAAAGGTCCCTGTTCAATTGTTTGAAAATGTTTCGAATAATGGAGTTTGTGGATATTATATTTTTTCTAGGAAAAACGAATACATTTTTTCGTAAAAAAAAAAAGCGTATATAATATTTCAAATAAATAATAACGTATTTTTCGGTGAAACTATACCTCGAGTATTAGAATATCGTTCTGCGTGAATTTCAGATGATTTTTTTTGTTTTCATACCTGTTTTCATAGCTATTTATCGTATTTTATTTAAACCATTATTATTAAATCCAATGAATTATGCGTATTGTTCACATTGTTGTCACGAGAATATACGGCTCGCAGTTCTTAGCGAATTACTATTACACGCATGTGTCGTAGAAAAATAATTTGCATAGTTTGAAAATCATCAACATGTTTCGTAAAGGAGGAAATTAACCTGTCATTCAAGTTCGTGCTTTAATATCTTTTGTGGACCAGCACGCACTTGCAGTGTGACCAGTGAGACCGATGAGTATTGTTCAATTTACTCGAAAGTATAATGTATAAAAGGTAACATAAGATTAGTTTTTTAATATTTAACTATATACAAACAATGTCGACGATTGAATCATTCAATTTTACACGGTCATTATGACAGTCAATGCGTCTACCAATGACATTAAATTTTTCCCAACTTCGAAACATGACCAAATCGATTTATCGTCCCCGGAAACATTACAATATACACATTATGAAACCATAACGGTATTGGGCAACAATAATTAATGCAGGACCTAAAGTCAATATGCATTTGTTTTTAGGTACCTACAGACTATCGGTTTTTGGTTTAAATACGACATTACAGTAAATATAATTACAATAATAATAATAATAATAATAACACTAATAATATTTCGATTGTCGCAAACTCATATTTAATCTCTCATTATCTCTCGATTCCTAAATTACCTATTGCTATTTAATACCAAGAGGAAAAGCGAATAATACAACTCAACGATGTATATACATTTTGAAATTACTAAATTCCGCGTTATCGGTATGGAGAAATGAATGTAATAAAAATTTTTATTGAGCACTATACGCGTTTATAGTCGCGCATACTCGTAGTCGTATTATTACGAGTAAAATGAGGCATTAAAATCGACTATATACTCGTACTATTATATAATATACAATACATGCACTCAATATTGTTTATATATTTAAATATTGTACGTTATGTGACGATATGATTTTATTGTAAATTTATTATATTCTATTATATATATTAATTATATCATATTCGTTTGATTAAAGCACATGGCATGTGGTATCGGAATTAGTAAAAAGCCTATATTATTTCGCAAACGAAGTTTCCGTGATTCGCAACGAATTTATCAACATTATTTATATATCAGTATAATACGCGTCTTTATTACTCATTAAAATTTTTTTATGTGGAATTATCTTTGTTTGATTATAACATGTATTACAATTTCTTCACATTTCGACCGAATCATTGAAAGTTTCTTTTTTCATAGCAATAATAAAATAATATTTAAAATTATGTATATTGATTATAAATTGACTGACTTACATAAATTTGTATTTATAATTTGTATTCTATATAGAAATTCGAACATTTCGTTATAGTTTTATACAGTTTATTAACAATTTATTAATACAATTATTAATTGGTATAAAGTTTTTTTTAAATTAGTAAAAACCCGTGCTATTAAATGAATTCCGTTATTATAAATTATTCTATTGAATGGACTAGAGACTTACTTCTCCAATATTTGACATTATGAATCATATGAATATGATGAATATCATGTCGATCTAATTTCCACGCGCCTGAATTTTAATAAATCAGCATTATCGACATTTAACAAATCAACCGCTGAAATCGAAACTATATATTGTTTAAAAAAAATATTGTATATTTTAAGAACTGCGTTGAAGCTCATATAACGATATTAAAGAGCACGAGTAAAAGGATTCTCTTACGTAGTATTCGGGTTTAAATATTCTATTGAAAATATATAAATATAACTAGTTACGTAATTTTGTGAAGGACTTTTTTTCCGTTTAACTCTATCTAAACAATCGTCAAACATCAAAAATATTAGAAGGAATTTGAAGTGTGTTCGTTAAATAAAGTTGTTCAACGTTGTTATAAGTACGTAAATATGTAATATTTATTTTCGGGTGACCTTTTATTGCGCATTTTGTTTGTTTACAAAACGTATGTAATGTACTAAATGTATATCTGATAACTCCATAACTCGTACTTCATATAAAAATTACTATTGTTATTATTATTATTATTACTATAGATATATTCAACAGGACACTATTAACATCATAAGTTCACCGTAAATCACGTTAAAAATAATGTTCATATAGATCAAAGTCGCGTAATTTGTATTTTTACTTTAAATAAAATATGAATTTCCCGAATGATTTAAATAAATATTTACGCCTACGTTGAAAAATAATTACTTTCGATAAATGGGTTTTACATTTTTCATTGGTATACCATAATGTATATATTAAAACGGAGAAAAAAATCTAACGAAATAATATATCAATATTTGTTTGACAGTGTTTAATAAATGTCATTACTTACCGAAATGTGCGATAAATAATTCTACTATGATATAAATTATCATAACAAGGTCGCAACAATATTTCCATTATAAACTGGTGTTTTAAAATTTCCATTCGGGTTATAAATTTATCACAAGACATTATCACCAGTTAGAATGAAAAATACGCACAATTCGAAAATAATAATGATAACAATACTTTTGCGCTCTGTTTGATGTGTATGAGATTACATCACGAGATTGAATTCAATGACGTTACCGAATTTATATTATGATAATCGAATGCGATTTGTTACTTTTCACAAATTTCAATGGTTTTTAGTTCATTGTATTATTTCGTGTCGTATAACGCGATGTTTAATGTTCATCAATAATTTATTCTATGAGAATGTCGTTCATAATTTCGTCAAACTCGAATAGTGCGAAAATCGCTTTATAACGAATGTGGTACACATAACTGTTGCGTTTCAAATATTTATTTCTACTGTTTAAGTTCGCTAATAAGTTACATGTTTGTTTTAAGAAAATACGAGTTTACATTTGAAAATATTCAGTACAACTTTATGTACTTTTCGGTGTTTTTCAATTTTGATGCAATTTTGTTGATTTTTATGACGTAAGTTTTCCGTTTTTAAAACAACTGTAACATTCCTTTAGAGCTAATAATTATTGACAAATTATTATAAACACATCATATTCTTTCAGGTACTTACCTATAAACTTGTAACAATTGTAGGCACAGTTATGCCGACGGACTGTGAGAAAATATAATTGTAGACGAGCTTAATAAATTACAAAATTACAAAAACTAGTTTAATTCATTCTCAGGCTAATAAGCGAATTAATTTGTTCGATTTATTGTTTAATGTGGTGTTTTTAATTGCGTTGATTGCGATCATTGGTATTTTTTCAGTGCAGTGCCGCAATACATTTTACCGAATTTTTACTGCAACAACATCCGTGCCTTAGAAATAACACCCTGTGTGAATACGTAGGCTCAGACGATACGTATTAATTTTGTTCTCAATAAATACGACGGGACCGCCACTCGGTCACGCATGTTCGCGGTATGAATCTCGGGAATAAAACCCGATGAAACGCGTTATGTACGGACATTAACAGAGGTAGAAACAAAAAAACAATTCCGAAAAGAAAACGTGTTGCTTACATATAATATATTACACGAGCACCTAACGAATTGTGTACACGGTGCTGCTACGCAGTGTATTAGGTATCTCACAACTCGCGGTGTATCCATAGAAACACAGTTTAGTGTTGTCTTTGCGAAAGTGTTGTATACGTTGCGTATAACGTTACGCGCACGCATATTCTACATAATTTCAATATAAAACCGGAAAACCATAAACGTAATTATTGTCGATGATTCGTTTTAATAATATTTTCGATTTGAAAATAAAACATTCAATTTCGGTCGAATTTCCTGAAAGGTCGCGGCGGCTTTCGTGCGAGTTTTTAGCCGTTGTTTTTATCGTGTTTATTTTATCTGTTTACACTTTTTAGGTCAATAAGAATTATTGGCACTTATTTCATTGCGTTTAATTTATATAATAATTCTTCAAAAAAATCTGATATAATATTTTTTTTATATAGTTACCGCTTTACAATATTTAAGGAAAAAAACATTCCCGATACCCAAACAATATTTCTATTTTTTTTTTTTATAATTTTAATTAGTAAGTAGTACTTCCGTGTAATAAATAACATATTTTGAAACAACTCGAAAAAGAATCCACTGAACAAAGAAAATCACAATTATTGACCATTCTTCAAAATCTGTATTAAAATTGCTAATAGCTAAGCTATCTTCTTCAGTTTTAGGTTTTAAATTTAAATATTCATGTTACAAGAAGTTTTAAACTTTTTAAAGAAATCATTCAATTATGAATAGGTAATAATAATAACATATTGTTATAAATTAGTTTCTCGATGTTTGTCGAGCTTGTTGTACCGTTAAAATACACAAATGCCATTAAATATTATTTAAAAAACGTATGTTTTGTTATAGAAAAGTTAAACGTGTTATCGATAACAATATACGATAAACGATCTATATTTATGTAATAGAAAATAGCAATAAACATACAAGTTCACGCGGTTTTAGGCCATTTTCTACACATTAATTAATCTGATATATAAAGAGCACCAATTATACCAAATGGTTCCATCCGCTGCATATAACATTGAATGATATGCAATTTGTGTTATTCGGTCGATGTACAATTTACGACATATATAAATGTATTATTCGAGCGTCGACTATTATTTAAACACTATGAATTACAAATTGTAATAAAGTAAAATATTTGAACACGTGTTATAAATATTAAAATTATAAGTTATTAAAATACTACTATTATATAACATAAAAGGTGTTAATTTTAATTTGTTTTTGGGTCGTGTTGTGATTTAGATACGTTGTGTTTAAAATTGTTATACAGCGAAATAATGCACCGAAGCATATATATTTTTATAAAAATAAAATGAAATTATACTAAACAAGGTATGGTGTAAATCAATCAATAAGTTTTATTTTTGAAATTGTTATTTATGATATATTTAAATAATACAGGAAAAAATATTTAGTGGGACATCGATTTAGGTCAAAGTTTTGAAATATCTATTTAAATGGTTTAACAAAACTTTTGTACTCATAATTACTTAAAAATCATATTTTTTCTTCTCGAAAGCCATCTATTGTACAAATTCTATTAAAGATATTGAACAAGTTGGATAAATACATTTGGTCCAAATATTGGTAAGATAATCTTTAAAATGATTATGATTATTTATAAAACGTGATCGTTTATATATAAAATATTAATTCGACGTAGTATTATAACGCAAACAGTTTATGTGCACTAAACGTGAAGATTTAAATGTTCCACAAAAGTTAAGTTAAATAAGAAAAATCAAATATTTTCTTTTTTAATTAAAATTTCAAATCCGATAACTTTTTAAAATTGTATTTTAAGAATAATAAATTCTCTCAGTTAATACATTTTAAACTTTTTCTGTATTTGGTTTTATAACATACAATCTGCTAAAAACTAAAAATTAACATTTAATTAAGTTCAAACATTTTAACAGCGTTTGCTTGAATTGTTTGAATATACTACTTATAGTAATTAACTACGGATGCGGAATGGAGTCAAATCGTGTTACGAGTATATTTTATGGCGTGTTTGCAATAATAACGTAAATATTGTTTTACTTCATAGGATTCATTCGATTACAATGTGAAGTTTTTAGCAAAAGTGCGAGCTTCTTTGATTATGTTTTATTGAAAATGATGTCTTCATTGAGTTGAATATTCAATCACGCACATCAATTCCAGAAACGTAGTAGTCTATTTTCGTTTAGCTTTTGTACACGTTTTCATTAAATAAGGTAATAAGTTCGCAGTTTGGCTGAATAAAAAACATTTTTTTATAATTATTGTTAAGTCGAGAATCATGTTTTTTTTTAGTATTTTTGAAATGTTCAACGTATGAGTGAAAGTGGTTTACCACAGTTGAACTAATGCGGAACATTGTTGATTACTTTAAAACACCAAAAATTATGAAAACTCATAGAATCGGTTTAAGACCGACAGATTTCTTTGCACTTAACCACATAATAATACTAGAAAGTGAAGATAATTATCGTAATTTCGATGTTTTCGCAAAAATGTTGAACTAATCAGTTTTGATAAAAGTCACGGATATTTGAAGTTTTCTGCTATCAATGTCATACAATATGTATGACGTGGATAGAAAATGAATTATGCGTTACAAAATATTTTAAAATATTTAATTATTATTCATTATTAAGCATCATTTTTGTATTGTTTTTGAGAGCCAATATATGTATATATATTATGAAATACTATTTCGACAAAGAACAAATAAAAGTAAGAAAATTAGAAAATTTAATGAAAAACGTACTAGCGATATAGATATTTGTTTACTCTATGTAATGTTTATAACGTTTTGCGAATGTGTGGGTTGATTCAATATTTAAACTACTCGAACGTCTGTACGCGTACATAAGAAGAAAAAATACAATTGCACGTATATATGTACGTATTACATGTCTAGACTGGGTATATAAAATGATTGTATAATGTTATCTGTGTAAACTCAAACCTTTATTTTTTATCAATTCTATTTTTTATATATTTGTACAAATTGACCTTAACCTTGACAATAGAAATTCGTAATTTATTTATTTTCATTGTGTGATAATGCGCTCGTAAATCTGTATGAGGTCGAGCCGATGTCGGGAATATTCGAAATAAATCTTATTTCATAACAGCTTTTTTAATTTGAAACGAAATGGTCACTTACGTATGCCAATTACGAATTGACGAATGTATTTAGAATATTAGATATATTGTTTTTGACTAAATCAAAAAATGTAATTGCGTAATATTATTGTGTAATATTCATTTTCATCTCTTTAAAAAAAAAATTCTCTTTAGGCTTATATAACACTTAATTATACTGAATTTCGTAAAAGTCAAATGTAAATAAAAATTAATAATACGTACAGATTTCCAAGAAAAGTTGAAATATCTACGACATTTATTAAAACTTTCATGGTTAAATTGACAACATGGATATATCCGAAAAACACATTAATAATAATGTCTACGACAATTGCAATAAAAAAAGGAATACACAATGATTGATTTCCTGGATGAATAAAATCGATCCAGGAAAGGTTCGGGATCGACGGCAATACGTCGAACTTTTTATATTTGATATTGACGTGTTGCGATAATCGTCTAGCAGTAAGAAAATAGAATTACGTTAAATTAAATAAACTTCGTTTGCGTATTGAAAACGAGATGTATGATAATAACGATTTTTTTTTTACTCAAGAATTGTATATTTTAAATTCTAAGTAGGATGAGTGTTGTATTAGTTTTAACAGTGACATACATTTTTACTTTGTATATATTATCAATTTTAAGGGTCGTTTTAATGTTCCGTAAGCTTTAACCAATCCCGTCTGTAGATTAGAAATCGGAGACAGATGATACTTTCAAGGGGTCAGTTTGTAATTTCACAACAATTAGTTTTCGGGGAAAAAGACCCGAAGAATGGTACAGTACATTTAATTTACAATCGAATTCGCTTATATTAATTATGCGTTCTAGTTCAAAATCACGCAAATATATAGAAATATATAATTTATGATCTTCAAATCTTCATCGATTGTTTCAGTACTCAATGCGCACGTCGCACGCATATCATTTATCATATAACGTAGTCATTTTCATCGTTTCCAGAAAATGATAATAGTAAATGCATTAATTTAACTGCATATTAGAATTCTCGATGATGTATGATTTTTAAATGTAATAATGGCGAAAACATTTCTGCGCGGCACTATGAAAAATATTAATTTCTCATGCGTTTTACGTGTTTATATTATAATATCAGAAATTTGTGTCGAATATATTTTTTTGTTTTTTAATGTTTAATTTTACTACACGTCAATTAATGGTAATTAAATTGTTATTTTGTATACCTGAGTCTGAAGAAACTGTGTGATTTTGGTGTTTCAAGCTTTAAAATTCGAGTACAACATGTATTATACGAGTTCGATGTTACCATAATGTATCTGACGAGCTTCGACTTAATATTTAAAATAATAATACAACACTGCGTCGCGTTGAAATGAGCTAAGCGATTTTACGTTATGTGATTTCAATATTCTGATAAAAAAAAACATTGGTTTGAATATTTCGAGCGCCACAGAAACTTGTTTGTGGTATGAAGTCTAAAACGATGAAAAGATACAGAAACCGAATGCGAGTGCTCTCTATACATAGTATATTGGACTTTAATTTTGCATGAGTTATGTAAAAATGCGATAGTTGTTATATTACTATTAATTTAAAAACACAAATGATCTAAATTGTCGGATTTGAAGAACGATTCTAATCGGAGCTCTGCAGTTTTTTATATAATGTTTAAGTCTTTTATTCGGAATTTTCTGAGTTCGTGAAAAGTATGCAATTTTTTCGATATTATGAATATCATAAAAAAAAAAATCTTGCCACAACTGGAAACGAAAGAATGATTGTAGCATTGAAAAAAACGTATTTACCGTTGAAATTTAATAGCGCACGTCTGCGAAATGTTTAAATCAATAGTGTGCGTAAATTTGATGTGTCTAATAGACGATATTACTTTTTTCTTTTACTGCCCCATAAAATGCCTAAGATATAGGTTTCCGTGATTTTCGAAGAAAACATTATTCCGGTTATCGTGAACGTTACTCGCTGGGGTTAAGCACTCTCGGCTTATTATAATAATAAATGAAAGATTTCTTTTTATTATTTATGCGCAGTTGTTATGTGTTGTCTACCGCAGAGACGTAGTCATTTTTAACGTTTTTCCCCCGACATTATAAATGACCCATAGGTCATAATGATGAAATGTCTTGTCGTTTTTTCATTTTTTCTTTAAGTGTAATCTTACTATTTGTTTAACAAAATGTTTAATTTATACAAAACCATGTTAAACGTTCAGTGAGTACGTATACATAAATACGACGAATAACGTGGGTATAGCGATGCGAGATAGCGGCAAAAGACGACACTCACAAAAGCTGTACCTAAATAATGACTGTTTACAATTTATTTTCTAGTTGTACGTTACACGATCAAATTATATTTTAGCATTTTATAATATGAATTAAATGAATATGATGGTTACTGCAGAGGCGAATAAAAAAAAGGGATAAATGTCAGTCAGAAAATTGCGTTAAGGACCCGAAAACTTTAATTTTTATAAAATTATATGCGTATGATATACAAGGTGTGTCCCGAAAGTAATGTCAGTGATTTTATTGTGTCGCGACTGTATGTCGGACCGTGTTTGGACCGGTTGAAACTTGTAGTAAATGACGTCAGCTAACCAGCGCTCTATCACTCAGTGTGCACCGAGCATCCGGAAAGTTAGGACATTACTTTCAGGACACACCATGTTGTAAGCATTGAAAACGCTGTGTTTAATGGAAAACGCAAAATTAATAATGAAATTAACTTAAAATACAATCGGGTGGTGATCAGTAATTTTATAACGAACACGTTGATTCAGACATTTCTATGTCTTAATAAATTAAATTATTTTCGTAAATATATACGATTTTGAAAATATACTATTTAATCCTATTAAACTTATTTTAAGAGAAATTCTTTTTTTATTTTTGAAACTAATAATTCGGCATACATAAATAATTTCATAAAATAAATTAAATTTTCGTAAGGTATAAGACACGAACACACAAAGTTAATTTTAAAAAGCATTTACGCATATGTTATACCAAATATAATTAAAGTTGGAACAACCATTAAAAAAAAAAAAACAATTATTGTTGAATTTTGTTTTTCAAAAACATAAAACTTAATATTTATATATTTTTAATAATAATTGCAATTATATATTTTAATAAACAAATGAGTTTTGAAGTATTTTGTATGGGAATTGTAATGGATTTATTAAAATAAAAAGTCGAAGTAAATTATTAATTTAACTGCTGAAATTTTCGTAAAGGGCGTGAACTCAAAATTAATAATAAATTATCATTAGCAATGTTTAATAGTAATTCTCCACTATAGTAGTTTTTAATAAGCTCGTGTTGTGGAGCTGACAAGTTTCGTACTTATTCTATTATTGTCTCGCCTACACCGTCCGGTATATAATATATTGCATAACTATTTAATCAATGCCAGAATTTATCGAGGGGAGTTAATATTTTATAAATTCAATAATTGTGAATATTTATTTATTAACGTTTAAAACTAATTAACAAAAATATATTTATGCCTTCAAATTAAATTAATGTCACGTTATTGAATTATTGAATAATTAATTAGAAAATATTATTTTACAACACTAAATAATAATAATGTTGAAATTAATAAAACGTGTACAGTTTTAGTAATCTCGGTTTTGATATAAAACACTTAAATTCCAAATAAATAAAAATTATTCTCGCTTTTGTAAACAGAAATACGCTGTACATAGTGAAATGACTGATTGCGGAGAGAACAAATACCTGTTAATTTTTATATAAAGTATAAAATTGCAATTTCCCCCCTCTCTTTCAGTAATTTGAGTACACAAAAAAAAAAATTCCGACAAATATTGAGAAAATAATATCTGAAAATCCAAATTCTTTCACTGGTTTTTATCGAATTCTCGAAATGAAAAAAACAACACATTTAGAAAGTTTTCTTCTTTCCGCGAATGAATAAAACATCACTTCAACACGATTGTTGGCAAATTTCTAAACAACTAGCAGCTACACAGACTTGTATATATCTTACGCGTGTTTCTAGACTGTTATTCGGACTTTTCCAATAAATATACACTATTTTCCGTCGAAACAATAATAATACGTTTAATCGAAAATACATTCCCAGCTGAAATTTTTATTATTTATATATATTTATTGCGTTCAGATTCGTTCCGAAAATCACACGTTTATATTACCGCGTACAAACAACTGGACGTCAGACGCGGAGCGAAACACGATCATTTGTCATGCGTTCGAACAACGAACGACGAAATCGCCAAAATTCGATATCGTTTTGTTTGCGTGTTCACCGCGGTGTCGTATTTTTTTGTTTTGCGCGAGTTTTAAAAATCGTTTTGATTATCCAATATTGACAGGAAAATTACTCGATTTCAGAAATATTTCGCAGATCGAACGGATACGAAATCTGTGGTATTGTGTTCTATAACGTTATACCGTCGACAATCACACTTACTTCCATCACATCGTCACGCTATCACTGAAAATCGTAGAAAATCAACGGTGTGAATATTATTTTCACATCTCCTCTCCTCACGAAAATAAAAAAAAAAACCAGGAAAGAATTCCTACATAACGTCACTGCGGTTCGTCTAAGCCCGTCTCGTTATTGTACTCGGGTTCCTATCGGATGTGTACGCGTATATAGTGCGTAATTTCGTCTGCGGCCCCCGTGAAGAAATACATTTAAAAATTATTATTGTTAATAACGATAAACCCTTAATCACACGAAAATTGATTACCGATCATTATTATTGTTATTGTTATTTTTATTTTTATTTTTTTTTGTATAGGTCTACACGTAGTAGTGTGTATAATAGTGTTGAATGGGGTTGTGTGGCGCTTGGTAGCGGCTCCGTTGAACCGCGTGATTAAGCATTTTTATCGATTATTCGCGCTCCGGGTGTGATGTGCCGCCGTCGAGTACGACGGGCGAGCATCAATGAATCCTTTTTTCATTTTACAACAAAACAAACAAATGCGTGTTAACAGGTTTATCGTGTAATTTATAACCGGGTCGGGTATTGGTTTAACACGTCTTCGCCCTGCAGGTCTGATCCTTTTCACGCGCATATCGCAACCCATTCTAATATATATGTGTGTGTGTGTGTGTGTGTGTGTGTGTGTGTGTATTAACGGCCGAACACTATTGACAATTAATAAGGTTTATAAAATATATAAATATATATGATCGCGTCGAGTCGTGTGCACTCACGTGGTGGCTGTCGTAAAAAAATCAACAACCGTTTCTATTCATCTCTTCGACACCCTTTTTATAGATAACAATAACAAAGAACATCGTTCTGTCTCGCAACGGTATACCTTCGCGACGCGGCTCGCTCATTTAAACGAATAGTCACTTTGGCGCTCGTCGACACATATTGATAACGTCGTTAAAATGACCGATTTTTTAAAATACACCATAGTAGTATATTAACACGTACACACGCGCGCATATTTGAAACGTTATATCCGAGTAAGAAAAACGCTATACGTCGGAAAAGAAATTGTCGATTTACAAGTCGATCCCGCGGCGAGTTATTGCAGATGCAGTATATATATATAGAGGTAGCGAAAACACAAATGAAATATCCACGTTTTTATACAAAGTGTTATTCAATTCAGAATGGTAAATATTATTGATGGAAATCATACAGGCGTTGATGATTTTTCAGCATAAATATAAATCAGTCTTGTACAAGTGACGTTAGTGAAAAAATAAATTTACAACAAAACCTATATTTTATATATAGATGTCGACGATTGTATTTCTAAAGGAGTCGTAGGTATGGTCGATGTTATTTTTGTTTGGTTTTGAGTGCTTCGTCCATTGTCGATGGATAATTTAAGATATACCTGGAATTAAAGTATTTCGAGAAATTTAATATGATGTGTTTTATTATTAGAGGTCACGTAGGTTTTTCTACATTTTTTTTTTTTTATGGGCGAGATTCGAGTTTCTAATTCCTACCTTATTCGTGATTATGTTTACCTGACGAGATAAATTTGACAGTGAATACTATTTATTGTTTTTTCATTTAGTTTGTTGATGTCTCCCCAAGTTATTTCAAAGCTGTGCAGACATCGATTTTTTTTACTGTCTTCGTGTGATAGTGTATATATATATATATATGAAAAGGTACAGTTAGGTGACGTAATTGCTTCGTGTAGCAAACACGTTGGTTTTTTCATTTCCTGATACGTCCGCATGTGATGAAACCCACGTAAACTCGACTAGATTTAGCCAATGATATTGTGTATATCCTGGACGATTTCATTAGTGGAGTTAGTAGATTTCAGAGCTGTCAGATATTTTAATTATTATCATTATTATTTTGCCATACTCAATTCTACATAGCTTTATCCGACCATTTTAAGATCTACTTGATCCTAATACGGTTACATGAGTCTATGGTACTTTTCCTCCGAAAAATAATATCACCTAAAACGGAAAATAATGTTCAGGAAATATTCAAACTTATCTATTTATCCCGTACGTAATGACGTTTGACTAATAAATTTTACGATTACGAAAATTTCAAATGAAATATTGTGTTACATAAAACATTTCCAGTACACGCAAATTTACTACTCCGAAAATGTTTTTGGGATTACAACGCCGTTAAACTAATAGCTTTTTTGCTTCTTTTCAAAATTAAAAAAAAATTGTTTCGTTAGATACTTAGATGCTATTTCATACAAGTATCAAACGAACGCTTAAGGTAAGCGGTTGAGAAACCGGTGTGTGTATTTAGTTGCTAGAGACATTGAAATATGAAACACACAACGTTATTGCGCCATTGGGTGTTATTAAATTGTTTAAAAATTACCAACATGACTACCCCACATTGAAGCGTGGGTCAATTTATTATTATCGATGTCAAAGGTATGTTGTTATATTCGTTTTCGTAGCGAAATATTTGGGTCGGTTCAATACAACGCTCTACCTGTGTTAAAACGGACCCTCCGCGGATTGTCTTTGTTCGTTGGTTTGCGTTTGAAAAAAAATTGAAGTGTTCGACAATGGATATTATTATATGCCGTGTATGTTTAAACGGTTGGCTTTTGGTAAAATAAAATAAATACGTTGCGTAATAATATTTAATTATACGGTACAGTTGAATAACTCGCGGTCAACTGTGTCAAATTAAAAATGTAATTATTTAATAACCACATGTTTTTCGTTAAACACGTATCGTCGCGAAAACGTTCAGTCAACAATATTTCTTTGTTTATAGTTATTGTTATATACATCGAAAATACAAACTATAGTAAATGTTTATTTTTAATCATATCAAAAAATAACGATTTTATTACAATGCGAATTGAATGAAATCAATATTTTCGTTGAAAATTGAGGGGGGAGGTGGAATTATAAAAAAATTAGAAACGCTTAATTTTATAATAATTATAAAGTTACCTAATGGCGTTGAACTGTGGACAAAACGCGATTATTTTGTATTCACGATGTTTGAGAAACGCGAACACTCGAAATAGAACCACGCGAATATAAAAACCGGTTTCTGAAGCGAAAAACGAACGAAGCCAACGTCAATTATTTTATTTTCGAGTAATGAACGCCATACAGTCTTTTGTAATCAATATCGCTAAAAATACGTGCACAACAAACAATATCGTAGCTATGCGTTAATAATCGATTTTACACATAAATCACAAAAACATAAATACAAAATCAGAAATAACGGATTTCCTTTTCGGACTACTCTGTGTGTAATACGCGTGCATGTTTGCTATTAGATTTCCACGTTATTGTAATTAATATAAACACGTATAATTCATACAACAATTATATAACAATATAATTCATTGTATAAATAACACACGCAAGTCTTTGAACCTTCGTGGATATTATTATACATTTATCTATATGTTATGATTGACAATGAACTTCTGCGGAAGTAAAACTATTGATATTCAATGTACAGTTAAAGTGTATACACCTGTTGTTCTTTGCACGCACAGAGGAAGTGTATAAAATTATAATATCTGTCGAAACGGTTTGGTGTGAATCGTATATTTATGTCTATACGAGTGGATTGCTTTCGCCGTTTTCGGAATACACTTGATTGTTTTTTTTTTTTTTTTTTTGATAGTGAAACATAAAAGGTATGCGATTTAAAAACGTATAATAACAATTGTGTTAAAGTTTTTCACACGCATAACCAACACTAATATAATATGAATAACCGTAATATGGTTAAACGCGTTTCTCCTGCGTAGGATTTCATTTTAAACTTCGCGTTTCATGTTTTATTATACAATACGCGTCTTACATATAAACGAAAAACGTATAACATTTTCTTTGAATTTAAATATTTTTACATTTAAATTTTTTTCATACACTCGTGTACGTTTTCGGAACTTCAATACAAAATTTAATTTACGTCTAACACGATTTTATTAATGCCCTGCAGTAGTACCCGGGAGTTGTATTAAAGAATATGAGAAACATTTTTCCTATCATTAACTCATATTTAGAATTCAACACGAATACAATGAATAAAGATATTTCGTTTTAATATTTTCCTACGACGTCAACGCGTTAGGTTTTAAATATCAAATTTTTCTTTTATGCTCGATAGTATTTATATTTACGAATATTTTATTAGAAATTATAAAAATCGAAACGTATGTTGATAAGCCGTTATTGATTTTAGTATTTCTATCCGAGCGGATGTGATCATCCCAACTTTTTATATCTATTATGAACGGCGTTACGCTCAAACGATTGGATGTATGTTTTTGTGCGTATATTATCAATCAACATGTTCGTATCGATAATAAGCGTCTTATGTTGAATGCTTTACGGCCTGCCAAGTTTTCTGAGTAATTTTTCTGCGTACATATTATACGCGTACACATTTAGCAGCGGGGACTTCACCGTATATTATATTTCACGTGACACGAGGATTATGGTGATATTCAAATACTCTGCGGGGAAACGACGTTTATCTCGTCTAAACGTTTCAAGGGTTTTTTCCAGTGCACGTCCAAAAATAAAAAAAGAACTGTCTTTTGACTATTTTTTTCTAATTTTTAACAAATTCTGTATCCTCTTTCTTCGAATACGAGTTGCCGAGACGTTTTTTCACCGCTAAATAGAATACAAATTGACAAACGAAATTCTCTCGATCGTACGCGTTGATCCGCTGTTTGTGAGTATGTACAGATAAACACATGTAAGTATCGGGTGGCGCCCGCATAGTGTTTTGATGAAACGCCGTCCATAACACGGTGTGAATAATAACGAGTGCACGCGGACGTGAGCGAGTACGTATTCATGAAATTTAACACCGGAGGCTACAAAAACAAAATGAAATGCCATCATTCAAAAATCTTATTTTACTATTTCACTCCGAATGTTTTTACAATATTATGTTATACATTTCTTTTTTTTTTTTTTGTAAAATAAAAATTGTTTAACGTGTCGAATACATGGATATATATATATAAAAAAAACTATTTCGTCACTTATTTTTTTATATTCAAATTTCTTTTTAAGTAAAATTGAGAAAAATGAGCAAGTTTAAATGTAAGACAAGACGAGCAAACACGTATCGTTTCAAAATTACAATATTTTCATAACACAATTCCTCAACAGATAACGATATAACTAATGTTTGATTCGTGCATTTATATAGCGCATTTAAAATGTGAAGACTTCAATATGCCGATGTCAGTTTTCAATATTGTTAGTACCCAATTAAAACATAAATCAAGATTTCTTGTTAAAAATATTCCAAGCACTCTTATATCCCGTATGTCGTATACCAACACAATTCCGGAAGTCCAACAATCAGTATATTAATAAAGTCACATGTCTTCTTTCTCCGTTTATATTGTTAAGAAATATATTTTTTATCGTAACGTTGACAATAGTCGAAAAGTCGGAAGCACGCGTATACTTTATAGGATGCGAGTACGGGACTACGAGCTTTAACATAGAATGTTATAAGTCGGTCAAATTTATTTCCGTTATCGTCTCGTAAACACCAACCGTTCTCAGAGTGTAACGAGAAATATTTGTCGAGTTCATCAAAATAACCGCGCGGCGGTCGAGAATCGTGTTCAAATGTGTTATTTTCACTTTTCGGTCAGCTCATAATCCGTGGATGATTGATGAAAAAAAAATGAGTTTTAAATTACGGGTTTTCAATATTTCCACAACATTATTGTATAATTAAATTCGGAAAAAGATTAAATAAGAAAACTTTTGAGTATAAAAAAAAAATTAGTTATATAAAAAAAAAAAAAAAAAAATGAAAAACAGACCATAAATATAATATTATAATCGTATTAGTAATTTATTAAGACTGTAAAAATGTTCACGCGCAAAAAACGCCCACGAAATAAATAAATATATTTTCAAACAGAAATAGTAATAAAAACGTGTTCAAAATAAAAACTTTTAGTGCAGATATTTGTCCAATACGTTCAGACATTACAAATGTGCAGAATATAACGTCTGTCGATCTTTAAGTTGTATGTCCATATTTAAAAAATGTACTATAATACGGTATAGAAATTATATGTATTTAAAAAATATTAGGTATATATGTATGATAAATACAGTATGTTTCATTAATTTTTGGTATTAAAATTGATAGTTTTTACAAAACAATATTTAAACATTTTATTATCACTAAATTAACATTACAAATCAATTTGTATGACGTGTACAAAAAATTAAATCGAAACGAAGAAAAAAGAGGAAACGGTATAATATATTAGGAATGGTAATCGAATAATTACTTAAAACTACGGGAATATAATGTTTGCATATTTTTTTTAGCTCGTTCACAGTATATTTTAATATCGACGCAGAATAACATTTTAAAAAATAAACGTCGATCAAATCCTTTTTTCTTCGAACTTTTTAATGTAGCTAATCTCCTAGTAAAACTTATCAAATAATAAAAAAAAGATTACCGAAAAAAATATATCTTATTTTATTATGTACCGAAATATTATAATAGCGATACGAGTATATGTACCTATAAATACATATAAAACAACTGCTCGCCTGCTCTCGATATTATGTCAAACTTTTCAGCTTATTCAATACTCGTGTATAAACGAATGGATTTTAATATATTTCCAGAAAAACGTCAAGTATAGATTTTATTCGCAAAACGTCACCGTCATTTTATTAGCTATATATAGATCTTTGGTGGTCGCCGCGTTTTATTGCATTACACATGACTTCAATGTCTTCGCAAAGATTTTTTAAAAGTTTTTACTTATTATATATATATATAAGGAAGAACAAACATTAATAAAACCGCAGTTTTATGAACGAAATCCGTTAAATCCATCTCTGAATATATTCGTAAACATAACGAGAAGATGATCGTTGGCATCATTTAGTTAAGGTCGTATTTGAAGGGGAGGGTTTAGGGGTTGACCCCCCCCCCCTCCCCCCGAATCTGTTTAATAGATAAAATTAATTGAATTTATTAAATATAAATCATTAAGTTGGAGACACACTATTTACACGCCGCATATTAACCCCATTTAGACAGTTTTATCGTACACAACATAATCTAGTATTTGAATCTAGTAGTTGAAAATAAATGATTCGGTTTTAAACCCCTCCCGAAAATGTGTTTCTGCTACAGCCTTGATTCAGTTCTTTGTTTTTCTTTTTCACTTGATCGGGTGTTATAGTTGTGTTATTATTCTAAATTTGGAACTGACGACGAATCATTGCTTTCGAAAAACCGTTTTGAGTGGAATTCTGTTTATTTTATTTTTTGTAGTTTTTCGAAATTAAATCTTCACTCATATTTTAAAAAATCACAAGAAACGGTTTTTAATTTTTTTAATATTCATATGTGATAGCTTGAAATAAATGTTTAAATATAAAAATTGCATATGTTCAAGACGGATATGTTGAAAATTTTATCAGTTTTTCCGTAATTTTTTTAAATTGTTCGATCATTTTTCCTTACTCTTAAGAGTCTATTGAAAAAATCGAAAAACGTATCAAATATAATACCAGCCAACTAAACTTTTTTTTTGTTATATTAATAGTCATTAGCCAGTAGCTATTACGACTCATCGATTAAAGCTTACAATTTCACAAATAACGAGTATCATAATATTAGCTTAGTAGATATTACAAAATAGAACTAAATATGACAAAATATATGGTAAGGCCAAAGTTTTTCAAATGCACAAGCCTGAATAGGTGATGAAATTAATGATAGCTTTAATAATGGTTGGGTGTTTTGAAGATAGAAAGTTTAAATCTGAGACGGGAAAATTAAGAGTTACACATAAATTAGACAGTTTTGTCTAGGAGAATTTGTTTCTGTTTGAGGTCAAAAAAGAACAATTGAGTAGGAGGTAGAGAAGTTAAACTTTACTACTAGAAACAACAATATTGGTGAACATCACAACGAAGTGCTCCTTCCACACGAAAAAATGTTTACAGACAAAAAAAAGGAAAGAAAAAAACCACTTCGTTTTAAAACCAATACATTCTTCGCGTCTCTCAGAATCTGAAAAACAGGTCACTTAATATATATTTTTATTTCCGGACCGTCGTTGGAATTATTTCTAGAAACATATATCCGACACCGTTTCAGTTATAATCTATTTCTGCTGTTCGATTTAACACGAGTACGCACGCGATTTCGCTTTATCGTTTGTCATTGATCGAATTCGACTCGCGTATTTACATAAATTACACGTTGTAGACGTCTAGACGACAATCGTATTAAATACGCGTTTTGCCCGTAAATATATAACAGTACGCAGTTTGTGTGACGCAGAAGAAGTTAATTCGATCAGAAACGAAAAGTTTTTCAATTTCGGTCGAATTTTAAACGTTTGAATTGTTCACCGTGCGTATATGACAACAAGATTTTTATCCGAATCAAATTAATAAGCCCAATACTCCAACACTGTACACGCGTGCAAATAACCGTAATAACAGTATTGGTTTTCGAAATACACGATCAACTATTATGTAACTATTTTACTATAATTATTTTTTTCTTCCTCTTCTTTCCCTCCGGACATATGTCAAACTGCGCACTCGCAATGGTAACAATTATAATATTTAAAAAAAAAAAAAAATTAAACCTGAATGATACATTTCGCGTAAGATTAGACATAAGATTGTAGATGGTATTATAACAGTATATAATATGATAGATTATATTATTTAAAACCGTTTTTTTCGAATGATTGTGTAGAAAAAAGTATTTAATATCGTAACATTTTTATTTGTCATTTCTGTTTGTAGGCGTTTGTGGATGCTCATTTCTAATATTTAGTTATATATATATATATATTACAGTACTAATAAATTGTCGTTGTATGACCGTTTTCTATTGAACGATCATATGTAATTTTAATATCTAACTTTAAAAAAATGTCCACATCGTAAAAAAGATAAAGTAACATAATTAGACATAAAAACGTATACAAATAACGTAAATCCATTGTCATCACACGTCGGCCCGTAACAAAGGGAAAAACGATCATGGCTGTTGAGTAGTTTCAAAGTGAAATCATTGTCGATTTGTCCAAATATTGACCCACGAAACGGTTTTTGTCATCAGTTTAATGTATACAACAACGTGATGCCCCGAGTAGTCCTCGACAACTTTATTATTATTTTTTATTACTGGAATTGCTTTTGTTCTTATCCGTCATCAACGTGTGTCGCGGTCACGCGCAAACGATATATTTCGCGCGCGACCGGGACGGACACGTTTACATCGTTTCGAGTTAAACCGATCGAGCCGGTTGACGTGGAAATGGTTAGGGAGGTTGGTCGTAACGCACGACGACGAGACGCGGACGTTTTATAGCGACAAACCACTCGGGGAGATCGGGACCCGGATAAGTCGTAAGACGCGTTTTTGGCGGGACGATAAGCACGCCACACGTATCACCGTGTACACGGATAAATTATTACGTTTGGGCGGGGCGGATGGCACTCCGGCGAACAATATACGGTATACGTTTCGGAAACAGACGCGTACCGTTCCTGCCGGGCCCGGTCATCGTCCAGCGGACGCGTGCACGCTATCACAATAATATATATATATACACACACGTTTATACGTGTCGTATCGCGCGTGTCTCGCGTTTCCGGATAGTACGCGGGGCAGTAAATTTCCTACGACGAAGACGCGACTTGCGGCCCGCGAGGGACAAAACCTTTAATGGCGTTTCGGCGCGTTTATCGATACCGAACGGTTTTTTGTTTTTGTTTTCATTGTTATTCCGTTACCGTCGCCGGGGTCGTAAACACTAGCCAATTTTCGGCCAGACTACACACAAATATATATCTATATATATATATACGATCGGACTGGTATTAATAATATTGTTATACACCGTACACGCGCCGTTTATACGCGGGGCGGAGGAGGTCCATTAGACGGCCGACCGCTCGCGTCGCGGCAGCAGGTATGGTATATTACCTACAGGAGTGTATATATATATATATACACGTGATCGTGTGCCGCCAATTAAAAAATTGAGGAATCATATATTATAAACGCGCGCGAGCGGTCTAATAATAATTAAAGACCGCTGTATATACCCGTCGACATCGATTATCGTTTTGTTTTTATATCATATATATGTGTGCGCGCGTAGGTATGGCATAACAGTTTTTTTTTTTTTTTTGCGAGTGGTAGAGGGATGAAAACCGGTGTACGCGAAGGTGGCGGTGACCATTTGTCCGGGTGGTTTATGGACCCGACGAAGTCGTAAATTCTTCGACAGACGCGTCGTAAACGCGCGTGTGCGGTTTATATAGACTACAGACGTCGTCGTCCGCCTCCGAATTTAATGTATCCATTTACATTGCGTCGGGCGGGGGCGAGAAAAAACGATATCGAAAAAAATAACTATAAAACTAAAAATTACGGTAAAATACCGAAAGACAAAAATCCATTAGCCGTTTGCCTTTTTTTCGTTTACGGACAATTTCGCCGTTATATTCACGTATTATCATTGTACGTACAGTCTTCTGTTGCGGAGAGAGACGAACGACCGACGCCGCGTGATGATAATTATAAATTATTATCTCCGAAAATCAGACCGTTGTTTTCAATTAACGATGTGAAATTCGGCCTATTGGGTTTTGAGTTAATCGATTGACGTTAAGCTTATTTCAAAATGAATGCATTTGGAAAATTTACTCGTGTATCGTAAGTAATATATACACACATATGTATGTATGTGTGTATATATATATTAATCGTAATTTTAAAAATCAATGAAATTTTCATCGTAAAATCAACGATGTACGATTAAATGACACGAAATAAAATAAAAAAATTTACGACCAATATTGTTTTTAATCTAATTCTGTGTTACAGTTTGATATCTTTCAGAGTGTGTCGTTTCTCGTAATTCGTAAGTATTAAAAATTTGTATCGATAAAAAAACAAATTCATAACGATATTGAAATTTAAAAAAATAAAGACTACACCATTATATATACATATAATGATTATTAATCGTTCCATGTGAATGCCATTATAAAATTTAGTTAATATAATCGAATGTATTTGAATGTGATGTGTAGGAATTGTTTTTTCCTTTAATGACCTATGCGTGCATGGAACGTTTCAAGAAAAAAAGCAAATTAATTTATGCGAAAAAAAAAAATAAAAATGAAAAAATTGATAACCCTATTGTTCAAAATTATATAGAGTGTGAAATAGTATATATAATTTACAATATTTTACTTCCTGTTCGTAACATGTAAATTGTACATCACTATATACACCATAACAAAAGCACTCCTAAAACGTAGTACAACTGTCGATATATTTTTGCGAAAAAAATTCGATAAACGTTAATCGTAGCTTTTAACGTAACGTTGAGCTGTTAATTGTTATTGTCCTGTTGGAGTTAAACTTTGAATATTTCCAACGAGAAATATTGCTATGGTCTACACGTTCTATATTTTCGAATTTGGAATAATAATAACGAGTAATTTTAAGAAAACCGCACATAAATTGTGTTGCTAAACGCGTGTAACAAAAACGAAAAAATCACAAGAAATTCGTACTCGCTTTTGAGGAAAAAAATTCTAAAACTATATTGAAACAAGTTTACGTATTTACATAAAGTGGTGTGTAGACATTTTTAAAGTTTTTACGTAAATATTATATATGTTTATATTTCACTTGGAGCTGGTAAAATGAGCCTCATCAATAATAATATTGTAAGTTCACATCAGAATAAGCAATACGAAAGAATATATAGTAGTAGTCATTAAGACTATTATAATGATTAAAAAAATACAATTAGAGTATGATATTCTCTAGGAACAGAGTTCATTGCTATCGAAAGTAAAAAAAAAAAAATGGAATTTTAAAAATCAACCTTTGGAAATGCAAGTACTAGAATCACTGAGTATGTTGGCTCATTTATTGATTTAGTGCGGTTCACGATCTGTTCGTCCTAAAATAAAGTTTTATATTAAAGTGAAAAACAATATGTTTATATTTTACTTGTAATAAGTTTGGAACAAATAATGCGAATGATAATAAATATATATCACATTGATTGTTTTCGTTATCTACACATGATCAAACTGACAATTTTCCGGTACTATACATGTGCTAGTAGAGCTGGCATCTTGAAGAACAAGTATACATTATTTGCAATAAGTATCTCGCTCTTTTACCAAGAGCTAAATTAATATTTTTCGATTCAACGTATTTATACGAAGATACTTTTGGTAAGTTAACATTTATCAAAAACAAGTATAGGAATCGTTTGAGTGATGAATATTTGGATGATTCACGGCGATTGTCAACTTCGAAAAATTCTCGTAGACATAGAAATGATAACAAAAGTGACAGAGTGTTTCCGTTTATCATTTTTGAAAAATATATAGTTTTAATAATTCTACTGAAATATATAACATGTATAGAAAAAAATATATACGTAACGAAAATGCAATAGTTTATTCACCGATAGTAGTTTCCATTATTCATTGTAAGATACGTAGATATTTTTAGGGTTTCTTTAAAAATAATACTTAAAATTCTATGTTATATTTTTCTTTGAGTTTTACGAATATGCCGAACACAAAAACGTACTTTATCTGGAATAGAATATATACCGTACACATAATTAATAATATAGTGTTGAATTAACATATTCAGTTATAGCGAACTCCTGTGGCGCTTGCGTACAAATGCAAATATTCGGTTTAAACAGTGTAGTTAAGGAATAAATACATTTTGGTAACAGCGGAGCGCTCGCTGTTTACTAACAGTTCCGAATGGTGAGAGATAGTATGGGATTCTGGCTTCAAAGTGTGGATTATGACGAATCGGAAATATTTTATAAAATAAATAATTACTACAAGTTTTTCAAAAAATAATATCATAAATTTAATTATAACATATGAATGAAAGTAATATAATCTCTTTTATATATGTTGTACTCAATTTGGATATAGTGTAAACAGCGAAACATTTTCAGAAAGTAAAAAAAAGACTTATCCAAAGTCTACATTAATTACAATGAATTTTCAATATTATAGAAATAAGAAATTACTACGCGTCAATACTATAAATTATTAGAATAAAATCGGTCGATGTTAAATGTATATATATATATATATATATATTACGTAATATACAAAAAACTATTATTATACGTACATGCATAATAATATTTCATAAAAAATACATTTTTTTGTTTTTTTTAAATGCGTTCCACTATATCACAATAACATCGAATTAAATTTGTATATAATAAATTTAGTTCGAAATCATTTTTTTTGGAATGAAATTATTTATTTATTTTTTTGTAAGTGCGTATACCAGTCATCACACATTCCATGACGTATAAAAATAAAATCATTATAAACAAACATTTTTTTAGACAGATTTTTTCAGTATTTTTCTAGAAAAGGGGTTGAATTACTAAAATTCTCTTTATCACGACCTTAACGTTTATGCAAATTATGTAATGTGTATTTATCACTGAGAAAAAAGTGCATAATTATATCATGAAAGCTGGCGAATTGATGAACCATCACCGCCTCTCTTCTTCCCCACCCATTATCAGTCGACGAGTTTTTTGCGAGGAACAATCTTGCTCATTTTGCGACTGTGTATAGTTTTCGAACACTTTTCTTATACTATATTTAATCTTGTTTTTTAATTTAATACGAAAAAAAAATGAATATAAATCAAGTAGAGCGTAATTTTCATGCCATTAATCACACATAACAATAAGGATAAATTAAAATGCATAAAAGATTCATTTTGTAGACAACAGACCGTACTAATATTATTAATAACAATTAAATCTAGTTCACTATTGTTTTCCAGAAAACATGGTGTGTGTCTTTCGCATGATTATCTGACCGTAAATCGCTGTGTAGAGGCCCATATATACGCACTTAAAATCATTTTTGTATTTATATTCCATTATCGCGACAGAAACTGTGCATGTACGTGACAACTTAAACTTACGCGTATAGTGAACGCATTTTATTCTTATAGCTATATACGTTATATGAATGGAAAATATGCGGTAATAATTCTCCATGGTTACATTATGCCCGTCGTATGTGTCACATATACTTTATTATATAATATAAACAAAGGAAAAGAAATAAAACATGAAATAATAAAAAATCGCACGACGACAACGTTATTTTCGAAAATATATAACGCACTGCTGTGTCGAAATAATACAAGCAGTAGGTAAATCACGTGACTTCGCGGACATTTCCCGGAAATAAATGGGTTTTCGTAAATATTATTGAACTATCTCTTCGAGTTGCAATAAAATTATCGCGGTCACATGAAAGCAAAATTTGAATTTCGTTCGATTGCACTATTGCAATGTTGAGTGAATTTTCAATTCCATTTCGTACGTCTTCTAAGTATAGCAGTAGCTATATAATCTCGTCGTGAATGTTCACATTCAAAAATTACATTTCCTGTATGTACCTACTGATAACAAAAGGATTATCGCATAAAAATGTAATTATTATTCCGTCCGTTTCATAAAATTAATAGTCCATTATGCACAAGCCTTCCAAGTATTGATACAATAATCCCTGTCGATTGTTATAACTATGACATTTCCCTATTGTTATCAAACAATACGTTTCAAAGTTAAAATCCAGCCAATTATACCCTATGTATGTACGTGAAAAATTGAACAGATGTCGACCATTCGACTTTAATAATTAAATTATTGTATAACGCCGCTGTAATCAAATGTCTCGATATGATGATTACGACACGGCCGGCATAGGCGTACGCCCCGTAATTATGATCTGCAAAGATATTTGCCGAAATCAAAGCGTAACAGATTAATTATAGACAGGTATGAGATATGTCATATTTTAGAATTTACCACTATTGAGTTCCGATTGGTTTATTTATATAATATACCACAAAAAATCCAGCCATTTATAATAATTTTAAAGAAATAATTTGAAAACCAGTAATTATATAATATTATTACGTTAGGTTCCTCAAACGTTCATTAGAATCCTTAAATGCCAAACAGTTTTTAAACACCGTAAAATTCTGGGTCAAAACAATTAAATCTCGACAAATACAAAATTGAGCTAAAAAATATTAATAATAATTACGGGAAAAAAATTTTTAATTTAAAAGTATCATAATGAGAATAATAATATATACAACAATCGCTATAATGATCAGAAGAGATACAAATAAACGAGGAATATTATTCATGTAAAAAAATGTATCATTTTAATTTTAAATTATTGATCGAGGAGAAATATGAAATGAAAGGAGATTTGAAAGAATTGAATGAATATTGAAAGAAAGTTAAGGATGATTTGCTCCGACAGTAATAAGAGGTGTCCGATTGATCTTTTTAAGTTTAAAAACACTTTACATTTATATCTGTAAGTAATTATGGATTAATCATATAATATTTGAATCGTCGTAAAACAATCATTCATTATAAAAAAAAATATTGAAATGGATGAAACAAGTGAATGAACAATTTTTTTGTATTTTTCTAATGATTTTACACCTAATAATGAGCATACGGTAGTCATAGTGTTAACTGTTACTTTTAGGTATTGATAAAACATAAATAACTCTGACGTAAGTAGTTTCTCATAAGGAAATTTCATAGTGATTTTTTTTTTGTATAAACTTGATTAGAAATGTTACTTAAAAATAAAAGTGGATATATAGTATATATTAACAAATGATTTTTTGATAATATATTTTATGCTCAAAACCATGTAAATAATATTTTTACTTATTATTTATAATATTAATGTTTAGTCAAATCAAAATTCCCTTAGCATTAGAAAATTATAAAAAAATATCGAATCAATCAACTAATTATTAAATTGTTTATATTAGGCTAAATTATATGTATAATTTATATCGTATATGTATACGAATGTGTTAATAAGAATTATGTTTAATATTTTTGAACAAAATGTCACTTCAAAATTTGAATTTAAATAGATTTGGAAATTTATCACATTTGATACAATTATGTGAGATGATAATATTCATCGATGGAATTGCGTGATGCTATTTACGTGTAATGAAAATTTATTCAAAATTAATTCCGTTGAGTTTTTATTATAATTTAATTACGACCATAAATTATCATAATGTGTAATTTAAAGTGTAACATAATAGTAGTGACATGTATACGTTTATATAGTATGGTTACTGTAAATTTTATATGATTTACTTACTTTATTGCACAATATTATACAAGAAATAATTAATTTTTTAAAATGATAATTCCACTATCCTTTTCAAAAAAATAAAATAAATTAATAAATACAAGCAAAAAAAAAAATGTAACAAATATTACAATATAACGGAATGAATTCGATTATTTAAACGAACGTAATTTCAGATAAATAATTTTCGACCGACTAAAATTCCAATGTTGGCCTACGTTATAGTTTTTTTTTACAATATAACTTTACCCGATTTCAAATCGTATTGACAATGTTAATTTTTAATTAAACTATACCATTTAGTCCGATAAATTATCGCGTTTGAAACGTTTAATGTAATACGTGCAAATACCGGTTACCGGTTACATACGTGGTATACTCACAAAGTTGTTATATTTTGCCTTTGTGGCCCAACAGTAATGGTGTAATACATGTTTATCCCGGCGTAGGCACACACAACGTATTGATTTTATCTTAGTTCATAGGTACTGCGAATGTAGATTTCGATACGCAAATCCGTTCGCTTTCGGTTTACATTATTTATACTATAACGAGGACGCGAAATTCCGTTTTTAATTTATGATTCGTACGTTTTAACACGCGTTTCTGTGCACTTTTTCGAATCTGATGTCAGTATATATAGGAGTGAATTTGTTTTTCGAATCCGTTGATTACTACATTATACAATTCTTTGTCCTTTTTTTTTTTTTGATGTCTGGATTTTGATATCCGCGTGTAGAGATCAAACGTGTCACGTGCGCGTGTAAACAGATTGAAAACATTAATAAACCGCGTGGGGCGATATTGATGTGCAGAAACGCCATAGCAGAACAAATATCGGAAAACGAGAGAAGAAAAAAAAACGGAATTATATATGAAAAGGGACGTGAACGGATCGAACGAAAAACAAATCGACTATTAATCGTTTTTCCAACAAACCGATGAATAATACATGCAACACGGTATAAATACGTTATAACGCAATCGGAAGACGACTGATTTATAGTTCGTACATTAATCATATTTCCACACCGTATATAAACGTGTTGCGTAAGTATCGGAATGGTTAAATCGGACTAGGTCGGGTATCGTTTAAAATATGAAAAACGTGTGTTCGCGGCGTTCACGCGGGCAAGCCGTCCGTCGCGACCAGCCGGATGACGAACGTACGTCAGCGGCGGATAAACGGGACGAACGAACGAACGAACCGACAGGCGCAAAGTTGAGATTTGTTTGTTTTCAAACGCAATGGAAAACGGCAACGAACCGGTCGGTCGGCGTGGGAGGGACGGCGAAAAAAACGAACGATTTATTTATCGTTTGTTCGACACGTTCGCGCGCGCGCGTGAGACGTGTCGCGCGGGACCGGTCGCGTCCCGCCCCCCTCCGGACAAGGGTCGTTGCGAAGACTACCGCGGCGGGCGCAACGGGCACCACCCAGTCGTCCGTCCGGCAGACGCACCGGTTTTTCGGGTATTCCGCCGGTGGTCAGCGCGCGCGTCGGTGGTGGTCTCGCGTACGGTTAGTCGGAGGCGCGCACACGCACGCACGCCCGACGTACGTCGAATTCTCGGGTGGTTTTGCTCGCCGCGTCCGTCATGTTGAGGGCGGCCGATCTCGCGCAACAGTTGCAGTACCGTTGCGCGGCGTACGACGACGCCGACAACGTTTTCTACGGGGCCGACAACGTTTTCTACGGGGCCGACGACGTTTTCCACGGGGCCGACGACGTTTTCCACGGGGCCGACGACGGATCCGCCGGCGGCGACCCGCAGTGGTGGTGCGAACGCGCGCCGCACGCGGACCGGCCGACGGCGGACCGCGGCCGCCGGAAGTGCGACGAGGACGACGGCCGGGACGCGGGCAGGAAGCGGCGCCGGCGGTTGGCGGCGAACGCGCGCGAGAGACGTCGCATGAACAACCTGAACGAGGCGTTCGACCGGCTGCGCGGCGTGGTGCCCGCCGCCGCGGACGACGACCGCAAGCTGTCCAAGTTCGAAACGCTCCGGATGGCCCAGACGTACATCGTCGCGCTGCACGACCTGCTGGGCGGCGGGCCGCCGTCGGGGGCCGAGCCCGCGGCGGCACGCGCGCATTACCGCCGCTGCGAGTGATGACCATCACTCGGGTTCACCCGATTCCGACGAGCGATACCGTGATCGCCGGATTTCAAGTGTACGAAATACAAAACCGATCGCCGACGTCATTGTTTTTTTTTTTTTTTATTCGGTTTTGTAACGAAGTCGGTCGATTTGAAGAAAACGCGCGCGTTCGAGACCGAACATTCGATTCTTGTCTACGCACATCATTGTGCGTAAGTTCCGGCCACAAAACGTCGTGTAAATATGTTTGATTTTTAATAAACGATCCGTCCGTTCTTGTTTGACGAGCGTTCGTGTATTTATTGCAAGCGTTGTTGTCCGATGCGAAATAAAAAATTTCGCGTTATAAGAGAATATGATTTTGTTCGATACGCACGTGTGTGCGCGGAGCGGCTAAATTTTTATGGTCGCGACGGGGTTCGTTATGCTGCACAACGCAAAACGGCACGACGGAAAACGCGCACGAGACATCACGTGCGGCCGTGTAGAGGAGGTCGTGTTCGAAGTCGAAACGAGTGGCCGCGACGGAACGATTCGGTTTTGACTGCGATTTCGGAAAACGACGACGTAATAATAATACCTGTCGATAATAAATTTTCGTCGGCACAGCCGTGTGCTTTCGGAAACGCAAAAATAGACAACGCATTAGTTGTACACGCACACGCACATTACGTATACGATTTCCAATCGCGCAGACTCGAATTTCGACGACTAGACGTTACGACAGGTACGGCTCCTCGAAGTTCGTATAAAATCTATCTACGCATACTATTCGTAATTTGATTCTCAACATTAGGGCTTGTCGCGGTCTATTCTAGTCGTGTACGTCACGCGAGAATGTCTCGCATATCGTTTTCGTCCGAAAAAGAAACAACGTTTATTTATAAATCTGTCGGTGGGATTTTTGAACGACAACCGGAATACTGCGGGTAATTGTGAATTGTTATAGTTAATTTTAAAAGTGTAACATAACATAGTTTAAAGACAAAAGTAACTGGAAAGAAGACATAACCTAAGACGTACAAGTCTACATTAGTACGCGTGTTACCCAACGCGTTATAAACGATACGATATAGTATTTTATATTATACACTGGTAAATCATTCGCGTATTATTAATTTGAATTTAAGCTCTGGATATTAATGTACATTATAACTAGCAATATAATCTTAATTGAAAACAACGTTCTGAGACAATATCCGTTTAATTAAATAGTTAATTGTAATTTATCAAAAAAAATAAAAAATAAGGTTTTTGATACATTGAATATTGTATGAGTAACACTGCGTTAAAACTGTCTGATAATTTGGTATCGAAAACTGTAACTTTTGATCGGAACGAATCAATAATATAACTTCGAGAAATAAATATATTTTTTCATTATTCCAGTAAAAGGAAGAATAAAATAATATGTCAATCGACAGATTTGGAAATACTGTTTTAAATATATAATGTAATAAGTGTATAATATAAAATACGATAATATGATATGGTTAATATGAATACGGCTATATCTTATTTGCATTGTTACCATATAAAAAACAAAGTTCATTATTTAAAAATATTAAAATCAAAAAACATTTTATTTGAGTGGAATTGAATGCTTTTAATTTTTTTTATTTTAGATAGAAATGAGATTTTTTTAAAAAATGCACACACAAACCCATATTAACTTTATATAAGATTTTTCTAAAAATAAATATTTAATTTAAATTTCGTTATTGGAGTTTGTATTAAGTTTAATATTGTTAAACATATGAAAATATTCGAAAAATCGACGAAATAACAAATACAGTATACCCACGGAAATTAAAATAATATTCAATTCGTTAATAGTTTATATTTAAATTTTGTATTAATGTTATTATACTATAATTGGATTATAATACACGAAATCAACAACGTATTGGGTATTATACAATTTCGTTTTGCGAACAAAAAAAGACGTAACACACACACAAAATAAAACAACAATAAAAACAATTTATTTATATTTCAAGCATTTTAAAATTTGCATGACGATCTGTATTCTCAAATCGCTAAACATTTTATCGACCTCCTCAAACAATTGAAATATTTTTATTCTTTAATAATTATATTTGAAACTGAAATTCAACACGATCAATATTAAACTATTATAAAATGAGGGGAAGAACGAATAATAAACCGCATATTAATTGTGAAAAATATAAATTTATGTAACGTTAATGGCTTAGATGCCGAAGCGATAGATCAATTAAAAAATAAATAAATGTATCAAATTTTAACTTTAGACATGTATGGGATGCACGATAGATTTCATAAATCTTTTGGTCTTAAAAAATCACTTTCTCAATTTTATATAATATTTATTTATCCGGAAAATGTTATTTTTTCGAAGGAACTATAACGAATTAAAACAAAAAGTTTCTGAAAAAATGTATTTCATTAATTATTATGAATCGTTTTATTTTTGTTTTAGAAAAAATATGTTTTCTCGTAAGAATATTTGCAATTCAACTCGAATACGTATAACAAAAAACAAAATGTTACTTTTTAACTATTATTTACATTAGAAACATAATTTTATGTAAATTAGTTATTATTAAAGTAGTATTTATGCATATAAATACACATAAGTATATAATAATTGTATAAAATCTATACATACACTTCGACTTATTTAAATTATGACACCACAATTTTTCTTCTTTTTTTAAATTGAATTACTATTAGAGCTCAGTTGAGATTTGTGACGGTGAGCTATCATACTAGATATAAAAGTTAATGTTTTTCTATTAACATCAAGTTTCACGAATTACAACACAATATACATGCGGAGAATTAGCGTCGGCTTTTCCGGGACAATGGTGTTCAAGCCAACTAACGCTATTCATAAATAGTACTAAATGCCGTTAACTTTACCGCGAAGTTTGCTGTGATTTAACACGAGTCTCCGGGTTTTAAATCTAACATATTGATATTGTCTAACGTTGATGGAGGCAAATTAATAATGTCTTCAGTTTCAAATAATGGTGGACAATTATTATAAACACGTTTGTACGAAGTGATTTTTAAAATTTTTTTTTTTATCTCGAGCCAGCGCATATTCGCCGAGTTTTCAAACACATTTCGCTTCCATCACTATAAAAACAACGTTACAAGTAAACATGTATTAATATCGATATTTTTTTTCCTTAGATACAAATCGTATAATGTTTATTGTAGGACAAAAGTAACGAGAGGATATTTTTATTTTTAATATGTTTAATATGAATTTCGATAAAAACGAAAAACCAAGACGTTAAAAATATGTGAACGAATTTAATCTTTCCTAAATTTACATCTGAAGATTGCATTAATTTAATTTAATAATAGTTATAGTCACTTCGGACTCGTTTAATTTGGGTTACGTGACAGCACTCCTCGTTATATTTTTACGGTACTCGCGAACAAGAGGTGGGCGCTTTGGCTTTATTTTTATTCGGCTTTGGCAGAAAATGGCGTCCGCCGGTTATGAGCACAGTACAGTTTTTTTATTTCACATGATTTCTGTCTATCAATTCATTCTACTCGAATCTAATCAAAAAATATTATTTCGTCCTTCGTTCAAATGGTACACCAAGCGTATAATTACGTGTTGTATGGATACAGTCATCGGGAAATCATACGTGCTCGTGCTATTCTATTACAAATCGTTGAATGTATGTACAATTTCGCATACGTTTTATTCCCTTTAAATCGGATACGAAACGTAAAATGAGTATTTCGGTTACGTTTTCATGGATTTTGGCGTACCGAATGTGCATTACGTAAAATATTACGTTGTCCATATAACAAACAGTGTTTACATAAAAAAAAACCCGGTATATACACGTATATAATATGCAAACGTTGTGGTTGTAATTACGTGTTTAAGGTGTGTAGTAGGCCTTTATAATAATCAGCGGAACATTAAAGTGGGTATTTACCATACAAACGAATGCAATTTATGAATGGTTGAGCGCTCGGAATATCTCGAGACGAATGTCAGGTACTTACGACTCTTATTTATACGTCCCTACGCGCGATCGTGTAGATAATTTAAGTGCGCATAACTTGGCGTAGCTCGAGTAACTATGAATACTCGTGCCACGCGAGATATGAAATATTTGTGGCACTGTGTAATACTTGAATTTTCTACCTCGAATTTAACTTTTGCAAACGTCCTATCGTCGGGCCGGTTTGTACTTTCGGATCGTTGGATCGACGGGACTTCGAATGAAATGAAACGGATTTCAACATATTCGTCTTGCACATCGTTGCTGTGTGTTTTCGTTATGCTATTTATTCGTGTACCACCGGCTCGTCGTTGCTTTTTAATAACTGTACGCTTATATTACGCTTTAAAAACACATTCGTATTAATATTTTCGAATTCGCAATCGTCAATAACATAGTTGCATTTGATTTCTGCTGTCGAAAATGCCATCAAATTTTACACTTCGTAATTTTTTTCGAAAGTCCGTGTACCAAGAAAGAATAATTAATAATTTAACATTTAATTATTTATCTGCAGAATAAGAATAATGAAATGGCCGTGTTATTTCACGAAAGTCACAATTGTGCGTGCCAGAACTAATAGGTTCGGGTTTTTTTGTTGCCCAAATTAATTAACGGTCCAATAAACTTCCGTGGGACATAACTTGTACATATAGTATGCTTGAATTTTTATCCACGGAACAGTGACTTCGTTATTTAACATCGTAAACCAACAAAGTACGCGAACTATATGCATGTAAAAAAAAATGCGATTAATCATATTTTTTCGTTTTAAACAAACACCGTTTAATCTTCGTCGTTCACTTCAATACTCTGTCTCGAACTTCTTTTAAAGAAAAATTGTGTATTTATGTTTGAATTAAATAAATTTAAAACCAAGATATTTGTTAGTTTGTTACTATGTGCTGTCATTGTGTACTAAATGATAATATCAATAACTTTGGTCCTAGTAAAAATAGAGACATATATTTCGCTATTTTTTAGAAATTTCCATTTTATTCTATATAATCAAGATATGTCCATAAAAAAACAAAACAAATAACAACACCATTAGCATTGTTAAAGTAAATACAAATGTAACTAGGTAACTATATAACGGTATTCGTATCGTTATATTTTATTAAGTTTCAAAAGTTATGTGAATATTTTAACCCTTCGAAATATAATATGGTAAATTAATACTTATACGGGTATTGAAATGCGGAAAATTGTATTCATGAATTATAAATGAAATGATTATTCTGCACATTTATTTTTAAACATTTCGAAAAAAATTGATGTCGTATTAAAAAAAAGAAAGAAAAATAAACATTATATACATTATATACATTGTTTAGTTTATTTTAAATTACCATACGACAAGAACAGAAGAACGATATTATCGCGATGGTAAAATTTATTGAAAATAAAATCGTAATAATATTATTTGCTACATGAAACAATATTTATTTTCATCATTTTTTCGAATAGTTTATAATAGTTTATAATCGTGTGCCTCCGTCTTAATCATTATTTACCTAATTTCACGCGACATACTGTTGTTTTATACTATGTTTATACTATGAAAATATATCTTGAGAACGTTTGACGACGGACCGATGAAATCAATTTATATCACCCATTTTTAAAATTTTACCAGTTTTTAGATGTTTTTTTTTTCGTCATTAGTCGAAGACAATGAAAACTTTAAACGTAAGCTCCAGTTTATGTGCAAAGCACAATTTCTCCAGTACAACGAAATCGTCACAATAATTTATAGTTTTCGTTTGTTTTTCACAACAATACGTTCGGAAATGTCATTGTGATACACACTAACTCGTTACAATAATAATAATAATATGGTACCTTATTGTATCCATGATTTCGTTTGTTATGTTAATCGTTTCGAACACGCTGTTTGCGTTTATTTATATATCTAACCGTTTTATCTTCCTAAACTAACCCTAACCAAACCTAACGCATAAATGTAGTAGTACACTTACAACACGATTTTAATAGTATGGCGGAAGGAAGCAAACACGTTTATTTTAATTTCCACGTGATTCGTTGGTCACTGCATTGTACTTGTAATCAATAGGTACGTGCGCTTTATGTGGTCGACCACGAACGCAACTAAATTACTTTTGGAAAACTTTTCTTGAAACTTTGCTGAAAAATGTACACGTGTCCTTCTGGAACGGTACGCGTTTTTCAATCAACGACGAATGATTTAAAACATGAGATTTCCGCGGATTAGGTTATTATCCAGTTTAAGTGCATTGTTCACATAACGTGGAAATCGCTAAATTGTATACACGTATCATACGCTTAAATGAATAGGTTAATTAATAGTAAGGCGTACGGCTTAAAACAATAACAGTCAACAATCAACTACTGACATAATTCAATATCAATTTCATATTCATCACATCACGTGTTATCTCGTTCAGATTTCGCGCGATTCACGTGTGTTCGGGGAACGTATGGGAACGGATATTACCGAATAACACGTTTTTAGGCGTCTCAAATGTATCTTAATATCTTCCCGTGGCAATCATTAGAACACGGTTTCTCCTCACAGTCAATTCGACCGTCCGTAACCACTTGACAAGGAGAAGACAACAATTAATTGGAGTGTCTGTCCCCCCCGGAAAGACGCGATTTCGACGTACGGTTTTTTTTCTTTTTGTTCTTCGAGTGTTTCGGAGGTTTTTTCGTTTTGTTTTGTTGTTCACGGAAAATGTCGAAATGGTTAAAAAACTGATACGCACGCGTGTAAATATAACACGGTTGGTGGAAACGCGTATCGATATTATTTTTCAACCGGCGGTACCAGTTTTGAAGTGGGGATCGCGGGCCATCCACTACATCAAACTGCGCGCGTACATCGCATATGACACTGCGGACGGAAACGATAACGCGCGCACGGTACAACAACTGCGGTGCGAGGCCGTAAAAACCTGCCGAAATACAAAGGAGAGAATATTATTGCCATTTCATCGTGGTCGTTCGTCTTGAGCGGGATGATTATTAATTCTAAGAACCGTCTAGTCGGACTAAACTCGTAGATAACACCGAGACTTTAGCGGTACGTGACATTATTAGGCGTGCTCGGGACGAATCTAGGCGAAAACGTCCAAGCGATGGGCCGAAAATCAATAAACGATTAAGTACGGTAAAAATGTATGAACGACACGCGTTATACATCGGCGATGATACCATTTTTCCCAAATTTACTGTAACGTCACGAGACAAATTTTTTCTTAGGTAATAAAAAAACGCGTGATGAACAATTTAGTTTTTCTAAACCGTATAAATATATCACATTCATATACTATATGTATATATATATATATATATATATATATAAATGTGACGACGAAAAGAAAAACTCTTCGATATTAAAATTGTGTTATAGTTCAACATTAATAAAATTATTTGAATTCGAATCACGTATTAAATATTTTCAAAATACTGTTGAATAATTTGCAAAAAAAAAACAAGAAGAGTACTGAATTATATTTTATATTCTATAAAATCATATTAACATGTACCGACCAATGACCATATATATATAATGTATATGACAGTGTTTTAATTATTATTATTCGGTGAATTTTTATATTTGAAAAATTCCTTTTTATATATTAAATATTAATATGAAAGATAGAGCTGTGTTGTTGGAACATTTAAAATGTAATTTATTTATATTTATTATTTCGGTTTCATAAATTTGTAATTAATAGTAATGTTATTGATAAATCTATTTTTACACAAATTCCAATTTATAATTTTACATCAAAATACATTATTCCGCTGTTTAGTTTTCTCTCGTTTTATACTAAGCATTTTTATTTTTACGCGTATTCGATAATAATAATTTCTCATTTTTGAGATTTATAAATCATTAATGATTATTATTATTACACCTATTATTGAATAATATACAAGGAATCTTAATGTTGTTCTACGGACTATCATCATTTTAATACGGATTGATAAAATTATATTAGAAAAAAATAGTTCGTTTCATATTAAAAAATTAAAAAATAATATAAATAATGAAAAGTGTATAAAAAAACAACATTTAAACAATTTGAAAATAACACAATATTTGACAATTAACATAAATGAAAGAATTATTAATTTTGAAAAACCATCACAAGATGTAAAAAGATTGATTCAACTTGAATATTGACTTTTATATATATATATATGTACCAAAACGTGTCTACCAAATTACCCGGAAACGTTCAAAGACTGAATAAATTTAATTAAATAATATTATTATTAGCTGCAATTAACTCACTCGGTTTAATAGAAACCGGACAAAATTTTGTTTCTTTGATTCGGTAAGAGCGACATTTATTTAACTGTAACAGCATTGCAAAAATGTAAAACAACGATTGACAAATGGAAAGAAAAAGAAAATCGCACGAAGCGCCATGCCATTGCTGCGCAGTTTGTTTTTCCGTTTGACTTGACGTGTATTGTTTAAGGATTCTATTCGACAGTTTCATTCCTTCTCCGCAGCCGAATAAACCCGCCTGTGCGGTATACATTACCGCATTGGTGTAGACTTCGTCGTAATAAGGTCTCGGAAGGATTTCTAATTTTAAAACCTTATGTATGATAGTGTACCCGCCTACAATTCCACCGTCATCTCTTCGATCTGGGACACCCCATTGTGTAAATTCACAATTTTTTCTACTCATGTAACATGTTCTCGACACTTTAAACGATATATCAATATGATCTAGTTGTCGTGCAAAAAATTAAACGACGGTTTTCAGATTCATACCGAAGAATATATCGGCAAGATTTTGGATTTGAAGTTACTTTTCGGTGGAAAATCATATCCAGTTGTTTGAAATTTATATACGAAATTATGATAATGTTTAAAACCAGACTATTGTCTTACATTTATACACGTCATATGGATAAGTCATTATTAACTTTATTCTAAATACCGTGGCAGATAACGGGATATATATTTGTATGGGAAGAAGTTCAATAATAATAATAATAATACTTAGCAAAGAAACTATATATTTTTAAAAACACGCGGAATAACAAACGAAATGTACTTATGGGTAATTGGAAAAGGAGAGGGTGATGTGTATATATATATATATATACTCTCGGTGTCTTTCTAAAAGTTGCGGACCCGTTCAAAAGTTTTAAAATCTCTGATGCCAGACCATAATGTGTATTCAAAATCCATCAGATAATTAATAATTCATCGTCTCTTCCGCATTTTCGCGTCGAATTGCACCCGTCGAGATAACAGCTACAATATATGACTACGGAACTTTTAATCTAATTTCGCTTCTTCTGCGCGACGTGCTTAATTAAAAAACAAGAACCCGTGAAAAAACAAAGTCCCTCCGCGACGCTAAAATATTGTCAACGCGCAACAACTGCGAGGATGCAACACCTGATAACCTCTGTTTCTTGATATACTACGAACGAAAATTTGCAATGCAACTTAAAAATACCCACATTTAATCAATTAGCTCACACTATTTAAAAAAAATCCATTCCAACTTGAACTCTCGCTTAAATCTTCTAATTAAAAAAAAACTATTTTCTGTAAATTATCCTGGTAACGAAACAATAAGACTTGCAAAAAATATGTATACTTTAATTATTGACTTCCAATCGGGTGGTGCTGCACTTCCCACACAAACACGACTTAAACTCTGTCATTTTTCTCTTGTTATCTAATTTAAATACACTTATTGTATAGATTGTAAATAATAAATAAATAAAAAGAGCGTGACAGCAGGTTGTTTCCGCGACTTTTCTTGTTTATATCACTTAATCGACGAAACGTGTAATGGAGCCAGCACAATATAGCATATATATCGAAAATCTTAACTACTACGATCGCACGTGCGTGATTCACGCAATACCAAAACGAAACGGAAACACAATTGGTTAACTTATATAGTGATTTAGATCCGTCGCGGTGAACAAATCAGTGTCGAATATATATATATATATTGCCTGCCAACGAATCCAAACGAATGCGATTTAAAACGCATATGTTATAATATATGTCTTCGTGTCCGATGTTCGTTTAACACAATTATGATAATTAGTGTATTCGTATCGAATTTCCTGAAATTTCGTAAAGCTCTACGCTCGTGTACACTTTCATTCAATGTTTAAGTTATTTCTCGCACTATATGAATATACACATATATAAACGGGATTTTATCAATTTTACCACGCTATAAAAACAAACTATGAGAAAAGTAACGAGTCGCGGATGCATATTCGTTCAAGTGAGTTACTTGATTTTAGAGTTTTAACATTATTAAAGACTACAACGAATCATTATACACGAAAAACGTTTCTGAACGATGCTTATAGTTTATTACGATTAATGGATATAATAAATACCATTAAAATATTATATAATTCTATGTTTGAATTTTATTTTAAGTCCTTTAAAAACACATCATCGTTAATTCAATACATTCTTTGTTTCACTCGAAATCTAAATACATTTTATACACTATATTGTATACAATCTTTAATCAGTTTAATTCGCATAAACATTAATAGTACGTGACGTCGTGTACGTATCTATATATATATATATATAGATACGTATACGACGTCACGTACTATTAATATATATATATATATATATCAACGCGTATTTTTTTCAGTTAAAACAAAAATAACGGATAATACATACACTATACTAACAAAGTCGATTTATTCCCTGAAACTATAATTGGCATTAGCTATATATATTCATTCGCAATCGTCTTCATTCTCCATTTCAATGCGTATCTGCGTTTCAACGTGAAATTGTGTTATATATTATACGTTACAATAGTTATTCAAAGACATTTTTAGTTGCCGTTATATATTTAAATTAAATATATAAGCGAAATACGAATGAAATTTTGTAAATTATTTCAGATCACGTCTTTAATGCAAAACTTTTAATTTGATTTCTTTTTTTTTTCAATCTCCATACCGAAACTAAGAGTTGGCGAGTTTGTTTATTATTATTATTACTATTATTTTAATTGCGAGTACACTGAAAAAACAAATATATTTACTTGTAATATGATATTATGAAATGATAAAACGATAATTTCGATATTATTACAAAATCATTAACGAAAAACTATTATAAGAAGAAAATTGATTTAATAATATCGACATGTAATGGAATGAAAATCTGATTGAACGTCATAACTGCAAATTTGAATGCGTTTATCAACAAATCATGAAAATCAACGTACAAATAAGGCATAAAAATAAATTACTATAAAAAAGAAAATGTATATATATGTATGTATTTTAAAACTATAATAATACCTTTATAGACGATATTCAGTAATAAATGTACAGAAATAAAAACATCATATGTGAAATATTACTTTTTATAGTTTTGACACTTTGACACATACATTAACCGGTCATAAAAGAAATATCAAGCAGTCAAAACAAATTTATACATTTCGAGTTACGGGTCAATGACGACGACGGTGGCGGGTACTATTTACGTTTACACGTACGGACATTGTGACACGATTGTTGAAAATTTGTGCGTATTAATAGTACTGCCCAAGATATATCCCTAAACGGACGATAAATAAAATTACAAACCTACAAATGTACCTGTACGTATAATGTGACGACAGTGATAATATAATTGTATGTTTGATAAAAACGACATATATCACAAGGCACAAAATCGTATTACGTCGTGATAATATTTTATAATAACTGTATATATAAAATATAGTATTTCTTTGTCACACCGTAATGAAATAAAACGATTACGTTTCAGGATCGAAAATATCTCATTAAATGACGAATTTTCCAACAGCAATTAATCGATTTCATTTGTTTATATTTCTAAAAAATTAGCATGAAAAATTAAAAAAATTCTTACATGTACTTATACGTATTTTAAATTTCGATTCACTCGAATTTATCGAAACATTTGATTGCGTGTTGTTGAAATATTGTAAATTATGTTATGGCTTGCGTTTTTTTATGAGAAAGGGAACAAGAACAAAATTACGAGATTACCGTTTTGCCGACGTCTAAGGCTTGTAAATTATATTAGTAATAATAAACGTTTTTATACATATATATTATATTATAGCGAAGACTGTCGTAAAACGATATGATGATATAATAACAAATATTAATACGGTCACATTGTCTTATATAAATTCCTTAAATGTTATATATCATTGTGTTATATATGCATATAAATTTTTTCATGCTTGAAAGAAAACGAGTGATAAAAAAAGAAAACCATCATAAAGAAAACTAAAGCGATACATTTAAACATTTTTAAAAATTAAATACTATGTGTTATTAATGCAAATTGTAAGTATTCGTCTAAAAAAAATCCTTCTCCAACACCTTATTTATTTCGCAATATTTCTTTACACCATCAAGTTCAAGTTCGTTTTCAATTATTTTTAAAAATGATATGCAATTTGAATGGTCGATTTTAAATTACCAATTAAAATGTGTCAAACATTCTGCAAAAATGATTAAAAATGATTAATTAATTAAAAACATTATCTGTTATATTATCATTACGTTATTAATTATTATTTACTATAATAAACTCGTTATGTTCATTGTTTTTATAATAAATAAATAAATAAATATATATATATATATATAAATATATGATTAAAACTATTCGTCCATAATATCATACTATGTCGTCAACTATGTCATACAATATACTGTGATGTTTGTAACAATGTATGATTTGTAAATAGTATTGTAGTATTGGGTTTATTCGTTTTAACTCAAAGTATTTTGTTTTCAAACAGTCGTATATAATATAATAATACATGTAGTTTATTACATTATATTCTACTGTATACATTTCGTTATCTAAGTTGTTAATATTATATATATATATAATAAAATAATGTTATCTTTTAAATTGTAGTCGTTGGATAAAAATCGCATTTTTTTTTATAATGTCGTAAAAGAAAGGAAGTTAATATATTTTACACATCCTATATTTATATATTATATTATATAATACTGAAAAGTATCGAAGTATACAAACTTTTGATATTTATGACATTAGTTTTTTGATTTACATATATTGGCTGCGAAGATCAAGTAAAATATTATTATTCGAATCCGATGCGAGTGCATCATTACACGCATGTTTACATGATCTTACACGTTTGACTCTATGTGCAATTCAAGCTTATTCAGATCAATCGAATCAAATCAAACATAACACATCCGAAAATTCCTGAATCGTACGCGTCTACGTGCAATGCTGATACCGGCGCTCGCTGTATGATTGTCGATCCTTATCGTATGGTCGACATACATGGCGGACATAAACACGTGGCTTACACGCCAGGCGATTTGGACGTGCATTTTAAATCTAAGCTATGATTAAACAAACGTTTGTTTGAATTCAACAACACATTGATCGGGCCTATATGAGTCGAGAAAACGAAAAACAATGCGAAATATCGTTTTCAAATGTATATTGTAATCGAATAAATTTATTTGTGCCGGGTTCGCGATACGAGTGATTTCGCGTTTGAAACGAAACGTTATACACGTGGAACCGTTGACCAATTATACTACGTGCGTGAAATTACTGCGCTAATCATCACCAGTTCTTCGTCCTTATCATTAACACCGCGCGTTTTGTCCTTTTGTGTGTTTATCCTTCGTCGTGTATACATTAAATACATGTATATATACATATATATATATATATGTTCGTGCGTACTATTCTGACTTCTCCGCCTCATCCTTCACCGCCGTGTCTATATATGTAATATATGTATTTGTATAACTCACGCGCCGCCGACCCGACGATTATACATGAATAAACGAGACATAGAAGAAGAACTATGGGCGTGACCGCGTAAACCCTTTTGTTTGATGTACATACCTATACGTTCCCTTCGCCAGATGTAAGATGCGCACACGCGCATTAATCAACATTATAGAACGAGTCATTGTTATTATTATTACTATTATTGTTATTATTATTATACACGTGTATAATACCTAACTTTTATATGTATATAGCTAACGCCGTCAAAACGGTATACACGCAAAAAAGGTAATAATAGAAATGGGAAAGAACAAACAATTAAAGATACATCGGACGGGGGAAAAAAACATATATATATGTATTATATTATTTGCGTAGAGTGAAATCGTACTTAAATTACACGTTTTTTTATTTTTTATTAGAGAATGTAGATTACAATTTTTCGTTTCTCTTTAAATAGAATAACATGTCGTGGCTGTTATATCAAGAATAATGCTCGGAAAACGCACGGAAACTTAGAAGACAAAAACATAGACATCTGCGCATCGTTCGATTGGATATAATAATTACGACATAATAGTATACGACTATAAAGAATATATGTGCGAAGATTACACCGTTGTAAAATAATACAAATCGAACAATGGCTTGTTATAACGTGATGTTACGTAATGGATCGCACGGGAAAAAGAAAAACTAAAGATTTTTTTCCCATAGGGATTATAATACGTATATTGTAATAGTATACTTTAATCGATGAACCAAACAAAACGATTTTAATGTAACATTATAAAATAATTTTATGAATATTATTCGAATCGATCAGAAATATTATGCGTTTCACCGTATGTTAACCACATAAATAATTATGAATCGTATATTTCGGAGTTATCGATGAACATGGTTATTTTTTGAATCGTCCTAATTAAGCGCGTTTTATTAATCAATTGTCCTCTTGATTACATGGAGTTCATTCAAATCTGTCGATCCAATCTACTATATTCCTTAGTATGCTAATTAACACATTTTAAACGAAGTATATATTATATATCTAATCAAATCGACTGTTATTATAATTATCACATACACTGTATAAAACAAGCAACGAAATAATTTTAAAAAAATAAATAAAATTCATTTGATATTATTAAAAACAAAAATATGTTTTTAATCGAATTTCACTTGTTAACCACAATATTATATTAACATATGGTTGTCGTGACAAATGCGATTTCCTATATTTAAAACATTTATTAAATTTCACGAATAATATAATAAAGTACATTTTGTATTTTTACGTTTTATGTAATATAAGTACATTAATTTATGACATACAGCAAAAATAAATATATGACTAGGAATACCGATTACATTAATTTGGACGTGTGGGTCAATGATATGGGGTGGGGGGGGGAAATAATATTTTACCCGTTTTATCGTGCATGATGTCAAAATCCGCGACAACGAAAACCACTGGCCATTATTTATAAAACACATGATTAAGCACGATAGTGCTAATATATCGGTCATATATAACGGTGGGAGGGAGGAGGTAAAAAAAACATTTGGAAAATTTTTTTAAAAGTAATTTACAAGTGAAAACGTGCCTAGTATATACTGCTTGTCATGATATCACACGCTATGGATTGGCATATTCAACATATTCAAAATGGTTCAGGCTAGCAGTGTTTGTACGAATTTTTAGTCATCGACTTATACTGTTGAACAGTCAAAAAAAATATTTTAATATATTTCACTAGATATCATAAAATTCTGAGAAAAATGAAAATTTATTATTAGATTAATAAAATAATAATGATAATAATAATCTATACCGCACAAATGCCGCTAAGATATATTATACTTTATGGCGAACCTGTAGCACACAACACTAGTAAAATTGCCTATACGGAGCGCCGTGCGATCAATAGACAATGTTTTATACTGTCAATTTTTACGTTATAACCATATTAATAATATTTTTGAATTAAGTCTTTAAAACAAATTGCATGCATTTTTAGTCCAATTAGGTGTAGGGATCTCATATCATGTGAATCAACTTAGCTTATCGTTTCCCAAGCCGAAAAAGTAAATGCAATTTACAATCCGTCTTTGCACGTTATATCATATATTTATATTCGATTTAGTAAAGTTATAAAATATGATTACGATTTCATTATTATATTATGTAAGTTCAATACATTGAGATATATATATATACAAAACTGATTTTTAAGATAATTTAAATGGAAACGCTAAATACGAACACGTATTTATATAATAGAATAAATTGTTTTATTATTTTAAATTAATTAAAACAGAGTTGTAGGATTCCCTCTGAAGTATAGACGCTTAATAGGGTGTATGTAAAAACACACTAATTTATTCTAATAATAACGATGATATAATAATATATACTTAAGTTTAACACTTCAATTTTAGTATATATTTGCATATATAAATGTTAAAATATCTACGCTTTGAACTATAACATAATTAAAAATTCGTCCATTTTTAAATGTATTTAAATTCCTTGCGTAATTGAAAATTTTCCTACCAGCAAAAACAAAATCGTGTTTAAATAAACGTTTTACGCATATTTATATTGACTTTAAATACTTAATTGTCACGTCGCCATAACACATTATTATTTTTGATGATCGATACTTGTAGGATTCTCGGTGATCCAAGTGGTTTTCCGCGATTCAAACGGTTTCCGGTATTTGCTGGCGATGTCATGCACGTCCGTCTTCCTATAAGTGCATGGTGTCTTAGCAACAAACACTTCCAATTTTTTTATTCGGTCACATATCTCATGAGTTATGTAATCGCTGTATTTGGACCGTTGACCCAACAGTTCCATGTCCGTGAGAAATTTTTCGCGATCTTCAATTTCCGAAATAACTGCAATATTCAAACAAAATGATATTTAAAAATACAAAACAGTTGTATAATTACACATAACAGTAAAATGTAATTTAATTTTTTTCGACAATTTCAATTCATCAAAGGCTGAATGATTCGCGGAATTTATTTTAAACATTATTTTAAAGATTTTTCTCATAGTTATATATTTTTATAATAAATTGTTATTGTATAAATTTTGACAAATAATAATTGGTTTAAAATGATTTGTTTGTTAAATATTTAATTAATCGAAATAATCTTAATATACATACGCGAGTGTTATAAAAAAATATATTGTTAATTTTATATTTTGATATTGGAACATTAAAATTTATAATCTACAACATCATTTGTACTTATTGTAAACACTTTTCTTAACAGGTCGTAGAATCACTAAATAAAAAAAAACCATATATGTATTTCGGTATCAGTATATATATATATGGCATCAGTAATAATATAACTATAATGTGTGCGTCATTAGGTTTGTAATCGAATATTTTATTACAGATAAAATAAAACGACAGCGAGTTGTCTGCAGTTCACTGAATAACACAATTATACAAATTGTAATTGAATACGATCCGATAATGTAAGAAATATATTAAAAACTCCGCTATAAAATATTTAATAACCAACTTTCACCGTCCCGTTTTTGTTTTTTTTAAATATATGATAAACTAGTTAAAACAAATTTGAATAATTCAAAAGCGATGTACTGAAAGAATTGTACAATTAAAATTGTAAAACCTCGAATCGAATACTGACAACAACAAAAATTTGACCAAATCGAATTCCAACTATATATATATTATCATTAAAGCTTTAAGTGTATATGTACAAGTATAGTATAAATAAATACATAAATAAATGTATTTTTAAAAAAAATAAATCAAATTGAATATCTTATGTGAAATCGATGACGTTAACGAACAAGTATAAATAATATGATCAGGTAGTTTGTTATTTCAACGCTTTTTTATCATTATAACAGTTTATTCGTGAACAAATGTTATAGTATACACGTATTTAACAAAGTATAATTTTCACTTTTTACAGTTAAGCATATAGAAATAGTTTTAAAAAAAATATTTAAGAAACAATCATTTGAATGAGCAATAAACGCAGTACATATTTATAATATTTATAATATTCACGTATAGAAATACTATGAATTCATCATTATCTTTATATATATATTTTTTTTCAGATTTATTTAAAATTTTGAAAATTAATTTCATAATCAATTTAATTATATAAGTAAATATTTTTTATTAACTGTAATTTTATGAATATACTTATAACAACTAGTTTTATACTAATTATATAAACGAACATATGACTTGTTTGTACAAGAATGTCTATGGATGAACTCGAAGTATCAGCTAAATCAGTTAGAATAATAGGAATTTGCGTAAAAATATCTAAACGTGTAATCAAGTTCAATGAACCCTTATCGAGTGTACTTTCGCCTAAAACGGGGCTAAGGCAATAGGACGCTCTATCTCCATTGCTCTTAACATAGCACTAGACTCAGTGGTGGAAAAAACACTGCTTACTAGAGAATGAATTAAATTACGAATAACCGAAAGACAATTGTGTTATTAATGTACGCAGAGGAAAGTGAGAAAATGGGCTTGATTGCAAATAAAGATAAAACTAAGTACACGATAGTATCATGAATAAACTTCGTACGACGAGATCGTATCGTGGATAACATAAATTGTGTGAGGGTTTACTCGTTTAAATACTTTGAAGTACAAATACATTTTTCTAGAAATAACCATACGAAAAATCAGATAATAAACGTGACTAACGAATGCTTCATTGTTTTAAGAACAGTATTAAAATCACTAAAAAAAAACTAGCAACGAGTTCATATTAATGGTTCGTCCCGTTGCACTTTATGCAAGTGAGACACAAGACAAACAAAACCTTGCAATATTCGATAGGAAAGTTCTGTGTCAAATTTCCGGGTTAGAGAAAGACCAGAACGCCGGAGCATATGGAAAAAGAAAAACATCCGTGATCTAAGAGATATGTCGGGAATAAAGGACATAGTAGCAATAATGGAGATCATGGGAAAAAGTTGGAAAGGACAAGTATCCGATAAGTGTTAAAATGGACGTCCAAGACAGAGATGGATGAATAGAGTACGGAAGGATCAAAACATGCTGCGAATAAGCAATGACGAAAAACTAGTGACTGACACGGACAGATGAGGTTGGGCGTGGTTGCAGCGAAGGACCTGAACGATCTGTATTAAGTGAATGAAAAATAAAACGTTTAACTGTTGAGTTTTTTAATTAAAACAACTATTAATATATATTTTTTTATATTGCGTATTATCTAAATAATGATCATAAGCAGAACCATAACAAATGTGTCAACAACGGTATCGAATTGACGTATTTTTTATTTTCTACACAATACAATATGTTTGAAACCAAAACGGTCGTATTATTGTTTTATTTATATAATACAAATTGACTCACTCAGGCTAACTTGGTCAATTCAAAATGCAACAATACTACTGTCACCCCGTCAAAAATTCAAAGTTTTGAATTAAAATGAACTTTTACTTCATGCACATTCGTCAATAGCTATAAACCCGTGCAGACATAACGAGGCTTCTCATGATGACGTATAAAGAATTATATTTCTCAGTAAATCCCAAAGTAGTAAAGTTTGCGGACCGCATTTGACCATTTTAACGGCCAGTGGAATAGCATGAGAAGAGGATTGAGCTTCCGGTGGTTTAACTCGACTAATCATTTAAAAGATTCTTGTGAAAATATAATTTATACTCGTATACTCGTAAACACATATACACACATATATATATTTCAAATAAAAATACGAACCGAGAAATAAACGTAGTTTACAAAAGCAATTCGATAAGTACACGAGATGTAAGTTTAAAAGTTTCGATTGTGAACGATCGCGTTTATATATATACGTTTCGTATTAAAGTTCACTACGGCCTATACCGTATTAACGAGGACTTGGGATAGGAATGTTGCGCATATTAGCATTCAATTTTATCTTATTAAATATCGGTTGAATAACACGTTTTATTTGAAGTTGTCGTTGTTATAATTATTTCATAGCCTACGTTTGCTAAACGCAACGTTTGGTCGTGTCCTCGCGAAACAAATATTTAATGTTAAATACGTAAATCAAATTAAATTAATTTCAAAATAATGATTTTTTTTTTTGGTACTCATATCTGTTATTTAAGAAACCCATTTCTTTTTTTTGTTATTAAAGGAAGGGAATAGTATAGAATTTTATGAGTATAAACGCGAAAATATTAATAATTTTATTTAAAATATTTGGTCTAGATTTACACTAAAAAGAACAATATAGTATAAAATGGGTTAATTTAATTATAGTTTTAAATTACATATAAGCGACCGCTCTTAAAAACAAATATTACTATATTAATAATTTTTTTTCTGAAGTTTTTAAACAATTTTGACCGCACAAACTAACATTCCTATGATCATTACAGTGTTTTATTGAACTTTTTGCAAAACTTTTATTCATTCATATAAACCTAGAAAATGTATGTAACAAATACCTATAGGTGATAATCAAATATATAATTTATTCACGTCATTTAATTGTACAAGTCGAATAGTACTCGTACATTTCAAGTCTACATTTATTATTGTTTTAATAAAATCTTACGATTCGAACTGTTCGTTTACGTTCACATTTCAAAATATACGAAATTTGAACATTCGACGCACTCTTGATATTTTAACAGCATCGCATCATTGAGAAATTTGAATTGAAAATAATTAAATATTTTTTGGAAAACTGCGGTGCAGACGAAATATTATTTAAGAAAACCTATCGGCGTACGTCATTTTAAAACCGTCGCCGTCCGATCAGGTATGTACAAGTATTAGTGAAACATTGTAACACGGTTGTGAATGTCCGAGCGAACAAACGTGAAAAAAAAAAAGGGCAAAGATGCAAATCCGACACGATATTATTCGGAGGCACGTGGGACACTAAACGCATTGCCGAGAAACGGACGTCTCCCCGAGAGCCGAACGGTTGTAATAATAGTACGTTTGTGCAGACCGTTACGGAGAGAGGAAAGAACGCGCGCGTAGTGTTATTATCGCATTATTTGGATCGAGAGTCACGGAAGGACGGAAATTACGGTTCGTCACTGTCACGCGTGGGCGTGTCGACGAGCGCGGGTCGTCTTTTTGACGGTCGGCGAAAACGCGAGCCAAAATAACGGAGTACAACGCGTAATAATGACATCGGCTATGACCATCCTATTCCCAAACTATCCAGAAATCGTGTCCGACAAACTCGTCGGACAGAGCGGACCGCGGCGGCCGAGTTCGCCCCGTAACACGCGGTTGACGGATCAAATGTACGGATATAAATTTCCAAACCATGTCAAACCGGCGCGTTCATAAATAATAACAGACACAATTTTCCGAAGGGGGTTTTTTTTTTTAGTGAAAAATCTATTATTAGGATCTATAGGCTCTAATTACACTGGTCTAGTTTTTTGTTCAACGGGCGTCGCGGTAGATAAATTCGTCAATCGGTCTTGTGCCGTACTTGTCCGCGAGCGATTTCTAACACGCTGCGGCTTGGACGAGTGTAAATAAATTCATCTGTTTGAGATGATCTTCGCGGTCGTATTCAGACGACGTGCGAGCATTTCAGATTTCAAACCACGGAAATTCCTTAAAACGGTTTGAAATCTAAATAGATCAAATATTACAGGACGTACACACATAAAATCGTATGCTCCGCCAACCGACGCAGTCGTTTCGGGACGGTCTATTTTTCCAATTTATTTTTCCAGTACGGAAAACTGGAAAACGGTAATGCGACACTCGTGACACGTGCGCCAATACAATGCGCCCGCCCGTCGCTGTTATTCCCGCGGCCGTTCGTCGTCGGGTTCGCGTTACAATCGTTTTGTTTTCGTTTTCCCCGTCGGGCCGGGAGAACGAGTGGTCGCGACGTGATGCGACACGTCGCGACTGTGCCACTGTAATACAAAATAGTCTCGGAGCACGTGGAGAAAAAAAGAATCGTCGAATACAAACCACACGTTCTCTCTCTCTCGGCCGTACGCGATATTATTATTGACACAACGATTGTGAACAAAAATAATTGACAATGAAATATATAGTCGCGTATATTCGACTGTCGACGGGGCGTTCTCGTGTTCGTCGTATTCGATCCACCGCGTCTGCCCCGTTCAAATCATATTTTCCGTTTATTACCCATTGCCCGTATCTCGGCATTTGCCAGGCCCGTTCGTCTTTTCACCGTTTCGTCCGTGTCCCGGTTTTTTTCATATTCCGCGAGTATTCCCGATGTACAAATCATCTGGCGCGCGGCCCATACGTGTAATCGTCGACCCCCCCCCCTTGGGCGCTTCCAGTCGTTTTGCATAGTTGTCGTATTTTCTCCCGTCTTACGCGTTTCCGATATTTCCGGATTTTACGCGTAGACCGTTGTGTAAAAACAAACAAATAGTGTTCCACAGCCCTTTACATTGTACTGTACTATTGGACACGTTTCAATATTGTTTTGTATACAATTCGAACAGCGAGAAAGTTTTCTAACGCCGAGAGAAATTGCGTATCTTCGGACATTTTGAACGTTTGGCGATATTAATGGACTTTTTCAGCAATGACGTTTAAGAATCTCTTTTGTCTGAAGAAAGCCGAAACGAAGTTTGACAACAATGTTAAGTCTTGAAATTTTGTAACTACTCGATAATTTTATCTTTTTTTTTTTTTGTATTTTGTAAATATTGTGAGTAATTTGTCACGTTTCAGAATTTAATAATTTAGATCGAATATTATCGCGTATAATTATTGAGATTTATTAAAACGTCCATATGATTGTTGACTCTTAAATATTGTTTATTATACAAGTCCCAAATCGACGAGAATAGCTTCGATAAGAGCACGACATTTTATTATTAGTTATTATGTACACAATAACGAAACGGTTACGCGTGCATTGAATTTCACGAACATTTGTGAAAATTTGAAATGAAATAATTGATGAACCTGACGATTTTTTTTTCTTCAGTTGTATAAGCGAAATTTCGCTCATCATGATTACGCACAATAGGAATGAACGAACAGCTGAGCAGAACAGTACCCAATTTTGGCCATGCGAGATGTCATAAAAAATTAAAAATGCTTGTCGTACTACTGTATACATTATTTGCATTTGATGTTATTATAATTCGCTGTAACAAAATATTATTACAAGTATTGTTATTGGCAAGGCGTGGCAAGACCGACTTATTGTTATGTAAATAAATCAAGATGAAATCAAAATTAGTTCGGTTCGATTTGGAACGTGATTTTGGAAACGGATTTAATGAAATAAACCAAATGTTTAACAACATATAAAGTTTTACGGGGCAATATTCAATATATTGCTAAACGCATTACGTTCTCGTTCAAAATGCAAACCCTTAAAATAATCAATTAGATTTGTCGGTGAAATGTCCGTAATCAAAATACAATTGCCTTTTGTCTGTATGTAGAGGTTATCGTGATTCGCGCAATCTTTTATTTTCAACTGGTATTTTCCCAAATAATATAAACCGGACGGTGAACTTAATTTTAACACGCGTAATTCGTCGACACGACGGAAATTAAAAATCACCGCAACATCCCTAATTCCGCGTTTATCATTTCTGTAGTAATGTGTATCAATCACGATAACTCCGTTTACGATTCATCATGCACTTATGATTTTCCTAACACTCGACTTCAACTCGTAATTCGCTTTATTATTTCGTTTTTCTGTTTTTTATTTTTCGTTATTCAGTCATTTAAATATTATTTTAGCAATCAATCAATGTTCTTTTACAATACTTTAAAAAAAAAGAAAGTTTTTTCTTTTTTAAATTCAAAACTGAAAATCATTTTTAAATGATGAGAAAGCATCGCATATAATACGTCACTGACTAATTTCACGGTTTCAAACACGAGCGGTATGTGTGCCCCCAGTTATTATCGATATAAATTTCAAATCACGCGAAATGGCATTGCGTCCACTTTATAATACAAACGTAATTCTAAATACATATTTGTGTTCGTTGACTTTTCGTAAATCATTCATGACTATACAACTGTGTGAAATTGTTCGTCTTAATTTAAGAAATTATTATATGTGTTTATTCGCACGACAATAACACCGACGCAACTCATCTCGGTTGGAAAATATCAAATTTTAAAACGAGTTGAAAAAAAAAAACGATTTACACCGATGTAACCGTTATAAGGCTTTCAAGGGAACATCGGTATGAAAGGCGTGACGTCACAATTTAATACGTATTCATTATTATTCGCATTGACGGATGATCACAGAACGGGAGTACCGTTTTAGTCGTTTGTATGTAGGTAATCGTGAATAAATTCTCTGAAGAAGAAGAAGACGTATAAAAACATGAACGTTTTGGCAAAAATAAACTGCTTCTGAAAGCAGGCGAATTCCATTCGGATCCGAAATACGACTGCGATTGCAATATTTTTCGATAGATCGGACGAATTCGTGACAGCTAATTGTGTACGGCAAAACCATCTGGTGCAATTATTTTCCAATCACATTAGTTTTACTCATTACACATTACATTTTTATCGAAAATTGAAAAATTTGAAAATTACAAATGACTAAAATATTAGAATAAATTATATGTAAATATTATAAATTGGAAAATATTGCGTATAAGTTCCCATTCGAGTAGATCCAAATCATCTAAATTTCTTTTTTTTTCTAAACATATTATGTTTATATTATCATTATTATTATAGTTAATAACGATCGATTCTGAAACACAAGACCTAGTTAGATTTTTATTATGAGAAATGTATGTTTAATTATGCTGTATGTATATAATCCTATTCGTGAAATGCAGTATTCATCATCAAAAATATTTTCTGCATGAATTTTATGTTTTAAACAAACATATTATTTTAATAAATTAACATTAATTGTTATTGATTTTGTTATTGATTTATTTTTTCAACAAAAACACATTTGATTTCGAATTGATAATACAAATAGAAAAAAATTAATTTAATTTAAAATTGAATATGATAAAAACACTTTTTATCTCAACAAAACTAGCTATTCTAAGCTCTGTATAAGTCGCCTTTCGTGCATCGTTAAGAGCAATAAATGTTGATGTAGAGAAAAATAATTTTTTTTCGTCGCTAATCCTGAAGAATAAAATAAGTATAAGATGTGTTTGTATTCTTAATTTTATAAAAGAAAAAACAGGGAAACTCGCATTTGCTTTGATTCAAATCCCTTTCTATTAAAGTTTTGAACGCTTACGCGGCAATCAGCGTATACTCGTTTGTTTCTACTGTTGAACTTTTGCTAATGTTTCCATAAATTACGTTTGTATTCGTCGTTTTTTTGTTTTGTGCAAATACCGTATAAAAATGTATTTAAAAAAAAAGCAGTGGAAATACTGCAGAATATGACGGATACGTTCGAACGGCTATCTTAAATATAAGGGACATTCAATTACCGGGCTTAAAAATTGCCGATAAAGCGACCAAGTGGGTAGATTTTCACCGTTTGCCTCTCCACATTAAATGCCTATTACTCGGGAAATATTTGTAGGATTTCAAAAATCAACGTGTGCAAATTCCTATGCAAATTAGTCCTTTAAGAAATTTAACGTTTAAATTTCCGTTTCGAAAATTGCATATAGTCATAACGAATACGGGACGGGGTGGATATTAATACCTGAGTCGATGAGTTCTTCTTCGGTGCAATCTGTAGACGTTTTCTGGACGGCGTGTCTCTTGTTCAACGCAACCGGATCCAATTTTTTCACTTTTCCAAACGCCATAATACTCTGCAATTTTTCTTTTTCCGCGTTGTAATTGTCTAGTTATTTTTTACATTATCAATTATTACAATGGTTTGGATCGTATCGATCGACGCGTTAATATCGAAAACAGGTATTTACGAACAACTGTTATACATGATAATAATACGCCGATACGACGATTGCTAATATTGTAATGGACAGCGACCTGAAGCGTGAAATGAACATTTTTTAATAAAATTTTAACCCGACGGCGGAAAACAATAACGTTAATCATAATATTATGTTTAATTCGTAATGAAACGTTTAAAAAAACGAATCGGAAAACGCACCCGTCTATGATGTTGAATAACAGGGGTAAAAACGTTTCGATTCGTTCAAAACCGTGAAAACACGTCAACGTTCGAATCGTCGGGAAAATGATTTCACGGGTTTGTAGAACATTTTTTTTTTTTTTTACTCTTGATAAAACGAATTTTCGACGGGCGTTGTCGTCGCACGCGTCCGCCGTCCAAACCATAGAAGTAAGCATACTTGGTCTCGTGGCTGGCGTGTAGGCTTCCGATTCGTACGCGCCCGACTCGACGATGTCCTTGAGCGTCTTCCGTTTGGACGGTCGGTATCGTTCTGGCGTGGCTGACCGCGGGCTTACGGGCGGGGGGCGCCTGTGCGACGGTCGACGACAACGTGCCGTCGCCGGATCTGAGCCGTAGCGTGTTCCGCTGCAACGTCGTCAGTCGGCTCTCCTTGATCAGATCTGCGAAAACCGTTCAATGGAAATGGGTTTGGTCGAATGGCCGGGGGGAACCCTAACGCCTAGAACGGCACGCGAACGGTTTTACACGAATCAATGTATTCGTCTGTAGTGGGTGCATAACGAATCGATATAATTTACGCGTGTCCGCATTGTCGGCAGGATTTTATTATATACGTCTATTTTCGCGCGCCCGGTTCGACGTCACGTCGTTTTATTATAGTAATTACGTGTAATAGTTGCCCCGCATTCGCAGTATTTTTTTTTTTTTTTATGAAAATATTTGCTCGCCGTATAAATAAAAATATTTAAATGACATTTATAAGATAAATTGTTTACTTGAGATATTTTTCATAACTTTATGGCACGCAGGGAATGATAAAAAAAAAAAATCAAATATTTTTTGGCACGCAAGAATAAATGTCAGATAAATTTGCCATTCCTACCATAGGCATAGTGTTACCGTAAGTCAGCCACGTAAAACTCAATGTAACCGTAGGCCCAAATTTCACAGAACCGTAAACTGTTGCACGACATATAAATATTTTCTATTTTCATAAAAAAAAAAACTCATAAAAGTGGAAATTTATCATCAGATAAAGTTTTCCAAAACAACGTATATCAATCTTTTTTGTTAATGAAAACGGATCTGTTTGCAAATTCACACAAATCTAATTGAAATGAAGTTTTTATTATTTTCATTTATATTTTTCTTTTTTATGAAACTTCAGAGTATTGCATTTTGAAAAGCTGCGCAGATAAAAACAGTCCACCAGTTGTCCGTCCGTGCCGAATTAAATTTAATACAATATACATTTATTGCCGAAATTTACGCGCGAGTTTTTATTTTCAATAAACTATAGATATATATATATACGGCATATCTGACGACGAGCTTTGTGTTTTTCGTTATTGTTGTTCACACGATGATATCATTATATACAATACTTAATCTTCTGATGACTATCGTACGGGTGTAGAATTTAAAAAAGGGACAGCTAAGCAATACTAAACATATATGTATGTATAATATATATATGTAACAAGTTCCTAAGGCTATGTTCATATCCTTTGCGGACGACAACAGTCATACGTGAATATATATATATATATATATATATAACAAAATGTTATTAAGAGGCGATGTTTGTACAGTTGTTATTTTGACATACATCACGCAATATCAGAATATGATCGTATATTTTCTGACGGGTATACAAACAATCTAAGTTTTATCTCGTATACACTGCGATCTATCGAGTACATTCTAAACACGTGAAGTTGATTACGTGTCGGTTTTAAACTAATTTGCCGATAACTAGTGTAAGTTTATGTTATGTGATTATTCGGTTGGATAATATTAGATATTTTACAGCTTCGGTGTGACCGAAAAGTGGTATAAGTGGAAAATTCATTGTATTGAGATAACGAATACATTCGTTCGTGTTTTTTATTTTTATTTTTTTTAACGAAAATCAATCGCATTTTTTACAGTTCTTTCTTCCATCTTTATATTTTTGACGTCATCTTACAACGAAAACATGTGCGTTTCTCATATATTCGAATACAATATTATTAAAATAAATTATTCGTATATGTTTATTGTCATTTCGTTTGTATGCATCACATATATACTGCACTAGGTACAATTATTTAATATACGTTTTCATTATTTTCACACACACACACACACACATACGTCTAAATCTATTTATGTTTTCGAGACAATAACAATGTATCAATGTACACACGAATAAATATGATGCGCGTATAATATAAAATGCCCTTAAACTAATCAACTCTATTATTTTCATTTGAGCTGTAAACAATAAACGATTTGTATACACTCGCTCACAATGCATATAATGTCACAAATTATATGTTATATTATATTATATACGGAATATTGTCGTACAGACTATACGGTACGTTTTACATTTCATTTATATCCAATTAATATTATGTACAAAAGCATATATATTTGTGTTATAAGGTTTTTAATTTAATTTAATTGTAACAGTGTCGTAGTTCTGTGCTGAACTGTTACCTAACGCAAAAGTCCACACCAACACTCCTTGACCTAGGTAAACAATATAAAATAATAATAAACGATTATATTGATCGCCGTCACAAATAATGATGCATACCTTATTGAATACCCAACGTTAATTATTTTCACCTGATGTCACACGTATTTACCTAGAGAACTGTTAATTTGATATTTCATGAATAACGAACACATGAAACATTAAACTCATTTAGTTCTTTAGATGATTACACGGTCTAATATTCTAGCATAGATAACTACAATAACTTCGACGGTACTGTATCTGTCAAAGCCCATAGAAACTTCTCGTTTGATGATATTTTAGTATTTTACAATACTACATAGGAAGCACCCGGTAATAAACATTTTATATAGACTTCACCGGAAAAAAGAAAGAAACGACCTTTGTTGGTCTAATAAACTCTCGTTGTTTCGAATAATTCACCGTGCGCTATCAAACAACCAAACGGATATTTCGAAAAACGAGAAAAAACTGTTTAAGATTCTGAACGAGGCTGGGAAAAAATTGGTTTTACGATGATGTTTATTTTTATAATTTACCTCTGTTCAGCCTGAACATACTTTTCAGAATAATAAAACTATTTCCCGATATTTTTATATGACATGCACGACTGATCGGAATTAAATGGTACTTTCGGTTTGTCAATGTTCAACGACTTATTTTCGTTTCAGATCCGTTCGTAAAAATCAAAATAAAACAATTGTTTTGACGGATAGTACGTATATACAAATGATTATATATAATTAAACTTATAGGCAAAGGCGTCGCAATAAATTACATAGTTTTTCAAACGTAGTATGTATATTTTCAGTCGAACAGACAAAATAATCAAAAAGACAACTGTCTTCTGCGTTTTTCTTTTCGTCGATAAAAATTTAAATATTACAACTTAAACATTTTCCCAAGCTCTTCTACACGTGTAATAATATTACATAAAATGTAATGTTGTATCAATCAGTACGGACATTTATTTCGAACAATATCCTCTTTGAGCGTATTCATTTACCACATTCGAATCTAAAACGACAACACGATATATCATATAATTTCTATCAGACTCACTATATTATTGAAGTCAATTCAACTTAACCTAATACAGCGGCTTTTCTTCATACAGTCGTGTCAAAGAAAATCCGACTTTTCTGTGCGTATTAATTGTTTCACATGTTCCAATTATTCGTATTGATTATGTTCGACGAATGGATTTCAAATTAAACACATATTTAAATGAGTTAGGAAATTTACGTATCGTCAGTTAGCAAATTGGATCTAACGAGAATAGTCTTACGACGAATTCAAGTTCGATTCCGCTAATCGAAATTTAACTATGTTCCTTTGCGAGTTGGTTTACTTTAAAACTTTTAATAGCTATTAAATATGTGTTTGTTATGTGTATATACTATAATATATCATTATTCGTGGCGTAGTAGTTTCGTATAACGTGAGTACCTAAGCACACAATTTTCACAATGTCCTTATTATTTAAGCATATATGCATAATTATGTCTGTAGCACAGTCTTCGAAAACGATAAGGTCGAGAAACTTCCTATCATCGTGTGTCATGCAATACAGTTGTTTAGAGAGTGTGTTTTAGTCCGGATTCGAATCACTATTTTAGTGTGTGCCATAAGAGAATTTTATTGTTCTGTTGCTTTCAAGCTACAACATTTATGGATTATACACTTACTTAATATTAACAAACAAAAAGTTAAACAGGTCACGCCATGAAAACAGCGGATCAAATAAGTACTAAAAAGTCCTTTCTAAGCAAACACATCGAGAAATTCAATGTCTGAACTTTATCTTTTACAGTATATCTAACATTATGTTTAGTTTCTTGAAATCAAAAACAAAATTACATGAACTTTTCATATATACTATTTTTGTTTTAGAAATCAGAAATATTTTCGCACCGAAATACATACTTGTTTTGTGTCAATTTCAATTTCAACTCGTAATCAAGCCGTAATTGTGTGATTGACGGTTTGATTAAAATTGTTCATATTATTTAGTACAAGTACAAAATATATAAAAGTAGTAATATTTAGTAAATTGGCATTTACAAACGAGTATGTACTATAAGTAGCGCAATCTAGTAACGCGATATAATTTCAAATAACGATTTTCGACTACTCTTGTGAAAAATTAATAACAATAAAACAATATGATATCAAACACCTTGCATATTTTCCATGTTAATATAATTAAACAGATTCAATTAAATAAACGCATTTATATCTTTATATATATAGAGAGAGAGAGAAAGAGAGAGAGTCATCAAACAAATAAATGGTGTTCGTTGTTTTTTAATTACGGTTAACAAACACTGTCAGTTATAAATTAATCAATATATTTTAAGTATACTTTTAAATTCTAAGCAAATCAAAGTATTGTATATGTTATTTACGAGTATTAAATCATTATATGATATTCTATCAGTTAAAAACAAATTTTAAAATTCAACAGTGAATTTTTTTAAGCATTTCAGTTCAAATTTTTTGTGAATTTTTGTTTTTAAAATTTAAGAATTTAATTTCTGGAAATTTTTCATTTTAAAAACCTAAAATTGTGTTCACAAGAGTAAAAATATATTTTCCTATACAAATTTGAAAATTCGTAAAAACGTGACAAGCGTTTAAAACGAAATTTTGTTTACGGAAAATTAATTAATTCGTGCGTTATTACGTCGATATATATTTAATGGTTTGCATTTTTTCAAAATATTACGCTATCATATTCATTAATTGTAAATGTAATTATACTTTAACCACACAACATTGTATTCGTTAAAATGCAATTTAGTACGTCATAGCTTGTTATTATACGTGCGATAACGAATACATGACATTGCTCATATCGATTGTTATTTAGAATATTCTTAAAACAAGTTTCATTGGATTTGTTGCGTACCGTTTAAAAATGCCCGAGTTTCCGCGCTGTATGCCATTGGTCTAGAAACGTTGAACATGCCTCCTTGATCACAAATTTTCGTCCGGTGTGCCATTTTCGAGTTGTCTCACGTTACGCAATTTTATATTACGGTGTACATATAGACACATAAACTATTTTTGATAACACACGCGAGTATTTATCGTATTAATCAATACAATTTAATTATAGTTGATACGGTACCGAGTTTTGTCATGGTAACCTACGCAAACCAAAAGAGTGGAAAACACACGTACGTACCCGAGAGGCAGAGACTAGACAAATGTTATAATAAAAACCTCACATAATATTATAGTAACGTTGGATTTTTTATTTTTTAAATTAAATTAAATTGTTGAAATTATTCGAAAAACTAAAAAAAAAAAATCATCAACTATGTAAAGATTGTTAAAACAGTATTTTAAACGATATAATATTTCAATGGTCGTAACGAACGTCACATGCAAACATTTTGATACCGTTAGTACATTATTTTTGGAAACTACAAAATGATATCGAATGAGCCATCTCGCGGTGAAATACATTACTAGTTTATTTCGGGGTGACTTTGATTACTTAGAACGAGAGAGGGTTCGGTGTCTCGATGATAAACATAATTTCGCGTTTTACTGCAAAGGATGTAAAACCAAAATGTATACTATTTTTTTTTATTTGGATAGTAATGTAAAATTGTCGATATACACGTGGTCAATATGACCACTACTGGTTATAACCGTAAATCTATTTTTGTCTATACCTCAAATTAAATTTTCAAACTTTTTCTACTTGGTTTAGACAAAATATGAAAACTTAAACGGTAATCCGAGGCTTTGCCATGTATCGGTAGTATCACGCGCACAACTATTATTATTAGTTTATATGATTACGTTCATTTTGTTGTAATTATAATCAATAACGTAAAAAGGTCTTGCTAATAACCGCCGTTGTCGATACACTTACATAACTTTGTTCCAGTCAACTCGAATAGTTGATCAGATTTATTTTTACACATATTTTTTCTACATTTATTTACCTTATATGAACCGGCTATAATAGCCGCGTAATTAATTTCAAATCGTTTCCTTTGAAACAGTGTACGGCTCAAACAACCGTTTAACTTTCGCGTCTTGAACGTTACCCACACGGCTCAAATAGCTCAGTATATCCGCGCTGCCACTCCCCTCTCCACCTGTTATTACCATAATTTTTCGTTTATTTCGTGCAATTTAATTTAAGTTTTAGGCGTGTCTGTGAACAACTATTATATAACCTTTTGTATATTATTTATTATTATTTTTACTGTTGCTGTGAATTTTATTTTTATTTCTATTTGTTTAATTTGTTAATTACGCCAGTGACATTTCGTAACTATTATATTGTAAGTGTTTTATTTTTAACGCTAACACACGTTAGCATTTTCAGCAACAGTAAACTCGCGAAGCGTTATTAATAAATAATATTTTTTACGCTCCTGTTCATTACTATTTTCATCCGTATCTTTTCGATCTCAGCATTACAAAAAATAACACGTTAAACTCGTGTTCACTCCTCGAATTCAACTGACACATTAACACGTATCGGTTCGTACAAAACGTGCAATAATTTTATGTATTATATTATGTATTTCATTTTGAAAACGGCTCTAAGATTACTGTTCACCAAACGTGGTAAGTATACTGATTTGGGCGAGAAAATGCGATCCGACCCGGTTTCGAGTTGTGTTACCGCGGTAGCGTGACTAATAATTATTATAATATATGTTTTATAACGTTTACAACAATTTTCCATTTTTAGTTGACTATTAAGAATCGAATGTATATGATTATTGATAATAGATTAAAATTACAACGTCGTCGTAAAATTAATGTATAATCCTTGATACGTTTTTAAAAAAATATCGAGTCGAATTAACATTCTCATTGAAACGTAAAAAGAAACATTCTTATATTGAATGTATTTTTAATGGTTATAAATAACAAAACATAATATTTCGAAATGGTAGTAGAATTTATATTTTAGAATACACCATGAAAAAAAGACGAAAAAAATAACAAACAAACAATTTTAAGAAAAATCACTGAAGCGAATTTTTGTGAAATTACATTCTGTGTCATCAAAGTAAAAAAAATAACAACGATCACAATTGTATAGCTTCAAAAACTAAATTGACGTATACATAAATTGGTTGTATTTGTTTGTTTTATCGTAAGCTGTTTCGTTTAATTTATTCAAATTAAAATTACAATCACGAGCGTTTTCGTTTAGATTTAGTGAAATAAAAATAAAAGTACATCGACGTTATATACATATTAAACATAATTTATGTCAGAGTTTTTTAATTCCGAAAGTCGGTAGTTAAGAGTGAAAATTGAACTTCATTTAAACGCGAAACAATTCCATTTCCTTTACGCTTTATCGTATTCAAGGCTCGAGGGATTATTTTATGTCAATATACGGATGGCATTAGGTCGACAGGAAAAGTCGCAGACAACACGTTTAACTATCTCAAAACTATCGTACGTGCTCGCGTAAAGTTGCAGCTATATGTATTAAACAATATGCAATCTCTGATCAGAGCATTTCATATTGTTTTATTGGCAGATGTAATCAATGAACATATCTCTGTGATATACTCATATAATGAATTATCAAATCAACCTAACGATTATGTGACGTTTTGAATGTGCAAAAGAACATTGTTAAATTCAACAATCTTTTCGTCAACCCGAATTATCATAAAATATAAAATTACAAACGCCCTGCATCCAGTATTTAAGAACAAAAAACTTTTTTAATAGTATTTAAAATATTACTCCATACTTCTTTAATAAAATTATTTGAGTAATATTCGCATATTTAAAAAATGCATTTAAAATGATTAAAATATTAAAATAAATGTTTTTTATAAAAAAAAAAATATATAAAAATAGAATACCATTAAGAAATATTCACCTGTAATCAGAGTTGTTGGTGATCAGTGGAGTAAACTATACGTTTACACATAGTACATGATAGAAAATTAAGATAATTTAATATAATTGCATTCAGGTCGCTGTTGAACCGTATTTTGAGTTTGGTGTTCTCGCTGTTGCCGTTTAGTAGTTTCAGGTCACAGTTGACGTGAACGCGTGCTTTCATGCCGTTTACATGTCACTCCGATCCGGTGGTGTTTTCCGTTACGTGTGTCCTAGAGTTGTCTGTCGGTTGACCCTTTGACAGTCAGTTTGTGATAATATCACGTCAAAAAAGAGCGGGAAATATCTTAATACTCGTGGATTAAAGTAGGTATTTGAAATAGTATTAAATACTAACAAATGTATTGAAATAATTCTACCTATACAATTATTATTTACACATAGTTATTACAATAAAATCTGAAAAAAGTACGTACGCACGTGTGAAAATCATTGATTTACGACATTTAAGTAGCCAAATTCGGGCTGTGGTAGATGACGAGGCGGCATTAATAATCGCGTAATAGACATTACCGATTTGGCATTACTGAGTATCACAATAATTAGTCATCAAAAGGCCTATTTATTACATTGTGTATACCTGTCTAGAAGCGAGCCGTATTAATGGTAAATAAATACGAATAATAGCGAGTTGCGGGTATCGATTTTCAATTCATGTCGATCAATATATACTTTGACAGATGTTCTATGGTTTTATTGTTTTAAATATTTTAATGCAATGATAAGTTATAGCATGTGAAACGTCAGTTATCAAAAAATAAATAAATAAATAAATTACAATGTGCGTACAAAAAGTAAAAGTAAATTTTTTCCCCACAATAAAAATAATGAATTATGTAATAACAAATGTTTAGAAATAGAACGTCATAAAACACATTTGTATCGGACTAGATTTTAAGTATAGCAATGACCGTTCTAAGCTACGCTAATATGTTATATTATAAGTAATTAATGGATATGATGTAACAAAAGGTTATAGGTATTAGGATTAAAGGCCTTGGATTGATTTCGTTATAATACATTCATGGAATACACGAAATTAATGCATTTTACCGTAAAGGAAATTTTAAACGCTTTTATGATTGTTTTTTTTATTAAACCTATTTTTATGCATTTAAAATGTATGTAGGAAATATTTTTACCTATAATCTTATATTTAATTTTTAATTCTCAAACACAATAATATTCCCTATTAAGAATTTTAAAAAACAATCGTCGTTTTATTTAAAAATTGTTCGACTCACACAAAAATTAAACTTTAAACGTTTAGAAAAATATTTGTGACTAATGATTTTTAAAAATATTTAACAACTGTTAAAATAACATATGATATATCTTATATTACATTTTCAAGAATTTTATTGTATGGTTCTGACGAGTCACGAGAAAAAATTATCAAAATTAAACAACCCGTGTCGACCTGTACACAGTTTTTCAAACTCATACATCTCTTAAGTACACTACAAACGTTGTATTTTTCGAACTGGGAAAAGGTTTTTTCGAATTCCGTCGCACACTTTATGATTATTTCGTATATCTTTATTACGCGTTGTATATATTATCCGTACACTTTTGAGTTGTTTAATATTTAACTTTATAATTGTTGGAGTATAATAAACTGTGGTTAGAATTTCCGCCGAAAACAAAAACATTTCCTTAACTACACGCGATGCCGAAATCGTGTCTCTGAACCTCTGCAATTTCACTGCGTCATATAATCAAGCAAAGAAAGGTAGTTGTTTAATTGGATTCGCTATTAAAACGTACGGCTTTTGTTGCCATGCATTATGTCGAACTAACCGGGAAACTGAATCACGTTACATTATATTATTATACATTGCGATGATTTTGCATCTGGATAAAACGTTATAGTAGAACCATTTATCATCTTTGTATATATGATTATCTACCGACAAATATATCATTGTATGTGCATATTATGATTTTTAAGGTAAAATATACATATATATTAAAAATCATTATTTTTTGTAGGAAATTCGAAATTTATTGTTACTGACGATTAGCGATAACTATTATAACAAAATAATTAACTTTCCATACGGTACAATTAAATCGAACATTTTATAAATTGGATTTGTCACATTATCTTAAACTAATTATAACGCGCACGCGTATATGTATTTATGCATTAAAACCACGCGTGAGTTGACGTCTTATTACGACAACGCCATACGATATGACCGATTAGTGTTTACCTGACCCGCAGAGTCATTTTACTGTTTAGCATATTTCCAGGTGTCAAATATATATATATACGTACACACGAGAAGGACAAATTATCCGATTCCGCGCACTGATCGATTGAGACAATAGAGACGACTAACTCTCAGTGTTAATACACTTTTGTTATGAAAATATAAAGTAGTCCTGTTAGTAGTAAATAATATAATAACAAGCAGAAATTAGTAGACGCTTTCAAAACAATGAGCTTCACTCGAGAGAGAAGTGCTTACTTTACCTAGAAGTACGAATGCGTTTCACGAAATTAAAAAGTAAGTTACCAGAAATCCACTCGGAAAATATAATAATTATTATAGCGTTCTCATAGAAACGTAGTCTCTAATTTATTCACAACAAACATGATAATCGTGTATTGTACAATTGTTTGGCTACACCGTTTAATATACAAAAGTAAAAAGTGTATTTTCGAATAGTTTATTTTTGCTTATTTTAATTCGGAATAATAATTTGATAATTAAACGAAATGTTATAAGCTGACAGATAATGAACGAAAACATTTCAAGAGTACTACGGACTACAGATAGCAATTAATTTGTTGTCAGTTTTTTATGTCACGCATTTAATTTATATGATAATTACTATTAACAAGTTACAATAAGATAATCAAAAAGAAGTTACGAAATATAATGGATAATCGATTTTTCAAACTCACAGTTGTTCAAAAAAATAAACCGAAGTTTATGAAAAAAACTGAAACACGCATTTTATTGAGTTATTACTATTATTCGTTGTGATATCGTTTGATTAACTAATGTCTGACGGTTACCGCGTGTCAATAAGTTGTTCATTTTTATGAAAACGTAATAATGTTTAATTAAAATACCTATTTTTAAATATATGGATAGCAATGACAGTAGCATAATAATAATATACCGATAAATGTAATATAATAAAATAAATCATTAATATTAACAGGGACATTGAGATATTATTTATACTCAATGAAAGTATTATTTATACGTAAATAAGACTACTGTTCATATCTGACTAGCAGCCATATAATACTCATACATATCGATACTTCATAATAATTTGCCATTAAATTTAATTAAATGAAAACTAATCAGGATTATAATCAATAATATAAAACGTTTGTAATAAATATTTACTTTTTCAAAATTAGCTTTATTTTAGTGAAATCAGATACCACACCCAGAGGTATACTTAAGAAAATTGCACTCAGAGGCAACGTAGTTTTGAATTTTTGACACACTATAATTATTGTTCAACAATCAAGATTAAAAAACCATATGTCTACCACTTTATTTATTTGTCAATATAAATGATACATTATATTATAAACATAGAAAATGTATATCATAAATTACATATTTATAGAAAGACAAAAAATATATTTTATGTTTTTCAAAATTATAATGATTATGGCATAATATTTTCTTCGTCAGAAAGGTAGAAATCCGTCACGTTTTCAGCATAAATGTACACAATGTAACTAGTTACAGATTTAGAAGTACACGAAATTCGAATTGTTTAATTTACTCGAAAATGTTAGAGATCGACATGGAGAATTGTAACATAAATATTAAACATTAAACTTATTATTTTTTGTACCTTATAAGAACGTTATCATATAGGAAGTATGCTGTACAATTGTTATTCTCTTATGATATTACAAAGAAGAACGATTACCGTATATAAACGACTTCTTTTATATTATGTTCGTATTCCAAAGTGATAATAATTATGATAGTAACAATAATAATGGTAAAAATATAGTATAGTATAGTAATTAACGAATTCCAATAAATGATAGGAAATTTAGAGCGTTTAATTGCGAATTTAAATGTAGTATAATATATATATGTATAAAATATTCTTAAAGTTAAACCCGTGCGAATTATAACAATTATGAATATATAAGATATTATTTGTGAACGATTAAGCGAAACGCGTTTATCTAAATATTTTTATTAGGCGTCAGTTACAATTAAAACTCAGCGAAATGCGTTTAAGCGTGAAACTGTTATAGCTTCATTTGCATAGTCAAACCGTTATACGCGTTATACGCGATTTAACACGATTACCACAGAACCCAAAATCATAATACTAAGCACATAACCAAAACCAATAGAAATCGGCCTGAGCCGCGTCGAACTGATCCAAGTCAGTGCCGCGAAATGGAAAAGGCACAGAGGAAATGTAAAATCATCATACGAGAAACGTCTAGTAGTAACAATAATAATAATATGAAAAATACCGATTTCCATCATAACAAAGGTTTCGATTGATACGTTAATATATGTATAGTACTATTTATTTAAGCACTGGAGTGATTAATAACATAGCAAATTCAGTAAAAAAAAAAAATACTTAAAATAAAAGTACTGATTCCGTAAAATACCGAATACAACTATATTCAATAATATTATCATTGAATACGATTTACAAATACGAGAAAACTATTAAATTATAAAACGATTGTTTCTGATGAAATATCATTGAAACGTTTTTACCGGCGTGATATTCGCTCATAAGTAATTAAGTAGTACATAATAATATATTGCGTATATTAATTCCAACTGTTTAGCAAAATGTTTTTCCAACCGAACGCGTCGACACGTTGTTCTTTCCGTTAGTCTTAGGCACGTATGTGATGAGAGTATTATGACTTAACTAATAATAATATTTGTCGGTGAGTTGTTCTTTAGGATTATTGTATTAAACATACTATACCGTGTAAAACCAATTTTGAAATGTCTATCGATAATTACAAGTGTGTTGGAGCGAAGCTCGCGGTATTGATCTATTTGTTCTCCGACGATAACACGAACGAAACTCTCCTATTTCGCCTTAAAATTGTTCGTATTACGTTGTACGGTACGATAAATCTCATTCTGATTAACCGTGAAAACAAATGAAAACACATAATTAACTGTCAGTATAACAATAACGCGAAAACGATGTGTTAGTTCGTGTACGTAACAATAATAAACAAAACGAAACATTGTATGATATGGTTTTCGACAAACATAAGAATGTCTATAATTTATAATTAACAAGTGTACATCGATACGACAAACGAAATAAAATGTATTCTGTTTCCACAGATTACACGCAAATAACACGTTGAAATATTATTTCAAAAAATTATACGTATCTCGGATAAAAGTATGATAAAAAGTCAGGTTTGTTTTGTAATCACCAATTTTGTAAATTAAAAACGATAAACGTACAAAAAGCATTAGACCGATTCATGATGACGTTTTCGCAGATTTTTATTTTGATTACGATCTACTGGTGCCTCGTTTAACTATCTCGTCATTATTAAATGGGAAGAAAAACGTCAGCAGTAAAACATCAAGCGTCAATGATTATTTCCGATACATCCTAATTAATTATCGGGTGGTTACGAAGGTCTATCCGATTACATTTTCCATCCCGTTTTATACATACTTTAGACCGCCTACGTTAAAAAAATATTTTATCACTTTTTAATAATAATAAAAAAACTATACGTCAAAAAATAGCGAATAAAAATAAATAAAAATAGTAACAATAGAAAAAATGTCTTTTTATTTTAATACAACACGATAGACTGTCATAATACGTTTTTATTGTGTAATGATTTGAACGTATTGGAACGGGATGACATCTACGCTCTTAATAACATTCACCGCGGGGCGAAGCCGGATCAGGACAGTTAGTTTAGAGAATAAACTTATCGCTCATTGCGAATTATAACAACAAAATGAATTATGTATTATTCAAGAAAATACGTATTATTTTGTATACTTGCACAACAATCGAAAAGTATTTCATTTAAAAATAATAAAATCGGTTGGTAAAATGAAATTCTACAGCTGATTCAAATCATTACAACAATTATTCAAATTGTACTTTTTATAATAATTATGTTGATTGCCAAGCAATAAATCGAATTGTTGATGCATTTGACTTTAGGATTGAGTCTGAACCGATATTATGCTAAACAGATATTTTTGATAAAAGGCATTTTTTTCTTCTACGATGTTACAACAATGACAATACCAATTAATCACCGACGAACGTTAATTAAAAGAAATACTTTATTAAGAAGACTCATTATTTTATGTAATTAAACATTTGTTGTGTATAATATTTAAATATATTATGTCAATTTCAAAAATATTTATGTAAACTTTTCTATGTTTGAAATTTCGTGGTCAACGGAACTAATCAATAGTATTTATCAAGTTATGCAGTCGAAAAACAAATAAATATCATATGGCTTTTGGAGAAAAGCGCTAGGAAATATATTTTACCATAATATATTATTGAAACAAATTGATTTTTGTCGTTTACACGCGTTTCCGCCATTATTCTGACTGTTATCCTAAATTTATATTGCCGGATGGATTGAAATTAGGGCAATTATATTATACGAATGAAAACCGTGTGCTCTCGAAACCGTAGTGTTAATATTTAGAAACTAATCGATCGCCGGACGTTTGATGTATTTAAATAATTCACATTGCATAGGATACTAGACGCGTGAATTAATTTTTTTTTCAAATTCCAGAGTATACTCTAAAAATGAAAATAAACTGATTTAACGATAGTAAACCGTATGATATATATAATATAGTTGTAAAATGTTACGCGTAGTGTATACGTAAAAAATATAAAATGTTATTGCGAAACGCTATATAATTTTACTACGGAATAATAAAAATTTAAAAGTATATTAGGCGAATTTCAATTTATGAAAGCAATGTGAGATAAATGAAATTTTAGAAAACAAAAATTAATAAAATTGGAAAACAGTGTTTTATTCGGTCGGAAATTAAGTGAAAAATAATATTATTAATCCGACGCCCTGAAGAAGCGAATAAAAAAATATGTTATTAATAAATTATTATTGCTGTCGTGAGTTTCAATAGAATTAATTTGATAAAATCACTTGAAATATTCGATACGAAAAAAAAATTACGTTTGAAATATACGGATTGTACAAGAAACCGCATTCGATCGTTATAAATTGATGAACTTTAAAAACTTCAAAATAAATAATCAGGTGATATGGAGCAAACAATGATTTCGAATAAATAATCATGTACAATAATTCTTACGATCAATAAAATACACGCTGAACAAATTATATTCAGTAAGTGTATGTTACGCCAAATTCGTTGAAATTTAAAAAGAAAAAAACTAAAAAAATAATAATACGTAATTTGTTCACGATATTACATAAAATACATGGAAGTCTTCTACTTCTTTCTTCTCGCCTTTATCGTATAGATTTTTAAATTATAGATCAGCAAGGGAACGTCACATAAACCAAAATAATTTAAAGCACAGCGCACACAATAATATTTGTATTCGTAATTTTATACTGATATAATCTATCTATTAAAAAATGTCCGAATATTATGATGACTTTCCAAAACGAAAGATTGAAAAACAAACGGACGGTTTTTATCATTTGTACGTTACAGAAGAAACGACACAATTCAAAACTGTTTAAAATTTGAATTTTTTATTGTTTTTTATATTAATGTTTTTAACTTGTATTAAATGTTCATTATATTTAAAATTACTTATTCAAGACTTACGCTCTGTTTTCTTTTGAACTAATACTCTTATCATTAAATGTACTTAGAACTTTTTATGAATTAAAAAAAAAACCATTTACTTATGATTTATCTCCAAACGCGTTTGATAAAATCTCGCTAATAAAAAAAACCGCCCACGAGTGACTTAAAATTTCAAACACAAGAACCAAAAACGACCATAATTTAGACCGACGTAAGCCACTGTTTTCATAAATAAAAACCGTTCAGATGTTTTGTCTGTGTACATAATCGTCGTTACGACAAATACGACATGACAATGCGTATGCGTTTACACGTTTTCCGCGTTAATTGTATCGAAATGGATCGTATCAGTTTGTGAAATAATTGTTCTCGCAAACACACGCGCATCTTATTTCGGCGTATTCGTTTACGGAAGAAATTAGCGATAATTGTTCCGGGTACACCGGCGTATCCGTTATAGCGCGCGCGTTTTCAAACACTAACGACACGCGAGTTTCGTGAAATTCGTCTCTCCCGCACATCATCCGCCCACCCATAATTGGTACAGTGCCTATATAACGCGTAATTGAATTTCGTATCGAAACATAGACAACGCGCGTAGCTGTTTACATAAAACATTATTTGATCATCATAGGATTTTCATTTGTATCAGTGAAAAACATATCTATGTCTAAATAATTTCAAATCGATTCTTTTGCGAAAAAATACTTCCGATAACTAATATAAATATACTCGTGATCTTTTTCTCCGGGTTTATTGGAACAATAAATCGAACACCAGTTTCTATCAAAAATTGAATTTTAAATTGACAAAGATAATAACGTATTTAATTTTCTGATGTTCAATTTAATGTGCCTAATATATCTAACGTATCATTCTAAGTTTGCACAGATCTATACGCGATGTGACCGGGATACTGAATGATCTGCTATAACAATCATTCTCGATAACATTCATGTCGTTCATATCGCAGCTCCGTCATTTTAAACGTACCTAATAACACTGGACACTCGTGTTATGATATATCATAAAGTACAGATAACTCATTCCGTACAAAAAATGTACGAACGAACGGTAAAGAAAATTACACGATGTCAAATCGTATAGCGTCCGTCCTGTTAAACGGTTTTGATTTTCACAAAACGCAACGACTTCACTAAGCAGCCACGACATTTACACACTTAGGCGAAATACCCGGCAAATATCAACAAACACAAACAGCGCCCGATTGCCGTCGGTATTTTTTCAGTGGCCGCGCCGATTTTAAACGGTACATTTACAGTGAAATTCGTTTGTGAAATTCCGAAGAAAATAAACCTATCTGAAGTGCGCGGTTCGATAAAACGTGCATTTATATAATAGGTAGCTGTCCTGTTCGCGGGCGTATAAGTAGAATAATCGCGTACCTGTGTACAGAACCGACCGACAAAAACAATTTTCGATCCGAAAACCGTGGGTGTCGGCGTACACTTTGTATGGTCGGTGGCCAAAAACCACTAGCAGAGCGCGAGTGGAGTACGTGCTAACGCCAAAACATACGCGTTCTCGGTGAACGTAATATATTAGCGGACCTTTATATTCCGTATTCTGTGAAATGTGATCGCGGTTTCGTTTGTAATCTATAAGAGTGTAATAAAAACTCTAACGCGAGCCGAATAAATCGACAGCACGAAAAAAACAACCGAATTATAAACTGAAAACGATATTGTTAATACTCGATCGTACCGCGACTGCGCACGTATGATTTAAAATATTATATTGCACACGTATAATTTGTTGTAGACAATGAAATAAAATTATTGCCGTGACATGTATCACATTCATATTTCATCCGTTTTCGTATGTCGTGACTATGAACGTTTTATGTAACGTTGTAATTGCGTTATTGTCATCAGAATCATTACCCAAATGAGTACGAAATATATATCGCGTAGCGTAGTCAGAATACTGCTAAACAAACGTTACCTAATCCATTCACTCCCTATACTATATACGTATTACAGACCATATATTAAACGTTATAAATCTAACAAATTGTCACTATAGAAAAAATTTAAATCCATGCAGAGAATAATTTCGGTCATTCAAGTGATACGTGCACATGATTTTACGGAATAAATTTTCGAGATGTCATTAGCATACATAAAACTTCAATTTACATAAATCTAAATCTGTCCAACAATAATACTCGTTAAAAAAATCAGCAAGTCTAGTTAGTACTTGCAACGTTATAAGTAAACATATTTATCATAAAATTAAGAGATGAGGTAGATCAGAAAACTGGGCAGAAATAGAGAGTGAAATAAAAAAAAACAGAGCTCCACAAAATAATCGAAAAAAAAATAATAGAGTTGAACTAATCATATGAGAAAACTTTGACCGAAAACAAATATTGACGTTGATTATTTGATTACGGAAATAATTAAATAATCGTAAATAGCAACACTGCAAGCTTTCGTTACGTTTGCACGGAATCACTCCTATCGCCTGCGAAAATGTTTGCACATCAATAAAAGGTTGAGAAGAAACCGATGTACTGGGTGGTCAATACACATTTAATCCAATAATATCATTTAAATAGAGAATATAAATATAAATAAATTTGTAAAGCGAAAAAATTATACATCCCGTCGCACTATTAAAATATAGACACTTGAATACAAAACTTGAAAATCGTGTGCGGATCAATCAACTTTAGACGTAGTTGGCTATCGATATCAGTTGTGAATTTATCATTTAATTACTTTACAATAGAAATTCAATAACTTTAATACAGACGTTCGCATCACACACCGTTCAGTCGAGAGCTTCATATACACGTACATTTTCGGCTATCGATACCGTTCCCTAAAAACATGCAGGAGTGAACGTCCGCGTGTATATTATAGTACACCAGTGAGTAAAGCCCACCGGGACACCCTCGCCATCCCGTCGGGTTATTATGTGCGCGGCACGGTAGGGTAAATAATTGAACTGTACCCAATGAAAAGGTTAACAACGCACGAGTGTCGGATAAAATCCCGATCACAATATAATAAATGTTGCAATAGCCAGAGGCACGTTAAAAAATAGTATATATATATATAAATCGTTATTAAGATTTAAACGTCAAATGTTTTAAAAAAAGATAATAATAATTTCGCCGCACGATTACATGTAATGTTTAACGTTATTTTGTGCTCACGTCGAGGAAAACTTTTAAGGGGAGGCCACGTAATTAAACCGCGATTTTCACGTTTTACGTTTTGAAGCGTCCTTACGGTACTATTCATAGTTATTATACGCACTACTAGGTGCCCGGCAAGTCGTCATTAAACCTAATATTTTTTTTTTTTAATGAAATTGATGAGATAAAATAAATTTCAAACAAGTGTTGAAACGAGTTTTTCGGGCTCTGCCATTTTTTTAGTTCATTTTTCTTTAGGAAAAAGTAAACCTTCGTTGATTCGGTTATATCGAATAAGTTAAGTAGCTAATTATTTATTTATTTATCGTATGGTTAATATAGCTAATAAGGACACTTCAATATTAGTTAATAAATTATAAGTTTTAATTTAAGTACACTAATATTACTAAAATATATTATTATACAATTTATACATTTGTGCAGTGCCTCCGATGCCGTAGGTCGTACGTTTGAATTGAACATTTTCTTATCGATTTTCGGCTGCACTCAAATAAATTTTCTCGTTGTCGAGACCATAGTAGATTGCTTTCACTCAAATCAATATATTCATCGCATTTAGTTAAAATCCTTAGATTTGTTTTTCAAATTAAAGATGGAATTATTAATATTGTAGGTTGACCATATAACAATTTTTAAAAATAATAAAAAATCTATCTATTCCAAACCCACGCCATAATTCAGAAAACTAATTGTAAATCAGTTTATTCTTTTAATTTTCCAAAATTAAGCTTTCATGCAAATATATGTTTAATATTTTTTTGCTGCATACAAATCCGAATGAATAAAATGACACATACTCGTTTATTTAAATCGTATTGTTACAAATTTCAGAACGATGACGTATTTACATTTCATCGACTTATAAATATTTGCACACAAACGTTCCCACACGGTTTCACCATAGCGTACATTTTTATGGTGTTTCATGGAATTATTCTTTCATTGCCACGTATATTATGCAATGAACTTTGAGATCTCCATGATTTATTTTTACAAAGTGATTCGAAACAAAAAAATTATACAGATATTTTGTGAACGGAAAGTTGTAATCTGAAACTAAGTTCTCGCGCTATTCCGCTGTATATGTATTCATATTCCGGCAAATAATCATAAAATATTCCAATCTAATCCTTGAAATGTGACGCAATATTCAGTTTATGTTAAATCGTTTTCAAATATAAATCTATTTTAATACTACAATACGTATCTATAATAATATCATATATATATATATATAAGTATGAAATACATAAAAATTATACTTAAATATACAAAAAATCCAACGAGTATTACGTTGATTAAAGAAAAAAAATATAAAAGTTGTTGTATATGTGTATTTATTACTACCGGTTTCGACAAAATGTTATCATCAGATTTAATACAACAACTGAGAAATAAATTAAAAGTAAAATTATTTAGAAAAAATTGCACAGAGAAATTAGATAGAAATTACATAGAGAATATTATGAATATTATAGTAAAAAGACATGGAGTTAGTAGAAAAAAAAATATATAATAATAATATATCGAAAAGCAAAGAAATTATGTATATAATGAAAGCAATTATGGTGTGATATTAATATTATCTAATATTTATTGATATATATGACAGCATTCAATGAACAAATTCGCGTGTCAACTGGAACATTTCGCGATTTGTTGATCAACTACGCATCAATTATCATTGCATCAATACAATGCTACCAAAAATAAATGTTATTTACCATTTGGTTTTCAAGTTGAAAATCGATCGCAGGCTAAGGTAAATTAAAGCGTACATAGAAACTCCAATCTTTGTCTATATATATCTGGTCAAAACTTTTCACATGTTGTTGTTGTAATGAAACCTACAAGCTTTAGTCATATGTTCTTCATACTCCGTTCACGACTTTCGTGTCAAGAAAAACAATTCGAATTCATATCGTTTAGCCTTACGCAAATGGTATCAAAACTAATACTCTAAATAATACGAAGATGGGCCCGTAAATAACTGGAATTTTGATTTTTAAAATAGTGTATTTAATAAAACTTAAAAATCATATCGACTCCCTTTAAAGTATTCTCCATGTGATGAGATAATCTAACGATTTTCCATGTGTCATTGCATTTTTTTTATTTATTACTTTCACATCAGGAAATTGGTTTTTCGTTATCGAAAACAAGGTAAGTTTTTGTTTTTGAAAATTGTTTTCGAATATCTTTTATCCTACATTGTTCGCGTATTACATCGATTTATTGTTTTTTGACCGATTACGATAATAAATACGTATAATGTGTTCTCATTTTATTTCTTTGAATACACGACAACGGCGTGTTCGAATTACGACGTTTTAATTGATATTATAACACAGTGTTTTGTACCAGACGCGAACATAATGACCGATGATGAGTTTCCACGTTTCGGTGAACTCAAATAAAGACGTTAGGGGATTGACGACGGGCTTATACTGCAACAGTTACAAGTCGCTGTATTCGACGAGTTTCCAGCCCGTCATCGGGCTTTATTTGACGACAAGCTGGTACATTTTTTCCTGTCTTCGCATGTGAATATATAAAAAAATGCAATACTTTAAAAAACTTAAAACCACTTATTCCGAAAAGAATAAAAAGTTGAACTGCTGAGTAGTAAAGTTCACTGATACGTGAATCAATAAAGTATACATTGCCATTGAAGTCTGCAAAAAATTCAACACACAAAAAACAAGGCAGAAGAACTATAAAGTTGTTATAATGATATCGTGATTCACAGATACTTGTGAACGAAACATTTGCCGTAGTTTCCGCATTTTCCAAAGTAAATTTCTGAAATACTGCGTGTACTGTGTATATAATATGTAATATATTATAAAATATAGGTAAAACAACAATGTTCATTTATAAATACAATTTAACTTACTTCAATTACTCATTCAGCAATATATTTGTTCAAAAACATGACGCGTTGTTTGCTGCCTCATTAAATTTTCTTAGGACGATTTCTACACACTATTCTAAATTCACGATGCAAATATTACAGAATAATAATTGTGTTTCTTCACGTTGTAATCTGAAGTTTACATTTGGTAATTGCAGGTCGAACGCGAAGTTTATGTAGTTGCGATATTATATGTACAATATATACTTTGTAATTTATGTTCTGTTTTCAGATTTAACGAGGGGGAGGGGAAAAAAAGCACGCTTAAAATGTGACACGGAATTTTGTCGATGAACATGTGTAATGTACGTGAAAGTATTACATGATACACATATCACCAAAAGTCGTCAAATATGTCAAATAATGTTAGTTTGAGTTAATGTTTATTAATAACGAGAATTACAATAGACAACGACGTCATTAGTCCTGAAAAATGTTTATTTATATACGTAGACTGATCGCGTATATATATATATATTTAACATTTTGAGGCAATATCATCGGCAAACCGACAATAAAACTGTTGACCATACAAATCACCACGACCCGGAAATAATGTGTTAATCATCGGAGACGATATGGTTTTATTCTTCTTTATATATGCATATATATATATATATACGGCACGGCGTTATATATATTTTTTATTCATATAATAGTAAAATAATACGCAGCTGACGGGGAAAAAACGCATGATTAATGCAGCGGTATGGTACGATAATACTGCGTCCGTTTTTTTTAGAAAACACTTTGTTGCGACCCGGTGTTTTTTTATTATTTATTTTTCCGTTATACATATATTAACATAGTAAGAACGTTCTAGTAACGATAACAGTACGCGTATAGAGTAAACCGTATTTAGACTACTTTATAACAATCGAGTTGAGTTAGAACCGAATTTAAAAATATTAAAAATATTTTCAAATAGTAGCAGTATCGGTATTTACGCGACCGACTTCTGTAACTGTATGTAGTGATAATAAATCGACGATATTTAAATATTTTTCCAGTAACAATATCGAACGAGTATAGAGCGCGTAATATAAACGACTAGTTGTATTATATTCATTACTTTGATACAAACAAAAATGTTTTTTACTTTTTTTCGAGTTCAAATAAAATATTATTATAACTTTTAATTAATAAGAGAGTCAAGCTCTTGATCATATAAATTATGAAAAACAAATAGTCAAGTGAATACATAAAAATATTATTTTTTTTTAAATTTTTTTTTATATTTATCTCTGTTAATAAATGTAAATTATTATCAATTGAAAAATCCAAACGTTTTCATGTATAGAATACGCGAACGTGATTGGTTGATAACTGAATCGTTAATTACTGCATTAAATTATATAGTAAATATCCGTATCTAAAATATAAATATAAATATTTTTCGTAAAACAGCAACCAAACAACCGAAATTAAGTCAGTCTATATAGAATCGAAAAAACGTCGCACGAATTGAATTTATGTTTAAGAATATAACTACCTTTAAACACGAAAGTAGTGTTTGGCTTAACAACTAAACCTAACAATAATTTTAATCTCAGTATGGTATTATTAAAATGTACACTTTACTAATTGTCAAATGTTTACTAAGAGTTTTTAGTCAATAACTTTTCAAAGCTTTGTACTTCTATTACAAATATGTAAAAAAAATTAGAATAATTAATTTTGTTTAAAACTATTATTTGTTTTATACTCGTATTGTATTTTTGATCTCTAAGTAAAGCGGAAATATTTGAAAACTGATGCCCGAACGTTTTGAATTCGGTGTCAAACACTAATGAATAGTTATGATTTCATTGTAGACAATCGTGTTCGGACTGATATAACTATTAGCGTGTATTTCAATAAAATAATTTATTATTATTATTATTATTTATTTTTTTAAATCCGATCGCTTATTATTTTTTTCATACACAAATCAGATTGCATGTAAAGTTACTAAAATAAATAATAATCGACGCCATAATATATTTCACATAATTGGAAATTCATTTTCTACAGTTATTCTATAATGGGTAACGTTTACTTTGTCAACAGTATTCATAAATATATAATACGTAAATAGATACTTTTTTTATTAATGTGTATTTACAATCTGTAATATTTGAAAAACAATAAGTAAATTAGATAGGTTGTTTTTACAAGGCTTTGGAGGCATGATTGAAGGGGGCGTTCGTTGACACTATTCCAAAAATAGATACCTATAACATAGTATCGTTGTACGTGAACAACGTCGTATTTGTAAAATCTATTCAATATTGAAATCGTAGTTTAATAGACAGAAAAACATCGCACTAAACTTGATGAAATATAGTATGTTTACCTTTATATATATATATACTCGTATATATATATATATATGTATAGATCAATCATAAATAATGCATACATACATATATATGTATTGACACAAAGGTTCATTGTACAATTATGATTCTCCGAGCCTAATTTATTATGCAAAATACCTATCTGTACATTTGGCTTCTACGGTCACGAAAAAAATTATTCATATATTTATATATATATATATATATGTTTACGTTGTACACCCATCTTTATCATAAATTTCCATTTTGTTCTCGTCATAAAATGTCAATATTTAATGTGTTGGTAATTTGCAATTTGTAATTTTGAAAAAATCAAAAACGCTTTATACATAAATTCGAATGATACGCGTGTAGCAAAATATATATTATAGAAACGTCTGCAAATATAAAGAATTACAATCAAAATAAGCTGGACGTTACGCTTGATTTAATAATATGGAGTCGTGTTATTTGATCCTGAATTAAATTTCTCACTAATAAAACGTAAAAACCCATAAAAAAAAACAGCAATAATTTGAGTGAGTTAAACGCGCGTACAATCAGAGACGATTATTTATGTATTTATTATTATTAGTAATGTTTCGTAAATGGCGCGGATACATATATTTAGTATTTAGAGGAAACTTCGTCTAACACAATATAGACTTTTCAATTTTAGAACGTTTATATTTTGTATACGTATATATCTCGAAGTTTTGCGTAACGAGTTATTACGAACATATTTATTCACTCTACTTATAAGAAGACGCCAAACTTTCTTCGTTTTCAATAAAAAAACTGCTTTGCGCGGGATCCAATTCTGACGGTTACGATAATATTTAAGACACCAAATTCTCACTACGAATTAAATTACAACTTTATCTATACGTCAAAAACATTGTTTTTCTAATATCTTGAAAAAGGTACGGGCTTTCTTTAAAAAATAAAATTTTTACCATTTTTTTTTTATTGAGGGAAAGGAATACTTACGACTAAAAGTTTTTTTAAACATAACTTTATACTACCGAGGCTATCAACTACAAATTTTCTATGAAAAAAGCGCGGTCGGCGATTTTGACTTTTTTATGGATTTTCGCGGGATCAAACGTTATTTATGGTTAATTAAAACGATAACATAACGTGATTGAATATTTCGACTAAAATAGCGCCGGACGCTAAATTTCTCAAAACGGCCGATTTTCGGTCAGGTCAGGTTCGGAATCTCTCGGATATATATACAGTAAACGTCGCGTATTGGACTCAAAGGGGCCAGTCCGGATCAACGCGTATACTAAAACAAGGCAAACAGTTCGTCTGTTGGACTCACTACACCGGTTAATGGGGTCGATTCGATTGCACGTGATCGGATAAATAACAAAACTACAAACACGGTTCGGCGGTTTCGTCGGGTGACAGCCAATGTGGGGAGGTAAACTAAATCGCGGACCGGTCATCTGTACTTTGGGCGTGATGGCGATCGGCTTCGCGGTGCGTCGGTAATTTCGTCGGTGGACAGTGTTCTCTCCGTGTTCGGACGAGTGAACGTCGTGATTCGAGTTAGGGACGGGACGTACTCAAAGAGTATGACGACCTGCCCAAAACGAGAGCCAGCGACGAAAAGTCGAAAAGGGAAATCGGGAATCCGCGAGCGAAACGGGCGAGATTGATTTCGTTTCTGGCGTTTCGCCCGATCGACCCGGGACGTGTGCATCACGACGACGACGACGACAAAACAAAGCCGGCGGCGGACAGGAACGCGACGCGCCCGTCGTCGACCCCGTTCACCGCCGGACGGGACCGCGACGGGACCGCCGCCGCCGCCGCCGCCGCCGCGCGTATTGAACCGCGTCCGCGCACGCGCCCCCGCGGCCGAACACTCGGACGGGAAAAAGTCGCCGGGAGCGCAGCAACAGGAGCTGGCGCGTCAGTAACCGACGGTGACGGGTCCGAAACGCGTGTACCCCGGCAGCCGCAGCCGCCGCGTATCCACCACACAGCGGGCCGTGCGTGACGGCGTTCTTGTCGGCGGTGAGTACTCCAGACGATCGTCGCGCAAGCCGTCCGCGCGCACCCCACACCGCGGCGAAACGTCCCGCGCCCACCCGTTCCCGTTACCTCGACCGCCCGTACGGCGGTCGCTGCGCTCTATCATCCCGTTCGTGTTCTTCTTGTCGTGAATGCGCCCCGTGCCGAGAAACGCTCGTCGATATCTCATGGCGCGCGCGTCACTTGTTGGTCTGCAAACGGTCTGCGCGTCGGTTTCGAATGTTATCGAAACGCGACGGGCCATCTAAACGTTATATCGAAACGTTTAACGTGACGTCTATGATTCGTCCCACACGTACACGTCCGGAGCCGGCTGAGGCACATTTGCGTCGGCGACGGGGCGCTAAACTCTGAGAAATCGTTTATTATTAAAAATATTTTTTTACCGTGTCGAAACGCGTCGTCGACGAACTGCCGTCTGACGATTGTCGGCTGGAACGCGATCGTTTACCGTACGAAATTAAAAAAAAAAAGCGTTTAAACTTCGTCGAACGTTCACGACCGGCGAGTGTCGAGCTACAGGAATACCGTTCGGAATTATTCGGTGGCGGCCATCGATTATTTTTTCTAACGGATTTCGTCGATTGAACCAATCGCGGAATCCCTGCGTATCCCTTTCTACAGCTGACGTCAATGTATTTCTATGATTACGTAGCGTGTGAAAAGCGGAAAAAAACCGTCATTTTTTACAAATGCTTTTAGCGTATGATGATGATCGATCAATGAACGATAAATCGACGTGCACACAATTTCCGTCGGGCGACGGGTCGGGGTGGACGACGTGATGCAGTGTTCACACCGTTAATAGGATGGAAAGCGAGAACGTTAATAAACGCGGACGAGGTTATTGAATTATCGTTCGTTTGGAAATCGAATTGGTCGTAATGATATTATATGGGCGGAGGGCAAAAAAAAAAAACAGGTACACATTACGAATAGTACTATGACGACGGTAACGGTATGTGACGTGTTGTCGTTTTTCAAATTTAATTTTGCACACCGCTGACCGGACCTCTGCGTTCGTCGGGTCCGCGATTCTCGTATGGTGTAACGACGTATCGACATATCGAACGTCGGCCGAACTCGCACGGTTAGGTGCGACAATTGAATAATCGTACACGCGTTTGACACGACCCGAAAAAGGAGTACGAAAATCACGCGACAGACCCGGTACGACGGAGAGGAGTGGCGAATTTTTTCTCTCTTTTTTTTTTTTACCCGAGAAACGAAATATTACGTCGGTGCGGAATTCTCCCGTATCATTTGAGTTTAGAAAATTGCTACGCGATAAAGTTAACGGCATACATAACGTGCAACATTTCACTTGCGACAGACTTCACAGACCTTATATCGTACATTTTACGTATTTACGGTGACGTTCTTTACGACGGCACTCCGGCGGGTTTTCACGATTTTTTTCCCCCGGAACTTTTTTGAAAACTTTCACTTTCGACGAAACTACAACGATCAAATTTCGTGCTGTCATACCCCCCCCCCCTCCACGGGTGTAGCGTATATGTCCTATTGACTAAGTTTGTACTACGTTGTAAGCTCTTAGAAATTACGGTAAAATTGCGTAAAACGAATATGTCGAAAACTTCACGTGGATTTTTCCCCAATTTTCTGGTCGTTTTTCATCAAAAAACTACGAGAGAATTCGAACAACGTGTCAATAAAGTACCGACAAGATACAATTTGCTACCGGAACGTAACGCCTATCAAAATCATTCTTTGTATACGAAAAAATGTGCTTACACAGACAAAATAACTTTACACAAAAAAAAAAAAAAACACATCGCTGTAAAAACAATACATTCTTCGTTTCACTCTGAATCTAAAATACGTCGGCGAGATAGAAACAATAACACGAACACACACACAGTAAAACCAATGACAAAAACGTTTATAACAATAGCAGCACTGTAGTAATACAAAGATATGAATTATGCTAAGCGTACGCGGGACAAAATGTGACAGGAACACCCGTGTTTCACACGTTTTGCGCCGGACGATTTTACCGCGAAGGTACAAATTATTATTTGTATAATGTGTGCAGCAAATCCTCATAAAACCGATATATTTTAAAAACGGACACTTTCACGATATTCGAAAGATATAATACGTATGTTACCGTGTACGTTATGACGGACGCCGCACGTAAATCGATTCTAACACTAAATTATATTGTACGTGTTTAAGCTCGCAATTACGAAAAAGTTAGGTTAGGTCATATCGTAGTTATAATTATTATCGTGGCACGCATCGATTGTATAATTGATTTTGTAAGGCCGAACGACAAATAGAATGATTTATATACACTGCACGAATACCGGCACCGTTAGAATTAACATAATATAAATTATATTTATGAGTCCCTGCAAGTGTAATGTTTTGATAAGACTCGGTACCTAACCCGCGCGTTTATAGTTCTCCGAAATCGTTCGTCTTGCATTCGAGTAACGTTGTAATTAAGCGAACACAATTAATCATACATTACGTGTTAAAATTAAAAACTATTCAAACGGATCGTTTTCAAAGTATTGTGCTTTAGCTTCAATGAAACTCGATTTTCACCGATTTTAAAAACAGAATTCGGACCCGTGCACGTCGTTCGATTATACGATTAGTCATAAAATCGTCGTTTTATACGATACATTCAGATGCACGACCAAAGCTTTAAAACGCTTTAAAACGCTCACGATCATTGACTGATAGAAATACTGGCGATTGTCTCTTGTTCACATTGATACAATTGCGTTGATGATAACGTTACATGGGTTCGTGTGCGACGGGTTTTAGTATGGATGTTAATGAACACACCGCGTACGCGAACAATATGTTAATATATTTATGCGAAACTCGTTTTGGGTCACGAAAAAATTGTAAATTCAACCCTTTCCATCAAAACACTATGAACTGTTTTCAAAATAAAAATACATATATATGTATAAAAAAATTTTTTTTTAAATAAAACTATAAAATGTTAATTTTGTAGGACATTGTTTTTGTGATTTATGAGAAGGGAGAGTTCGGTTACGTTCGAAAATATATCTAACTGTTACTAAATTTCCGTATAAATTATTTAAAATTGTTGATTTTAGGCCCTGTGCATTAACGTGAAAAACACATTTTGGTTTTACACTTTGATACAAAACATTTTAATTGGCTTGAAAACAAATAGTGTGTGTATGTGTGTGTGTATGTGTGTGCGCGAGAAATCGAAAAACTTTTAGGTGTCGTTGTGTAGTAAAACTCGCGAGTCCTTTGAGACCGAATCGCCGACCACCCGGTGACAATTAAATACAATTTCTTTTTTTTGTCATCTTATTTTCTGTTGTTCGTATTTCGAGTCAACGGGCGTCTGGTTATGATTATTTATTTTACTGCGCCGGTACGACTGGTGTACATACCAGGTTTCCCGTGTAAATCGTTTATTAATTAAAAAGCTTGTGATTCAAATAACGTTATTCCGAATGAATTAAAAATATTTAATGGAAATTTTCGGAGACGCGATGCATTCTATTAACTGGGTACAAGACAGATAGGTATTTATTCGTATGCGTATAGGGTCGTTTCCACCTTTTATCATTAATTTTAAAAAGTTCTGTATAATAAAATATATTATAAATAACGACATGGTAGCGAGTATCATTATACATATATAAACCTTAGAACGATAGTTTAGAATATATAATATTTTAGACGAATATAATACGCAAAAATACTAAATGGAAGACACGTATCAGGCGATTTTATACGTTATCTATACATATATATATCACGTATTCGTGAACATTAAAACCAGACCATTATTTAAACAATTTAATGAATATGTACATGTGTATACCGAGTGATAGAGAGAAGGATATACGAAGAGATAAAAAGTAATTTAGCTTATCGTTCCGGGTGTATTTCAATTCGACACTTGTTTGCTTACGACTGTTCGTTTTATGTTCAAGACTTTATTTCTATATTGTGAAATGCGCGCTTGATTAAGTTTAACGACCGTTCATAATGGATTTTCCGGTAGAATAACTACCTTACCACATCGTTATTATTTGTTCAAAATATTTATTATATTTATTAATATCAATACATGTCAAGAACAGAAGAAAAAAAACTATTACGCATGTAAGACTGTATTACTGAAAGTCGCGTAACGAAAAGTATACGTCCGTGTTTTAATCGACGTGTATTTAAATTTAAGTACGATCCATTACGTTATTCCACCTTCAATATATGCACGGTGTTCGTATTAATATCCAAGTACAAACTGCATTTCAAATAATAATATGTTATCAATCCGTTCTGATTTGATATTTAAAAAAAACAATCAACTCATGATGGGCTTATAAACATACGATATGGTAATGTATATCGATTTTTATCGTGAAATGATTCGTTGAAACGGTATAGTTCAAAGTAATACAATATCGTCGTCTACAATATTACATGACACCTTTTTTATTTTTCAAAATATATCGGCAATACACCCACTGCCCTGAAAGCCTATTATGCAATGTTGAGGCCAATAGCGCCGAACCCATACTCAAAGAGAGGCAGTCACCCACTTTATTTTAAGGTGGGTGGTGGTCGGCTATTAGGTACTAATTTATATAAATAATTTAATTGCAGGTGATATAATTTTTGTTGGTAAATTTTTATAAACTAATATTATGATTTATAACCTATAACTATAACTAATTCACCAACACAATCAGTTTAGCAGTTATAACGTATTATAAATTGTAATAATGGTGATATTTAGGTAGGTAGGTTTAACGAGAAATGGCAAAAAGGTCGGTTTTAAGGAGTTATAATGAGTTAAATCTATACATTTTGATGGTTCAAAGACAAGATAATATACAAGAAAATTTAAATTATAAAATGTTTTATTAAGTTAAATTTTCTTAAATTCCAATTAAATGTTAATATCCAAATAATATAATATAGCAATCAATATTAATAAAATAATTGATATTTCATTAAATGTGTACCTCGTTGTATTATATAAGTATACCTAATATTATAATATTAAATATATATTACAAATTAATGTCTATGATGTAATGGTGAATGATAGGTGATGGATACTTTAAAGTTAATTTTGTCCCCCCAATTTAAATTTAGTTCGGCGCCACTGCTTGGAGCAATATTATATGACACCTTACGAATAAAACCGCATCTATAGTAACGTTATTCAACGGATAGTTATATTGTATTGTTTCTAACGTCCGTCGATCGTGTAACGCACTCCGACGCCGGACAACGCGAATCAAACGACCTGAAACATTACGCGCAGTAACATCGATGTATTTACAAATCCAATTACGCGTTCCCGTTTCCGTTGGACAACATGTATAACGGTAATAGTATCGAATAAATATGTACCTCGGTTTGGATATAACCGTAAACAAAACGTCGTTTCTCTGTGGGTTTGCCAAAGACAAGCGAGCGTAAATAACGACGAGACGTAATCACGTGTACGTATTATTTCCTCGTCGGCGATCGTCCGATTCTATGCACGTTCTCCACATTTTGGTGATGTTTAATACTAATACGAAACTATAATGTCTAATTTTTATGTCGATTATACACTTATCGATGTACTCGAAAATTAATATATACATTTTATTAATAACATAAAACCGAATTAAAATGTTGTTCCGATTTCGATTTAGATTATCGGTTTTATTTAATATCATTCACTTTGATTTATCAGGTATACAATATTGAAAATAATAATAGTAATATTTCATTATTTTCTAATATGTAACAAAAGTTTAACGATATAGCAATACTCAGTACACAACCTTACCCTCGTTCAGCGTCACGTGTAATTCCATTGAATACAGAAAAGGTTATTGTCAAAATACATTGCGATTATATGTCGTACCTCGGGTGGAATTATTCGTTTTTCATTCATATCATTTTAACACCGTTCGACATGTGACGCGCATGATTTATATTTGATATATTTTTTGTAATTCGAATAAATATTTGTTTACATTATTTTTATTCGCTTAATTTATCTATTTTTGCACCGAAAAACGACGTGAGTTATTGTTCCGTTCCGGCCATTCGTCTAAGAAAACGACATTTTGGGGAATTTTTTTTTTTGTGACCTGCGTACATTAATAGGAAATACCTAGCAATAAATGGTTTAGTTTTATTCTATTTTTCTCGATTATAGTAGTAAACACGTAACATCAGTGTTGACAAAACGCATTATGTTTTATAATAATAAAATACCGAGTACGTGTTATAGCGACCATATTATATTATACAAAATGAAAACGTACATTTCATAAAAAATCTTTTTTTTTTTGCGACGAAGATTTATATTATTTTTTCAGGTCGTAATCTTCAAATATTATAACGCGGATAAAAACATCAGTTTTTGTAAAAGGATTATACGAGTATATCGTAAACGTTACGAAGTTGTACAAAGGGCAAATCGCGGTCCGTTTTCGAGTGGACAGTTCTAACAACGTAATATTATGTGGGTATACTTGTGACTTGTAAGTTTGTGCACCGTCATGACAATACTAATAAAATAAATGATCACACGACCATTGAGTTCGTTTGTTTGTGCACTTAATATTATCGTTGTCGAAGGACAAGACGGCGCGTTAGATAGGCAATTTCTGCACATACAATACTTGTGCGATAACTGTTTACAATAAAAAATTATTGCAGTGTTGCACTTTATGAAAATTCGAAAAGTTTCTACACGACGAAACTGCCCAAATATGTGACATGTTATATTATTTGTATTTTCAAAAGAAATTGTATTACATCGTTTCTTCCTTAATTCTAAAATTTACTTGAAAAACGTGAAATAAAACTCGTATTATGTAATATATTTTCATTAACATGTAATAAAAACGTATGTTGAAAATTCTGTAGAAAATCGTCACGTAGCTGAAAACTATTTGCAATATTATTATTTACATTTTCTACCGTGTGACTAATCTTCGGCACCAATCATTAACCTTATTCACGCTCTTAACCTTTTTTAAAGGGCACAATTCTGTACTTATGTCAGGCGAGGAAGGTTTTTAAAATAATATGGTTATCAGAGCGTAAACTTATTTTTATTAGTCAGTTTAGCGTATAATTGTTTGTATATAAAACTCATATGAATACAAAATAAAATTCAATGTGGAGCCGTTCGACCGGTCATTCCTGTCGTACGTACGATATAATAAGAGTGCGTTGTGTTGTGCGTGGAATGACAATTATTAACAATAACAAATGAGTGGTAGTTTCGCGAAATTTTGTTAAACGGTCCCGGCGGCGGCCGCGACACGACGTTTTAATAAACGCGCGAGACGATGCCCCGTCGAGGGTAAAAATGTAGAACGGAAAGGCATCGGATCGGTTCATTTATCGTGACGATGGTGACCCTCGGGTGACATAAATCTCGTACCCAGACACTAAATTCACCCCGGAACTACGACATTCATTATGAAAATAAAAATAGACGGGAGGGAAATCACGAAAACAGTTTGTTTGACGAGACTAAACGAAAATTACAGCCGGGCGGTATTGTAGTTTTAAAAGAACCCTCTACCCCTGTCCCGCAGCCACCGACAAATACGCACGCACACTCACGCGATGAAATGTATTGTCTTTTCGACGGGCGATATGGGAGAATACCTAATTTCTTATTTATATATACGTAACGCCTATAGTTCTATTGTACGAAATGCGATCTTTTATGTTTATTATTATTATTTTATTATTATCAACCGACTGGAAGAGGATAAATAACTTATAATAATCGTATTCACAGAAACGTACGCGCGACCGTTTCCTTTTAGATATTTTAATTTCAAAATTAAATACATTGAACGATTAACAGATTACGATTTATTGTGTAACGCCGTCATGAAAATAATATAAATTACTGAGGTTAAAAAAACTCTCTTTATATATATATAACGTATACTATTATTAAGATTATTCACTTTGAATTTGGCGAAACGCGATTTAAATCTTGTTTAAACCTAAAAAAAATAACCTCCTTCAAAAGTAACAAGAGAACCAGATTATCTTCTTCTATGGTCCGCCGGAGGGATGATGTTAGTAAATTACAATGTAGCATTCTCGTGCTACACGCAGTTCGTTACACCTGATTAAATTTAATACACAAAACATTATGTTTTTGGAAATTAACGAAATATGAAAATATAATAAGACTGTTGGAAACCAAAAATTTGTTAGTATTGTATAATTTAATATCCCCCCCCCCCTTATCTATTTAATGAAAACAACTTTTTAACACGGTAAATATTATAAAGTAATATTTATTCTAAATAAACTATTTAAAATTATTACCATTTAAATTAACACTAATGTGAGACGTAAGAACATGACGTCACGACACTAATAAATTTATTGAAATGCAGCAATGTTGTAAAATTTATTAAAATAATTTTTTAATTCACTGTTTTATTTATATATTTTCAAAATTAAAACTAAAATCACTCCTTACATTAAATAATTATGGTAACTACATGTATAGTCCGTATATAGACCGTTGTACTAAGTTTAATTATTTTGTTCATAAACTGCAAAGCCGAAACAATCAAATTGAAAACAAGAAGTAAAAAATGATTCTAATTATATAAGCAATGAAGTCGATAACAACATTAACATAAGTTAATTCAAGTCGTGGAAAATGTAACATTGTATATTTTTTCAGTAAATACATACTATGATGAGTCTAAGACTTCACACCACATTGAAATATTATCTCTACCACCAACAAATATTTACAGACTCATTAAGAAAATTTCTAAAATTAAACTCGTATAATTTACGTGAAACGCGTATAACTAACGTAAATGATATTGCTACACCTTCGGTTTTTAATGCAATACTTAATGTTCGAAAACACCAACAAATATTGTTATACACAAAATGTCTATTGATTTATTTATTTTTATTATATATTATAATATAAAACATTATCAACAATACTGCAAATGTATTTATCGCTATATTGCAGTCTAACTAATTTGTTCATTAAACGTTTTTAAACGATTAGAATAATAATTTTACATATTTAAACGGGTTTTACACAAACTAACGATTCGCCATAATACCAATTATTTTGCTTTATGTCTAAATCATAGTTTTTCGTCTACAATCTCACACGTAACTAATTTGATTAGAAAGTTTGAAAACTTTCAATTATAACTAACAATAAAATACGACTTAACAATACGCGTATGTCAAAAACAAAAACAACCTATTGACTTCAAATGGCCTTTAAAAATTTTAATTGAAGGATGTCAAATTATATTCGTTTGATCAAATTTGTTTTCCAATCATAATATTTTTGATTAATTATTATAATATATTTTTATCGTTAATTTTAATTATATTACGTAAAATTCGCTATTTAATAACTTATTATCAATTCCGTGTCTTTTATAGAAAAATATGATTTTAAAAACGTATTATTGCTAAATATTTTGTTATACTACTAATAATGTCAACTAAATAATTATATACTCGTATACGGTTCAATATTTTCCCGAATACGGTATTATTATTTAATATTAACCTTCTTTTTACTAAATATTTTGAAATTTTATTTAATACGATTGCTGAAATATTATAAATAAAATTGCTTTTCATCATGTTTACAAAATAAATGTTATTTATATATATATATATAAAAAATGCTATTGAAAGAATTTCTTTATAAGTACATATTGCAATATTTCGTACATTATTATCTGGTTTTTCATTTAGTTAAGTAGTACTACAATTAAACTGATGGAAGTTATTACTCTAAATAGATAAAAACGCATTTATTATAAACCAAAAATATACGTTTATATAAATGTGTGTGTGTGTGTACATAAATAATAGAAATACCAATAACGGTATATATAGATCCATGCAAAGGTAGCGATTGACACATGCGTGCGTTTGTTGACAAACTGAAACTATACGTTGGTTGTTTTTTCCTATACATAAACGATTAAAAACTTCGATATCTCAAGAACACGCAACGAACAATATTGTAGGAATTCGTGTAACCGTGTATTATTTTTATTTTATTAAATAAAGTAGATTATTAATATTGAATTGTTATTCGTAAGAAAGAAATTAAATTTTTTTTAAGTAAAACATGCTTAATTAAATGGAATTATCTGATTAAAACAAGTGTTATAGAAAAAAGTACAAACAAAACAAAATGTAATGACTATTAAATACGTGTCAAAAAAAATAAAAATGGAAAATTTTAAAAATATCATATTTAATTTCTAAGAAAAAAAATGTAGAGAATGTTTACACAAAAAAAAAGAATATATTTTTACGGACGAAACTTTAATTTTAATGCATAAATCTATTTGTAATATTTTCAATAAACTTCCGACGCTAAATGTTTTATTTATTTTTATCGAAAAATGAAAGTAAATTTATTAACTATTCAAATGAAAAAAAAACGCAACTAAAACCTTTTAAAATTCAGTAAATATTCAGTAAATTTTAAAAATACATATCTAATGTTTAAATGTAATGACTTCACATTCTTTAAAAATGTTACATAATAAGTACTTTAAACGTTATAAAAATGTACACCTAAATTAGATGGCCTAATGTATATTATATATTACTATAATATAAATACATATTCTCTGTACAAACTATATAATAAAAGTTATACAAATATTTTCACAAACATTTTATTTAAAACATTACACAAATGTACAATATTTATATTTCAACAAATCATAAAAATATAAAACACATGTCTTTACGTAATTACTGTTCTCTATCGAATACGCGGAAAACCTGTACCTGCGTGCCTGTTAAAACTTTCCTTCCGTTTTTTCAACAATAATAGAACGTTTACAATAGGAATTTCTGAACCAATGTGGGAATCGTCGAAAATCCAAATCAGTATTCTTGCGACCGCAACAAATAAAATAGAAATATCGATAATCAAAATCAAAACGAAAACATTCGGTTCCGTGCGTTGCGTCTGTGGGCACCAGACCTTTGTTGTTCATGCAAAAATAAATCTATGAATATTTACGGCGTATTGAATTTTAATTACGTACTACTATATTAGAATAATATAATTATATATTTATAAAGTATACAAAAAAAAATCGTTTTCGACGTATACGATCGGGTTTCGCGTTAATTTTGTAATAAAAATTCCCGTGGGTCTTAAACGAAAAAATATCATGTTCACAACCACACGGGTATTATGATAATATTTAATCAGTTCGTGTATATACTACGCTCATACGCAACATGCAAATTTGTCCTGTTATCAACCATTAGCGTGATCACGGGAAAAATTCGAAAACGCAGTATTTTACGTGTTTTAATTTAATAAAGAAACTTTTTTATGGCCATGGGAGTGCTTAGACTCGTGCAGACTAACGGTTCGATATAACGCGAACGTCTGTTGCTTTTTTTCTTGTTTTTTACGACATGTAGAACCTCTTAAGTTACATGCACACGAAGAAAATACATAACAATTCTCGTAATTTATGAAAACTTTAGTTGAATCCATTTTAGTCGTACCATATGAAACCACTCTAACATCAAATATCCATAATGGTTATTACGTTTAATTTTTATATAATGAAGTGTATACAATTTGAGTTTTAGTAATATTGTGTCGTTTGACAGTAAAATCGCGTATTGAACGAAATTACAGTTTTTCAGTACTAATCATTTGTCACACATTAAAAAGTTTAAAAAGTTTCCAACCACGTGACTTCTAAAAACGAAACTCGAGTATCAAATTTAAATAACGTATACAATTTCATTATTTTGATTTTTACGAAGATCTGTCAAAATTCGATTTTCTTTAAAATATATACAAAGCATGTGCAAACGCTTAAAACTAATGTAATGTTATCTGACATAATATAGATGGCATATTTCACAACTTAAAGATGTTCCACTACAAATATGATGCCACCAAATACTGTAAATATCTAATCATATTGTCTCTCAAAACCATACTTATTAACCTAACTACACGACAACACCTTCACTCAAATAAGTAAACAATTTTCGGTTACGAAAAATCAATATAATATAACCACTCACCCACAGTACAAAGAAGCTATACTCATTTCACCTGTATATTTATCACAAAGGGACGCGATTAAGTTTACTGCACAATAAACTAAGTCTATATACCATATAATTATAATATAATATTACCTTAAACATATATTCAATCTTTGTGACAACGCGGAACCATTTCCCGACCATCGAAAACATAATATAGTATTAATCAATGATTACTAGACTACTGTTGCAATACTCTAAATTTTTCAATTCAAAAACAAAGTAGTGTTCGAAATCCTTTCTCGGCGGGGAACGGAAATATCTAGTTTGCGCGTAAAAGAATATCTGATAAAACATCTATAGCAATGATATCACATTTAGACTGTTTTTTATCCTTGAACAAATACGAAGGACAAGGACGAACATAACGTAAAATGAGTACGAAACCGCGAAGAACACTATGGAAAACGTAGCCTCTAGTCCCAAAATGGAACTAAAATTATAAAAAAGATATAATACCGAAAATAAAACCTTATTATTATACTATAAATATAAGCAAAAGGACAGTTTACCTAATAAAATGTATACATTTTTAAATTGTATAACAAAATCAAGACATTTACGTACACTTCTTTATCTCTGATAAAAAAAATTTAATAAAAAAATAAATACAATCAAATGGTTTAAATAATACAAAAAAACCCGTAAGAACGTAACGTTCGTGACGGATATGTATTATATTTTCGTCACTTTTTGTCGATTTAAATATAACTTATATACGCTATATAAATATACATATATTTGCATTTATATATAAATATATATATTTTTTTAATTTTACCTTGTATATAGAAAGATTATTTTCAACTTTTTTGTATATAGAATTTTTGTAGTCTATTCGAATTTTTTTTCGTAAACCTGTCACTTCAGCTAATACAATAGGGGACATTTCACTATATTTCTGCAGATTTCACTATCCAACCCTCTTTTGTTTTGTTAGGAAGTAGTGAAAAGGTGCTGTTTGAAACGAATTAAATTATACGCGTAAATAACAATGAAAGAATAAGAAGAAAAAAGCAGCTCATTAGACATAGGCGACTAATTAACCGACTCGTTAGTTCTCCAACAACAAACACTTAAATCGAAAACACGAGAAAAAGCCCTTCTTAAAATGAATACATAGATGTTAAAACCACCGGAACTGTCTACAGGAGTAACGTAATCCATTACCCGAACTTGACCGTCGTATAAAGGGGTAATTTAACAGCTGGGGACTTGAGCAGATGAGGTAATACCTTCCATTTTTATTTTTTGCGATGCGCAACGACTATGACTGTAAACGGTACAGTCGAATGTGCAAAAGAAATGGGTTGCCTACAGCCCCTCGAAATATATATAAGTACTCAAACCCGGTCTCGAGAACCCACTTAAAAAAAAAAACAATCGCTATATTAATCATGTATTATCGTTCGTTTGTCGGGACTTGACAAAAATGTTGTACACAAAAAAACATAACGTTATAATGATCAAACCAAAATCAATGCATATATATATATATTGAAAATCGAATTTTACTGAAAACTGTAGTATTTCGAGAAATTGAAAATAAAATACAACAATAATAGTAAAAAAATCAATATTTTATCGTTGAGTACACAAAAAGCTTTCGACGCGAAGTATTGTGATCCACGAGGGAATCCAACACAATACACGACAAACTATTTAAGTCATAGTTGTAAGCCTAATATCGAATACTTTTTCACATAAAAAAACCATCTAAAACTTCACTCTTTATAGCGAACTACTATATTCTGTGTGTCAACATGGAAAAAACATAAATAGAACAGCCAAACATACGCGAATGTTATACTATTTTTTACCGACGTCAAAATATGCTGCCGAGAAAATAATATAAAGTGTATAACAAAACGAAAGAAAAACCATACATTTTTATTATTGTATTTATAAATAATATAATTAATTACTAAATCACTACGGTATATTACGAATAAACGGTGTTTTCGAGAAAAACTCCAAAAAGCATTTTTCATTTCAGTCCAATACTAATTTAATTATCTCGAGTACAAAGATTATTTCGCCCGCCTGTTCTTAATGCGAACAACGGAAAAACTGTATATTCACAGTTAAATAATAACAATCTCATCACACACGAAATTCAGTTTCCCGATTGCCCTTGCCCTGTTATTAGTCCCACAAAGCATTAATTATATCATCAGCTAGACCAGAACGTAATGCAAGAATACAAACGACACTCGGAGATTTTAAAAGCAATCCCATTATCAGCTTACCGAATCCGTCGCCAAACGAACGGCTACAAGGATAAAACTGCTAACCTTATTTTCCACCGCGTCCCAGGCGTTCGTTCTTTCCAAATATTTCCAACACATTTTTAAGGTATACCACACAAAAATATATGTTGAAAAAAAAGCGTCTTTTAATAGAGCAGTAAATCTTGGTTGTAATCTCATTATAACCATTTTTTTTAAAACACGTTGGTTTTCACATAATTTTCTAGCTGATATACATGATATTCAATTTGGCGAGAAAACGTATCGTTGGGTAATCAACCGAAACAATTAATGGTCACAATAAATAACCGATAACGATTTCATCGTCCGAACGCGAGATAGCTTTTAGCACTATGAATAATACAATAACTTGGTGAATAAATGCATCGACTTCCGGGCATCTTTCATCCAACTTTTTGGTCCATCTACTAACAGTTTTATACCAAGTTATTATGTGAAAACGTGGATAATTAATGGGATGAAAAAAACGCGGAAGAAACTTGTTCCCCAAAAACACATATTCCCCACGGAACTTACGACAAGGTATAGGAAGCAATGGGGACGCTCTTATTATATAATATTATAAATTCGAGTCCAGTTCGATCGATGATTGTACATGAACATTGTAGCGTCCAAAAAAGCGTTCAGCCGAAACAAGACGTTTTCAAATATGTCATTTCATTGCAGATAATCGAATAATACCATAAAATATATTACACGAAAAACGAAAGAACGAAATGACTCGAAACCAAAAATCGTGAATTCGTGTCGGCCATGACCCGCGTTGACTTAAAGTTTGAACCTCAAAACTAAAGTCTGAAAAACTTTACCCGACCGTCTGAAAATACGAACACGTTCGATCGTTTATTTACGGATGAAAAAACGATCGACTTGTCATGCGTCAAATGAAAGTCGATGAGCTCCTATTGAACCGTCGCGGAAATCTTCCGAATATAAAAGCTACACGGGACGATCGTCGTCCTTGCAAAAATCTACATTTCACGTAACCTGTACGTAACGTCTTAATTACCGTAATTTAACTCGTTAATGTACAGCCTCTTAGAGCGGTAGGGGCGTAGTCAATTATATATATAATCACTTATTATTATTCCCACGAGACACGTTTGCTTAATTTACGAACGTTAAAAAAACCCGAATCCTCTTCGGGGTCCAATATCAGTCTGGCCGATCAAAGCAGCGTCGTCTGTCGCTCGGTGTATTTATAATGTATAAAAATAACGTAACGAACGCCGAGGGATATGTTTAAAGCGATACGGGAGAAGCGAGGGGCGGGAGTGGGGGAGGGAGAAAATTGTTCAAATACATTACGCCGTCGTAAGTTTCTTGATAAATATTTACGAAGCGACTATGAAAAAAAAAAATAAAAAAAAAAAAAGGTAAAAAATATCCCCCTCCCCGTATTTGAACGTATTATACAAAACGCGTCTAGCGTACGGAGAAGAGCGAAAGTTTTCAGGCCGGTTGTTCTTTTGTTTTTGTTCTTTTTTTTTATTTTTATTATTATTATTATTTATTTTTTAAATTTTTTTTTTGTACTTTTCTATGTGTGTATAATGCCGTTCACCGTAAAAGCACCCTCGAGAATATTTCCCGTGAGATGATTCCGGCTCCACGTTACGAACGAACAACGGGCATTGTTCGCATTTTGTGATTAAACGCGCGCGCGCGCACACCAGAAACCCACGTACCGGTAACCGCGATCGCAATAACGACCGATGGCCAACAGAACGTACCGTGTGCCGGCGGCAGCGTAACAACGACGAGTAATCGACACGCGGGCCGCAGGTAGATTGCAATACGGCGCGTTCGAATTCCGTCGATGATCGATTTGATGTAGATTTAACTTGGATTTAAAAAAAAAACATTCCGTTTCCGTAGAAATTATATCATACGGATAATACGGTTCGCTTATATTTCGTTTAATATATTTTAATGATAAAAAAAAAAAAAATGATAATAATAATACGAAAGGATAATATCCGGAGGCGGAAATGTCTTAAATTCGAAAATAATACGACGAGTCGACACGTGATATGACACTATATTTCCATATAATTCCTCCAACCAGCGTTGTACATAATATATATATATATATATACATACCGTTACGAGTTTTAATACCCGTCGTGTTTTCATTAAGTCTGAAATACCATAATATAGATATTAAAAAAAAAAACAGCGCGTTTATCGTCACGTCTCGGATACAAAGGGATTATTATCATTTCACCCAAAGATAACGTTAATGTTATCGTCATTTAATATATTTATATGTGTGTGTGTGTGTGTTTTTTTATTACGACGACGTTCGAATAAGGTCAATAATGTTCGGTGAGATCCAAAAGCCCGAATACGGTAGGTTTTAGATTCTGAACGAATAACGTACTGATCGCGAACACCTTTTCGTGTAGAACGAGCGCTCGAAAGGTTTTTACGTGCGTGACTTCATTGAACACACCTCGTGTATGTTATAACTTGTACACATTCAAATTTCGTATCCATACATATGTGCACGTTTAAACATTTTATTTGTCCGTAAAATGCTGGTCCTTATCGACCACGGACACGTTATACACAAAAAGTATAAATATAACTATTGTTTCTTTTTCTTTTTTACTCTTGAATTTTATATTCTTACATATTTTTTTTTTTTAACCGCTACGTATGTAGACTTTTGCTTCTGTTAACAACAAAATGCACAAAATTGGTCGACAATCTAAAAATATTATTTCAAGTCTCGCCGCGTACTTTGTATGCGAATATAGTAATTTCGTTATGATGTAACAAAAGTGAATTTAAAAAAAATATATATACGTACACGCATATATGTAGATGCTGTTTCTTTTTCACTAGACCGCACTACTCAATAATTCGCGAGTGTTGCTTTTGCCGTTGTCGCGATAAGAACACTTGTCGCACAACGACGGATAAAAACAACTGCGAAGTGTGTGATGACGGGGTAAAACAAATGTCACCCCGTCGTCCCGACACGATCCATTTGCAGCTTCCGTCCGATAGAGCTGTCACTCAAATCCGACCCGACCCTTTTTTGCACAACAGCTCGACGACGACCGCGCAAATTATAACGATCGGATTTCCCGTATCTGTATTTCGTGTGTTGTGCGTGCGCGCGCGCGCGTGTGCAATCGTTTTATTTATGTTTTTCCGCCCCCTTCGCGAAAATCCCGATCGAAAAACTCCCCCGGACGAAAAAAATACACGAATACGGTCCGGGACGAGATCCCTGTGGCGGACCGGCATCCGAGTTTTGTATGGAAACCCCGTGCACGCGCTCGCAGACGGATTTACCGGCCGCGCCGGCCCGTCTATATTTTAGCTTTGGCTCTACAACAACTAATTAACAAACGAACGCGTATAATTACGAAACACGATTACGACGACCGCGACGCGATTTCCCGTAATTCCATTAAACGCGGCCGCGAGTTGCCCTCGTATGCATAATGTATGCGCAGTACAGCGACATAATACACACACTTATGTGTCGTATAACACGCGCGGTAGCCATGTGTTATATACGCCATACGTTACAATCACGCGAGACCGCGAGAAATCGACGGTTTAAAAATGATAACGGTATATTCGCGGTCAATCGATACTAGTTAACGAGTACGTTGTAATCGAGCTGCTCGGCGCGTTAATTTTGTTTTTTTTTTTTTCAAAAACTAACTATTTTTCAATGTCTCGCGTCGTTTTTCACGCTATTTCTTTAATGCTCATTTGACGATTTTAACTTTTGACCGGGTTACTTGGTTCTCAACGTTACTCTTAACTTTTGAAACTAGAAAAAAAATATCAACGACTTCGGACGAAACCAAACAAATATTTTTTTTAACAGGTTAAAAATATTAGCTAACTTACCACTCGGTCTCACTAACTGTAACTAACGCGTATTTAATATAATTATAACAGTTGCAGATTTTAACGTTCGTGTATTCGTTGCATCACCCCCTCCTGAACTGGTATAGAACAACGTTCAAGACAATATTTCGCGAGTAGTTTGCACAAGAATCAGCAATTCTATGCCCGAAATTTACGATCCGTCGCCATTTTGTTGGAAATCATAAAACACGTAGATGTAACCTACGACTAACTTCGCGTGGTCAACCAGAGTTTCGCTGGATTTTCGAAATGTCTATCGTTTGAACCGTATTGCGACGGGTGGGCCGAGCTCGTGGACGCCGGTCGTTAGTATGGTATATTTTATACGAGTATATGCGCAGTGTCACCGTTAAATCCGTTAGGAACTCGTTGATATTCAAGAGACAGGTAGAAGAAAAATCTATATATAAAAAAAAATAATAATAAAAATAAGCTGAAAAAAGCAGCTAAGAAAACACTGTTTGACAGATCCATTTCGTTTGTATTGTTATGTTTGTACGATCGAAAAATTCGCTTCAAGGCGACCCCAGCTACAACACAAATATTTTTTGACGGAAATAAAATATCAACCGATACGTTTGGGAAAAATATTTTATCGTATATATTTTATATATATATATATATTTTTTTATGCGTAATATTATGTTTTTTCTTGACAGATATTTTATATCGGTTCACTTTAATATTTTTTAGAACGTGATTTTTCGAAACAATCATCATTGTCGCTACGGCCGATTTCCATAATACGTAATTATGACTTGGAATAAATAAAATAGGTAAAATATACACGAAAAAAAATGTTAGCTAAATATGCCTATTATAGTATTATTTAAATACAAAAATCATTTAAAATTGTTATATTAAAAGAGCAAGAACTCGAAACATTTTTGACATCGAATCAAACTGAAAAAAATTACAACTATAATGTATAAAATATTTATTATATAAAGAAACAAAGTTGTACATATGTAATCGTAAAACTCAGAAGCTATGGAATCGGTTTTGATGGAATTTTCACAGATGTTTTGCATATGATGTCCTGAGTGTTATAAGCTATTTTTCATTTCACTATCTCATCGTCATCAGACAGACAAAACCCAAATATAGTGGTTTTAGTGACCATGTACCGGTGCATATAGTACGTGAATCCGGGTTAAATCTGATTTTGTAGCATCACATCAATTCCGATAATAATTTGTACACGTTTACTTTGTTAATTAATACAAAAATAAAAGAGCGAATATTATTATACTTGTGTACAGTAAATTCGTAGTTAATTTGCCTAAATATTTTTAATACGTGTTAATATACACATGCGTACGAACATTTAGGACGACGCTTAAATCGAAATGAATACCACATAACGTATTGTATTTGTTACGTGACGTTTCCGTACTTGTTCGGTGTGCGATTTTGGATAATTGCTCCTGATATTAAATTATGATATTAATACACCAACAGCCACGTCGTATTAGTTAGACCGAACATGTAAACCTACGGCCTGTAATACGAATAAATTTTAAATCCGGAAACGACTATTATAGTAACGATATACCATTCAATCCATACTATGTAAACGTCGATTCAACTACCATAATAACAAGAGTTCTATAAATGGATGTATATCGTGTATGTACGCAATATATAATATAAATAACAACACAGTAACACGAATATTTTAACGTTTCGACATTACAACACACATTTCAAATTCATTACGTTTGTTCATAGCAATAAAATAGTTTATTTTAATGTATTTAAAAAAAGGTTTTTATACTTAAGGTTATTCTTTTTAAAAGATTACTTTTCTAATGACAGTTAAATATCAATTTTATTTGAAAACGTAAGGAAATTTCGAATAGCAAAATAAGTTACTGCTGTCGATAGTAACACGATATTTCCTCCCTTATTCGACTAACTGTCAATATTAATCAATTGTATTGGCACATTTATATTGAAAAATCGAATTTCCTTTGAGAACAGTAAAAAAAAAAATAACAAAAAGAAAAAAAGTCTAACTTCTTTCTTTGGGACTTATCCCAGTGTAATTTTTACGAACGGGCTGCATTGCAATTGTATAAAATAAATAGTAATATTTCATTTTTCGTGTTTATATAATTTTATGTTCGGTGCGTATATGTTTTATTTCAAAATAAAATACTTATTACAACGCAAAAGTTCGTACCATATCTGGAAAAAAAATCGATTAATTGAAAAATAAAAATCATAGAATTTCATTATGTATATTTACATTAATAATATACTATATTTAAATGATTTTAACTAACTATAATTAAATACAAATTCAAAAAATATCAATACATTATGCAGTCACATTCATTCATACCTATCATATTTTGTAAATAAAAGATGCAAAAGATTTCATTTTCGAAAGCTAACATCGATCACATGAAATATGTAATGTATTTATAAATAATAAGAAGACAATATTTTCGATTTGTCAACATACAACAAATCTTCGCAAAATCGAGTTATCAAAAAAAAAAAAAACTATTAACTTTTTTTGCAATTAATGAGCATATATATATATTTATATTTAACATAGTTATGAAAAATGTTGTCTGGGTAGAATCTTAAACATTCTTTCCCCTCTTTTGATAACTTGTTGCCTAAGCGTATTATTATATTTTGGTAAATTTTAATTTTATTTTTAGTTTTAAAAATTATTTAATTTCGCAATCGGTTTTCAAAATTTTATTCAAATGTATAATAACCCGTCAAACGAACAAGAAGAAGGCGACTTAAACGTATACAATATTCTGTCGTGGTACACGGAGGAGGAGAAACTTGTCGCATTAAAATGCATTGCACAATTCGAACATCAAATGTTACCGTTTTCAAATATTATGGAACAATAAATATATGTCGTGTATCACACGCGCTGTAATTTGCATTTCTATAGTTGGTATTTGAATCGTATTCACGTATGGTACTTGACGATGCGCACGTCTCATACAGATTGAAACAAATAAGTTTCTGTCGTCTAAAATCCGCCGCGCACGCAACAGTGTTTTTCATCGGGACGATATACGGCGCCTGACAAATAATTATTATTCTGTTCAATATTCAAGGGTTCTATTATAATTCTTTTAATTATTATGAAAATAAACTTTTAAGTCATTGAACAGAACAAAAGTTAATTGCATTTGTTAGATCTCCGTCGGACGCCCAATGCATATATACATAAAATACATATATATATATAGCATAAATGAACACGCATACAGTGTAATTTTCGGTCAAGTTGGAATACGATTTATGTCGTAATATGTGGCAATAAGTGTTCGCTAATGACGTTCGTGTAGATTTACGTATAATATTTGAATACATTTAAGTAAATTAGTCCGGCTTTTTTTTGTATGTATTATGCCAAATAATTGTGTTTCCAAACTTTGTATCGTGTGTATTTCATTTAAAACCAAACTATACAATATTACTACGATAATAAAAACGTTTCCGTTTTATCGGATTTTCACCACAGAGAATAAGTAATATCGAACGTATAGCCGGCAACTAGAGTATCACGAATCATCGTTTATTCCCATCAATAATACAAATCTCGTATGTTTCTTCCTATACCGTTTCACGCGCGTGTAAAATAAACTCATTAGGATCGTAGTATGTATTGCAAGGGTAATGAAAGTGAAACACAAACTCACTGTCTGTACATCTCGTCAGTAATTTTCAAGTCGATTTTGTCGTTACAAAATTCACGAATTACTAGTCGTCGGTTCTACTGTGCGTTTAAATTTAAATACGATTCGGACACTTCGACTTTAACAAACAAAAAATATGAAAAAAACGAAAATTCTTCAATACTTGCTACGAATTTATCGGTTCAGAGACTTAAGGACTAAACTCGCATAAAAAAAATGTCGACTCTTACTCGAGTATTAAAACGTTTTATTATAAATAATGACACTGCGCGCGAATGAAATGTCGAACAAATCATTGTTCGTGAAACATTCTGAAAACAATAGAAATGAACGGAAACAAATGTTTTTGTTTTTCGATGGAAAATTAACTCGCTCCGATTTATTATGAACGCCGAATCGTCATTATTGTACAATACTGATCCTGTCGCTTTGTACGCTCGAAACGAATCGTTAGACGCACAACTGTACCGCAATTGCCTATCCTTAGCGCCGAATGAACGTTGTAAACGTGGACGATTTCCACGATACATTTTTGATTTTTAAAAAAAAATCCTTGTATTGTTTGTCATATGCAGGCGTTCGCGCGGATTCTGTTGTATTTTAAAAAACGGTCGGTCATTGGCCGTCGATCGGAGTGATCCGGAACTAGTGAACCCCGTTGTTTCGTTTTGGCCACCACGATTAAATCGGTCATGACAGAAATTCGTATGTTAATAATGATAACGTGACAGTAAGATTGATCAAATTCCACAACAGTGCGTCGGTTAAGCTTTACAATCTGACCAATAAAAATATCAAATATCAAAATTAATTGATTTCGTTTTTTTTTCTTTCAGACTTTTCTTATACACGTATCCGCATTTATCTATAAATAATGTATACCGTAAATAAAAAAAAAAAGAATAATATTTAAATTATATTTGATAGTTAATAACTGAGTTAAATTTATTCTTTTTCACTGACTATATCGACCCAACTCAAATCATAAAACGTACTCGCCGGTAGAATTCATATTATTAATGTGCATGTTAATTAAATCAGTGACTCGAGTTTCGAGAATTCGTAAACTATTAATATATTTTAATTTCGATTCTAATCTAGACGCAAACACAACATCTCTCAAATGTGTTTTACGTCAATGCGAGTATAATAACGAATACATAATTATAAAATCATAAATAAATAACGTAAAACGTAAGTGTCAATAATTTTATTAAAAAACAATTTTCCATTGCAAGAGCATTTTCAACCAAATAGAGGAACTCTTGTTATTAATTATTATTGTTTTCAATTTATTCTCTTCGTGAATTTTATCATTTGGGAAATAATAGATTCATTATTGTTGGTTCATAATTTCTTATTCGAATCAAAATGTGAAGGAATTAAAAGAAAAAATAATTGTTCAACGTTACGTCGTAAACATATAAACGTACTGTAACAAATATACTTGTTATTTTTCGTTTATGGTTTTTTTGTTGCACGTGAACGTAAATATAATCGCGTCGACTGTAATCGAATACTTGGTCGAAAAGTGGTATGTAAAAAAGCACTTGTAAAGTGTGTAAAACAAAAGAAAAAATAAACAGATGTGATGCAAAAAACTAAAATGCACCGCTTTTGAAAAAAAATATTCTCATATATATATAATGTATATTATAATATTAAAAGTACTCGTATTAGGCACACGACACTTCATTGTGCACAGACGAGTTTCAATAACCCAGAAAAACATATTTTCAAAAAAAATTTTTGTAAATACTTAAAGTATGTACAACAATTTTATATTGTTGACAATAAATTATCGTGGTTAGTGGTTGCAACTTACGTATTATTTATACTTTCTGGAAAGACTGGTATGCCAATTATTGTTATGATTCTATAAAATACCGATAAGCAGCACTGGTGTTTATTTGAACACACACATATAAAGGAAGCGGGTCGGAATTTCATTTGTTTTAATGCTCTACTAATTAAACATAAGGTTTCATTAAATTTAAAAAATGTATTCATAGGGGACTTTTGATGAAAGTTAATAATTTTTGTCTGTAGAAATTTAAATAAAATAATTTAAGGCAATGTACTAAATTTAAATTGTGCGTACTATTAAACTAATCAAATTAAATGACGCAAGTATATTAAATTTATATAAACGTAATTATACGTTATCTTCATTATCACTTATTCATAGTTGTTTTATTCATATTTTTTAGGTTTACATAAATTTATAAAAGTTTTGCAAAAAATTCAATAAAACACTATAATAAATATGCTAGTTTGTGGACAGATAACTAAAATAATTTTAAAAATTAGTATTTCATAATAAATTGATTATTAAGTGTTATTGCTCATAATTTAATACTACAATGAAAGTACATATTTTATAATTTGGGTTTTTAAGGTAAATTTAGATTTAAATATTTAAAATAAAATTTGACAATATTTTTATAAATTCTTATTTGTACACATGAAATTCAGACCTTTAATATTTTCGAATACACCATGGAAAGATAGAAAAAAAATGTTACTGCTGTTTAAATTTTTAAACAATGTGGAACGTATTCATTTTTTACTCGATTGGATAAAATCCAAATGTTTCGTACGTTCTTCATTTGATTGCTCGCGTCCGGTTTTTAGAGCGTCATGATGAAACGAACAAAATTAAAAATAGCCAAGCGTTATGTCCATAATCCACATAATGAAAACCTAAAAGACCACGGCCGGTTTGCGGTTTTTTAATTGTTTCCTTCTAATGATATAATTTCTTCGTATCATCGTTACACACGTGTTTGGCTTTTTCCAGTAGTTTTATTATATCATATTATAAAAATCAATGTTTATGCATCACATTTCTACGACACTACCATCGTATTAACAGTTTTCAAATAAATCATTTTATACCTACTTCTTTTTTGTATTAAAAGGCGTCTTTTTATAGTTCTTTTTAAACATATACGTACTCGTACTTGCGTTTTGTCAATATTAAAGTCATTAAAATGCTTACGCAGACAAGAAAAAACATCCCGTTTTTTATGTATTTTTTATAATAAGTTCACTACCTATGTGAATTTAATTTAAACAATTATATGTAGTAATAAAAAATACAAACAGATATTTCACATTCGTTTAAAGCTGCTGTTCATATATTACATACATCAAATATATACAGTCTTTATTATTATTAACGTAATGAACGTAACGCGTTTCGTAATTGCATTACAATTTGTTTTATTTAAAGAAACTTGAATTTCAATAACCTCTCAAACTACTGTTACACAAAAAATAATTAAATAGAAAAAATAGTTATCAATGTCTTTTCTTACAAACATATTTTTTTTTTATTTTTCCGTTTTATATTTGGAAACAAACCCGGTCGTCGATAGACAATTGTATGAAATTGTAATCGGCCAGTGGAATAGTAAAAATAATAATTAACCTTTTTTGTGATCCACGTCCGTGCACAAACAAAACGCATTCATTTTACTTGATCAAAAACTCTCATATCGGTAATAATCGTCTGTTTTTTTTTTCATAACACGCTGCATCATTCATCAACGAATATTTTAATATCAGACATATCATAATAGATGAATATATATATGTATGTTATTCAAAATTTTACGTGCTCTACAAATTCTCCAATACATTCTATATATAAATATTTGAATATACGAAGAATACATTACACACACAGGCCGATTTCCATAACAATGAACATTTTGGGCATATTAAAAACCACGCCGTATACACCTATTCGTATTTCATAACCACAAACGCGTATCCCTTGACACTCGCATGTGTGTGTGTGTGTGCGTTTTCATATCGGCCGTTTTGTATAGTCCGTACTAGACAAAAAAAAAAAAAAAGAAGAAGAAGAAATACGAAGAAAATATTACCATTTCGGATCTTATATTGAAATCCCACGACTCGGAATACCGGACGTGAATACTAATGTACACGACAAGGTGTACGTAATACATAAAAACTCGGCGGCTCTGACTGGAAGTTAGGTACGCGCGTACAATGTTGTGCAATAATAATGAACGCGCTAAGAAAATAACACGAAACGCCCATCGCACCCGCCGCCGCTGTCCGCGGTTAAGTATATATGGCGGCGCGGGACCGGAATTTTGGAAATTATGAATTCTACGAGGTTACCGTGTATTATTATTCTACATGGTCGGCGGAACGGGGCGGACGACGGGCACGCGTGCGATCGAAACGCGGTTAGAAAACGTAAAAACCGGACTAAATTAATAACCTCCCGTACATTTTAATCTGAAAGACGAGTTGTTACGCTTGAAAATAACCGTCCGAGTTATCCAAAATGTACTCGTGGCAAAAAAAAAAAATAAAAACGAATTTAAAATACATTACGTTTCGTATAGGCTGGCGGAGGAGATCGTTGAAAACGACGACGACGGTTGGTTGTTTTTATTTTCGGTGCTTTTTTTTTATTTTTTCATGCCACGAAAATTACCGATTTAAGTTACTCGAGAATAAAAAAAAAAAGAAACTTAAATATGTACACTTGTATTTATTATTATTTCGTTGTTTAGATTTGTTTTTTTGTTTTTTTATTCTTATATCACATCGAGAGTCAAACTTTACGCCCAAGTGCCCGACACCATAATGTACAGTACGTTCATCTCTTAATTGTTGTTGTTGATATCTTCTTGTATGTGAATTCACTTTTGGAAACTTTTCCTGAGTTTTCACTTAAAATTTTTATTTATTCTCGACAAACACGATTGTGTTTCTCCGTCTGATAACGAATTAAAATATTATACCGTTACTTGTTTTTAACCGTCTCTAGAATTCCTCCCGAAAACTGTCATGATTTCGTTGAAAACACGCGTACATTCATTTGCTTTTAAATTACGCGCCTACCTATACTTATCTACTCTACGCTGTAACGCTACATTATGCTCCCGTAGTTTTTCATTTTACAGTGCCTACATACGGTGTGTAGAAGTTATGTTTATGATTAAAAGACGTCGCTACATAAATATGTAATCGTACAATGCGCGTGAGATTCAAGAAATTTTATATTATATTTGTAATTTATTCTGTTTTTTTTTTAGCGAATATTTCACGTCTATACAGATTTATATCACGAACGTGAACATTCGATTGGAATTATGTATATACTGGTCAAAACTTATAAAATAAATTAGTTACTCAAAACATTTCAAATAACTTTTTTTAAAGGTTATAAAACTAATAAAATGAATTAGAAGATAAATTAGTTCGAAATTTAATTTAAACTATGTTGAACTTGGATAAATACTTCGTTTTATTTAAATTTTAAACTAAATTTACATATCCAAATTAAATCATTACAACACATAAAGCCGTGTATGTTATATCGAATGGTAAAAAAACGAATACTGACACTAAATAACGAAATATTAATTATGAGAATATTTTATTAAAATCCCACAGTGTATTTTGTATTTGTTACTATTTATATATTTAGTGAATCCAGCAATTATATACAACAGAAAATTAAATGTATTGTGTACATAAAATTTTTAAATTGTTTTAAGCTTTGAAACTTTCCTCTCGTAATTTCTTCCCACTGAAAAAATTGACAAAATTTTTTTTTAAACATTATGAATAATTGTAAAAATGTTAAATTTATCATGAAATCCTTTTTCAAATGAAATATCTTTTGACCATTGGGAAAATTATATAACTACAAATGTTAGTAAAATTATTATTTTAGATAATTAGTAGTTTTGAGTAGTTATACGTTGCGACTAAAGGAATCACAACAGTTTTATAATAATATTATACTAATGTGTAAATAAAAATATTCGTTTTTCTCAACTATTCAATATGCTTATGTTGTATTTTAAATAAACAAGCAGTTAAACTAAATTGAATTATATTTATTTTAAGCAGCCCATTTTTAAATTCTAATTTTAATTTATATATGCACATATATACATATACGAATTTTCATATAATATATAATTTATAATAATATATAACATATACTCATATATAATTTCAAACAATAGCCACTATTTTATTATTTTTATTGTTTCCCTGCGCCAGCAGAGTACCTATATCGATCTCATAAAGTCCCGAGAATTAAACACCTGCGACTTATCGGATTAACCTGATGTGCCTACTACAGAAATTCGCAATTAGCGGTTTGACGGAAGTTTGGATCGTTGTATATGTCTACGGCCTATGTCTATAAACCGCATCACACAACAATAGACACAAATGCTTGTTTCTAACAAGTTGTTATGTATACAAATTGCCCGTTATCAAAAGGGTTACTCAAACTAAACGATATCCTTATAATCCTCTTTCCAAACCGCTTAATTTCATCTATGTTATAATTCGTTTTGCTTTTTTGTCTTGTATTTTTTTCACTGTGAAACGCGTCGCCTGCCAACGCATTCGGTATATAATTTAATTTTACTTCGATATTGTGTATAATAATAATTGTTGACTATACGTATTTACACATATGAAATTACTAACAGAGTTTTAATAAAATTTAATTATTTTGTTCCGGAAATGTATATTTTTTTTTATTATGACTATTTGTAATCACAATGTATATGGGCGGGTCATAGGAAAATACGAATATTTAGAGTTTGAGTGTCAGATTTCATTAAAATTGTTTTAGAAATACGAGTGCTTACGAAATTTATTAATTATATTCGATTTATCACTGTGCATGAATGCTCAGAAGCTACGAAGTACTTTATGAACATTTTTCATTCGTATGTTTTTATAAAATATACATTTCTGGTTGTTTTATACTTAATTACATACAATTTATGTGTCATCTTGTAATATACTATATAAATATATTTAAAAGTCACGTTTGTTGAAGTATATGCATAAAACATAATATTGTAACGTTCTTTGTTGTTTGTTTTTAAATATAATACGATTTATATACATCATATTTAAAAACTCTTTGAGCTGATGCCATAAAGCATAGCGGTTCTGGCAGCGTGTATGAATCGGATGTCCATAAAACAGTGATGGGGGTCACGCGCTTCTATATTATTCACGTGCGCAATTTAAAAATCCATTATCCCATTTTTCGCGTGCATCGGCGACGAGATTAATTGTTTAACGTTATCTAAATTGATGATACGAGGCCCATTTTCGAACAGCGACTTCACGTTCATACACACGTCGTTTTGTTCCCGTAATTACATCGAACTTCTATATATTTGATTAGATAGTCGTATAACACTACCGACCGTGAAATAACCGGACGAAGTTTCCCCAAACAACGTTATTTATTTACGATTTCGGACGTTTTTCGTAGACGTCGTACGTTTATTTTTCCTAGATGTTCCGATACGCATTAAAAAAAAGTGTAAGTCATTTTTTTTCGTCCGATCAATATAATGTGTATATACTGATCTTGCAATGACAAAACCCGAACAAAGCCGAGAAAATGGAATATTCGAAAAGATCTGTCTTCGAAATATTGTCCGATTGAAAAAATATATAGTATACATTTTTTTTTCAAATTACTGACGACTAAAATTGTTCGATATTTTCAACTTTACATCGTCAAATTCTATATCAACTGTTTATAGACCAATTACTGTTTCCGAAAAGATTTCATAAATATTTATAATAATATGTTATACAACCGAGTTGAAAACATAACACCAATTCTTACGATTCGTGTAAACAAATACAATTAAAGGAATTTTACGTAAAGTTATCATTATATAGTACGGTGTACTTCCCACCAGCCAAAACTAGACTTTTAACATTTAAAATATATATCACTTCCTACGTTTAAGTCATAATAAACACGAGGACAACTAAAACAAAAAATTTTACACATAATATTAGAATTTGTGAAAACGATTTAATATTACACTATGCTGCCAGAGGAGTTTAATAAAATAATAAATTATACGATCGGTCATTTACGGTGTCGATGAATTGTATTCATCGATAGTGATCTACTATAAGTAATACGTTTATAAAGTTATAACGAATTTTAAGGAAAACAATATTGTTTCCAACATCAATATCATCGTTTTACCCGATGCTAGCACATTATTAAGGCATTGATGATAGATTTTTGACGCAGCGTGTGTTTTACAGAACACAAATCCGATATTTTAATCGACTAAATATCTAACACTAAATATCTTTCGTTTTATTAAATAGAACAACGACATAACTATAATTAACATAAACGTTTTAATATACGAATGTGACAAAAAAAAAAACAAATTTATATTTTCGATTTATCATTCGTTTGAACTCTATAAACATGCAGATTTGACGCGCCGCATCATCATACATACTCGTATTAGTATATTATTTCATTCGTAGACAAATTTGATGTTGGCACGAAAGTATATCTCATCGGTCAGCGTTTTATATTTAAAAATATAAAAAAACTGTTTCTGGTCAAATACAAATAAATCGAAACCGATTGGCAGAGGCTGATTGGCGTATCGGGGAAACCGGGAGAAGTTATCGAATAGGTCGTCGATTTCTGTAACGAACGTTTAATCATCGGTTTTACTATACGTGGTTTTTTCTTTTATTAAAATTGTTCAGGTTGATAAAAATTGTTCAGGTATAACATTTTACTGGGCTTAACAAAATAACGCTGAAAGTGCACGTTTCTTCGTAGTTTTCGAGAAAATCCAATATTATACGCGTATACGCGCTTCCGTCGCTTATATCTACGGGTGGTTCGTCGGTAGTAAACCGGAGGCTTTATTTAAAAAATAATAATAATAAATGAAAAACCAAAACCTATAAATTAAAAGGTTCTTTTAGGTTGGAAAATAAAATTATTGAATTGCAATATTTTTAAAATCTCAGCATTTTTTTTCTGGTGGATGTGGACAACGGCTGAATTTTAGGAGGGACGATCTATGTTTTTAAATTTAGATATTTTAAAATTTAATTTAATTAATTATAATAATAACATATTTGAAAAAATACAATTGTTTGATTATTTGTGTTCTCTTCTTTACACGCTTCTTATCTAAATCTTACGATACTATTACAAGCAATAAACTATTTATATTATTTAAACATCTAAATTATCAACAAAACATTTTACATTGGAATATAAAACTAAACTGAAATCTAAAACGTATACACGCACACACACACATATATATATATATATATATACATAGGATTTGTGATTGAGGAAAAAAAACAATAAACCAACCGAGAAAATTAGTATTAAAAAATTGTATTATTTATAATACAAAATAATGAACACAATCGTTTAAAATGTTATACTTTCTGCTTATGTGCAAGACTATCGACGCGTGACAAAAGTTCACGTTGGTATTAAGTAACGAGCAATGAACTAATCAATACAATATGACACGTTTGTAGGTTATTGATCTACCTGTTCTATATGGTACGTTCTGTTGGCGAAACTATTTATTTAGTAATCCGTTTTTCTCAATGACGGGCGGCAACGTTCGAAGAATATCTTAAGAAAATGTCACTAATAATTTCGCGACCTAACCTAACTAACCGTCTGTTCGTTATGCAATGTCTTATCAAACACAAAGTAATTAAAAGGATACGATTCTTATTTCGTCGTGTTCGACACGTTATTGGATATTATCCGGCACCGACTCAAAAACACATTTATTTGACGATTTGTATAGATAATAACAATAATAAAATATACAACAAACACACGATAATTGTATTTTTGAATGACACGTGAAACACGACATACAAATTCCGTTTAGACCGAACGAGAATACGTTCGAAAAATAAACTTAACGCGAACACACAAGATTAAATAGATATGTTTTAATTTCGGTCGAAGTACACGTATAAAATATTGATTTAGTAAATTAAAAAATTAGTAGCCAATCGTGAGTCCAATAGACCGAGACGTGCGTTACGTAAAACCCGATGACTCACGTGAATATTTACCGTGTTCGCTGAGAATATAATTAATATACGTGTTCACGTCTCGCACAATCGTAATTCGCCATCGGTTGTGAACACATTACATAACATGTACAACCGGGAAGAAAACTGTAATTAATTTCAATTATAAGCTAAAACTAATTAATTACAGGGGAGACTTATTGTATTTTTAGGTTTTTGTAGACTGATACGGAATTCACAAACTCGGATATTTCATTTTCCTGTACGCCTGTGTTATTATAATATTTCATTTATTACGCAAACGTGTGGGTCGTCATTACAATATTATACTAACCTGTGCAACTTAACGATTTTAGTTAAAATGAATTAACTGATAAATTAGTTTTAATTCTACGTGGATAACAAAATCACCACACGCGTGTAATATGTTACTCGATATTACGAATGCACATTCGCAGATTCGATACCAATTGAATTGGTCTTAATAAAAACGATCTGTATACTATTAAACAGAAACGAAATAATCGCACGGAAACTTTATTTAATATCTGTCAAATGTCAGTAAACGCCATTAATATATTCAGTTATATTGTTATTCGTAATATATACGCACAGTGACGTCATAGTCGACCAATAATGAACAACACGATATACGTATAAATCGTATTGTGTTTGATGGATCGTGTTGCACAACGAAACCTCCTCAGATTATCATTATAACGGTCGATTTTCAAATAATTATCCTATTATCTATGTTATTATTATTATTATTATTATTATTATTATTATTATTATCCTATTGTTATACTCGATGGTGTTTTATATATATTTTTAAACTGTGAATTTAACGACGAAAATGTCATATAAAGCTAATAAACAATTTTTAATTAAGTCTACGTGGAGACCGTTAAAGCGTTAATATTAAATTATGTATTGTTTAAAAATCGTAAATTTACTTTCTTAGCAAACTTTCATTACCCTTCTTCAACGTGTGTATGTGTGTATATTACAGTGATACCATTCGTGAGAAAGATACGAATAAAACATTAATACACATCTACGCTTAATTTTTTTCTATCGGCGATTTCGAAACATTCGTGATTTTCAGGAAAGAATCCGACTGTGTCCGAACGAAATTTCTGCCTTTGTTCCCGTGAATTAAAAACAAATTTAGTAGTTAATAATATCGTCTCAGCATATATGACTCGTATTATACGACAAATTTTTAACATTATTTTTGTAATCGAATAATGTAACGCCATACACATTTTGTCGCTTTAGGCATTCATAATGAAATTTTGTTATTCCAATTTTTTCAAAGAAAAAATTAGTTCATTCGATGAAATCTACAAGCAGTATATCACATTATATAATTGAAAAAAAATTGTTTTTTACACTCATATTTTATTACGATCGATAATCTTCACACATTGTGTTTTGATATATACTTTTTATTGTTAACTGTCAATTCCCAAAGGCTGAGCCGCCGAACTTGCCGCATCGCTGATACAATCAGAAACAAGACAGATAAAATTTAATAAAACCCAAAATTCTTCAATTCCCCGTTATATCTTTTTCTTTTTTTTCACTCGAAAATACATAGATGTTATATTTTCCCGTGTTCGTACACTACGTATTACTACAGTACGTTCGCAGTAAAATTCCTCAGGTGGATGACGACCTTAGGTTAGAATGGTGTTTTTGAAATCGACAAGGAGTATTTCTATACACAATTTTTTGTACAATTGTTATCTCTTTATGTGCACGCATGCACGTTACTATTTTAGCTTCAGATTCGGATAGGCTAAATTTTGTTACGTAGTTTCAGTCATGTGAACTATGATTCTGATTCGTGAACGAAAATTCGAACTGTTCGTATTCGCACTTTTCTATGCTTTTGGTCAATTTTGTATTAATATTAATATTAAAGGATATGGAAACACGTATGTTTCACATACCAAAAATCAAAAAAAGTTTTTTTTTAAACATCTGTGTTATGACCATATTTTATTAGTTACGACACGTAACAATCTCCTATTTATAGAAATAAACATTTAAAAAGCGTAGTTCACAGACCGTAATTTTATTTCTTTTTCATAAAAAAGAAACAAAATTATCCAAATCCATAAAATAAATTAACAAATACGATCGGTTTAAATTTAAAAAATCAGAAAATATTTTAGAAATATTTCCACCTATCCGATTTAAAAAATTAGACATCACTTTTTAAAGCGAATCAAAGTTATATAGCGCACGCATACGCTGAAAAGGGTAAAAAAAAATCGAAAATACCGAAAAACAACATTTCGGTCCGAAGCTATCCGCCTGGAAAATTTAGTGCATACCGTTAACCAAGATCACGCCGTATACGTAATATACTCGCTTCAAAACCCGTATAAGATGAAGTAGTTTAACGGAAATTATTTTGTTTTGAAATATTCAAAAAGATCGTTTCTCCCATCGAAATCCGGCGACGCGCTCACGACCGCCCTGGCGTTATTTTTCCGCACACGATAAATCATACGATACACGTTACACACTAACCATTGTAATCTAATTCCGAACGGGTAGAAACTCAGTCCCGCTGCGTTTCACACGCCCGCCAACGAACAAAACACATAACGAGCGCAACGCAACATACTCACATGCCTCCAACACGCGCGCGGTTTAATTTGACCTTACGGGGCGTGCAGTAGAATGACATAACGCGTCGCAGTAGAGAAAAAATAACGTATCATCATCATTTTACGCGATACGCATACACCGCGGAATATGACGTGCGCTTTCTAGTTCGACCTATGCAAACACGACTATGTTAGAAGACATCATTATTGGGGAGTTGATGGCGGAAAAGTATTAAACGTTACGCGCTATGGCGGTGGCAACGACGTTTTAAAATAAATGTTTACTATAAAACCGTAGAAAAACACGCGCGTAAACGAAAATGATCGTACGAAATTCCCGTGTTTGTTTCTCGTTGTGTTCACCGTTATTCGGCCAACCGTTTGTATACAAAATAATAGTAATAATATTTTCCCTCCGGCGATCGTTTCGCAACTGTAACAAGAGATCCTTCCTTAGAGCAGTTTAATTAGTCATTGTAACTGGAGCAACATAGAGGGTTTTTAGACCGTATACTAATAACAGAGAAACAGAAATGTTTGACACAACGCAAAATTAATAGGTCCGTAAAATATTATAAACCAACTGCTGTAACTATCGTTTGGAATCGAATAATTAATGATAACACGTTCAATTATTTATCAAGTAATAATGTCATATAGATTTCATTTATTCAATTTGTTGTACTTTTTCCACAATTTTCGGTACTTTTACGCTTTATTTCAGTTGCTTTTTAAGAGTGTTATAGAAATACAACGTCCGAACTATAATTATGATTATTTCGAATATTAATATTCTAAAAAAATATGAAAAACATTGATATAGCTTTAACACACTGAAAACGTTTATAACGAGTAGAATAATCACTCGTTATGTTAGGCCAATAATTAAGTAGTAAAAATAATCTGTATTTTGAATTTCAAAATATTTATGATTAAACGACAAAACTTAAAACACGTCTTTTTTTCTCGTTTCAGGATTATATTGTTTCTTATTCAATGATGACCGAGTAAAAGCTCACTGAAATTTGGAAGAATTCAAAAAGTGGTTTATTATTTGAACACTAGCCACAAAGACTTCAACTGTCCGTTTAAAGGTAAGAATATATTCACTAAAGCGTATTATTAAACATTAATATAAACGATACCGCTGTGTTTAATAACATTTTCGAGCGATAATTGATTTTCCCCAAACCAAGATATTATGATTTTGGTGGTTAATTAAACGTTTGTATTACCTTCATTAACATTTTTCAACAAGATTGTTTTATAATAACCGCACAGCGACTTTAAAAAAAAAATTAGTTTCAAAACACTTCAAACGTTTTAAATTTAATACTGAAATTTAACGTCGTACTCTGTTGTTTATTAAGTTGATAAAATATATTTAGTTAGATATTTCACATGAAAATAGAAAACGTTCTTTTGTACTCAAATTACGTTTTAAATGATCCCCACAGGGTTTTACTGTTCGTCATCAACAGGATGTTGTAAATAACGTGACGAAAATACACACACAGTGTATCTTTGTTACATATTCATTTTAAACATGTTGCGTAAAGTTTTAACGAAATAACTAAATTTATACATAGCATCATAATATTATATCAAACAGAAATATAATTTAACTGAAAAGTTTATTAGAAACTTAAAAGTCAAAACCCGCAGAAGTAACGAAATAATATTATTTGAACGGACAATTTCTTTTGTTACCTATTCTCGTCGAGACCGTTTAAATTTGTATAGTGAAATTTCAAAATACGTTCCGAGATGGTAATATTAAATACGTAATTAAACGTGTTATTGTTTATTATTATTATTTAAATAATTTAATTCGTTGAAAATCGCGTAATCAAATGTACTTTAAAATGCAACAGATCTAACTATATATTATAATTCTTACGTTAGACACTTGGTAAAGGCGTTATTAATTTTTATGTAATAATAGAGTAATATTGTTCTGGAATACATGACGATGGTTCGTTTGATGCCTAGACGACGGGTAACGCTGTCACGTCAGTGTCCATTCGTGCCAGATCGTTTTCAATTTTGGACCCCGCCATAAAACGTATTCTACGATGAACAAAAAAAAAAATGTATTTCAAATGAAATTCAACTTCGATTTCGTATGGATAATTACAACACCGTACACCGGAAATCACTTATACTCGGGAAGCAAAAATACACTATAAACTTTCGAAACCAATTATAAATAACGAAGAGCCACAGGATGCGTAGATAACAAGATGGTTAGGAATTCTTTTTTTAATAGTACGGGAAATCAATTGTTAAAAAATCCCTTCGCATACAACATGTATGTGTATACAAGTGCGTATAAAAACGTACTACAGATTAAATTATTCGCGGAGCGATCTGTAAGAGACGTGCGGAGGAGAATATCAGTGAACGTACGGAAGGAAATTGTGACTCGTTATAATTTACTTTCCGACTGAATATTTTTTTTCTCTTTATTTTTTTTTTTATTTTTTTTTTAATTCGTTTCCTTCGACTATATATATATATACGCTTGCGAGGTATACGTTCCCCGCACAACGCTGCAGTCAACTGGCAAGTACTCGGCCGCACTCTTATTACTCTTTTAAACCTTTTGTTGCGAACACGTTTATTAGTCGTATACGACGTGCAACGGGCCGACTTCCGCGTGAAAAAGAAAGAATACTGAACACAACACTATGCATGTACGCACTTCCCGAAAATAATTACATATTTTTCATTATGCTCACATTTTTATTTGATTTAATACTTCTAGTACGATTGCGTACTCGTGATATTCGTCACGTGAAAAAACATATATCTCTGTAATTAGGTAATCGATATAATACAGTCAATGTCAGAAATATGAAATATTCGTTTTTAAAAAATTAATTTAGATAAGCGCGTTAAATTCCCAGTTTCTATACGTTTTTTTTTTAATTTTTAAATTGACTCGATAATTCGATAACAGTACGACAAAATACAATTCATTTTAGGTTGTCATTGGACTACCAATTTACGTCGTTATTTTTTTAAACAATGCATAAATAAATAATTATTTTATAACTGATATTTTCAATGTCGGCATTTGGTAACCATTGCAACGAATCGATCGGACATAACGGGGATATAAGGTATACTTATGCATAAAAACATAAAATGTATTATTATAGAAAATAACCTTTTATTTATTCTTATAATAGAATATCGCGATAAAATGGAATCTTTACATTATTTTTCAATTATAACAATACGATTTTATAACCCTATACCAGTGTCTCCCAACTTTTTTACCACCACAGACTACTTAGAGAACTTTTGATAGGTCAGGAATCACCTCAATTTTAGGAAGACCCTTTATTTTTGCTTATAAACAAACAAATTTTATAAAATAAAATAAAACTAGTTAAGAATAACTTCATACGTTTCATTAAGTGTACTGTACGATTTTAGTTTATTCCATGCATTCAATGCGCAAGTAAAATATAAAAGACATTTTTTTTAAAGTTTTTTTAAGTTACAAAATTATACTTATGATGCGCATTAGTAGCCTAAAACAAGTCAAGAATTATACTTTTTCCGATTTATTGAGAGTAACAAATAATATGAAAAAACTAACCAACCATTACTACTGAACAATATCATCAAATCGTACCAAGTAAATAATTATCAACGGATAAAAGTACCTAAATTAATATTAAATAATAAAATATTCTGCACGAGACAATATTAACCGGTATAAATACATTATAAAATATTCATGTTTGACGATCAAATGAACTGACAATTTAAATACGTTAACCAAACATTTTGGAATTCTGAACAATTCCGAATGTATCGTATGCTAATGTTATTATACAATTAAAAGTTATGACAAAAGTTTATATGTATTTTTGAAATTACATTATTAGAGATAAAAGGTTATTGGCTTATAAGGTCAATGCGAGTAGTGAGCAATAAAAATCATAATTCATTCTTTGCGTCAGTAAAAGAAATCTTTTTATCAGTTTCCGATTCCGGTCATAACTATAAAATGTTTACGGAGTAACGTTTACAAAAGGGGCAGCAAAGTCAATGCCTCTTCCGTTATACACCATTTGATTTTTACTTTTACCTAATAATAATCAATAATAATCTGTTTGTGAAATTGATTATAATTCCATGTCGATTCAAGCAGTTTCGACGTTTGGCATAATAGGGCATCGTTGTCTTTAGGAAATCGAAAGGAACGAGAATATGATTTTGAGAGTGTTTTGTTTTTCTACTTCCTCTGTTGGTTACGAAAATCCAAGCTACGCGACTTTTGCAAAACACATAATGTACGACATTTAAGATATAGAAACCAATAATTAAAATAAAAGAAATAACGTTGATTAGATAACGTGAAATATCACTTTATAAAAATCCAATCATAACTACAACTAAATATTAACATATTAATATCGTTCCGAAATAATACAAATTTTTTTTTTAACACACAATACTCGTGAGTGTAATAAACTCAATGTTTAGCCACGCGCATTACGAATTGAATAATATAAATTGATTTGCACACATTTCTGCATAATCGAAAAATTAGAATATTATTATTATTTTTCCTTTTTTTAACACCGGTGGTTTTTTTTAAATGAGTGTACAAAGCTTTCGTATATATATAATGAAATACGTCAAATCCGTTACAGATTTCAATCAAATTGTAAATTGTAATTTTTTTTACCGTCTCGCATTTTTTTAGTGTTTTTAGTTTTTGAGTTTTTTTTTCTCTGAACTCGTCTCGCGTTTATTTTCTAATGGTTTTTCTGAATATCACTAAGTGCCTCGGGAATTGCTTTCTTGGTACATCACTTTAGACGACTAAAAGTATGAACCAGATGAGATTCGTTACTTATAGTGTTGACAGACTGCAGTGAAAGCTATACGACAGCTATCGACTTTCGACTTGTGCATAAAGTTTGCGCGAGAAATCGCAGATGTGCTGAAATCGTCAATCAAACCGTTCGATAGTTTTAAAGCAAGGTACTCGGAAAACTTTACGTTTACCTGCGTAAAAACGTAATTCAATACATAACGCCGTTCGTTCCGTTCGACAAAATATCGATCAATATTATTATACGAGTACCAACTAGCCTATGTACAACCGCCAACAAAATAATGAATTGTAAACACGACATTTTCTCTCCGGTTAAATAATTCAAAATTGACTTTAAATTCATTTTCGCTTTCCTTCTGTACATACATATATATTATTTGTTAACAAATCGTGTGCGTTGGTGACACGTGGACGGTATCTAAACAACTATAACTTTAAATTATTACCAATCTATACAAAAGTTCTTTACACGTCTATAACATCCTTTTCCGTGTATGTAGATTTTCTTAATTATTTACATTCATCGGATATTGTTATACACGATTTATTATGTCATATTTATTTTTAAATCCGAACTGATGTATTTCTCGAATAATGCATGCCTAGAAAGATTATTAAACGAATATTTTCAAATTATTTTTATTGAAAGTAAAAAGTTTTTTATGCTTAACAAGTACTAGTTAATAATGTACGAAGAGATACTATTTATAAAATATTTGTGCAGCCATATTTAATTTCAAAATCGTTAGTCTTAAACCAAAATACGAATAAATATCGATTAAAAATAATTTCTAATAACTTCGTATTAATGGTAAGTTATTCATCGCACTACGAATACTTTCAATAAACATACGTAATGATATATTTCTGTAATTTAAACTTCATGGAAAATTATATGAACAATGTTTACGAAGCTTTTGTTAATTGAATAAAATAAATTAATAAACATAATCTGGGCCTAATACATAATCACAAAAATAATTAATAAATGAGCATCTTAACTGCTCCAAACTTTTCCCGTTATTATAATCCCGACATTCGGGTGTTTTTGACGTGCTGTCTGTGTTTTTAACACTTATCATAAATTAAATAAATCGATACAATAAATACACCCTCAGTTGACATAACATAATTCGTCCGGTTGAAAACCATCAACGTTTGCGACTGGATAAAAAGTAATCAAATTTTAATAATACTTTTCGAATTGCAATATTTATATGAAATAATTGTACGTAAAATATTGTTTGTCGGTCTCATTTTTTTCATTTTAAATTAATATCATCTAAAAACATTTTAACGCTGTTAATTTATATAAATTTCAATTCGAACATTTTGACAATAACTGTATAACAATTATATTTTGCATGTAACAATAAAAAAACATATCCGTTACGTTCATTCGAAAGAGACCGTGCACAATTAATTTGGTTTTTTTTTTTACTATTTCGACTATTAACGTATTAACAGCATTTTAATTTATGTATTTAAATATTCTATTATTTATTTATTTTTTTAATTTCTCGTCAAGTAAAACGTTAAAGAAAAGACACTGCGACCATGCAATGCGTCATTTATTATATTTACTGTGTTATTCGGAGTTTTGATGCTTACGGAAGACGAGTGACATATTTTTTTGCTCCCCCGTGAGATAAAACGTGCATTTATGATTCATAATACATTATTCACATTATGTCATATAGTACGTATAAATATAAAACAATATATTATGCACGCGGCTTAAACGGAACTCGGTGTACACATACAATTTTAAACGTTATTGCGGTTAAAAATATTATTATGATTTCAGATAACAGGTTTTTTTTTAAATATATAATTATACACTTTAAATAATAGTTATATTGTATAATTAAATATAATGTACACTACTATATAAATTATTTTTGTATAATAGATGCACATAATAATTGTATACGTGTTTTCGTACGAACTATATGGTTATTGTCGCTGTTCTCGCGTGTTCAATGAACCAATGGACATGTTCAATGTCCAGCAGCAATGATTTCGCATTTCTATTCTTTAATCGTTTGTTGAGAAGAAAAAAGAAATGTGCACTTTTGTGAAAAATTCCCAATGATTCCGTACCTGCGTGTACGTAAAAGAAATGGAAATTCGGCGTAAAAAATAACAATTTTATATCAATATCAAAGTACCGTCATGTTTCGGAATAGTAGTCAACCGTAACAAATCAATAAACAGACTTCTCAATTTATACTACGTTTGTAAATCTTTCTTTGACATGATGAAAGCACGTCGCGTGCAACAAATTATCGAATCGTGCCGGTGAAACGGCAATTCGAACTGTGTATCGTACAGTACATTTTAATTGAATTCCCGAACGCTCCGACGTTTGTCGTTTCGTTTGTGATCTTTTTTTCAGCGTGATAACGTAATCAATACATTCCCGTCCATTTTTATCCACGCAAATCTTTCCTCACCTACCCCCCTCCTCTTGACGCGTGCAATATATAGTATCAAATTCATCGGAATTTATAGGAATTCTAATAAACATTTAGTATTTCTGCGACCGTCACTGAAACATTTAACACTATTCTGACCAGTGGCGTACCTGTGAAACATTTTTATTTTTTGAGGGAGGGGGAGGGGCAAAAGACTTTGAAAAAGAAAATTACACTTTATCTAGCCGGTGGACGGGATATTTTACACTATAAAATATTTCATTTATATGCGATAAAAGCTAGTTTCTAATATTTTTATGTTTTTACATAACAAATATTTCCGAAACTCCCGAGAATGCCAAGGCATAGTAAATATAATTTCTTCCGCACAGATTTTTAACCGACAAAGTGGTAAATATGACTTATAATTTTTGATCCCGGATAATAATTCTTGTAAAATACAAAGTTTTAAGTAAAAAATATTGGAGCTCTTGTAAAAATATTTTACACCTTACAGTTTTTTGCGTGAAACTTTGTTTTCTGTTTTTAGGGGTTTTTTTAGAAAAGGTGATTACAGCATTCGTGTGAAAAATAAAATATCAAAAATATACAACAAGTTTTCTTTGAAGAACTACAAATACTTAGGCCATGCTTACGAAATGTAAACGAATGATAAATATAACATAAAAAACGTTTAGAGATTTAGAGACGAACATCTCTATATTAATATCCCTTCTACTTCAAACGGGCACTCTGAATATTTACATATTATATTATACAAAATTAATCGAAAAATGGGCATTATATTTTCATTGGATTCGTTCGTGATGTAAAATAATACGACATATATCGCCGAATTTATATTACGTCCGCTGTTGCAATAAGTACTATTGATGAACACGTAACTTGGATTAGCAAACGCAATGCATATCGTTATAATGTTTCAGTTTATGACATATATTATTAACGCATATTGGCTATGAAAAATTAGAAACATTTCAATGTTGTTTTATTTTTATTTCACAAACTAAAGTTAATAACGAAAAACACGTCGTATTCACCACTATACTTATCGTATCCAAATAATTCTGGATTTTTTAAAAATTTTCAACAATAACGGTAAATATATACTGTTATCTTATAACTTAATCTTGCCTGACCTCAGTTCATAATCGTAAAATCAAACGACCTAACCGCTGTTTTAAGGATATTTGATGTACGATTAACAACGTTGACATCCTACCATTAACATTTAGACGTAATGTATATTATTATTATTCTGAGTTCGCATTAATGTCATATTATTTCAATTAATTTGATCGTTGATTTCATTTTATATTCGAATAAAAAAAATCTAACTCACTGTTTGTACTGAAAAACTAAGTTTATAGCTTTATCGATAAAATTAAGTTATTGGATTTAGTGAATAAATACTTTTGAGTATGATTTTTCATCGATTGAATTAATTTAACAATTAATAATCATAATTTAAATCATAAATTAATGTGCGTGTCAGAATTATAATATGTATATATTATTTAGTATAATATGTTCTCTTTCATGGGACAAATTAAAATAAATTAGAATAAATCATAAACATTTCCAAAGATTAATCTTCATAAATAGAGCCTGCGGGTATATAAGAAGATATAAAAAGTGATTTTTATTCACATTATTATCTTTGACCTCGTTTATATCATTATTTTTTTAACTTTATAGTCTCCGTACCTGCAGGCGACTGTAAGTATAACAAAGCATGATATAAAAATCTATTCTATGCAAACGCTTTTAACGAGTAATCAAATTATCATTTTGCGTTACCGTTATACAAAATAATTATGCGTTTTACGTTATACGATTATACAGATTTTACACTCGTAATAACGTGGAATCGATTTTACGTAGTGAATACGGACTCGAGTTTATAACCATACGATAAATCCGGTAACGTATGCACTCGCGTTGCTCGTGATGGTATCTTAATTCCTGATAGGATATGGCGATCTCCGTATTGGACCGTCCGTATGTTCCGAATGACATCACGCCGCGGGACACGAGTGAACAACTGTGGCTTATAAATCGGTGGTTTTCCGAAAGGGATAGCTTTGATGCGGTCTGTTTTCCTCTACTCTAAAACGCGTACAATTCAATAAAATAACATTGTACATTTAAATCGATCATATCATCGCGTTATATTCGAAAAACGATTTCATTTCGTATTATACGTAGAATTAGAGTAAAATGGTTCTTTTTATTAATTACAAAAAAGTAATTTGTTTTTGTTCTTGTTTTTTTTTTTTTTTTTTTTAATTATTTTACGTGATATAAATATGTGAATAAATCGAGGTGAATTAATATTTCGAATTAGGTCAACACACGACAAGGCATTTTTCGAAATTAAAAAGGAATGATACGACACTCCCAATACCAAAAAACTGAATAACAATTAAAGCGTGAATTCCGAGTGTCTCGCGTAAAGCAATTCCAACTTTATATAATATACGTAATGTCGGGTGAAAAATTAATAATACGACTGTTACGAACTAAATCGTATTATTATTATGTTTCGAGTTAAATTAGGTACTTACATTATGTAACACGTAATACTTTATATACGGAACGACGCAGAGACGTATTGCACGACATTATACCATAAATCATTTTATTTTTCTGCGTGGGGTAATAGATTAATTATAAAAACAAGAGAAAACAACGAGGTTTCGGATTTTTCGAAAACGTGAAATAACGTTACTACACGACAATATTATAAATTATCAACAATAACCTAACACGTTCGGCGCGGGGTTTTCCACGCGTATTTCACGGATACAAAAAGGAAACGAAAAAACGCTATTTATCACTTCAACGTGTGTTCGTGTACGCGAAATATTAGAATTATTATTCTAAATCGCGATAAAACCGATGCTCGCGAACCGCAAGTTCATATATGTACACATAAAACAACCGCCGTAAATCCGCTTATATATATATGTGTGTGTATGTGTGTGTATGTGTGTGTTAACATATATACGAAGAGAAACACGTGGCGAATCAAAAGAATGTAAAGACATAAAAAATCGTTGGCGAAAACGCGGCGGGAACAAAATCCTCCAGTTATCCCGCGCCGACGTATACACACCCGCGTTAACGCGAAGTCGCGTCCACGTCTGCTAGTAAATGCGAGTCCGGTGTATGACGTGCGTGCAGCATAAAATCTCTCGCGTCGCGGTTTTTCGCGAGAGCCGTTCAACGTGACTCGGACGATATTATACGTGTCGTGTGCGCATACACAGGCTGGGGAAAAAACGATATGATCCTCTCATACGATATTCGTTATTCATAAATATGTATATATATATATATTTAATGATGTAATAATGTAATAAAATGTATATAATGTGTGTGTTTAAGTTCTTCTTTTTTTCTAGTAAGTGAGATCGTAGATTTTTTTCAAATGGCAAAATTAATTTTCGAAATCCGATACGAAGTTCTTCTTCTCTATTTTTGCGCGTCGTCCTCTAAATACTGCTTCTCATCCGTCACCAACAATCAGCGGTCTTTGCCACCCCGTCGTCCAACGTTCTTTCCATAAACATTGTACTCTGATTTCGATCGAATTTTCCATAAATTGTAGAAGTCATGTTTTCGTGGAATGTTTCCTGTCTGCTATTAAAAGAACACGTACGAATTCGCCATTCGACGCGGAGTTCTCTTGACATGTTCCGTTGTGTATCTGCGACAGATCTTCTGAAATTATTTTTCTGGCCAATTTCTGAGATTTAAGTCTTTGATCGGGACCTACGTTAGTGTGTGACGTAGTGTAGCTTACGGTTAATACCTGTTTTACGGTATATCTCGGTCGGCTAAAGTCGACGCGTGGGTCACGTACCAGCCGTTCACTCACATGTGCGTGTGTTTGTGTATGAATTATATATTACATGTACACGAGACCGTAGCGGCATAACGTACGTGTGTGCAGACAACGATGACGGTCGTAGAGGTCAAAATCCCGGCCGTCATCCATCAAGGCCCGGTGCCAACCCGTTTACTTGAAAGGTTAATTAAAAAAGAAAAAGAATGGGAAAAAAACGAAGAGATCGCTGTTATTAGATCAGCCGACTGTTGTTGTTGCCGGGTAGATTAAGATTATATATATATATATATATAATATTTTTAAATAAAAAATAAAAATATTAACCCTCGTCTTAGAGTATTGGACGTGGATAGGATGTTTTTCTTATAAAATTGTATGCATGTACACGCTAAATATGCGATGATGTAGTATATACAGTCATAGAGTTGGATATATAAATTTCAAATTATCTCGTTACAAATATTATGAAAAAAAAATATGTAAAAAAAAATGTAAATTGTATCTATTTAATAATAACATTTTTAAAACGATTTATCTACCGTGGTCTTATATTCCATTAAAAAACTTCAAATATGACGTTGCGATATACATTTAATAATACTGGAATATGGTCATAAATAACAAAAGTAATAATCATACTTGGTTATCTGTATAAAAAAAATCTGGTTTTAAAAAATTCAAGGAATAGAAAAATTTCATCCGCTGTATAACGTAGCAGTTCGGTTACTTTCCAGTAACATAAAAAAATGAATAAAATATTAAAACCCGTCCGCGGCCGAATCGATGATCGTGTTAGTGCACGGCACTCCGGATAGGTAATCGTAGTACAGTTGCGCGCTACAGGTCCGCCACAGTCCATGTAGGAACGACGGGGCAGCATTATGATAAGTACACGCCGTCGTCGTAACACAATATCGAACATCCGATTTACCGGTAAACTATTGGGAAATTTCTATTTTCGACACTATTGCGTAATGACTAAATGTGTGTGTTTTAGATTCGAAGCAAAGAACGTATTTTTTCTCACAATGTTAAGTTAGGCATGGTTCCTATCTTGTCTGTGAACAGAGTGCGAGAGTGCTCCGTTGATATTTACGTGCATTCCAGTGGCAAATTGTATTTACTCCGTACATATGTAGTTGTGTACTAGTATAACACAACTCTAAAATCTCAGCCTAAGCAAACCCCGAGATTTGAGTACCCAACCCCGAATACCAACAATCCACGTGGCATCAGTGGCTCGCTAGATTTGTATTTTTCCAAACAACGGAAAAAAACACAGTATATAAAAAACCGACGACTGAAAATTTATACATCTCGTTACAACAAAAATAATATCATCAATTCAGTTTGCGGACAAAATGTATAAATTTTTTTTTATGCTGTTTTGTTATTATTATTTTTTAATAAGTTTTTTATGAAGTTTCAAATATAACTCATTATTATTATACAATGTTTCATCACGGACGAAATATTTCGTGGAAATTCCGAGGAGTACATATATTTCAAAAAAAAAAAATAATAATAATAATAATTTTATAAAACTTTAAAATCCTATAGAACTTACTGATCCAAAGGGTGAAAATTACGTATAAAATGTAATATGCAAATGAATATTTATTGGAATATTTGATAATAAAACATTTATGTTCGCAGCAGGATGACCAATAAAATAGTAATTATAATTTTATTAACGAATACCATAACGACCTGATGTCATATTTTGGAATACAAGTGTTTCTAATTTTAACTTACACTGCAGTCACGTATTTTCAAACATTTTAATTAGTCTCAAGGAAAGTTTCAATAACGTTATAAAAATATTCGTCCAATTGTAGTAATTTTTATGTGTAAAACAAACGATTTCAAACTCAATATTTATCTTGGGAATGTTTCATAATCTAATTATGAAAGATAACGGACGCTAAAATATATATATATATATTGTGGTCAAAAGACAAGGACCGAACAGTACCATTGAGCTTTGTTGGTAGTTTAAAGTTTTATATAACTTCTATGGATTACTCAATTTATACTCAAAGTTTTGACCGTAAACCTTTTCTATTAGAACGTCCGTCTTAACTTTTCTATAAATTATACGTACAACTGTGTGAAAAGTCTTTAAAAAAAATCCAGAAATTCAATACTGAAGGTATACTCAAAATGATATTGGGAATCCAACAGAGAATACTTGGACAACAGTTAGACTATAATACGTGTCCCATTGATTTCCACGGCTGTCTGAAATATTAGAGCACGAAATATACTTCATTATGGCGTGATAAATCATTAATTACGTGTATTCGTTGTAGTTGTTAATATTATTTAAAATTATTCAATTATTCTTTTAAATAATTGAAAAAATCTACTACTAATCAAAGACTATTTGTTTATAAATGACTTGTTAATACTACTAAACATAAACAAAAGACGTTTTGGTGGGGAAAAAAAATTATTTACTATACTTTATTATCATACGAGTATACTGTGTGCACGTTATGTATTCGAGTGGAAAATATTATTTCAATTTTCAAATACAACTCGTAGAGTAACAATTATCATAATGGCGTTTATTTTATCGAAAGTACACTCGTGCCGAAAGCAGATATACGTAATATTATACCGTGCGTAAAAAAACGGATAAAAGAGTTATGTTTACGGGGTGAATTGCCGACCGGAATGGTAAATCTTCTGCAGGCCGATCATGCATATACTATTGTTATTACGGTTTTTATGCTTCCAGCACGGAACACGATAATATATATATATATATCGTTTCGAACACGCGCCGGATACTCTCCGGACGGCTGCGCACGTCGGCGGTTTCGCCGAACAAACCCAACAACATCCGTAAACCACACGATCAAACGGGTCGCAAGTCGACGTCGCCCGTTATCAGTAACGTTTGCGTTTTGAACGTTATCTGACGTGTGTTCGTAAAATCGCACGATCGTCCCGAACTCGATACGCCGAACTCGATACGGCGTATTCGTTCTCGCAACACTATTGTCGATCATTACAATACACACACGACGTGCAGGTAAACGCGTACGTATATATTGTACAACAGCACCGCACGATAATATATCGGTGGGATTTGCCGGCGGGTAATTAATGTTCGGTGCGGGCGCGCATGACGGCAGATACGCGCCAGACGGCAGTCAGTCAATCTCGGGGCTTTTCAGGAACAGCCTACACGACCCCGTTAACGTCCTCCTCGCGTTCCTTTTCCGACTTCGTTCGTCTACCGCGTCCCGCATGTTCGTATCCTAGTGTGCACGTATACATATGTATTATAAATATCCCTTTCGGCGACGTTGTCTAATAAAACACCGTTACGATAAAAACTTTGCGTCGCCGCGTATGTGTCTCGCCGCCGCCACCAGCCGCCTCGCGAGCCCTCTCCGACTTCCTGTTCGCTCAACCCCCTCGCCGCCGTAGCTTTCCGTCGGACGCCCTTCTCCGCCCGCGCGGTCCCTTCGCTGCCCTCTGACCCAGTCCCACGCCTTCGTTCCGGCAACACGCCGCTTCGGCCTTCGTCTGCTGCGCGCCTCCTCGCCCCGAGCCCAGGTGAAAGAAAACGCCGTCTGAAACCGTCAGCAAGCCGCCGTCGAACGAAATCGCTGTGCCGACGACACAGCGCCGCGTACGATATTCGCCGCAAACGAAACGTCTCGCGACCAGACGATAACAACAACGGCAAAAAATGGTTAAAACGTATAAAACACACACACACACATATATATATATATAGCCTCCAAGCGACCAAATACCGGTGTGAATTGAAATCGTGTCGGACCGCGTGTTTCATACAATACGTATTGCAATGCAAACGTTAACGGTCGCTTTTTTGCCAAAACGGAGTTTTCAAACGATTTGTACGTACGAATTTTGAACCGCCCGGCAAACTACGTTTGGACATTTGAATTATGCGTTTGTGTTACGTGCGTACACAAGTCATGCTGCAAATATATATATATATGTATGTATGTTGTTTTACGCGCGCGAGACGTGTTTTAAATATTATTCAAACAATATGCATTGCGTCGGATCAATAATAGTACACGTTGCTCTCTACGCTTCTCTCGAAACGCTTTTCATCATGTTTCGATACAATATATATATATCAATAACAGTACGCGGTTTTATTTGTATTTCGTTACAATAAAAATAATTTCGCGTGCACGAAAATCTCGCGGTTTTGTTTTCACTGTGATTCGATGGAATTGCAAATTCGAGTTGTATTCAAAATTAATAAACAAAAGGGTTCCTACAAACGATATTTGAATACCCGTTAATATAATAATCGATTTTCTTTGATGTTAAAGTGTTTCCGTTTTTATGCAAGTTCTTAACATAAATCGTAAACACTTAGAACACGTATATAATGTATAACAAACGACTTTTCAAATAAACATGTTAATATTCAATTAATTACACACAATTAAAATCTAAATATATTATTTAACGTTACTAACGAGACTTTTGTTTAAACATTGATGTGTACACTATTAAATGGTTGAACGGTTTAGATGACAATTATATAGGTGGTATAATTATCTAACCACAATAAATTATTATTGGTTCGGACTTCTCAACCTCATATGATAATTTCGATCGTACTTGCTGTATTCTGTTTACGGCATCTAAACTTTAATGTGTCATACGAACAATATATACGTTCAATGAAGTGAACTCAAAATGGCATCTTGATCCACCCTTGAGTATCGGTTTTATTTAAATCACAAAAATTATTAACCTATTTAATGCACAAAAACACGTTTTTAATTATAATTTAAGATCATGTGAGTAGATTGTTTTAATTTACGTGTACGTTTATTTTTAAATTACAATATATTTCGTTTTTGACGATTTGTTTGTTAAACAATCGCTGCCGAATGCGTATTATACGTATATAATTATGTATTTATTTATAATTTTAACATATTTTAATACTCTAAAAGCAACCTTTTGAGGTCAATAACTGTCGATAACACTGATTATTAATAATATTAATAATGTTAACGTTAATTTAAAGATTTTTCTTACAAAAAAAAAAAAAAAGTATGCTCGAACTACACACTCATACATATAATTTAAATTATTTATTAAATTCAATTTCATAACTACTTATCCCAAAAAACTTCCAATATTAAAAATGTAAAATTGTTCAGTAATAGAGACGATAGAGATCTTAAATAATATATTATATTATATTGTTCTGTAGGTCTAGTAGTCATTATTGTTTTGGTAAACTTATAAATCGTTCTAATGTTAAGTGTGACCTAAAACAGTACGAAAGAATGTTCGCGGCAGTTCGTTTAATGTGTACCTCTTTCCGTCCTGTCATTTGGGATAATTGAGATATGTAGTACTCTTTTTATTGAAGTCAATGTTTCTCGTGGGGTTTACTCAAATTACACATTACCAACCGCGGCAACACATTAAGAATAAAAAAATATCTCATTTACAGTGGAAAATAACACATTACCGGTTACGCATATGCATTTGTTAATGTATAATAACCGTCTAAAAAAAAAAAAAATATCAAAATAGAAAATCGTATTAGACACATGTGTTTGAATTTTATTTATTTTTTAATCTAAGCATACATTTGTCAGGTAGATTTTCACAATTTTCTACAATATTATGAGACTATTTCCGTAATTATAATATTTTATTTTATTTTGTTCAAACTGTACTTTGATTTTTTCTTACAGTAAAATCTAAAAATATTTTAAATTAGCGATAATGGTATAGAAAGAAAGTGTCCAGTCTCACACATATTGTCGTATATATTTAAAGCACATTTTACTAAATTACTGTAACTTATACAATTATACTAATAACATAAAAAAGCTGTTAATCACAATTTCGGAAACGACAGCGCACACAATTTACTTGCCATACACATATTCACACGGCAAAAAGCACGTAAACAAATTGTTAGAACACTATACATAAGTTTGTATGCTAATTTTATACCTTTGCGTGCTTATGATAATTCTATACTCGATTAATAATTAATTACGTCCGTGTAACGAAGCATACGTACACTGCAACGAATATAATAACATTCTTCGATTTAACGGAACGTATTTGAAACCGCCGTAATACGCGTACAATAATTTCGTGGAAAGTAAATACGTGAACGTTTATTATTTTTCAACCTTCGTGAAAATATTATTACGTCGAGGACGATTTTATTTTTATCATGATCCAGATCGTTTTTGTTATATTTTTTTTTAGAAAATCGTTTGCACGTTTTATTTTATATTTTTCCCCCGTCCCGCATTTCTATAACTGTATTGAACTATATCGATATTGTATACTCTCGAACACGTTTGATCGGACATGTTTATGACTGGTAGTTAAGCATTTCTTCTGATCAAAGTACCAGTTATAACCATACTGTCTAATATCTATAAAATATACATTTTATTATTGTAATAACCATACGAATTTTACCGTTTCCACTGAAATACGAAAAAAAACAACTCCTACGATCAAATTTTAAAGTAATAATTATTCATAAACGGCATATGAAAAATAAAAACGAAAAAAATTATTTTTATTTTAGCTATTTATAAAATAGTGTAGAAAAATATAGATCACTATATGAAACTGAAAAGTTTACCAACATTTATTTAAAGTAAAAGTATTCAGAATATAACTTTGAAAAAGGTCAATAAATATGTCTTAAACGCTTTAATAATAAATTACAAACACCGGAATAAAATTAGTTTGAAATCTTGGCAGATAATTGCTGGCTTTTGATAAGAAACTCCCATTGTGTTTGTGAATATTCCAAAATATGAATACGATTTTATTATTGTTTCAGCACGAACATTTCCAAGACATTATGAAAAGTTATTCTGCAAACAGATTTGTGTATATGTTTTGTTTTCAAAAACAATTAATTAACCACGTTATATGAAATCTCCGCGTGCCTATGTTTTACATCGTAAATAATTAATGGCATTTTCCGAACCATTAAACCTTACTAAATTAATCATCACAACTTGCTGAACCAGGCAAACTTTATGTTGTTTTTGCATAAAAACTATCCAATTTTTTAACACATTTATAATAACAGATACTAAACATACGTACAGTGTGTTTGGTCGACATCCAAAACGTTAAAAAAATATTTCCACAAAACCGTATAAGTACACTTAAATATTAAATAATTAATATCGAAAATGATGTACATTTTGAATCCCTCATTTACATGAATATGAAAAAATCCTCCTCGAATTTTGAATATATGCTTTGGCAAATTTCGCATTTTTATATATGCGTTTTTACTGCTATTTCGAGCCTTATATACATAAGAAAAAAAATCAGTTTCGTTGTAAAACATTAATTTTCAACAAACTCAAAATCGAAATCAAATATAACATCAGGATACGAAAACTGGCTATCGTCTGATTTTCCATTCTTCAACGTCAAGGTTAAATAGTGACGTACATTATTTGAAAAAGAAACAATTCTGAGCTAAGCTGATTTACAGTTAAATGAATAAAATTTTGTTAAAACAAATAAAAATAAATACAAAAATAACGTATTGTAAATTTCATAATTTTTCAATTGCATTTTTTAAATAACTAACCAATACATCAAAAATAAAACACTATTATAAATACCACCATCTATATTACATTTTAGAACTCTAAATAAACATATGTTGTAATTTTTGGTAAACTCGTTCAATCTCAAAAATTTTTCTATAAAATCATAAACCCACCGGAGACATTTGTTTAGTCCTATAATGTAACTTTAATGTCAAAATGTTTAGTGATCAATAAAAAATGGTCAACTGAAACGTAAGACAATTCGTTGACTGTCGGTCTATTGGAAAAAAAAGATATATCTTTTTTAAGTAATAATGTACTAACTTTTCCGTTTTATTACAAATCAAATAAATTATTTGCAGATAAGGTAAATAAAAGTTTGTGAATTTGAAAACGAAATAATTTCAAACAAACAACAATTTTGAAATAAGTATACTTAGCGCAAACAGACACATTAATTAAGTATCTTATTTTTATATAGTTTCATCAACGAACATTGATGACATTTATTCAATATTTAAATAAGCCGAGTCGAAAGATGTATTATGACAACATTCACGTAATTCAAAACAAATTATATCTGAAAATTATTATATAATTTCTCTTATAAATAATATTATTAAACGTCAGAATACTGAATTTGTTTAATAATAAACAAGTTAGGAAAGACCACTCCGCGAACGTGTTAGATTGTCGACTTCTAAATGATTAAAAATATATATATTTTAATATTTTTGAACAAAACCTTGCATATTGTCTTTCAATTACTAACAAATAGAAAGAAGAAATAACATAGTTATTAACAAATGTTTCTAATTCAAATATCTCTTTCGTACGTTTAATTCGTAATCATTAATGAAATATCCTATGGAACGATAAAAATGTATTGGAAATAGTTCGTAAACAATTATCACACGTGTATGAAAACAATAATATTATACTATAATACATAACAACGGTATGTGATAACAAAAATTATTCAACGTTGTCATAAAGTTTTTATCTACATGCGTCATTGCCTTTTTAAGCGATATACAATTAAAAAATTATTTTACGATTATAACTGATCGTTATTGGTAAACACAGTGGTGAATCGATAGAAGGGTCGGATATGACGGGACTATAAGGTTATCTATAGTCATATATAGAAACCTAAAAGGATGAGCATAATTACATTACACAGACGTTTTTAACAAAATGTAATATTCAACATATATTTAAATAATAATAATTTAATTTACTACATTGGTAATACCAAAATGGGTAGTTGGTGTGATTAATATTATTTGCGCTACGGAAATTACTAGATAGAACTTAAATGAAGAAATCATTTATAATAATATATACAATATAGTAAACTAAATATTTACACTTCAAACGTCTGACGACTCATGTGGGGTAGTTTGGACAAAAGAAATTTCAAAATTAAGAATATTTCGGTGGTTGGAGTGAAATCGCTTGTGATTAGTTTTGAGGACATAATAGACCAACAAGATAAAGAGATCTTCATGGAGAACATACGAGTAATTACATTCATTTTATTTTATTTTAATATTTATTTCGTACTAAAATATAGTTTACTTTTCACTCTAGTATTTAATTCATATCAATACTTGAAAAGTATTTTATTTTTTCATCAAAATAATTCGACTATACAATATTCTAAAGTGGAATAGTATTACCCATAATCTCAAAAACTTTTTTACGAGCCTTAGTTCAATTTTAAAGTCTCTTTGAGCGAATGTCGGATAACTCATTTGTATGCATTAAAAAACAAATTTATTTAAATGTTTATCCAATAGGCCAATAACATAATATTTTTTCACGAAATCTTTAGAAAAAAATATACTTTAACACACGAACAATTAATATGACATAACGATATCGTAGCCGAAATTTCATTTACAAAAATCAACTCGCTCCATAAAATTATGTTATTTTCAAAATTTTAACTAAATTATTTATACAAATAATTTACTGTATACTTATTTCTAAAAAAGTCGAGTTGTAAACATTTTTATTTAGGTTTTTATGAGGAAAAAACTATAAAAATAATTCTACGTACAACAATAAAATATAAAACCATAAACATATAAAACAATATGTCTGTGTATATGCAGTGGCCTATTTGAAATTAAAAGGATTCGTAAAATATTTTATCCCGCCCATGGAATATCGCTGAATACACCTCTAAATTCTAATCTTGTACAATTACAAAAAATATTTTAAGAGTTCATGAATTCATATGTAAAAACGTAAGAGGAGTAGCACAGGTAAATCGAAAATCAATACACGAGGGTCATTCAGAAAGTAACGTTGAAACATTTTCAAAAAATCGAAAAGTGCGTACACTCGTATTTTCATCAAATTTACAGAAATCGTACCGTAACGACATAGTTATTTTTCTACATAAACTCCGTCAATAAAATGCATTCCGCCCAAAACACTCCTTAGTGAAAAGGCGATGATCGCTGAACGCGAGATCCGAACAACAGACAAGACAATATTCGATCCGAAGGAGATGAGATGTCTCTTGAAAGGCCTGGCGTTGTCGTGAAAAAGGCGAACACCATTATATTCCGCAGTCTTCAAAACAGAATCGATCGTTTCACCTCGAGACATGAATCTGCGGGTGGAAAAATTATTGTGGCCATGATCTGACTGGAGCAGTGGTTTTGAAACATTTCGCGTGCCGCCACTGTGTTTCGAACTTACAAACGACAAACGTCCGACGAACACTCGGCTGCAGTTTCGCGACGCGGAGTCGACGGCTGCGACGTCTCCGCCGCGTACATCGAAAACCCAAAAACGAATACTTCGAGGGAAGTACCCAATCGTGATCCCGTCGACTGAACCGGCGTGTGTTCCGGCGGGTTTCCCCCGTTTTCCACCGGCGGTCGCGAACGTGCCACGACCCGAACGCGCGGGACCCTCCGCGAGCAATATGCGTCCGCACGACGTTGCCTCGGCGAAGACGCGGCGTCGCAATCGGAACGTTCGGAATTGGGCGTGTACAGGAAACGTATCGTTAACGCGACGGGAATTGACGGGACGCCGACATGCCGACAATAAGAACGTCCGTTGCACAGTGCGACGATCGTGCGTCGCGTCGCGTGTACGTTTCCCGTCGCCGCCGTCGTTGTCGAGCGACTTGTACGGATCGCGTCGCGGACGAATATACACGAATATACACGAATATACACGAATATACACGAACACACACGAACACACGGACGGACGGAAGACGAGAAACCGCCGCGGGCCGCGTCATGACGGCACGGGCGATCACGGCATCGTCGTCCGGCCGTCGGTGACGCCCCGGGAAACGCGCGCGGACATGCTGGTGGATGTCGCGGTCGTCGCCGTCGTTCCGGTCGTCGTCGCCAACGCGGCCCGTCGTCGACCACGCAGGTGAGCGAACCGCGCGGGCCCAGGACTTGGGCACGAACCCGGTGGCGAACGCCGTTCCGTACGTACGTGCCTTTATATCAATCGTGATCAATGTTCGTCGACGTCTTCTCGTGGGGTTTTCAGGCGGACCGTCCGTGTCGTTCCGCACACTTTTTCCTTTTTTTGTTATCGTGTCTTCTCGTATCGTCCCGGTAAGGCCCCGCGGAATCTTCTTCCAACGCTCTCTGTACGTTTTCGCGTTAGGTTAGGATCGCAGTATCGTCCGTATTGAATTTCGAGTGTTCGGGTCGGATCAACGATATGAATTGGACGAAAAACGACAAATTCTCGAAGACGTGATCGAAAATTAAAACTATACGTATTTTCCTGAAATGTACGCGGGACAGACGTCGCCGAACTGGACGGCGACCGGACTCGGCACATATCTCGACGCTTATTTCACGGTTTTATATATATATATTTATTTTTCCTCCGGCTGAATTATTTACGCTCCGTACGTGAACCACACGTGTTAGGCATAACGACGGTAATGTACCCCGTGAACGTATATTATATACGTTCGTTGTTGTTTTTGTTTACAATATGAAATCTATTCCGGCCGTCGATGAATTATTCATGAGAACCGCGCGGCCGAGACGACTTTTAAACTCACGCGTTTATCGATTCGAGCCCGATTTCCATAAAATCGTCAAACCCGATGCCGCCGCAACACGCGTTAAATTATGTTTTTATCTGTTCGTCTTTCGTATTCGCACCAAGATTTTAAATCTATACATATATATATATAGCGCGTGCGCCCGTTATTGGCCAATACGGCCGTCAATAAACGTATATATAAATTTTAGTCTGGTATATATATAATTCATGGATTTATTTATTTAGCGTACCCCGACGATTTGTTTAGCATGCGTATATGCATGGGCGTGTGAGTACGTCTCGTGATAGCAATCAAAATCCGCGTTTTCGTATTTTAATAATGAAGAGGGGAAACCCCCTTTTTCCCCTCGTTATCGTTCGTAATGCAATTCGTACCGTGGGATGATTTGTTTCCATCCAAAGCATAAAGTTAAGTTCAATTTCATTTACATATTTTTAATGAAGGTGTATACGATAATGTGTATGTATCGTGTACCTGTATATATATATTGTTATACGCTGACACAGTATTATATTTGCAAATTGTATTTCTGATCAACTGTATGTGACGAATGTATATTTTATACGTAATGAAAAAAAAACTGTGAAAGCGAAACCGTCAATTTATTTCGACAGTCATAACTACTAGTTGTGTAAATTATTTGAAAATTCGTATAAAAACTGAAAATGTTCACCTGTTCGTGTTTTGTGCGAACACGCGAATAGTCTGAGAATCGGGAAATGCGCTCGACCGCTCTTCGCACACCACGAACAGTACGCACTCTTTTTAATAATTAGTAATATGATTTCTATGGTTTGGTGTTGAATGATCGATGAGGAAGAGAAAAAAAAATAATATTGTAAGTGTGACAATTCTTCGTTGAATTCGTAATGGGACGTGAATAAATAGCGTTATAAATTTGAATACAAAATGGCTTACATATAATGTAATGAAGCTAATAAATGCACGTGTATGCGAAGAAAAATGTTTAAGAACATAGTTAGAAAAAACTAACTCTTCCGAATAGGTGAAAAAAACTTTGAGTGACGATATTTTTCAAATGATTATCGATTAGACATCAATTTAAAAACAATTTGCCAAATATTTTTTTCAAATGACGTTCGCGCGCCTAAGAATAGTAGTGTTAATATGTACTTAAAAGTATGTCAGGTCTTGCAGGGTCCTTGAACACAAAGTATCTAGTTTGGAGGTTGACGGCCAGCGAACGATTGCCATCTCACTATATAGACGGAGAAAAAAGCGGTAAAATAAAAAAAAAGACACTACATTTCACAATTTGTTTTTTTCCTTCTCTATACTTACCGCTGTAAATAGAATCGCTTTTTCGCAGCATGAACCCCAAACGCGTGTCTAGATCGAGCAAAGTCGTAAAACCGTCGTTTTTGCACTGTATAGATTACGTCCGTGCGTAAAAGATACGATTGTATACTAAATTTATTCGCTTTTGTTCTCGGAAACGGTGAGATAAAAATTATGATGAAACCATCTCTACGCGCAATAATTCATATGTTATTACGAAAAATTTCGTAGAAAGTTGAAAAATCGTCTGCAACGCGGCCGTAGCGAAATGAGTTGGGTATGCGATTTTCTCGCGTGGCGGTAAAATATGATATTACTATATTCGGAGAACATTCGTTTCGTCCGGAAAACATGAAAATATCAATCGATCAGTTCAGTACCGAATATTATACACGACATGTACGCGTGTTTAAAAACGATAGAATTTCACAACATGCGCATCAGTGCATTCGGTTGTATTATCTGATACGGGATAAATAAACACGTCTGTGTAAGAAATATAGAAATAACATAGTAATATCGTATAATATCGTTTTAAAATGTAAATTATACGTGTTTATACAGTACCGTGTTTAATAATGTCTATTCTGATATTATCCACACAGAAATAAACATATAAGGTTTTAGATACACATCAGAAAAAAAAATAATACTAAAAAAAAAGATCATATCAAATACAATGCGTACTATCCCTAGGTATATACTATGTATCATACGACGAACACGTAACGTTATAAACGCTCACACTATAATTATTACACGGTAAATGATATGAGAGGATACGTAACAAATTCCGTAAAAAAAATATAAATAAATACGAGTTAAAAGGCGTGAACCGAACGTGTAAAATTCTATCGGACCTTTCATGTCGAAACGTATTAAAACAAATATTTTACATTTATTTCGAAATGGAAAAAAAAATGATATACAGCGGCGATAAGTCGTGTTAGAATGTGAATAAGAAGTGAACACATTTTTCTTTTATGAATATGACGTATACAGATGTAAAGCATATATGTTTTTAAGTTGTTTATTACGTCGTTGGAAAACGTCGCGATGATACGACACCAGACAATAACCGGACTGCGCGCGTACTAAGGTCACTGCATAGTAACACGTGTAGGCCACTGATCGTATGAATTAATAATAGAAAAATGTTCTTCTAAAAAAAACTAAAAAAAAATTTATATTCAACGTGACCCGGTGAAACCGACATTATATCACGTCACGTTTCGCGACCAATTACCGGGGGGAGCGTGAAAAAATACACTGCCGACGGGAAACGGCCGACTAAAAGGTATTTAAAAGGTATTCAAAGTTTGGACAGTCGCGCGCGTGCGCACTATCCGTTATCCGTAACAGTAGTACAATGTACGGACGTGGCTGAGGGCCGAGATATCCCCGTGCACACTAAATATCAATAATATACGGACGACGACGGGCCGGCCACGTATCACGACGGTACGCGAGTTTAATTGACGTTGAAATATACACACGCGACAACGAACGCTGTCCAATTATCGCGTAGAGGATCCCCCGACGCCGTTGCCGTTGCCGTGCGCGCGATGAATTCAAAACGATTATCGTTCGAAACGGTTCTTACGCGTCTCGTTGAATACGTACACGACGGCGGTTCGCAAAGAACGCGTCGCCCGTGCCGATGGACGAGTTTCTTCTCGATTACGAGCGACACGAAATCTCGACGCGACAAACACGAGACCCGCGCGAAAACTAGAACGTTTGACGGGCGAATTTATCTTTATTGTTTTTAGAGATGCTCGCGATGGGTTTTCCGGAGCTCGGACAAACACGCGTTCAATTGTAGAAGTGACGATATATATATATATATATTGTTAAGCCGAGTTGTGTGAAAACGCATTTCTCGCACACTCGTTTTTATTACACCTAAACACACACGTGATATATTTATATATATTTTTTTCTTATTTTCCTTTTTTCTTTCCGATCTAATAAAATGGCTATACACAGAAAGCGGAATTTTTGTTTTTGTTTTTGTTTTTTTTTTGCTATGAATAGAGTTTTGATCAAAAGCATGTATGGTGGTATTAAAAAGAAAAAACCGCTTTTCTTTTTTCCGTTTAAAGACTCGAAGGTTATTGTTTTTGTGTGTGTATATAAATACATATAAAATCAAATTCGCTTACTTATAATAAATCAACTATATGTAAAATTAAATGTATTATTTTGATATGATATTTTATCTAAACGGTAATATTTCTATAAAAACAATACGTACATAATTTCCATGACACACAAATAAAACATTGATTGTACTATAGATACAAAACGATGTAGCCAACATGATTATTGTAAAGAAATAATTCGCTCGAAAAAAAAATCAATTTTACTTATTTCTTATTTCACATTGCGTTATTTTAACATTAAAAAAAAAAACCTGAATTTAACAATTCAAACGCATTTGTAATATGATAATAATAACAGTGCCACACCTGGTCGTTTGATATAAAATGTGAAAGATGACGTGTCACTTAACACCCAAACGGACCAATTACAACAGGATGTTGACTGGCAGTTTAAGATAAATTGGCTGTATAAAGCGATCAAAATAACGGACGTTCTTCACACGTCGACTATTATCATATTATCAATTTGGAAAACGATTATTGTCCCATATTCGAAAAACACTTGAAATTCTCATGCACGCCAAATGACAATGGCTAGCATACAATACATTCGTTTTTGAGTTATCACGAAAACGACGTTCACATAATACATGTTCAGTTATAATCACATCTAAGGCAACAATTTTCAGATGAATTGTACCCAACTTGATGAACTTCATCTCTCATATTATAATGGCGTGTATAATACTCACATATTTTTCCGAACACTTCGTATTCAATATTGGTTCAAATGTAATTAAGATTTCGTAACTACGAGCGTTCGAGTTTAAAAATTGATAATTTATAAATTAATTCATAGATATATTTATAGGTGCGAAATTTATTTTAATAATACGCACACATTATTTTACTATCGCGATCACAAGTTATCACAAAGGTGTATATATAAGTTATCAAAACATTTAATTTTGAAATTGATTCCAAGTAAGACACGTCATATTATTTTTATTGGTTTATTTCACCATCGTACATTTTTACAGATACACCTGTATTATTAGTATGTATATAATGAACACGTTTACTATTCATCCTGTCATATCATTGTTCTAACTGTTACAAGTTATTACTATTGAACAAAAACAAAACAACAATTTTTGGAAACAGAATATACAAATTCAAAATTCTTTCGTACGAATAAACGCGATTTAAATTAATTGTCGAGTATAATTGTGCGTATTAAAATCGGGAAGAGGAAACTTAAAAGTTTTTTCACACAGCGTGTGCACAGGTATCTAAATATATATATTTTTACATTTACATTAGAACATAATATAACATCCTCCTCCCTTCGTTTTGAAACGCAAACGAGATGACGTAAAACACGAGTAAACATATTAGAGTTGAAAAAACCCACTGACGCGGTGCATAGAACTATAAATGAACTCGTTAAAAACTTAACGAGCTCACAAATAAAATATATTTGTCATATTGTACATTTGTGTTTATTGCATACTACCGCGTAAGGTATAATAAATAACGCTTATAGATATCCGCCGTTCGAAAATTGGGAAATACAAAAATGAAATGTACTTTAAAAATTAAATAAATATTTAAAACATTAACACAATAAATACGTCATATCATTATAAATCGTAAAAATGTATATACAATATAATGACTCTATATTAATTTTAGAAAGTAAATGTTGAATATTAAACATTATGTAAAGTCGAGAAAAAGTTGAATTTTTCCTTTCGGAATAATACATAATACGTATAAGCAATTACTATTTATAACTATCAGAAATCTCGGAGCATTTATAGTCATTCTTAATACTATGTATTTAATCCCGTAAGCTCGTCTTTAAGTTACATTAGTATTCAGTAGCAAATATATAAATGTGAACTTAAATAAAAACAAAAGAATTGTAATTTAATTAATGATAAAAAAAATGTATTGTTATGAAATCGTTATTTTTTTACTTGATAACTTTTTAGATAAGCTACAGTGAATTTCTTTTTTATTTCTTTTAATTAATTCGAATGTTCAAACCGTTCTTGGTGAATTAAATTCTGTTTAACTAATCTTTTTCATGTATAATTAACTAAACAATTTGTCATTAAGGTAACATACACCAATTGGCTGTACATGCTTTTTTATACTCAACCGGAGTCGAGAACGTATATTTTTTTTCCAATTTTCTGTCGCTTTTTATTATTTGATCAAATATACTTCATAGTTTAATATCATATAAAAACAAAAATAGTTCGATTTATGTCACAACAAGGATTTAATAATTATCGAAAAATTATAATCATTACATTATAAGTTTATAACAGTTTGCTTCTAACATAGAATAATACTATGCACACCACTTATTTCGAACATACTATAAATACTGAATAATTATTATGCATTTATTTTAATAAAACCATACAAATTATTTAAAAGATATAAATCAAAAGTTTCAATTTGAAAATATGTTTTAAAAACACGAGAGAGTTTAATCATGATAGTTTAAAAAATAAATAAATTAACTGTAAAATAAGTTTTCTACGAAAAAAAAACCGTTTAAAACATCCTTTACTTGCTTTAGTCAAATTTCTAATGCGTAATGACTATAAAAAGAATTCACACTCAATATTTGCAAACCTATACAGAACAACAGTGTTTTATAATAAACCCATTTTTTTTTCATTATATTTGTTAAATTGTTCGTGAATTCGCATTTTAACAATATCTAACGAGAAAACATAAATTATATTGCATACCTGAAATCACATGAAATAATTATTATGTATAAAATAATTTAATAATACATTTTCACCTATGTATGTAATAATTTCTTTTTGTAATAAAGTTCAAATTCTGTTACGTTTGTAAGTATTTATTTTGTATTACGTATAATGGAGCTATCAACGGAATATATAAATATTTTTTTTTTTTGAACCACGCCGAAGTACAAAGACATCTATTTTTATTCGTGACCATACTCATTAGTAAAAACTTATGTTACTTTAATTTAAAATAACGGTGGTAGATACTGTTCAAATAATTTTTAGAGGTATAATAATTTGTTTTTCATTTTCCAACGTATAATTTACATTTAATTATTCAACCGACCGAAATCAAATTTATATGAAGCTTACTTAAATTTGAAAAATGTATACATACTTGTAAATTTATTTAATTAAACACACACATATATGTATATAAATGCATACACAACTGATTATATTTATATATACTGAAAAAAATGTTAGAATAACATTATAATAGTTTCTTGATTTTCTAACACCTTAAAAACATGTTTTAATGAGTATATATGTATTATTGTTAAATTATACCAGTTTTACAAAAATATAATATTATTTACATGATAACATGAAAACATGGTTTTACCTCACAAAAGCCTCAAAAATTCCTATAAGAAAAAATATTTGATGTTTTTGTCGATAGAAATTTTCAACTAGCGTACCCTGACGTTATTTAATTTACGTGTAATTTAAAGTAATCCTTTATTTTGAACTATTGGATATTTATAACACGACATTTTCTTATTTAAATTTACATGATAATATGATGTATTATTTAACAGTCTTTTAAAATAACTAATTTATGTCCAGTAAATCATTTGAATAACTGACCGAAAAAAACTTCTAAACCTCAATAATTTATCAAATAAGTTTACACAGTATAACATGTCACATACTTTTATCTATGATCTGCTCTGAGCGTACATTAAAATCCACGACCGACCAATCGTTTTTCATGGCAAACAGCTTGTCTCTAATTCGACGGTGTCCATCCATTCCACGTTGAACTCATAATAATATATACAAATTTGCGTGGAGGAAGGAAATCAATACAACAATATTGCGATTTTTCTTAACATCATAACATGCTTGTCCATTATGTGATGTTTAAGACGTTTCTCAGACACGTGTCCCATTTTGTCCCGTCCGTCTTCTCCCATCACCATCGTGAAATGGCGATTGCGAACACGCGTACATAATATATCATTATGCTATTCGTCGTCAAATTCGATCGATCATCTTTTCTCTTTTCGACAAAAGCTACAACCCGCCAAGACGTTCCGACGGTATACAATAACAATCGCGTTTTCTTTACCGAAAGATCGTTTTCTCTCTCTCTCTCTCCTCTCTCTCTCTCTCTCTCTCTCTCTCTCACTCACTCTTTCTTCGGTCACAAACATTGTGTAGGTATATATATATAATTTACTACCGTGCACACACGCCGAGTGCCATTTCGCGTTAATGTCTCTTCCAGCTGTACGTTACGACGCGTGTCACACAATGAAATCTCAAGAAACACTCGTGACGTAGTATTTTCGGGGAGTGTACCACAACCGCGTTTATTATTATTGGATTTGGTAAAATTTTACGAAACTTATATACTTAACCTACTAGGCACAGCCAAGGCATATCTTCTTCGGTCGTCGCGCGGCAATCGATCGAGTATATTGCCGCACGCGCGGAAGACTTAATGAAAATCATTTTCCGTTTAGTAGAGTTATTATGTTATTATATTATAAAATACGGTGTGAAATGATAAATCGACGCTATTGTATTTATTTTTTATTGTTGTTTTCGTATTATTGTTATTCGCCGTTACGCAAGCAATCAACTTGTCAATTTTTTTTTTTTTTTAATCAAAGTTAAATTCTGAAAAGGAAAGAAAAATTGCTCTATATTAAATTTTAATCCAAAACGTTCATTAAACTATATCGTAAATCCGTAATTATATGGGTACTTTAAACATTAAAACCGTTTGAATCGAAAATTTAAGACTTTATATATTAAAGCGTGGCGGTAGATAGGTACGCGGAACATAAAATTTTATAAATAACCCTATTGAAACAATATAGACTACAGTTAAAGTTTAACAGATAGTTTCAATTAAAATTAATGACAAATTTTTAATTGTAAAAATCATGTCTATAAAAACAATAACTAAAAACATAACAAATAAAAAATATATGGATGGTCAAAAATAATATTTAACGAAATAAAAACTACAATTAAAACCGAATGAATCTATATTACTTTTTTTCTTATCTTGTTTTATCGTCCGTGTTAAATTTAATTATATCATACTTAAACACCACTATGTAAAATTAAATAAACAATTTTATTATTTTTAAAACTATTATTCTTTAGTATAGATAGTATAGGTATATTTATAATTACATACTGTAGTATAGGTATAGGTTTATATTTATTGTACAATGTATATTTTTTATGTCACAAAATGTTGTTTAAGATTCAATATTTGATGTTTTCATACATTCAAACATTAATTTTGTGCGAGCGAAGTTATTATAATTTAATCCATTAACAACAGAATGGCTGGTAAAACACATTTTTATTTCCTACGGTAAATTAACATCAAATTATTAGCAACGTTAAACATTGAACATAACAGTACCACGTAATGTCTGGAATTTACGGTATAAATAAGTAATATCTGGAAACATAATAGTATAGTGTACAATATTTATTATTCCGTATTCGCATACGGACACTCTTAAGCTAATCGATATTACAAGTGTTTTTCTAACGGACATCTGCAGCTTAGAACAAGGATAAAATGCAAAGGTTCGATACGGACTATTCGCTGTAAATGAAATCAATAACTGCGGTCAAGGACGTTTGCGGTGCTTCCGTTTTTATTATAGTATATATTTATCGATAATTTATCAGTACGATTTCGGCCGATTGGAAAACTTCAAAAAGTCGTCCGGAACGTGAAAAAATATAGCTATTCCATTTTTTATTATCCGCCGGCAGCCGATCATTTGAAACATAAATTGCTCTGCACCGCCTTACCGCTACATAATATTCTTGCGTGGAAACAAAGTTTTTCGTATAATCGAACAATATTACATACGTATTCATATATTATATAGGTCGAAATATTCAACACGCGAGGCCAACAGAAAAACAATATTGATTACAGTCGATATATCATACCGTTTTGTTTGTAAACTTGTTTTCCGCATTTTTGACCAAAATATTCTCAACTAATCATGTAGTTTTGTACGGTCTTTAGAAACAAATGAAATTCCAATTACTAAGTCGGCTTTCGGTTTATTTTTACGTCTCGAATCGTGCAGTTTATTCATAGGAAATCGCAACGCATCGAGAAAATCTTTCGTCTAAGATATTAATTTCCGGCTTATACAAAACTCTTATATCTATACCTGTAAGACAGACTTCTGTTTTATATTCACCGTCGTTTTAAACGAATTCCAACGATAAATTCTAACAATACGAAACCGATTAAAACTCGATTGTTTTTTAATCATCGTCTCGTAGTGAAACAGTTTGACAATTTGTTATTATTATCTCGACGTTCAGAAATTCTCGTGATACTCTTGAGTTGCATTTAAGTGGAACAATAATATTTTCTGCATAAATATGTAATAAAATAATATGTTATTAAATATGTATCTTTGATGTTTTACATGCTGTTTTACAAACAATTCGTTTTATTGTTTTCCGACAAACGGTCGAATAAATAATTTTTGAATATACATATTATAGTGTTGCAAAATATCTGAATAGAAGTATTCAAATACTTTTGCGAGTATTCTCAAGTATTCAATAAAGTTTTTTAGATGCAAATTTTAATTTTAATTTCGTACAATACCTACGAACTCCATGCAGCGTCCCGTTAAATGTATATTTTATGAAATCGCTTCGTGTATGCAACGCGCAACTGAATTTTATAGTAGTTACGAAACTTGAAATATTAGAATTTATATAGGTATGCTTACAGTGTAAGTGTATACATTGTGTTGACGATAATCCATTTTCATTAGTAGATAGAGATGAGGTATGAATAATACAATTTCAGACGTTATGATATTATTTTCAAACTATTATTTAGCATCATATTTCATCTGTAAATAATATTCATCATTTTTTATTCTTTCCGTTTATACTGTTATTTGTATTCATTTATGTTTGTTATTATACACTCTAACGTAATAATCTGAAATAAAATGTAAGACCCATGAAATGAATACGGTGTTAAATCTATAACATAAGAACTACAATCAGAATACCGAGAAATTTGGAATAAGACCTAAATTAAATCTTTTAATACAACAAATAATATTTCAAATATTTACTAGAACCCAGAAAAACTAAACATTGTTCATAATTTTAACTTAAACAATTTTTATCTTAAAACAAAATTATAACTTCCTCTAAACTTGACTAAATGTTTGGGAACTGTTTTAAAAACATTAAAAAGAAACAATAATGTAATCAATAACAGTAATTTCGAAAAACAGAAATACCTTGTAAATTGATTATGTATTTTTTGTTTACATTTTCTCAATTTTAATTTGAAATCCCAACTACAGAAGGAAAATATTATTTCACATTCCACAAATAATTTATAAAATCTTAATGATTACGTTTTTTAAAATTATTATAATTAAATATCACGCAAATTTGATTTTAGTTGATTTTTATATAATTTAAACATCAATCTGAAGTATAAAAATATATGAAATAAGGTATTGAACACTCGAACATTACACTTCTTATTAATTTCTTTTTTAAATTAATAATAAAAACATATCGATATGAAGTATTTGAAATAATTATTTATTCGTCATAAGAAAAACTCAAAAACCTGTGTCATCTATCGATTATCCTAGGTCGAAATCATTGTTTAAAATTTCAAAGACTAAAATATATTAATCAGAAAAACCCCCCATAATACTCATATTACTATTTGTTATTACTCAAAATTAATCAGGTCATAAAACAATGTTAAATAAATACGCATATTAATCCATACTAAACGTAGGTAATGTTTTTTTCTGACACGCTACATTAACAAAAACATTACAATATTTCGCAACGACACTAATTTACTGATGCATATTTTTGTATATTTTAAAGTTCGAAACGTGTTTAATGGGTTTTGTAGTTTTATACATAAATATAGTATATTATAATTAAACTTATTGCCATAGTAGTGAAAAATCAATTAAGTTAAATTATCAAATAAAAGAAATTTCAAAATCCTAATATTATATACATATTCGAAAAAATGTAAATTATTATATTTATTGTGCAGTTATTAATTTTTTTTTTAATTTAAATATTTTTCACTGTATTGTACGTTGTAAATATTTAGATCTCAGATAATTGTTATTAATATAATAATATTTTATGTTCTAATCATTTACTAATAATATATTTCATGAAAAATTATTTAAAAACGACGATTTAAGGTCTTCCTATTATTATTCGTTAGTACCCAATATCAGAATATTAAAATTCAGACTTCAATGACCTTCATTGTTCACGTCGATTTTCAATCGAAACACTTTATACGCGTAAGTAATATTTTTATTTCCGTATACATATATTTCCTATGTACAGTTCAAAGTCTTTGTGACAAATACAATTTCGTCCGATCGTGTTACAATATCTTTACTCCGTACAAATTTCAGACCGGACATATTATTACAGTATTTCGACCCGCCGAAACAAGACTGTACACGTACCTGCGTAATGAAATTTCTCGAACAAAATAAACCTGTTGAAAAAAAACTCATAACATAAATCATATTAACATAATTACAAAAATAATTTAAATTAGGTCAATCCGGTAATCGTAAAATAGGAATTACGATATAATTATTATGCACACCAGAGAACCGGCCTCGCATACAGTGTATTTTTTAACCCTCTGTGTTTCTTCGTATACGGCGTACTACATAACTGTCGAAACGATCTTTTTTTTCAAATTAATAATGCCTGTGTTAAACGAACAAACAATAATCATAAAAATAAATCACTCTTATTTTTTACTATATGCTTTATGACTCGCGTCACCATATCGGAAGTAACCTCGACTGGTTTTAGATATTTATAAACATGTATTGAAACCGATCCGTCGTGTTAAACACATTCGTACAAAAATACGCAAAGTGATCCGCACAAACGCTATATGCTATGGCAGACCCAAGAGTAACGAGAATTTTGATTTTAAAAATAATGTGCTGAATAAAACTTAAAAATTACGTCAGTCCCCTTCAAAGTATTCTTCGTGTGATTGTATGCATTGGTTCCAACAGTTTTTCAAAGTGTCAATATTTTTTTAAATTATTCTTTTCGTATGTTCTTTAATGTTTCCGTCATTTTTTTTTTGCCACTTTCATATCAGAAAATCCCATTTCTTTCGTGACATTTTTCGTTTTAAGGAACGTGTGAAAAAAATCACACGGTGCAAATCAGGTAAATATAAAAGGAGGAGAAATTAACCAATTTGTTTTTTTTCAACTGCAGTCACACAATTTTTCGATTAGGTTTTTGAACGTCAGTCAACAAGCGAAACGAACATTGCGTTTTATTTTGAGATTTTGGACAAAATGCGTAGACGAGTACTCTAGAACATCGCTGTCAACCCTGCTACTTGATCAATGGTCCGTCGACGTTCTGCATTGATCACTTTTTGAATTCTCTTGACATTTTCATCTGTTTAACTCGTTGAAGACCATCTTGAACGCCATTGATCTTAGAGTGAAAATACGTCATTTGTAAAAAGAGGAAACTACTCATAAACTCTCGTTTTACTCTTAGTGTTCCTTATAAGCTTCTTAAAACATCACAACCGTTTTCGTACACTAATCAAAAAAAAAAAAAAATTACATCTACTACATTATTTTTTGCAATTAACAAACTAGTATTAGGTGTGTCACCATCCCTTCAGAAAAAAATTCCCTTTACTTTTGCGTCCATTCTCGTATAGTCGTCAGCCGAATTTCGTATTTCCGTTTTGAGGTCCGTTTTTTATCATTTGATGATTTATAATTGCAAGCATTTATTCTTATCTGCATCTACTGCGTTTATTGCGTTTGACGTGGTGTAGTGTTTGTATTATATTCTCCAAAACGCTCGGCGAAAAGACTCGGATTTTTGTAAAACGCGTTTTCCTCAAATCTTGTTATATTGTCAGAATTCATGACCTCGACTACCCTTCGTCATTTGATCGAGCGAACTGTTAACTTATTTCTGTTATACTATCGTCGTTACTGTTATTTCAATTGATAAAAAGAACTAATAGGTACTGTCAGTTTATTAAACAGTGTCCATGATGAAATTCTAATCACCCAAAATGTATGCATACGTCATAAAATATATTCATAATACATTTATAAATTGACAATAATTTTCAAAGTTATTTTAACAAACGTATAAATAGTAGATGATTATAAAAAATAATATTCGATAGTTTTGAATTTAAATATATATTTACAAAAAAAAATATATAAAACCGACACAAATAACTTATGGATTACAGAAATAAAAAAAATATCTACGTTTTGTACTCGCGACTCATTTGTCATAATATCGTATTTTGTTAATTAAATTACTCAGAAATGTATAAAATTATCAAATATTATAAATATACACACAAATATATATATATATATATTTATTACTATTATTATTATTTATTCTAACGGCGTTCCGAAATAAAGATAGTTATTGTTCCCCTTAGGGCTACCTTGACGGCCATCCATTGAAAATTTACAACCTGCGTGTAATACAAAAGGGTTTCCCAATGCGGCTCAGCATAAAATATGAAATAAAAATAGGGTTCTATTTTTTTTCTTGTTTCACTTTACGATCACGCTAAGGATAACCACTGCATTTCACAACATAGTTCTATTGGTGTATAAATATATATAATGTAATATGTTTTAGTGGAATAATATAAGAGTTCATATTATTATATTATTGCCCGGCTCGCTGCTAGAACTTAACATACTTAATAAATCTATAACGTGAACATTACATAGTATATTATGTAGTACTATTATATTTATATACCTCGTATGTGATAAAAAATTTAAATAATAGTGTATTAATTATTTATGTTAAAAACTAATATATCTCATACGAAAATCACTCAGTAAATTTAAATTACAAATTTTCTTTAGTTTTTCCAGTAATGACATTCTGAATAGAAGTTGTCTTTATTTAATTTCAACCTTTCCAACTTAGTATCTAAAAAAGAAAGAAACTATGTATGGCTCAAAAAATGTGCCGGTTTTTAAATATGAATTTGATGTTGCGGGTATAAAAATATATTGTAATTGTCCGTTATCTGACATAGTTATGTTTACTTTTTCTACAAATTAAAAATAAACAATAATACTTATTACACAGTATATAGTTGTAATTTTACGCTGTGCTATCGCGTATTGTAATAAAATAACGTATTGTAAAAAATAATAGCTATTATATACGCGATGATAATATATATATATATATGCTAATATATAGATTTCTTTTCGATAAGAAAAGCAATCAATCAAATCACCATCACTTTTACCTTGTTAACGGAATTTTTCTGACTCTCAACTTCTAACGCAACGAATGGTGTCTACCCACATAGCTATCTAAAAAATTACAATGATTTTATCATATATATATATACATATTATACACATAGCGTTATAAAACATTCGTCATCGATCACTAGTAGTCTGATCTAAAAGTATCATTTCATAGATATTACACAAGGACACAAATGATAAATGATCACATGAGTAAATATAATTGTCATATTTTAAAAAATGATTTTCGTTCCACATATTAATTAATCATTCAACGTGATATATTACAATATTTAATTTTCTCCAAAAATTATCCTCAAATTTCTAGTTTAAAACCACGAGTCTTATAACTGTTAAAATCATGAAACCGTTTGAGGGGAATAATGTATGTCCCAATAAATTACTCCGTCCTTTCACCTATACTTATATAATTGTCTTAACATAGAAAGTTTGAAGTCGGTCAAATAATAATTTAATATATTCAATTATATATAATCATTCGTTTAAATGACGGTTAAACTTATTAAATTACTAAATAAAAATTTATCTCTACATCGAATTACATTGAAGATGATTTAAAAAACGTATATAATTTTAATAAATAAAATTGATTAAAATACTAAATACCATGTAACTAAATTGTTTCGGAAATAACATATAATATATGTGTGTTGTGTGTGTGTGTGTGTGTGTGTGGTGTGTGTGTGTGTGTGTGGTTTACTTTTCAAAGTAATATTATATTTCACATATATAACTCACTTACGTTAAAACTATATAATTCTAATCCATCGAGTAAAACACGAGTCTTAATTTTTACATTATTAAATAATTTGAAGTAATGAAACGATTGCACCAAATGATGTATTTTTAAATCTGCAAGAATTCTTTAATGTAATTTTGATTTACCGAATAAACTTTTATTGCACTACGTGATTCCAACGATATAAAACTCTCGATCACGCAGTCATTGTTTTTTTTATTATTATTATTCTACTTAACTTTATGAACCCGTTGTTACACGCAAACAAATGTATAGAGAAAAAATTTCACGATTTTCGGATTTACGCCAAAGTATAAAATAAAGAAAATTCACTAAATCCCACTATGTGTGTTTTCAACTCACGTAGAGAAACGTTTGTGGTGAATCAGACGTGCAAAGTATGCAAATTACCGTTCAAACTACCAGTAAACCCACACATAAATTGAAATAAAAGTTTTATTCCGAGATTCCTAATTTATTAGAATATTACAAATGTCTTGTACAAAGTAAAAATTATCGTCTGTGTCGAAACTCGGCAAATAAATAAATATATATATACATGTTTTATTGTAAATAATAGTAGTGATAATAGTGCAATCGACGTTTCTAAAACATATTATTCAACATTGACCATTACCGAAGTACGATTCATTATTTTAACGTATCATAAACACGAGTATATATATATTGACAAATTAACAAAATATAATCGTTTAATTACACCTGTTATTAAATAATTCGCTTTTTGGTGCTTTTTCGTCGTTTAAAAATACATAAACGTGTATATATATATATTAGTATTTTAAATAATTTTAAGCCTTATTGGATTCCGTGGTTAAATGAAAAAGTGAATTTTACAACAACTATAATTGAAATATATTTTACTCGCACTTTTTTAATATACTATAAACAAATAGATAATATCAATCACTCGACGTGACAAGAGTGACCCGTATTATATTTTGTTGTAATCGTATAAAACTGACCGCACGAGAACACCAGACAAAAACAATATAATTATTATAAATTATAATCAACTCGGCAATAGGTCCCCGTAACAATGCCACTGCGGCCAATCGACTAATCAAACACGTACACACACAATACGAATATTATAATGAATAATAATAATCATGTAAGAGAATGATGAAGCCCGTATTATCGTCATTAAAAATCATCGCACACGATTTCGTTGTTCGTTTTCCGCCGTTTCGTAGACGTTTATTAAAAAAAAATCGATCGAAAAAAGTTTGTTTCTATCCAAAGTATAACTGAACTGACTCTAACAGTCGTGTGCTTTGTTTATTCGTCTTTGCTCTATTTTGTGACAAATTGAACTGTTATATTTTTCGCGAGGCTAACCGACTATAACATTCGATTCTGTTACCAATTTTTATGTATACTTTAGTATTTATTTCGATTTAAATAACGGTCGGCCCGATCGACGGTAGTGCTTTCTATACTGTGAGGTCCCGTTTTATTTATTGTCTATTGTGGATTGTTTTCGATTTTAAACCTAAGCGGCTATAACTCGTCGTGTTTTTATTGTATCAATGTGAGTTTTTTAAATAATCATTTATTATTATTTAGCTAGAACAAAAGGATAACAATACTATACATATGTATACATTGTTAAGCTAAAAAAAATCACAGTCTTTATATACACAGTTATATTTTTTTAAGCATATTTATTTAAAGCCCAAATGCCAATATTGATATTCATCAACTACCTGCAACATTGCAGTGACACATTACATTTATTACTAATAACTCTTTTTTAATTTTAAGTTCTTACCTGTATAGACACTCACACACACACAATATATGTTGAGTATATTTCTAAAGCGCTATAATACAATTCCATAATAAAATCCTCCCCCCACCAAAAAAAAAAACGGTACAAAACGCGATGATCAGAAACCCCAATGGTGTAATTTCAAATCATAAAAATAAAAGCTAATAATAAATTTGATCTAAACTCGTATAACAATAAAAAATAATAATAATAAAGAGAAAGCATATTTTATCGTTTGTACAAACACGCGGCGAAACGTCTAAATATATAATATGACCCGTTTGCAAAAATCAAAACTGCAAAACATAAAACTATAAAAGTCAATATAAGTGAATAAAATTGACACGACTAATCAATAAAAGTAAAATAACTCTGTCAACAATTCCGTCTCTAAAAACTTCAAAATGGTGTTGTTGGCGTATTTAAAATTTATATTAAAGATGGGAATGCATATTCCCTCATATTAACATTTTTCAATCCCTCTGAGACCCATTGTTAGATCCGGTAAATCATATTTGATAGTGGACTATAAAAAAAAATCCCCAAACTCAATATTATACGATTCTTTGCAGATATAAAATTTTATACGTGTGCAAAGTGCATACGTTATGTGAGTACGAAATATTTTACAAATACTACACTCGTTTTACCAAAAAATGTTCATATTTATTTTTTTTTATTAAACTACATTACTTTGCCATATTAATTATGCAATATTTTTGCAACGAAATAAAAATCACAATATCTTTAGATTTTTTTAATAACAAACCATATTTATAAATGCAATGCTTAAATAAATTATTTTTATCCACACGCATATAAAATATTAAATCGATAGTTTTCTTTTTGTATAATTAATGTTTATAGAAATGGAAATATTGCGAAGGGTATAAAATTATTCACCCGTGTTTCTGTTCCACTTATCTGCGTTTTCAATGCGTATAAATAATAAACTATTGGTTCAATATTCGCTTTTTAGACGTCAACGTTTTAAAAAGAAAACCCGTATTCTATAACAAATACTTCAAAGTATTTTTAAAACTAAAATGTGCATAACACGCACAGTAAACAAATAGTGTATCCTATGTATATGTATCTGATCTCCAATTTTTATTGATAACCTATTTTTTAATGTTTTTATCTTTATTCGTCTCGTTTCCATAAGTACAGTTTGAATTTATCGACAAACAACACGTGGAAATATATCGTGGTCGATTAACACTAAGTCCTTAACATATGCTTTAAGATATATAGTTTTATGATTTATAAATTTTTTATTTATTTTTTTTTTTATATAAAATACCCAGCAATTTTTTACGTTTTCTAAAAAATATATGTATAGCAAACTTGTCAAACGCAGTGTATAGGCACAATATTTTTAATGATTTTATAACGAATGAAACACAATATCACAGGACAACAATTACAGTATAAAAAAAAGGCGCAGGAAATTAAAAAGAGTGAATGTTTTAAAACGAGATGAAAAGAGAACTGAAAAAAACATTTTTCTTTTGTTCCAAACTATTATGAACTTGTAAAAATATGTAATACGTGTACATTCCAACTGCAGTTACACATTTATAATAAAAACATTCGTAATTCAACTATAAATCGACTAAACATTTCAACTATATTAAAGTATTTTTGTAGCTTGCCAACCCCATAACGTCATGAATAACGTACCTTTACCAGTCATAAACGAATGATTTTGCGTAGGGACAATGAATGACAAATAGTTTCGATCAAACTCTTAGAGTATTTTGTTTAAGCCATTTACAAATTACATAATCGATAAACTTCAATTAATTTTACAAATGCACAGCAAAATGTAACCAATAATAAAAAAATACATAGTGCTTTCATGCGTATTGGAAAATGTACACAATTCCATACGGTTTTATGTATATATAATACGATTACCATTACAGCATTTATAAAGTTCATATTTTTATAATAATATGAATGTTTTTGACCAATTTGTCATTTGTGATTTTTATCCTTCCTCAGTCGTGTTTATTCCTATATCTATATATGTATAGCAACAATAATAATTGTAATTTTTAAACACAAGATATAAAATAGATAATAACTATTATTGTTGAGTTTAAATAAAAATAATAATAGTAATAATAATAATTGAATTAGTCGCATTGTTCGTGGAGAACGTTTGGAATATTACGTATTATAGTCATTACGAGCAGATAAACTTGGCAAACAACTAATTTAAACGTTTAACGCGACCATATAGGTATATAAGTTTCGAAGGCTTAAATTAACTTTGTATAATACACGACGTGTAAACTATAGGAACTTGATTATAACTTCTGAAACACCGCTATAGCTGGTACGCTAAGAAAATCTAATATACGTTTTATCTATCTCGCTATCAAAACAAAAACGTATAGGTTAGGTTATTTTCGAAACGAACATTTTCACGTGGTCGAACAATAAAACAATAGGCATACCTATTAGAACGTCATTATCGGGCTTCACACCGATACAAATATTTTCCGTACAAAATCTGGTACGTGACATATAAACCAGTAAAGTCGAACAACGTACAGATTATTCTAGAACATATATCGATCCAATCGATGGGCAGAAACAGATTTAGAAAGTCGTTTCGAAGGCGACAATACAATCTGCACTCGTAATCGCGTTGTGTCGGGTTCGTTGTGACCGTGTCTAAGACACAGCTTTGGGTTGCCGAAAATGAAATCGCGACTTACATACGTGCTATCGACTTTCGATTTCAGGTATGGCGACCACCGGCTAGCGATGGTGACGCCTACATCAGTATTGGTGTGCGGCCTGTTGTCGGCCGTTTTCTTGGACTTTGCGTGTTCCGCCAGCGGCCCGGTCATCCAGCAATGTCCCACGCACGGCGAAATCACGCCATGCGTGTGCACGGTGAAGAAGAACGGCGGTCTGGACATCCTGTGCGAGTTCACTGACCTGCAGCACATATCCAAGACGATGGCCGTGCTTAAGGGCAAACCGTCGCTGGTCATATTCTACCTGAAGCTCCGACACAACAACCTGCCCAAATTGCAGGGGTTCGTGTTTTTGGGCATGGACATCCGCCACCTGACCATTCACAACAGCACGCTGGCCGTGGTTGAAGAGTCGTCCCTCAGTTCGATCGGTGAGCATACACTGTGTACATGGTATATTTATCAAGCACGTCACTCGGTTGTAGGCGTGTACGCCATGCGGACCAACTTCGTGGCCAGTTGATTTTTTTCAATCATAAACGCAGTATAACAATTATAATAACATTGTAGAACATATTCATAATCGGTTTTCATCCTTTATATTTCTTAAAAATATTTGTTTGTCGTTCACGATGACGGAAACAAACGTTTTGAAGTCGCTGTTGTCATGAGCAAAGTAGCTATGAATTTCAAAAGTATGACTTTAGAATAATAATCAGCTTCGTTACAACTGCTCGTGAGTTCTATAATGTCTATTTGCATTTTAGGCTTGTTCTCTGAACTCATTTGAATGACTCAAACTTACGTATATACGAATGGTTATAAAACGCCCAAGACCATTATATATGTCACACTGAAGATATTTGACCAAGTCGATTATGTTTTTATATTTAGTTTACCGTCATACAAGGTGCGGCAAAGATATCTACCACATTTTAAAACGCTGTAGCGCCATCTGTGTTCAACCTAGAGTTGGAAAGAGGAAAAAAGAAGGTTTTTTCATATAATCATTTATTTTGAGAACCTTATAGTTTTAAATGTAATGGCATCTAAATGATGACCATGATTTCCACAACAATTGCGCATACGTAAAACGAAATTATCGAAACCTTTTTCTAACATAATGATCGGAATCGCTTCAGAATGATGTTTAATTGCCGTTTTAAATTCTTCTAGGTCTCTCGGCTTGTTTTCATAAACTTTTGACTTTAGATATCCCCGAAGCAAATAGACACAAGCCGAAAGATCCGGAGAACGCGACGGCCACACAACCGGCGAGTTACGCGAAATTATTCGGCTACCAAAAAGTTTCATTAAACAATCCATCGTGTCGTTCAAAGTATAGCGTGTAGCGCCGTCTTGCTGAAACCATGTTTGTGTTAATTTTCGTCGTTTCTTCAACTCTGGTTGGATGAACTCGGTAAGCAATTGCCAGTAGCGATCCCCATTCACCGTGCCTTCCAAGAAGTAAAAATCGATTACGTCCCACGCCGCAATCCCCATCCATACCGTAACCTTCGGCAAACGAAGGGGCTTGTCCTGAATGATACAAGAGTTAGCTTCGCTCCAGTAACGTAGATTTTGTTTATTAACATCACCCTGTATATAGAAACGTGCTTCGTCCGTTATTAAGAGCGATTTTAATTGAATTTCTCCCGAGTCAATCTTCGGTAGCATTTATTCGTAAAACTTCATTCTGGCCGCGTAATCTGCCGGTAACAGTTGCTGGGTATACACAATTTTGTACGGGTGATAATTTAAATCGATATGAAGAATTCGGCGCACTGTACGATCGAATAAATTCAAATTTTTGGCATGCATTCGGGCAGATCGACTGGGACTTGCTTCAATTGCTGCGCGCACACGATAAATGGTAGGTATCGTTCTCATTGACTTCGGACGACCCGCCGGTTTTTTTTTAGCCACTTTACCACACTCACGAAAGTTTTTAACCCAGAGATGTAAAGATTTTATCGTAAAAACGGGAATTGTGGGCTCTAATTTGAACTCTTTTCGAAAATCGCGCACAGTAAGTGTATACGAATCGTTATTACGAAAAAAACGTTCTACGACGAACGCGCGTTTATGCACCGTCCATTCACCCATACTGGCTTGTTACTAGCTCAAATAAAACCTTCTTTCTTCCTCTTTCCTACGCGACTAAGATTATTTCTCTAGATTGAACACAGATAGCGCTATAGCGTTTTAAAATGTGGTATATATCTTTTCCGCACCCTTTATTATATAATATGTATTATTAGTTATTGACATTTTCAAAATTAAACAAATACCGACTTTTTGAAACTGTCTAGCCGTCGCACAAATTTAAATCACTTCCATAATGACCTAAATAACTAACATTCCCCTCACACACACACACACACACACACACTCACAATATGCACGTAGCTGAGTCCGCGGTTGACGTAATGACGTGTACAATTTGAAAAGGATCGTTTCTATATTTTATTGAACGATATGATTGCAACACGTCCGTGAGGGTTTAGCGGTTGCAGAGTAGAAATGAATTGCGATAATGTATATAAATTCGAAAAGCAATCATTTCAGATGATTGTCACTAGAAATATAATTGCGTAATATTTAGCGCATCAATTGATCGTCTAAATACGTTAAATCGTTGGAAAATACCCAAATGTCTGCGGTCATCGGATTCGAGAAGTGCCTACAACAATATTGCTTTCGCGTAAAACAGTTTTTGTGCTTTCGAAATGTTTCAACAATATAATAGTGTGTTTATTGTTTGAGGCGAAATGTTCAGACAATTTATGCATATTCAGTTATAATGAAACGTATTGAAAATTTCAAATCAAACACAGTTACCTCGTTTCAATAAATTAAAAATAAATATTATATAAGTATAATTTGGTATTCACGGTATATTAACAAACAACATACATAAATTATGCTGTTTAGGCACATATAAAAGTAACATACACCAATTTCGTTAAAATATTTAAAGATGCGCCAATACATTTTTTTAAAATTACGGCAAAATTAAAATTATTGTTTATGCGCGTATAAAGAAAACAAAAAATAAAAACTGTTTTTTTTTTTTATAATCACTATATTATTCTCAAAACTAATAAAACCACGTAAGTACATTAAAACGAACTCCATCCAAGGTCGTTTTTTTAATGTGATGATTAATTACTATGATATTCAAATGCATAATACAACACTATATTTTTTTATAAATCTGTGCTACTTTTTAACGTATTCTCCCGTTTTATCTAGCTGCATTTGAACTAAAATTAGAAATTCCCAACTCGAGGTCGACAACTAGAAAATTGTAATGACTATATTATAATATAGAGAATGTCTCAAAAAAAGTACAAGCGATGTATGTAACACCGATGTATGGATATAAAAATCAAAATCTTGTGTTTAATTTTTTTGTTTCAAGTTTTAAGTTGTTTTCAGTCTACACATGCATAGAACTCGTACAACTTAATCCCGCAGTATACATACCAGTTGTAATTTTTCATTTTAAACACCCTGTGTATGTATATATAAGTATTAACGAAATTTAATAAATAAATATGCACGTATGAGTACACTGATACACGTGTACGTACGTATTTTAAATCTATATGGATACTGTGTATATCATTCCAAACGTCCCGAGTCGACACTATATAATAATAATAATTATAATTATGATAATTTAAACTCGTGAAAATCCATATTGAGACTTACAACTTATATCGAATACTCGCAGTATATACATTTTGGATTCACAATGTGTCTTACGGTGTTCAAAATATTTTCGTCCACCACTCGAAAAGTTTCGACCACGTATTTTACATTTACGCACAAATGTAACATAATCAATACGAAAAGTTTAACATCAGACGTCGTCAACACATAAAATGACAATAGTTTACTACATTAGTACGTTCAAATTAATGAAATAATTACAATCCCGAAACGATAATATTTAAACACGAACTTAGTAAGTACACGAAGCGATTTTATTGATTCAATTGGATTGTCATTAAAACATACGCGTGATGATTGATTTTCAATTATGAATATCATAATAAATCCTGATTAAATATTTCATGCGACCGTCGTTTGGTTGTGTTTTACATTTTAATATAGCCAAGTACGATGTATATACATAAAACGGTTGAGGGGAATAGCTTTGGAATGTTTAACATGCTTATCGGGCACAAACACCACGGGAACGACAAAAAAAAAACTAAGAATTAATATATAATATAATACTATCATCGCTTTCGTTATACTCGTATATTTTTCCTATCAAAAACTTTTAATGGGTGTTTTTACACTCTTTGTTTTATTACACCTTCTGTCCATAAACTATTCGTATGTTCTCGGCAACTAACAAAAATGATAAACTCGAATGTGTAAAAAAACGCCTTTATAACTTGTGCACGTGAGTATACACGTAATACCAAGGTGCACATTTCCAAAAATTACTACATGTTAATATCATAAAATACTTAAATTATATAAGTACGCGAATATACCACTGTTTACAATTGACTTTTAGTCTTTCCAGGTCGACTATTTATTATTTAATTATAACGCTTTATAGTGCTCCAGTTTCAGACGTCTGCACAGACTAATTAAAGATCTTTTCCAGTTATTTTTTTTGTTTTTAATTTCCTTAATTTTCAATAACCTTATTTAATAAAATATTTAGAAGAATTTTATTTTTTTTTATGCAACTGTGGCTGGTATACGTTTTGAGAGAAAAAAATATCTATTTTATAATTTAAATCTCTTCTGAGAATTCCCAGCGGAAACGAAAGTTTTTATTATTAGATTGTCACTTTCTTAGATGTTCATAAATTTGTAAACAAAAATACTCATTGATCATGTTTCACGTTATTGCTGAACTCGAACACGTGACATTTTGGGACAATATAAACAATAGAAATATATCATAAAAATTGACATTCAAAATTATAATTTAAATTAAATAATAGTATTCGATTTTTAGCTACAATTTTAAAGGTTTCCTTCATTATAAAAATAAAACATAAACTAACTTATTATCCGTAATACAATGATATATATTTCTTAATTAATTTATGCACTTAATTGCTCAAATGCGGTGAATATGAAAACCATAATATTATGTAAAGTGTGTGACGTATTATATGAAACCTCAATGCATGTTTCTAAATATAACGTGATCTTTAAGTCAAAATCATTCACTAACCCAATTGTTTTTAACCTTAATCAATCATCAAAACGTAATATATGTATAATATACGAGTTTTTGTTGTGTTTTTAAAGGTAAAGCTCTCACACAATTGGATTTATCTCAGAACTCACTGAGCAGCGTACCGACTCCGGCACTAAAGAGCTTAGACAGACTATTGATATTCAACTTGAATCATAACAAAATCAACGCTATCCACGCAAATGCTTTTGAGGGAATGAGCACGTTGGAGATACTGACCCTGTACGAAAATCGGCTTACAAACATCGAGCCCAACGCGTTCGCCGGCACAGAAAAGTATAAACTTACACAAACGTATAAAAAATAAATCGAAAAAAAATGCTTAAAGCATCGTTTATTGTAATGTTTAATTGGTCTGCAGGAAACTCAAACGTTTGAACATCGGAGGGAACGAGTTGAACCGGGTGCCGACCGACGCATTGCAGACAATGGACAATTTAAAGAAATTAGAAATCCAAGAAAACAAAATCACGTCGATCAGTGAAGGCGATTTCATAGGTAACCTTTATTAACGATAATCAATTAACTTATGTGAGTAATTTAATCAGACGGTATATCCCATTAATTTCTCATCGAGTACTATAATATAATACTTTTAAAAATAAATATACTCAATACCAATGCCGTAATCAATAACAATATTAATTCTATTTTTCTAGAAATTTCTTAAAAATTAAAATTTAATTATTGTTTTTCTTTTGAGAATACGTATTGTGTTTAAGACCAACTTGAAAAAGTATTGAATTTTTACTCTACAATTAATGAATATTTTTCCACCTCACTCGTAAGTATAATATGAACGCAATAATTCATAGGAAATAATAATTGAGAATAACTACAAAATGATCTACTTACCAGCTTAAAATTATTATTTTAAACAACAAATAAGTTCGTTATTGCACTTGATTTAGGGTTTTTATGAAGACAAGATAATAACTTTTCATAATCCCTTGCGGGGTTATAAATCAAAATGTCACCAAATACTATTCGTATATGTATATAATAAAAGCATTGATCGAAAATAATTGTAAATGTTACCGTTTTGGATATAGACATAATTACACGTATATACTAACAGAATATTTATACTCGTACCGTTTATTCGTATAGATAATAATAATAATAATAATAATGTGTATAACGGTTATTCAAGGTTTAAAGACATTGGATATGCTGATCCTAGCACATAACTACATCAAACATATACCAGCCAAAGTATTTCGTCATTTGCCACTATTGAATTCATTGGAATTGGACGGCAATCAAATATCGCACATAGACGAAGAAGCATTTTTCGGTTTGGAAGGTAAAACAATAATTTTTTGACTATATATTAAAAATAAATAGTGTGCATGTTACTATTCGTCGGCTCACTCGAGAATCTAAAATTGAAATATTGTAAATAATCCGACTGTAATTTTACGACATTGTTTCAAATGTTTAATCTATACAATGAATGAGTAAGTTTTGTATAATGGTATAGTGCAGATAATGGAAACCGACAGAAATATCGGACTAGGAATAGTATTCATGCACTAAACCTATATCTCTCTACTATTTTAAGTAGCAGGATTATCGATTTTTCAAAAAACCTAATTATCATAACGTAGAAACGCTTATTTAAAGCTTATTTAAATTTAAATAAAAGTTAACCTATTTATGGATGTCGGTAATTTTTTAATAAATATTTACACTCTATTCGCAAAAAACTCGAAAATAACTGTCTCGTAAAAGTAATCAATAACAATGTTATCGTCCATCATATTATGTAGGTATGCGTTCTACAAAGGTCGTGCTGATGTTATACCTATATAATCGTATAAGTCACGTAACTTTTATTTTTGGTCCAGCAAAATGGTTATTATTGTAATACGCATATTAATATTTGACTACAGTTATGTGTTCCTGTGTTGGGTATCTCGACACGATATTTATTTATAAATTCAAATGCATTTAGCGGCGCGTTACGGCGCGAAACCGAATAAATCAGACCCGGATTAAAAGTCATTGAATGAATATTCTTTTGTTACGATATTTGCATAATCTTTCGCTGAAAGATTTCAAATTTATGCGCGAACGGAAATTATATCGATAAATGTTTTAGTATACATATATTCTATCCACTTCTTAGGAAATTGTTAGCGAAAAAAAATATATACTACATATACTTGTACGTATATTTAATATGGAAAATACAATTGTAAAAAATTAAGCAAAAATAAAAGCGTAGCGATAAAAAAAAAATAAATAAATAATAAACGAACACTTTTCACTCGTTAAACTATTGTACGTATACGAATATACGTCTAGCATTTCCCCGAACCAAACAAACGAATTTATTTATTCGAACCACGTAATCGTATATTTTTGTTCTTAAACATATACGAAAGGAACAATTCGTACCAATATTCTATAATCGCTTACAGTAAAAACGTTTATTTGTATCTGGGAGATTTAAAGTACAAAAGTTATTTCGAAACTTAGACACCACGTGGTAAGATAAGGGACAAGAAAAACACATAACAAGGATATAGTTTTAAAATCGAAAATCGCTGTAAGCCGTACGTACAGCGTAATGTGTAAAAATATCAAACAAATAACTCTCGTTTTGGAATTTTGAACCGATATTTTCCACTGTATACATGCAATACACAGTCGATACTCTTTATATAAATTACGTGTTCATTTCCAACATCAAATTGTCTGTGCACGAAATTGCTAAAAAAAAAAATAAAACAACCCGTTTATGCGGTATAATTTAGATAAGAGTACTATGACCATTTGTCAGATATTTTATTCAAATCTGATATAAGTATGAAAATTATCGTTCTCTACACTCATTTACACACTGACGTGATAATATTATATGGAAAATAGGTATTTATTCGAATGCGTGTTAGTGCACGTGTTCGTGACTAATCGTTGACGATCGAACGAACGCATTGAAAATGTTAAAATAAATGATTCCGACGACGCTGTTATTAAAACTTATCGCGGTGGAGATATGCACGGTATAGGCCATTGTATAACATAAATAAAAAAACACTCGAAACGCACACAGGCTTGTAGAAATAGAAAATCGACTTAGCGGAGCGAGGGAGATACTCGTTAAAAATAAATTACGGACTCCGCAGAAACGAATTTACAAGGAGTGCTATAACGTTTTTCTCGTACCAACAACCGTGTCGAAAGCATAGGTCACGTGTCCGTTTGTATTTGCTTTTAGTTTGCGAATGGGTGGTGAAAGAGAGACAGAAAGAAAAAGAAAGAAAGAGAGAGAGAGAGGACAGATTTTTTAAGACGCATTCCAGTATGAAATATGATGATGTCGCCGTTCCTGACGTTTTTCTCGAATGGCAAAAAAGTTCAAAACAATTTGTCAACCCGTGTGCAATCCTCTGCGCTGGGCATGTAAGAAATTGCAGCCGTATGATGCACACGCCATCTTCATCTCCTTTTCCTCCTTTTTTTCCTACGGACACCCATAATGTTCGCGATCGATAAAAAAATAATTATTGTTCCTGTGTATATATATATACACATACACACCGACACATATATATATATATATGTACGTGAGAGTCACAATAAAACGATGTATTATGTCACTTTACGATCCACTATTATCAGGAGCGAACGCGTGTACGTATATAATGTATGTGTATGTGGGTTTTAGTTCTTGTTGGCTTAACGACGATCCATAAACGTTTTTCCGGAGGGAGGCATTTGTCCTCGGGACCCGATTCCCATTTGCGAAAACTCAAAAACTTCTTGCCCGTTGACTCGAACACCGGATATCAACAGAAATTATTTAAAGAACGTTTTTCCGTGCCGTCATTGAAATTTATCTCATTTTTGAATATAAATTAAAACTTCATGAAATGTTTTTGAAAACGACGTTAGACATATTATGGATTAATTTTAAAAGTAAATGGTGCACAATTTCAAAAAATAAATTGGTTTCATTCTTTTTAAAAAACAATTACTTACATACGTTTTTGACAGTTCTGTGACTTTAGTATTTTTGAAATATCACAAACTAGTCCCAACCAAATTGAATACATTTAAATACATTTTCCTAGAATGAAACCAACCAAAATGTATTTTATTTTGCTAAAATAAATCATTTTTTTTTCATATAGTTTTTCATAATAAATCAGATTTTGTACTTTCAAAACCATATTTTTAAACAATCTTATCAAGTGTTAAATGTATTTATTCTATCCAAATCCATAAAGTATTTTATAGATTTATAACAACAATACTATTAAATACTTAGTAATATTTATTTAACAAAATTATTAATAGACAATTTTTAAAACATCTAATATTATAAACGTGTGTAATTATGAAAACTAAAAATATAATACATTATTTCCATTTTATCGTTGCTATAAGTTTCGAAATAAATATACCGGTTTGAAAAACGTTTTTGTTTTATGTATAGATAATAATTATTTTATAAAGTTACGCCAAACACGTTTTTATCAATGTTATTTTGCATAAATTGTTCCATCACTCGACTACCTATGGTTAATCAGTTTTATCCAATTTAATAATCATCAAACGGTATATGCTATACATAATGTAATATAATTTATAGGACCACTCGACATCAGGTTAAATCCATAATCAAAAACTAAACTGATAGTACCACTCTACTTTCGGTTGAAACAAACGCACTTAATTGTATTTGTATATACAAAGCGTTTAATGATAGAAGCCAAAATGTTATTAAGAGGAGTCAACGAATATCACGTGCCTATTTATAATACGCATTAACGGGACTTTCGATACTTCAAAATAACGATAATAATATTGATATGAACACGCATAAGTCGTGATTGAATTTTCAAAAGATATGCAAAATCGTTTCAAAATCACGACACTTGAGTTTCATTGAAATCCGAGATTTACGGTGCCTAGATTTCAATCGTGCTCTCGTCATTATTTCCACTCTGTAATTGTAAATGAATCACTATTCGAATACAAGTCAAGCATACAATAACATTATATAAATAAATAAAACGAATGGTTCAGCGCTGACCCAACATACGAGCTCGTCTCTTCTCCGGTATATAATAAGACTAGTTTCCTTCTAGCGATATCGTTTAGAATTTATCGTGAACCGCGCTCCTGTTGACCCGACGAATTTCGCATTCTTCGGAACGCAAAACGAGCAATTCCCAAGCGTGTTCGATCAAAGTCTCTCGGTTTGATTCGAAGACGAAATTGTATCGTTACGCTATATAACATAATAAATAAATATATATATATACATGTACATATATACGTTTGGTCTAACAAACTTGCTGTGACTTACGATTCACTTCTCCGAGAGATCCAAGTAATAATAAAAATTTCAAGTGTTACATATCGTTGTATATATTCCATAGACAGTACACGTGTATATTGGACGCGAGTAGAACGTTTTAAACGTTACAAATCAAACACTCAAAATAAATTTACGAAGAAAAAAGAAAAACGGAACGGAAAATATATTCGAATCTAATGTCCTGACGACGCGAACGGGTGTAATCGTCACAGATATAGGAAACGAACGAGTCGTCGAACATTTTGGACCGTGTTATGACGGTGTAAACAAAATAATGTGCTGTTAGTTAAAAATCGATATTTTCTTTTTTTGGGTTTACCTAGACTTTCCACGGACACGTGTATATAAATATTACGATCTCGTTAGTGTATATGGTTTCAGAGACGTCGGTGTACGTGATTAAGAACAGAAATGTTTGGCCTGTGCTGAAACACACCGCGTAGAGCGACTAATAACCCGCGGTTGGAAGATCCTGTGTTTCACAGTGATGCCTACGCGTTACGGTGTTATAATATACTCGAACTCACACAGTGGTGTACACAAACGTTTATTTTCTACGCGACACATAAAGAGCTTAAAATCCTTCATTGATCATACCGGATTCGTCTTGATCATCATTTATTCACTGTACCCAATTATTTATACATTTATACTTACTTTTTTCGGTTTCGCGAAACACCGGTTTATATGTTTTTAAAAACGCGTCCAATTCATCAACGGACACGAAATACTTGTAAACGAAACTCATCACGTCCAACATAATTCGTTTTAATTATACGTTTACTACACGACAAACATAATAAACGAAAATGATCATTTCGCATGAAATGTAAACCGTGTGTGTGTGTGTGTGTGTGTGAATTAATACCGTACGAGATATTAATAATTTTTAATTACTTACGAATGTACTTTATCATACGTATTAAAATATTAATAATATATTATATACAAATTACACGTTCCTAGCAAACCAAACCCGAAATCGCAAACCGCGTATGTTACCGTATCTAATTATAACACGATTGCGTACGAGAAGAAATTGTTGTCTATTTATTATTCAGCTGTTGTGATACACTGTGATTATATACATCACAGTGCACGGGAAACGTGTACGGATGACGTCGCGGGAACGGTAATCTTCGTTATGTTCCATTTATTTCATTTGATTTATTTCCATAAATGCGTTTTGATTTCCGCACGATTGTCCGTTGTCTGGTATAAGCCGGCATTGCTGTCGTTAATCTTCGGATATCGCACATTTTTTTTTTTTTAAACATTTTTTCGTACGATTCGAACAAAAGAATTTTGTCCAGGCGATCGTGTAATGTCTACACAGTTTATTCCTTTAAAAGCATATTAATATTAATTATCATATAATAGTAAACACGTGTACGAATTTGTTTATACAAACAAAAATGCGTAAGTATTGATATAATTTATTCGTTTGATTATGTTATTTATATAATAACTTTAATTGAATATTGTTTACAATTGATGGAAACTTTAAGAAATTTTATGAAATTAAATTTAAAATTTTTCACTAAAAATTTAACTTCTGACAGCTTAGATTTTCTTATTATATCATAACAACTACCAAATTTTAGAAAGTTGTACAATCAACACATACTCTCAGCGTTCAACCATACTAACAATATTCTGTTATCCTTTTAAATGGAAGTTTTCATACTTGAAGTCACGTTTCCTTTTATCTTTATAAGCGATAATTAAACTGTACACTTATCTTAGAAAACAAATTTTAAGATGAGGGAGAATAATAATAACAAACTATATAAAAATAAATATTATTAAAATAATTTAGACTGAAAATAATTACATTTTTTTACTACTATAATTATTATTATTTTGTTCACATATTTTTACCTAATAAATCATCTTCAGCTATTTTAGTTTAAGAAATTAAATATAAGTTTAATTTTTGAAACAAAATAGTATTATTTAAGCAAATTACAATATTAAAATAATATACAGACTTTCAATTATCTTCAATTTTTCACTTAAATATCAGAATTAAATTATATTTTTATAATATTTTCATTCACGGTTGTACCCATAAATGATGACTAGATAAACCCTTTTTCATCAATTTTAATTCGTTTAAAATTTTTAAATTCCAAATTATGCCCCCTAGCTTTGATCAATTGTATTTTATTGCTTATGTGGTCCTTAAATTAACCTAGTGTACCATATTTATTTAATTTTTTATTTGATCAAGTGTATAGACGCAAATAGTGTTTGAAATTTAAGGGGCTGAAATCTAAATCCATCCTCAATATTCTTATGTAATTTTTATATCAATTCAAAACCCTCAAAAAAATTATAATACATAACAATATTGACTGACAAGTGACATTTATCAATTTTTGGAGGGGCTGTATAAAATATAAGGGACTTAGCCCCCCTAGCCCCCACCTATTTGCGCCTATGGTCAAGTGCAAAATGTTCTTTAAAGAACCCTATTTTTAAATTACTAAAGGCTACAATAATAATACTAATAAACATCACATTTTACGTGAAAACCACATAATTGATTTAATTTCTATAATTATAGATACTCTATAATACTAATAAATAATATAGTTATAGATACTATAATTAAGATGAAAATAAAACGAATTATAGCTTAGTTTAAAATTTCATCATTTCATCATGTTCATATTTTTTTTTTTTTTAATATTTACTGAATAAATATTTAATATTTTTGGATGTATATACTATTGTAGTTTGCTGAATTTTAATTCATAAATCATGCAAAGTACTTTTATTAAAAATATACTACCGAATGGATCAATATATAACGTTCATAAATTCTCGGTAAACTATTTCAGTACTCTTTTGTTTAAATAATTTAGTTTTAAACCCGAAACTTTTAAACACTGTCCAAAAATAGAATTGTATACACTACTAACGAATGCTGTTACATTATTATAGATATAACTTACTTATATGATTAATCGATTGGAAACTCGTAGAAAACCAAGAAAAACTATTCGATCGATGCACTAGAATAAATTATTATTCCTTTGACCTTATGTTTTATTCAAATTAATTTTAGTCTCTAAGAGTGGACCGAGAATGATATTGATTAGAGAAAAAATTATGTATTTTTTTCTTCTCCAAATTTAATGTGATAAAATATCTACAAAGATATAATAATATCAATCGACATCAAATTGATTCCATCAACATTTATCGGACGCCATGTAATACATATATATTGAACCTACTTTAAATAATTATAAAGATAGAATTTCAAACTATACACTATAAATAATAATAATCACAATAATAATAATACACTTTAAATGCGTATACGTTGTAGTAGTTGGTTCGCGCTGAGGATGACAACTTAGTTATCGAAATATGCATACACATTTAAAGTGTATTATTGTTTTTGTGACTTTGGATTTATAGTGTATAGTATAAAACGGTCAAGCACGTTTTAATTTAGAACTTCAATACTAATTTTTGGTACAAGTTTCGTGAATGGTTAAATAATATTTTGTATTTTTATTCTCGTTGAAATAATGATTATATAATAAATTACCTATCTAAAAGCATATATTTGAAATTTTAACGGGAAATTTACATTATTTGCAATAAATAAATTTAATTAGTTTTCCAGTGACATTTTCGAAAATGATCGTCATCTTTTGGATCTTGAAATAATCTTCACTTTTTAACAATTGGATAACAAAAATAACGTACCAACTTTGTTAAAATACACAAATTGCGAAATAGTTTTAAATGGAATTTAATTTAATTAAAATGAATAAACTATATTATCATAACGGCTCATCACTGTAAAATAAATTAAATTACATATTTTTGAGCTCATTGATAAGGACAAAGTTTGTCCATATTTCGACGTGTTAACCGATGAATTTACTTCGTGGGCTATGAAACTTAATAACACACAAACATTTTAAAAAGCTAATGGTGTCAAAATCAAACCCAAAATACAAAATGACAAATTCACAGTACAACATCCATACCACAAAACAGTTTTTTTAACAAAAAATACGTTCGAAAATCGTGTAATGCTTGTTGATGATTCATACATTTTTAAGTCTTTATATAAAACTAAATTTATACAGAAAAATAAATAAAAGTATTTTTATGATAATTTTTATTTTTATTTCTTAGGCTTAGTTAGAATGTATTTTTATTTGTGCTTTGTAGAAAACCTTCAATATCTGAGATTGGGTGACAACAATTTGCATTCGATACCAAGCGACTCACTCCGTCGTCTGCACAGGACTTAGACATTTGGACCTTAAAGCAAACAACATATCGCACATCGCCGAAGATGCGTTCACGGGTTTCGGAGATTCGATCACGTTTTTGAATTTGCAAAAAAATGAGTAAGTTTTGAATGTTATGTTGCTTATGATTCTTCGAAACTGAGAATGTTTTGTTTAGCATCAAAACGTTACCGATGATGGCTTTCGAGAATCTGAACTCCTTGGAAATACTGAACTTACAAAACAATAAACTGACGCGAGTACCGGAAGAAGCGCTCGAGGCTATAGTAGACACCGCCACTGTTATCGATATTATGGGTAAGTAGGAAATTTGATATCTCAAACCTAAGCCGTATCTGAGATATTTTTAAATATCAAATATCTGTAGTTAAAAAATAATAATTGTTTAAAAAAGAAAAATCTATTTTACAATATTTTAGGTATAACTCTATTCCATAATTTATTTATTTATTTTTATTTATTTTTTTTTTTTTTTTGACAAGTCATATTTATAATTTTATTCTGTACCAAAATTGTTTTTAAATAATATTTTTATCGCCATAAATATTCCAAATAATAACTGCTCAATTTATATATATATATCAAGTGAACGTATGTTTCTGGCAAACTCGACCGTACGTATACGTACCATTATTAATATGTATTTTCTATTATATCAGAGCAGCAACCACAATTATTTTATTTACAATAAAATAATTTACATTTTGGGGGAAAACTGTTCTGGGAGGTAGACAGTTGACAACAACAACAATAATAACAATAATAATAATAATAATAAAGAAACGCTAAACAACAACATTAATGACCATTGAAAACAAACATTATTTCAAGCGACTCGGCCAGTTCCGGTCGATTTGGTCGGATAAAATTACCTTTTTTTTTTGTTTAAGGTTACCACCAAAACGCCAAAACTTTAATGTTTTATTTATTTTCTCCTTCTCCTTAGACAACCCGCTGATTTGTGATTGTGACCTGCGCTGGTACAGGGATTGGCTGAAAGAGTTACGGCACAGGGACGACGACGACATCATACAAAAGAAACACATACTCTGCCTTATGGAGGAAGAACACAGGTTTGTACACAAACGTTTGTCGTTTACGAAAAAAAATCGGATCAGTGGTGGGTCTTAATTTGTTGGACCATCACGAATGAAAGACGCGCACGTTATATATTAACACAAATCGACCGTTGACAAACAATAAACAGTATCGAAATGACGCGATTTGTACGCAGTCTCGAGACAGACTCATGTTTACGATCTGACACGAATTCAATATTAAAAAAAAAAAAAAAAACGATGTAACGACAAATCGCCTCGGTCGGAAGATTCGACGGCACCAGAACCGCGTTTTGGGAAGATCGCTCGGATAGATCATTTTCTAAAAGCTATGAATCGTTGCGTTCTGAAAACGATTCTGTGCGCACTCTGCACCATGTTGTAGAATGTGGTCGTACGTTTTAAAAATAATGTAAACAATATATACCCGCGAGCGAAACTAAACTTTCCTGTTCGGAATACACGAACTCGTATGGGAACGTCATAGATAACGACAACAAATAATATTTTTATAAACAATTGTAATCGGCGTATCTCTCGATTGCGTATCATTCCTTTTTATTGTAGTCATTGCTAAATTAGCTTCATCGAAAACCTATAAATTAATAGCTTTAATATTTTTTTTTCGTTTTATCCTCGCGTCCGTATTCCATACAATTGTTCAGATTTAATCTCAGATTTTGTTCTATCTGTTCCGCATTATTATTATTATTTCGTTGTCGCATAAATAAATAAACGTGTTTTTAACGTGTGTAAATTAATACCTTTGTACGGACGGTTATTAAAATATAAAGGCTTTGGTGTTTATGTTTATACCGTTACAATAATAACATTATTACGAAGACCGCAAAAACGTGATGTGTTTGAAAACATTTTTATTCCCGTCGACGTTTGTTAACGGTTCAAATCGGTTATAAAACGCAACCGAAAAAGTCGTAGCGCAAGATCAGCATAACAAACACGTGAAACGTACGAACTCGGGAAAACCTCCCCTTTTGAGTTGTGATATCGACGATTTGTCGGTGTTTTGTTCGAACGGTCGTTAATAATCGTGCACGAAAAACGAAAAACAATAGTCGACGTTGAATCTCTACAACGGTGTTTATACGTAATTTCCAAACGTGCGTGCAAGCGGTTTTCACGCGCTGTACACAATACAAGTTAATAGAACAAATATAGTGAATCAGATATCGTCCGTTTTGATTAAACGTTTACGGTAAGCACAGGAAAGCACAGCGGCCGTACGACCAGAGCGCGTGATTTGGTCTCGTACACCGTAGACGCGGTTTTCGGCTAATGGTGAGAATATGTTTGTTGGAAACGTGTTACAGTTCGACTTTCGCACATGGCAACGTCGAAACCACCGATTGATTGCCGTGCGGATATTCGTCATTTATTCGTTACCGTTGTCGACGGATTTTCGACGATGCTGACATTTTCCGAGTGACCGTATCAACCGAACGTGCCGAACGTGACTATCCGTCGTGGCTATTTTAATTTTTTTTTTGGAATTTTACGAGAGAATATTACCGATTTTTTTTGTTTTTTTGAATAACATCCATAATCATATATATACACATACATAGGTACCGAGAAATCATACGATATTTCCACGAGGTCGTAATAATAATAACCCCACCGCGTTAAAATAAAAAAAAAAAAAAATAGGGAGACAGAATTCATATATTATTCGCGACTATATAACAACACAACTTTCAACAGCCGTAACCGGTCGACCGTCATACAATACGCGTATATATACTCGTATTATGTGCGCACACGCACGCACACGCACACACACGCACACACACACACACACACACACACAGACGATAATATATTATTTAAACGGACGGGTGAGCGTGGAAGGGACTAACGGGTAATATTCACACGGCGGTACGCGGGCATCTCGTGCACGTGCGCGCATGTATTAAACCCGTGTTGTATGGATTCGATTCGCAGCGAAATATCATTACGTTCGGTACGTACGCCGGCGAGGAATAACGACGCGTTACGTGTTCCGAACGTAATACGTGTTAGCGCGTCCGAGACCGTCGTATATTGATATCGTAATAATAATAATAATCATAATAATACGCGCGATTTATCGGTATAACGGACCCCGTACTCTCTAGGGAGGATGTCGTATCCTTGACGGGTTTTTTTTTTTTGATATCTCTCGGTATCGGATGGTACGCGAATCGCCCGAATCGGCTTTTACGTGCTCGTTTCGAACGACGTTCGACAGGACTAGTGTGTTTGTCGGGGATCCGCGTCCGCGGTAACAACAATTGTAATTTCGAACCGAAATTCGCGATTTCGTAAGATTTTCAACGAGAAAAAACGACAACAAAATTTGGCATGTTCACCGTTGGATTGTTTCATGACGAGTGCAGACAATAATCACGCGCTCGAAATCGATCGATCACGGTTTATAAACAATCTGTTTGAATAAAATAAAATAAAAAAAAGCTACTGTCCGCAGATGCGAGACTAAAAACCGACTGTTTCTCGTGACGAACGTTATTGTCCTCCTGACCTACGCGTGCGACGGACACGCGCGGGGATACGGACGTAACGACGAGACGGACTCGGGGGATTCGGGCGCACCGGACAAACACGCGCGCGCGCGCTAGTGTGTTCCTGTATTAATCACTGTACGTTTGGATCGTTTTGCAGAGAGTACAGCGTGTTGAATTTGCCGGTGGAGAAGATGAACTGCGTGGGCAAAAAATACTCGTCGTCGGCAAACGGGATCGGAGAGGCTCGCGTGCTGTCCCGTGTCCTCGTCGTTTCCGTCATCGCTCTGCACCAGTTCAAATGAACGCGCACGCGCACGCGCACACACACACACACACACACACCACACACACACACACACACACACACACACACACACAGTTATCTCGACAGGTACGGACACGGGAAACGCCGACAGTTTGATTTTTGACGTTTCCGAAAACAAACGGAACGTGCGCGTGATCTGTTACGCGCGAGAAACGATCGACGAACGTGCGTGTCGTTTCGATTTCATTCTCTCCGCTGTCAATACGAATTGTTCTTTCTTTCCCAATTTATTTGTGTTATGGTTTTTTTCTCTCGGTTTTCCGTTCTCTCGATTCGGTCGACGGCGTTCGCGTCCCGAGACCTTTTGCCGAAAACATATCAGCCACATATCATCCGTACATAACGTAGTCACGGCAATTGTTTATTATACGATTGTCACAATATTATCGTACGTAGCGTAGTCGTGTTAAAAAAAAACATACCCGCCGTTTTTATTTCTCGAATTCGGTCGATCGGGTACGTTCAAGTTAAAATTAAGCTAATTCAAATGATGACGACCCGCCGGCACGTGCAGCTTGACAGCGTGCGTTCGAGTGCAATATGTCGTCGCGAACCCTTTTCGTTCCGTTTCGCCAGCCCCGGGACGACGTCAAACAAATTCTTCTTCTTTAGGACGTGTTTTAAACGCACGTCGCGGTTTGCCGATATCACGTCTTTCACGGAGCACGCGAATCGTACACACGGCGGTACGTACTCAAAATTGGCGTGAACGCCAATCGGAAAGATAAACCGAACGAAAACGATCGATATGCCGACGTCCGGTACGATTGCGAAAATACGGTATCACGATCGTTATCGTCCAACACATCGCGTGCGAGATTGATTGTTACGGATATTCGGTACGTTTTGAACGACGAAGCCAATTGGATCAAAAAGTTCAAAACGCGCACGCGTTTCGGTCAAATATAACAACAACGCGATTCGGAAAACGAACACGGATAAAAGTACGTTCGTACGCGTCGAAAAACGTAACGACTCGGATTTTTATCCAGCCACCGGCGTCGTATCTGCGCGAAACGTTATTTAGTCCGTCGCGACGACATATTACACGAGTTTGACCTAATTAGCGTATAGAGTACATTATAGACGAGTTAGTGGATGCATTAGTGAATAACGATTCGAGTCGTAATTCATCGTACCGTAGAAAATAGACGCGATGTACGCGCGTGCGGATGTCGCGAACACGGTTCACACCACGCGCGTCATTCGTTACCGATATACATATATTAGTTATTAAGATTTAAGCTTGAAAAACCATTCGCTATACATATCTTTAATGAATTACGTAACGGAAAAGCTTGGTGTTTGTCGGACGGTTGTTCGCGAGACCCGACGGCGGGGGGTTTTAGGCACGTCGAGAACGGATTATCGTTGTCGTGTGTCAATCGTCATGGGCACCGTGCCCGCGGTCGCGTGGTCTCGCAAAGCACGCAAAATTTGCACACACACAGCTTACGTGCGTAATTTTTTTGTTTTTATGAAATACATTTTCATGTGATTTATTGGGTTTACGTTTGAAGACTTTTAGAATAACGTAACAATACAACTACTATTACATACATTTACATACATATTATATCAAACCTAATATACATTAATTAACATAGTTTATCAAATACATATCTATAAAATACATATCCATTTTTTTTTTAACGTAATCATTTTTTATTACTATTATTATAATATTGTATTTATATTATTATTATTATTATTATTATCATCGTACGCATATTTTAACGTTGTTGTATTTTCGTAATATTATTAATGTCATGGATATTTTAACGTAGTGTTTAGATCGTCAATTTAACATGCATTTACATCACGTACATGTCCGTATTAAGAATCATCATTATTATTATAAAGGAGTAAGGCCGTGTTTTTATGTGAGTTTTTCTCTTTTGAAATAAATATTTAAAAAAAAACGCACATTTTTTTCCCCTAGACTTATTTTATTTTTGTCATGTACATATGTATGTATATATATATATATAGATACAATCGTACAGAGTACATCACACCATTTTCGTGCCGTCGTGGTGGAAAATAAGTTTTCATCGTGTAGTCTTGTCTACGCCATCACATAAATTTGTGTGTGTTTTAATTTAATAGGCCTTTTTTTGAAACTTTGCAATGAAAAATCCAATAGAATCTTCTTCGGTGTTCTCTGGACCGAAACGTCTAACAAATTCACAGTGATGTTCACTTAAGCCCACCTACAACAAACAACACGAAAATGAAGATGAATCGTAAACAGATTATTATTGTAATCATTTACTTGCGAAATCCCAGGGCTACCAATTTCAGGATTTATTGCAACTAGCTCCATTTGTGGAAACTTTTCGAGCACCCAAGCAACATTCTGTTCGTTCTCTTCGACCGTAATCGTACACGTGCTATAAACCAAAACACCACCGGTCTTGACCAGATCAACTGCCTACAAAATGTTTAAAAATACAATTAATAACTATACATGTTTCTTGTCTACTTAAATTTATAATAATTTATTAATCAACCAAATTATCGACATATATTTTAATGACTAACATGTTTTAGTAATTTCTTTTGCAAAACTGGAAAACTTTTTATTAGATTTTCGTCCGCGTTGATCATAAGTAACGGCCGTTGTCCAAGGTTACTACAAGGTGCATCCAATAATACTCGATCAAACGATTCAACTTTAAACGGAGGTCTGTTTTCACTATCATTATTTTTATTGGACAAATCGACACTGATCAACGAATCGAAATTATGAATCCTTACGTTTTTTATTCCAAACTCATCACATCGAATTTGAAGTTTTTTCAGTTTTGCTTTTGATTTATCAATTGCATCTATCGAACCCTAATAATGTAATAAAACGTTATTAATTATGCATATATGCAATTATACTTGCTGTGGAACATTTTTATTTGGCCATTAATAACACCAGAAATTTAATATTTCATTCAATTCAGTCAATTCAAAAGTTTGGCAGTATGAACTCACTTTATTATTCATTAAAATTGCTATATGTGTAGTCTTATTACCGGGTGCCGCACACATATCTAATACTTTCATACTGTTTTCATTCACGTCGAGTATGTGTCCAGTAACGACTGACGGCAAGTTCTGTAGCATTCCATATTCATTAGGCAATGTGAATGAAGGTATACCCGTAATGGGATCAGTCATCTCAACAGCAATACCTCTAAAATGTAATGTTGAATACACGGAAACTACAAAATCCATTGAAACAATAGAATACATTTAACCTTACCTAGGATTCATATCGCCATTAAATAACTGTCTACGATTCATTTTGACAACACCATTACCAACAAACACCTTCATCGGGTTGTCATAATATTTATGGTAACCACGTTTACAACTTTTAGCCAGGTCTGCATAAACTGACACGCTTGAATCGATTTGTACTTCTAAATAACAACTATTTTACATTAATTTTAAAAACGAACCATTTCCAAGATAAAATAGCTATTGAAAATTTAACCGTATACACAAACTGTTCAATGCACGTAATAACATTCATTTACGTTCTTTCCATTAAAAGAGTAAGATTATTTTGTTATTTCTATTATTTTAAAATTCATAACAACAAAAAAACACTATTATGTTAGTGATATTTGACATTGATTTTTTTTTTTCACAGTTAATATTTCATTTAATAACATACAAAATATATAATGTTTACCAAATGGCATTGCCATAATTCCGGGTGCAAATATATGAGAGCCACGCAGTGCAGATTGTCCAGTAGCGATATCAACAATAACTTCTTCACTTTTTGGGCTTAAATCCAATAAAGACTTATTCATTGGTGAAATCACTATACAATCACTCAAATGTTTATGTACTATGACTGAAGGGGTTTTTTCATTATTTTTAAAATACTTCAACTATAAAAAAAAACACCATGAAAAATACTTTTTTTACATTATAAAACTACCTATTACGTTCAAAAATATAATGAGACTAAATCTAAAGCGATTTTTATGAACATAATTACAATGTTATATATATCAAATATACACACATAATTTTTCTAATATTGCAAAGGTAACAAATATGTTACCTTTGCAACATATCTGCACAAATCCTCAATTATCGATTGAAAATACCGTAGAGATGATTAGGAGATAATTTGTTTTAACAAATTAATGAAAAAACATATCACTAGAAGTGGTATGAATTAAAATTTTAAAAAAAGATGAGAAATGTATTGTGCATAAAAGATTAATAACTTTTTATTAGATTACTTTAGATAATTGTTCGTTGATTGATGTCATAACTTCTAATGGTGTAGTCTTCAGAGTATTAACCCGGAAATAAGTATTTAAAGGCGCAGAACTCAACCATTGTGATACTTCCTGCAAACAAAATGATAGAATTTTATTTTAACATTCAACCTCGTACAAACACAAAAAGTATGTAGTACGAAACATGTTAAAACATTAGCAAATTACAAATCGAACAGAATAAAAATAAAAATTCACCTAACCACTCGAAAAGCCAATAACACGATCGTTACATTCAAGTTCAAAATGTTTACCTACTTCGACCGATAAATTCCTATTTTTGTAGATATTTTTTAATAAATTCAAAAAGTATTCGTCTAAATTATGAGGACGGACGACGCGTACGGATCTGATCATTTTTTTCATGCGGATGAGAGCAAAAACAAAAATTTTCCAATCGATTAAAATTTAATTATTTAACTATTTGAATCTTTTAAAACATTTGTTAAAACACTGAACGAAAGAACGGACGAAAATGATAACATTAATTATGTGTTTTTATCAGACTTCTAACCTTACAAAATACAAGTAGAGATAATAAGACCACTGATATTAAAAACTGTTTAAACGTGTTTTGTGCAGACAAATTTAAAGTAATGTATTATTTTTAAATAATTTTTATTTGACCAAATACGTTGATAATTAATTATTAATTTTATTTTATAATTAAAACAATAATAAAAAAGTGCGAGCAATATGTATTTTTACTATATACGTTAGTTGGTCACTTTTCCCCTCTAGAAAAGTCCAAAAATAGTTGAAAAATATTTGCTCTACAATGTATAAAATTATTCTGCAAAATAACAAAATTATTAATTGAATTATACTTTTTGTTTATTTTTTTGAAATCTAAAATTTTACTTTTTTTTATAAAAACTTGTTTCAATATATTATGTAGAAACAAAAATCTCAAAACTGTACACTATTTTCTACAAAAAGGCGCAGATAACCTAACTAACTGATCAAAAAAAACAAGATTGACTTTCTCAAAACTTAAATCCCAATGCTACATGCATTGCTACAAATATCAAGATACCCGGAAACAATTTTATATCAAGCAAATGGATCATGCATTCAAACATTCTAGATAATAAGAACCTAATTGCTTTTCTAACAAATCTATATTAAACAATCTAATTTAATTTAATTTATAGAAAATATATTTATTTAAAAACATGTTAAATACTAATGTATACTAATGGCCACAGCTGCTGATGTATTATGTTCATTAAAAAAAATAAAAAAAATATATATATATACTACTAGGACATCTACAAATGACATGATTCGTTTTTTATTGCACAAAATGTAAAAAAAATCATTAAATAATACCAACTTTTTAAAGTGATCATTTATATTGATAAATAAACAAAGCCTACAAGAAGTTTAAACAAATATATTCAAAATATTGTCTCAAAAAGTCAGTTCTTTTATATCCAGTTTTTAAATGTGTCCCAATAGTATTGCATGGATTAAATGATCATTAATTTTCCCTAATTGTATCATATTTATATTTTTACTTTGAAACACTACAGGAAGTTAAGAAAGCAATTTAAAGAATATATATATACATATATACACATTTTCATTATTATTGTTTTTATTATTAATTTTCTGTTAAAAATGTGATTATGCCATAATTACATTTGTGGACAAACAAAATAACAATGTATTGTTTGAAAATTATTATGGATATCAAATTGTAGAGTACACCTAAAGTAATCCCAAATTATATTAGATTAAATTATACTATTAATTATGTATATATTAATAACTATGACTAAACATTTACATTAGAAATGTTTTACAAACTATTTAAAAATTTCAATTTAATTTTTGTATTAAACTTATTATAATATGAAATACTCGTTCTTTTTTCATTAAAAATATAAAACAAACAAAAAAAGACATGAAAAATCCATGTAAGAGAGAAAAACAAGTTGCTTGAATTTTCAACAATAAAAATAACAATAATTGTGAATATAATTAGTTAGCAATTTGTAAATAATTGTTTGTACTTATAAATATAATTTAATTGTTTTTTGTACCGGTTAAATTTTACAATTATCAGAAAAACATAAAATTATATTAATAATTAATATACAATACTGAGTAAACACGTATACACTTGTGATCTTATGATGGAAAAATTGTTTGGAATTTTTCATAAACATAAATTAGTTTTTAACACACCAGATTCATATATATATATATATTTTTTTTTTTGTATGAAGAAAACAATTAGCCAAATTCATAAAATGATAATTTTGTCTAGGTTAGAACTGTAACCTAAAGTCTACAACTATAGCATGTTTTTTTTACATAAGACATGATTTAATTATTGTTACTAAAAAATACTGATACTGTAAAATTATTATTTTTAAGTACAAATTCAATGTTGTGATATATACAGAAATAATTTATTTATTAAATATTATAGAATAATACACAACATTGACTTTGTACTGCAAAGGAACTTTTGAAATGTGTGTCTTATTTCGAAGGTTTTTTTTTGTAAATATATACAGCAAGAGTAGTTTAAAATAGTACTCACCCTATACATATTGTTTTTAAATTTCATTATAACTGGCCAGAAGTCAACTCTTAGTGCCATAGACTATTATCATAAATCAATTTAACAATATTAACGTAATGTACGAACAGTAAATTAGACAAAAACTAAGGTAAATACACATATTAATTTAAATATTTTTTAAGGAATAAATAAATATGAATTTGGCCTATGTCCGTCAACTCCTAAATTATTCAATAATTTTTTCACCAAAACATTTATCTTAAAAAGTTTGTCCAGCCTCCTTATAAGTAGTGAAAATTTTCTCAATGGAATTTATGTAAGCAGCCGTACGAAGATCAAGACCCAAGTTGTATTTCATGGCAGTTTTCATGATTGCTCGAGCTGACCGTTCCATTGTATAATCTAAACCGGAGTGTACTATATCTTTTTCGGAAGCACCTGATATACGTTTTTGGAACGATTCGGATGGAGTAACAGGAATTCTTCCTCCAACACGACCAAAACGACGTTCTAATGATTCTTGCACAGATTCTAAATAATTTTAAATAAACACAATATTATGAGTTCAACCATAACGATAAGGAGAAATCAATGTATTTTAAATATATATATATTTTTTACCCAATAAATGGTAGTTTGATTCACGTTCATATTTGAATGTTAAACGACCATATGAAACATGGTTCAGATTCTTTAACCATTCAAAGAAAGAAACAGTTACACCACCAGCATTTATATATAAATCTGGCACAATCAAAATGTTGCGTTCGATTAAGATTTTATCAGCAGCAGGAGTCGTTGGACCATTGGCAGCTTCACCAATAATCTGAAAATTATCTTTTACAAAATGCAGTAACAGAATTTATTCTACATTTACTTTTGCTTGTATCTTGTGGGCGTTGGCCGATGTTATGACTTTCTCAGTAGCGGCTGGCACTAATATATCACAAGGTTCATACATAAGGTTTTCGCCTGTATATGGCTGTGCACCCGGAAAACCTAAAATAGTGCCATTGTCAATCTTCCAATCTTCCAAAGCCTAGAACAAAATTATATTCATAAAACGTATATGTATCACTTAAATTGTACAAAAGTATCTTACTTTAGGGTCAATTCCATCTGGGTTATGAATAGCACCGTCATGTTCAATAACACCGATACACGTAGCACCTGCTCTGTGCAAGTAACGCATTGAATGTAAACCAACGTTACCAAAACCCTTAAATTGTAAAATAATAATAAATTTAAAAAGTATTAACACTTTATCACAATTTTAATAATATAAACAAACTTGAACAATAAAAGTTTTTCCACCCCATCCAGGCGTGGTACCAATCAAGCTCATATAATTTGCTTCCATAATAAAATTTTCTAATCCGTGGAAAACACCTCTACCAGTAGCCGATACTCTGCCATGAATTCCACCTTGATTAATTGGTTTACCAGTTACACAAGCATGAGCGTTTATGTCTAAATGCCCTATAAATAATAATAATAAACAAATAAAAGTTAAAATTAGTACAATTTATACTTTTAGTTGAATTATAATACCAATTTGGTATCAATTCAATTTGTAAACAAAGGTTATCAATATTAATAATTTAAAAAATATAATAAAAAAAATTAACTCATTATGAAATTTAAATTATAATTAATCATTTATATCAGATACAAATAAATAACAAGAAAACAAATTATGAATATTTATTATTCATGTAATTATAATTATCAGAAATTACCTATAGTTTTGGCATACGTATCAGCTATCCAAGACATTTCACGTTCACCAGTTCCCATGTCTGGAGCAGGTACATCTACACCAGGTCCTAAAAATGAAACATAATTGTATAAACTATTTTTTATTTTTTTATAAATTCTACTAATTAAATTGTATTTATAATTATTATTAAAATGTAATTGAGTAAGCAAAATTATTAATATAAATATTTGGTTAACACAAATAGTATCTACTGGAACATTTCATTTATTACTAATTTATTTTTTATTAAAACCCTACGTTAGTCAATTACCCTATTATGATCAATTGAGCTTAATCCTATTATCTATGTCATACCATTTCCTATTGTGTCTCTCACGCTAAAGTTTGACATCATTTCTTTTTAAAGTCATTATATTTTTCACAATACTTTTAATTACTAAAATTAATAATTTATTATTAAATATTACTAAATATGTACATAATACATTTGAATACTGACCAATAAATCCTTTTTTTGCTAATTCGAGAGTGAATCTTCTAGTAATTTGCTCTAATTCATTTTCTGAATAACTTTTTGGGTTTATTTTAATGCCAGCTTTTGCACCGCCAAATGGCACATCTACACACGCACACTTGAAAGTCATTAAAGCAGCCAAAGCTTTTACTTCATCACGTGAAACGTCCAAAGAAAATCTTATACCTACAAATAAATTTATAAAATTAAAATTTTTAATTCTTTAAACAATAACAATAATATATATGTCTTATCATGATATAATAACAATATATATTATATATACTAATGTTTTTATGTAATGGTATTATTGTGAAACAAATGCTTATACCAATGTGTAATTTAAATAATATAGTTGAAATTTTTATTTTATTTTCTGTAATACTAACATACTAAAATCTTAATTATAAATAGTTTAACCAAGTGTGTATGATAATTGATATTTTGATAATACAGCTTTATTGTAACATTAAATTTAGGAGCATCCTAATTATCACTTAATATTTAAGAGGTTTATTATTAATTAAAATATACCTATATAATATTTAGATTATTATAGTATTAAAATATTATAGATAATCTGATACATAAATTATTATTAAATGTTCAAGAGGTTTATACATTTTAGTTCATGATATACATTTTAATTGCTGAATTAGAAAAAATAACTTATTTAAAAAAATATCAATGAGACCAACATTTAGATATATTAATATCATTTTAATGGTAAATTTAAGTTTCAAAAATATATACAATTTTAATAGATAAAAAAATGAATACAAATTACAAAATAGTAGTCTCATTATATATTTTAATTAAAATTCTCAAAAACAATATTATATATATAAACTTTAAATATTATTGAACTAGAAATTACATTATACATTTAATATGATACTTACATTAATTAATATAACAGTTAAACTGTATATAATATAATAATATGAAGCACATGGATGTATCATATAGAACCAAAAAGATCATTTTGATATTCTACTTTTTTTGGGCTAATTTCTTGTTTTTTTTTTTTAAATTAATTAATTGTTTTAATTTTTAATTTGTTTATAAGTCAATATTTTGTACTCAAATTAAAAAAACTCCAAAATGAAACTATTGACATATCTTTTTCTCTACTCATGAATATAGTGTACTTGAAGATACTGAAAATTTGAAAAGTACCTATGTTAAATTTAAATTTTAAAATAAATGAATAAAATTAAAAAAAAAAATTTTTAATACTTTAACTAGATTTAAATAAATAAATAAATATATAATAAATATATATATATATATATATATACATATATATTTATATATATTTATTTATATATATATATATATTATATATATTCATTTCAATATTTTAATAAGATATTATAAATTTATTTATTTTTTTTATTAGCTATTATAAATTCATATTGAATAGTAAAATATATATATTTTTAAATATTTTCTTAGTACTGTTTAAATTAAACTGTTATAATAAATATAAAAATTGTTTATACTTTATATTGTTTTGATGAATTAAAACAATTCCATATGATTAAACTTAAAGAGTAATTTATGTTTAAAAAATACAATATACTTAATATTTATATTAATAAATGCACTAAAAATAATTTTTTCAAATATTTTAATAACATTTTTATATGTATATATAGGATGGTCGAAAAAAAATTATTTTTTTTTAAATGGGAAAGAAAAATTTTATGTATGTTACTCCCACTAATTTAAAATGGTAAATCATTGTCGTATATCCTATACTAATTAAAATATTTATTGATTAAATTTAAATTTTGAACTACAGTTAAAATCTTTCAGGTAGTTTATTAATCATATTATCATTGACTCAGCGTTTATTTCATACATAGTAATTACCATTTATAAAAATAACACACATTCTTATCATTATATTCCTGGCATACCTTTATAATCTAATAAGTCACAACATATTTTTTTGAAATAATTTTAATTATTTTTATAAAATAGTATACAGATAAATAATAACTTTTAGAATCAATTTAAGTATTCAGAATCAAATTAAGTAAAAGGTACAAAACTAAAAATATCTATCTAATAATAATAAACAATTAAAACTTAAAATTTCAAATTGATTTTAAATAAAAAATAATGTATTACTTTACTTAATTCTAAATATTTCTAGAAAATTTTATATCATAAATAATAAAAAATAATTATTGTATATCATTGGAGTCATTTAAATACCTCCTTTGCACGGTGTTCTATGAGTACTGTGCTGTGCACGATATCCAGTAATCATCTCATAATCACCGCTATCTCTACGAACTGGAAAAGATGTCTCCAATATATGATCGCAAGGCTGCATGCCCAACAATATTCCCTTGACTTTTTTCCTTTTGTCTTCTATGGACATCTTGGCTTTAATGTCCTCAACAAGCTTGTCCTCAGCCACTTGGCATGCACGGTGAAAGAAATATTCAACCATGTCGAAGAACCGAGGATTCTCGGCAGTGGGCACGTCCTTAAGATGATCGGGCATTTCGTGGAGTCCACGGACCGAAGCCATTGACGACGTTCTGAGAACATTTTCCGTCACGTTACGTCCTAGGCGGCTGAGGTTGTACATGGTGAAAGCCGATGGGGTATTATTCGAAATTACGTCTGAAACTGACGATAAAAAATAACGTAAATAAGTAGGTATATTTATGACACGCCTATAAAAAAATACAAATTAAAATTAAAATTTATTAAAGAACGGAAGACTGGTAGAAACATACTTAAGAGACGTACTTGACGGATTAAATGTTCGATGGATTGCGACAGATCCGAACAATTGCCTCGATGATGATACAATAATGTTATACGGCGAATTTGCAAAATGAACAAAAAAAAAAATATATATACATTCGGGGAGCTGGTAGGGGAATTGGATACGAAAATTGCGCGCGTGCGTATTACACATGAGCCGGTGAAGTTGTATAATAACATAATGGTTATACATGTATGGTATAACAGGTTATCAGATGGCTACAGTCAAATTGATATGGAGTGATTAATAACTATTCTTGGCGGGAAATTTGTTCACGAAACGACACAAAAAAAACGACGATTAAAGGTTATCGTGACGTGAAATAGTATTTGGACAACCGAATTCGATCGTTAAACCTGGCCGCTGCAATTGCATGAACGTAAATTTACGCTGATAAAATCATGGACGAAGCCGTACAATATTTAGAAAAAGAAGTAAGTACATTTGCATGTACAACCACCTGTATACCTATCAATAACTGTATGAGTCCGACTACGTATTCCTAAACGTAATTATTGTTCTCAAAAACTAAGTCGAACTGGTCGTGTTCGTATGTAGGTAAACAGTATGGAAAAGAGAATTGACACGTTGAGTTGGAAAATAAAGAAATTCGAACGAGTGTTATTTTCAGACAATAAAACATCACAGTCGGTAAGTGTTTTTGTTGTCGTTCATGTTTTATTATAATTCGGTATCCATTCCTATCCCTCTATTGTTTTTAAGTGTTTACAATTGGTTTTTTATTTGAGTTACAAAACTTAATGTAAAATAGGTGTGTTGAATGTTAATACATGCTTTTAATAAGATGGAGGTAGTTTACCCATTACTTTTTTAAGTAGAATCAAATATACATATTGCTTAGATTTTATACATAATATATAAATATTAATTTCAATTTTGAAAATTATCTAAAATAATATAAAAATATATCTACAAAATTTTCAAATTTATCTGTGTTATTATATATATATATATATATATATATATATATATAAATACTACATATATAGTAAAAAAGCCAAATTATTTGTTTTTTTATTATTAAATTATGATTACAAGATATATTTAAAATTAAAAATATTATCAATCGTAAATATATTTTCCGTATTGATAAAAAAAATTAAATTATTAAATACATCATAATTATCTGTGTGTAAAAATAAACGGTTATTTTTTAGATTATTGTTTTGTATATTGTATCATTGCTATACCTACTTAATTTTAATATTCTCATCATACTAAAATACAAACAGTTACTAAGTTGAAATATGGATTGCCTTTAAGAAAACTAAAAAACTTAGAAAAATCAATAAATCATTTTTATCAATTTATATAAAAATAAAAAACAACATAATTGTTTGCTATAATAATTAATGTAATAGGACATTCACAATAAAATCTTGTTGGTTTCAATTTAATTCAATTCAATTTTCTTTAAGAATCATGTTAAGATTCTACTGATGCATGTATTTTTACTTCATATTGTGTCATAAATCTGATTTATATAATATCAAAAACATAATTGTTCATAAACTCAAATCTCATTACTTTTAATAATTCAATAAATTTATTTTTAAGTCTGATATTAATTTTATTGTTATTTTAATATTTTTATAGTGTCAAATGATGTCAACGATGACTAATTTAGCCACAACGTGCCACAAGTTTGATGAAATACTATTATTGGTTGCTAAACATAAAAATGAACAAAATGAATTTACTGATACATTACAACTACAAGTAAATTTGGTAAAAAGTAAAGTAGAAACCCTAAGAGCACTTATTACAAAAGGAAGAACTATTGAATTTTAAGTTTATTAATAAATTATAATTTAATTAAATAAAAAATAATGAGTTAAGTATTTTATTTTATTTTTAAATACTCATGCTTAGTTTTCAAATTATTTTTGTAAGTTCTATTATGTATAAAGTTACAATTGAATATAAAATATAATCTGTAATATTCCCATTTCATTAAAATAAAATTTATATTTTCAATATTTGTTATAATATTTTAACACATGTATAATAAAGTAATATATGTATGTTTATTGTCCTTGAAATTTAAATAATAATCATTTATAATGTGAATAATAGTATACATTTTAGGAAGTGAATTAAACCTTGAACTCTCTTTAGCTTGTTCTTTAATGGAGTTATTTTAGGATGACATCATTGCCTGTATATTTTAATAAAATAAAACATAATTTAGATTTTAACAAGTTTCATCTGACAAAAATTTTATTTTCATTAAAAAATCAAAACTATAAACAATATTGATAGTTCTAAATTTTAATCTATAAAGTACACTGAAAACTAAACATTTATATATGATAATTTACATGATTATTTACTTTTAGCAATATATTTAATAAGTAAATCTAAATTAGGAATATATATATTAATAAGAGTAAAATAACTTTATGAAGTTCTGATGGATTGAAAGACCTTGTATTTGTTTGGAATACTTATTGAAGTCAACTTAATTGGATACAACTGTCGACAAAAAATTGTCACATACTGGCATCTGATAATCTATTGTCATTTAGTCCCGTTCCCCTTTAATAGAAGGATTTAATGATAATGTCTATCGTATAACAAAACATGATATACATATATATTTAAAATAATATAGGTCATGTATATAATTGATATTGCTACCCATGTAAACATTCAAATGATTACATCATAATTCAAATTCTAAATATTATCAATGGCGTCCTGAACTTATTTAATATATGACGCTTTTTATATTGATGTTATGTATTTTATTATTAAGCCATGTAGATTTCAAATGTTAATAAATGAATAACACCCTATTGCCCTAGAAAATGTGTGATTTTTTAATTTATATTTTTTCCCGTCATTATATTTTAAATAAGATTATGAGTATATTATATTAGATTTCAAACTTAATAAACGCCTCATTTCTACATACAAATAGTGTAGGGTATTGTGTGGTATAGTCAAATCACTCAACCTACAAAATACAATTCACTAACAAATAACGATTATCATTTGCATTGGTGTCTTCTTAAGTGGGAATGGAACGAAATAGGTATTATTTTAAGTAGGCCTCGGGTGGTATTTCAAAATCGTATCTGCTGTAAAACGACAAATTATCTACGATTTCAACACGAAAGTACGAGACCATCATGTTTGTATTTAATTGTAACACTGCACGTAGCGCAGAATTTCAATTTATGGGAATCGATTGCTTTAATATTTATTTATATATATATATATATTGGTATATATACAGGTAAATGTGTACAACTATATTCTAAATCGCGATTAACTAGGGTTTACTATAAAAAATACTGACCGGGAACCTTTTCTTTTTTAGTTTTTCAAATATTTACGGTCAACCGTCGGTCCGCGTATGTCGTTTATTATTCTGTTTACGCTTTACCGGGACCGAAGTTATACACCGGGACGACGTATGGCACAACCTTAGATCAAACACAATTATTAATCATGTGTAATTGAACACGATTGTATCGCCATCGTAAAATTTTGTAAACAGATAACCACGGAGAAGTGAAAAAAGCATGTTACGTCGGGAAATTATGCAAGTTGTTCAGATCAAAGCTGTTGAAGTAGAAATACTGAATACGACTTATGTTATTATTGTCCATATTACATTGAACGCCACCGAGCGTTCGAAGTTACGTCACGTATTTGATAAGTATTTTGTATATTTGAAATACTTTCGATATTTTTTTTATAACGTTACGTGTACCTAAATGTGTAAATATATAATGTATTGACAACGAATAATAATGAACAGTGTCAAAACAATGTAATTTAACAACGTCGTTTCGATGACAATTAGTGGGGTGCGGCTATGTGATTTTCCACTTCCTACACGCCGCCAGCGGTCCCATCATCGTCCATTATACGCCCACCATTGCGCAGCCAAAAAAGTTCCGTCATTAGTCGCGTAGTCAGACAAACGTAGTCCCGAAACGTTGGTTTTTAAATATTTCCATTTGGTTCGGCTTTTCGAGTACAATTGTAATAACAACTTATCCTAACGTACCGCCTACACGCATGCTATGTATTTGTGATAAATATACACCCAAATATAAACTATAGCCATTAAGCTATCAGGAATCCTGCTGGATCTATTGATCCATATTGAATGATGTTATTTAAAATAAAATATATATCAAAATTATATATTTATAATTAGAAAATGTATAAAATATTACAATATAAAGAAAAATCTATACAAATATAATTTATTAAGTTTCCATAATATGTACTATTGATTTCGGTAAAAAGCCATTATTAGGAAACTATAACTGTTCGTTTCGCCCCCCCCCCTCCAATCTTAAATTGAAGACAAATATGCCACTGGTCTACATAATGTTCAAGTAGAACTCAAAAATTAATGTCTGAAAAAATCATCATAACGTCTAAAAAAAATAAGTTTGATATTTGTAAAAATACAAATCAATTTTTTAATTTATGAATATATATTCAGTTTGTGTGATTAATTAATGTATTTATTTTAACAACATTGTGAAATCTGAGACTTAGGAAAACACTTCTTTAATATTTCTCTCGCATACAAGTATAATGACAAATTCACATTCTGTTATTTAAGAAGAGACTTTAAATTATTAAGATTTAAATATCTAAAATAATTACCCAATACATTTAAAAACTGTTCAACGAATATGATACTATGTGTAATGCGTATTATTTACTATTGATGGCCTAGTATGTGAAATTATGTTTACATTACTATTTAGGCTGATATTGGGCAATGATATCAAACATTGGAGTGACATCCTCTTAAAAAGCCATCAATTGTAATACAATTTTTATCTCTATGATATGCTTAAAATAATTAACGATTAATATTATAACAAGAGATGTTTGTAGTTTTATTGTTTGTATTTATTATTAGTTTGAAAACATACATTTAATAAAATCTTAAAATAAACAAGAAAAATAATTTAAACAACTTCTGAGATAACATTTTTTTCTCTTTCAGGGACATATGGAATGCTATTTTTCTTTGAATGTTTGCGGATATTTGCCTCCCTAAAAATATAAATAAATATAATTTAAAAAAATGTTTATATAGGCATATACTTTTTTATTAATGAAATGATCATACTTTCTCTTAAGTTTTTTCCGAGATTCCATTTGTTGATTACGTTCATGATAAATATGTTTAGGTACTTGTCTATGTCTAGCAATTCTTTTCACTTGAGGATGAGCAGCAAACTTCTCTTTCAATGTTGCGTTATACTCCATAGCTGTTTTTTCACGAGGTCTCAACTACAATACAATTATCATTAGTAACTGTTACCTATTTATATTTCATTTATTACAAGAAAAAGAACAATCAATGTACACAATTGGTATTTTTATTATTAGACATCTTGTGTAGTTAATAAACTGTATTACACATAATTCATTAATTTGATGATTATTTAAATCTTTTACTATTTTTAAAATCTACCTATATTTAGTTTAAATAAAAAAAAAAATTTACTGTTCCCAATTTTTCTGAGGCATTTGCTTTCCAAATTCTTATATTCATTTCATCAGATGCACTTAAAACAAATTTATTATCTAATGACCAAATTACACTGGTCAAATGTTGCATGCGTTTCGTATGGTAAATTTCTCTTGAATGTCCCTAAAATATTAAATAAGCATACAACTTATATTCTTAATTATAAATAATGTAAATTTAGAAAATTTTTAAATTTATACCTTATGACTTTCAAAAATTCTGACAGTTTTATCATAACTTCCAGTAACAAATTCTAATCCAGTCGGTGCATAATCAATACTTGTAACAGCAGACACATGATCTTTATGAACATTAATTGGAGATTTTAAGTTTCGTGTATCATAGGAATAACAACTAAATTCATAAATACAAATAATTAAAAGAGATTCATAAAAATATGTATTACAAATTACTTATAATCTTCATTAGCAGCAGTAAATACATATGCCTCCATAGGATTCCAAGATAACTGATTGGTTTTGAGTTTCATAATTACTTTTCGCATGGATTTTACTTCTCTGGTATCATAAAGAATTATACTACGGTCACTCGCACATGTTGCTAATAATACAATAAAATTTGTTACATTCTTAGGTTTAAATGCAATAGATAAAATAAAATATTACCTAAAATATTGGTGTCAATTTGATTAAATGCTATATGATGTAAACTATCAACACCCCACTTTAAAGTTGATGTAGGTTGACTACGAGTAATGTCCCATATCTGAACTACATCACCACATGTTGCAAATACTTTATCATTTAACCATTGATAACTTATACCATATAGAACAGACTAAAATATTAATTATTGATAAATGATTTGTCATCAATAAAATTGAATCTATTAAATTTTAATTGTATTTTACATACTTGAGATATGAATGTATGAGTTGGCGACTCTAATTCTTCAGTTGTATTCCAAACTTTAACTGTAGAATCATCTCCAACACTAAAAATGCTTGTACCGTCAGGGTTGAAACATAATCCGCGAACGAAACGATCATGACCATTGACACTACTAATACATTTTTGTTTTGTCAAATTCCAAAGTCGTACTTCACCATTATATGAACCACTGGCTATTGTTGACAATGATTTAGGGTGTTTAGCCATACAGAAGATACCATCACGATGCCCATCTAAGTTACCAACAAATGGTTTGGCAAATACTCTTTCTAATTTCACTGCATTAAGAGCTCGTACATATTCACGTGATGACTGAAATGGGTGAAGATTTGGATCATAATTACGAGGTACTGAAAATTAATTTAAAAAATATACATTATTATAATATGTTAATAATAAACATAATTATAATAAACTATAGATATTAATAGTTATGTTAATTTATTTATCAAAAGAAACTTATACAAACTGACTAAATAATCAAATTATTGTTTATAGTTTAATAATCAATTGATAAAAAAATTAAAAACATATTTTTGCTGATATTTTGGTAAATTTTCCTTATCCTTCAAAAAATGACTGGAAAAACTGAATAACAACTCACACTATATAAGTATAATCATGAATTGTTTTATCATTTTTTTAAAGTATAATTCTATTGTACCAGTAACAAAAATATGAATGATTACGATTTAAGAAGTTTACACAGACACTGAAATATGAATCAATATCAATATCAATAATTTTAATTTTAAATCAATAAAATATGAAATTAAATAAAGGAAAACAGTACAAATGTATGTATTAGAAAACAATTTCAACTCACCTTTCTGAATATCTCGCTTTGTTTCACGCAAGTAATTGTCGGGATTCCGACTCAAAATCTTAACTTTCATTGTAACGGTCGATTAATTAATAAGTAAAATTACAATAACTAAGAATATAGAAATATTTTGTCAAAATGCACGAGGACTACTCGACCACAGTTTAAAATGTATTCATTCGACTTTCCTTACTGATTTGCTACAACAATACACAATGTTATCATTTATTCACGTGCTACGACATGGTGACCATTAGGTTTTGATAATTTGAAACTATTTTTACGGGATATTTAAGTTATTAATCGTGGAACGTACTGCCGTTCCGGCCGCGTTATCTAACAGAAATATTTGATACAGGACGATTCGTCATAATATTTGACGATTTATTCATGATTTTGTATTATTAAAATAATTCTCATTTCTCTGGCCGATGTTCGCTTTAAGTTGTATTCAATAGTAAATAGTTTATTAGTTAGTGACAACTAGATGTTTATTTAATTGTCGAGTGATCGTTTGGGAATTTAATCATGATATTATTAGAAACCAACAACCGCGTTGTCGAAGAATCAATCAGTGTGAGAATTAAAAATGCATTGGCGGGGTACGCGAAACTTAAAAACTGTAAGTTTGACTAATTATTAATTACAAATTATTGTCCTGTTAAAGAAACAAATCGGAAAATACAAATATATTCGTATCGGATTACGCGGGAGTGTTATTTCATATTTCAAATATAGAAGGCCAAAAACACATGCTCAGAGTGAGTAGCTTACTCCGTCAATGTAAATCAATTCGTCGAATAAATATGTAACGTGACTTTTAGGTGAGCATAGCTTTGAAATTCTATGCGGAACTTCAAGAACATGGCGCAACAGAATTATTGAACCGTGTATACGGTTCGTATGTTACCGAACAAGAGTCGGGTTTTAACTTCTCTTTGCTCATTAACTTAGAAAACATACCCGATGATTGGGAATTATTAGTGAAAAAAATTGGTCAACTAAAACGTAATTGTTTTGCATCCGTTTTTGAAAAGTATTTCGACTTCCAAGAAAAAGGAGAAGAAGGCCATAAAAGAGCTGTGATTAATTTTCGAGAAGATGAGACTATGTATGTAATGAGTTGATTAAATTATATTTTTACAGTCTAGTATAATTATAATAAATAATTATTATGAACTAGGTATGTGGAAGCAAAAGCTGATCGTGTAACTGTTGTATTCAGCACAGTATTCAGAGATAGTGATGACATAGTTTTAGGTAAGGTCTTTATGCAAGAACTAAGGGAAGGCAGACGAGCTAGTCAAACATCGCCACAAGTTCTATTTACACACAAAGAACCACCGCTTGAATTACAGGACACCAATGCTCGTGTTGGAGATGAAGTAGGATACATAACATTTGGTAAGGAATATCAGGAAAATTGCTATTTAATATTTCTCTATTACATGAAAATACAATTTTAAATATATAATTGTTTTAAAATAACAAATATACTTTTTTCATGCTAAGTTAACAATAGTCTTCAGTATATCAAAAATACAATTTTAGAATATAGTATTTTTCTGGGTTTTGTATTTACTTATTATTTTTAATATAATAATTGTCATATTATTTATTTATATTTTTTAAAAAATATATTTTAGTGTTATTCCCGAGACACACTAATCGTGCAGCTCGTGAAAATACCATTGATTTAATTCATATGTTCCGTGACTATCTTCATTATCACATCAAGTGTACCAAAGCATATATACATTCCTGTATGCGAGCAAAAACTACAGACTTTATTAAAGTGCTTAACAGAGCTAGACCGGAATCTAAAAAATCTAATGAAAAGAAAACTATTAGGTAAGTAATAATTTTACAAACTAAAAGTTAATTTTTTTTTTTTAATATTTCTTTCCCATTCCTTTCGCCTAAAAGGGTAACTAATATTTCAATATTATTTTTATTTGCTTATATGTATTTATTTTCAAAGATTTTCCTAACATATATATTTGTAATGAATAGTTTATTTCATCTAAATAAAATCATTTGTTAGGTAAAGAATCATACATATATCTAATATGTATATAAGTATTTAAATTATCTTAAATAATTTCTTGTTACTTGTATAAAAGCAAATAATACTATTATTTATCATACACATAACATTAAATGAATAATTTAAAGAAAGAAATAAATTAGTATATTTAAGATTGTATATGTTTCATTTTTTAAAATTATACAGTATTTTCAGTAGGTCAGTTTATATAAGTTTGAGCATGCAAACATATTTATATGAGCTGGTGGCAAAAAGCCCAACTATAAAATATATTAAATGACATTTGTTATAAATATTTCCTGTTCATTATTTAACTTATATTTATTTTTATACAATATTAATTGAATATTATTGTTTACATATTTAATACAATTGTGAATTCTAATGTTTCAGTGGCAGATCATTCATTCGAAGGGACTGAACAAATATTTATATTTTACTTTTTTAAATATTGTATAATTAATAATAAATAATGAAAACATAAATAATCTTAAATGAATGTTAATAACATTGAGTTTTAGTCTAGTATGTATAATATTGTTAGCTAATATAACTAAACACAATTGTTTTAAATTTATAAATAGTAAAAATAATATTGTATATTCATCTCTCAATGTTTTTTAAAATTTTTATTATATATCATTGATTTGATTGAAACAATAGTATTGCATTTATTTAAATTTAAATTACAATAATAAATTATTTATTTATTTATTGGGTTTTTTTTATATTAATTTAATTGTAATATATACTTAAGTAGTTAAATATCATCTGCAAAGGGGTTTTTGCTTTCATCATAATCTTCCTTAAATGGATTTTTGTTATCATCATACTCCAAATTATCATCTTCATCAAATGGATTTGTGTTTTGTCGTATGTGTAATATTGGACTGGGACTAGGTGGAGTTTGTACAATTGGAATAACAGGTTTAGGTGCTAATACTGTAGTAGGTGGTATCGATTTCAATTTAATTGGTTTGTTTTCAGTGGCCAACGGATCATCAAATAGACATTGGCCAAAATATTCAGATATTAAAGAAAAACTATCAGTCGTTCGTTCCAACATACTATGGAATGCTTCATTATAATCTTTTACCTGATCCTAAATAGAAATTAATTTAGTATAGGACTTAATAACAAATGGACATATTTGTAGTGTTATCATTTTACTTACTCGAGATCGTACAATATCTATTATTTGTTTATTATTAGGAATACAAGCTGGACAATCATCATCACTCTCTGAAAAAGCTTGAAAACAGCTGAAATAAAAATAAATATTCTTACTTAAAAGCAAAAATACCAATTAAATAATGAAAATTAAATAAGTTGTAAAATACAAATGTACCTTTGTACACTTGTATTGCAATTAATATTTTGCACTTACTGTTGATGATATGAATGTTGGCACATAAAATGTATACTAGGAAGTTCTAATTGATTATTGCAAGCACTACAACGCAAACCTTGAAAAACAACAGCGCTAAAAAAAAAATATATATATTTTTTTATATCCAATACATAATTTGCCTTATTAAATCATGAGTACCAATTTTTTAATTTCTCTATTGTGTTTTTTATATTTTCTGTATCTATTTGATATTTATCAACCATTTCTTTTTCTTTTTCAAGGGTTTTCTTTTCAGCACCAAACAGACTTGTCAAATAAGCTCTAACGTGACCAATATTAATTGTTTTAGATTTAGCCAATGATGTAATAGTAAAATGAGCAGACAAAAGAGATTTTTTTTCTATTGAAATAACAGTTAATTATTACAAATTACTAAAAATAATTAATATAAATAATAATAATAAAGAATTGAAACATACCAATTTCATTTAATATTTCTTCCAACATAGAAGGTGGAAACATTTCATCTACTACTGCTGTGTTAAATACTAATACCCATAATTTTGGTTCTATGTGTCCATATAGCCTACAACATTCTATTGCACCTAAATAATCATTCAGGGACAAATAATAACGAATCAACTTTTTGTACCTGAAATAATAAAACATTAATTAATAGGTTAATAATTACTGTTCAAAGTATCAATTATTCACTAAACTGTTTGCTATGTTCAAAAATGTGCACTATAGCTGGTTTAAATTCAAAAGAAGTAGCTAAAATTAAAACTTGATAGTGATCACATGTCTTGACATCAGCAGATTGTAGAATATTAATAATTTTTTTTTCAATTGTGACACGTTTTTCTTCGTTATTCTCCTTTTTCCACACAATCAAACAATGTTCAATATATGTATTCAATAATGCCGTAGACCATTTATCTAAAAACTAAAATGAAAATAATTTATACTATTTTAAAATAACAATATTAAACTTTAAGTAACTTACGTTTTCAAAATATTCCAAAAAATCCACTAAACACTCAGAATCTTCTAACAATAAATAAATAAAATCTTCAGGTTGAGCTGAATTGAAAGGCAAATCTACCTTGAAGAAGTATAATAAATTGAATACATAATATATAGTTCTTTAATTTAAAAAGTAATTATATATTTACATTAATTGTAGAATAACAAGTTGAACACAATTTTTTCAAAAATTTTACTGTTTCTCTAGGAACATTTTTCATAAATACGTTACTATATTGTTTAATTGTCTGTACCGACTAAAATTGATTAATACATATAATTAGTTATTTAATGTAAACATAATTATGTAAATTATTATTAGAATACCTGTTCAATTGAAAGCTTTTCGATATATTCTAAAGCAGCATTGTACTCATAACGATCTTCTAGAAGTATTTTAATGTACAATGAATGTCTACAATGTTTTTCAGCTAACGCAAGTGCATTTTCTGGTGATGATTGTCGGCATACTTTTATGGCAACATCAACATCAAAATCAATATTTTCATCTTTGGTCTAAAGTAAAGTAATTTAAAATAATTAAATTTAACACATTATTAAAAAATTATATGCCATAATTACTATAATAAATTCTTGAAGTTTGTCTAAACTATTTAATTTTGAATAACAGTTGAACAATAGTGTAGTATGGTCTTTAGTTGCATTGCCAGACTTGTGTAGAGCATGCAAATATGTGGTTAAACTGTCTATATACTGAGCATCTAAAAACTACAACAATAAAACGTATTAATATTTCATTAATATTTTTCAGACAACATTTACTTTTTTGATAACATAAGATGGTCCAAGTTTCCCAATCGTTTTAATATATTGTTCTACAGCACCACTATGATCACCTTGGCATACAAATGATCACCATATTGACGAAATATATCGATCAAAGCTTGAGAATCATATTGCTGACACTTAGCCATGCGTACAGCTACATCGTACAAGTTTTTTTTAAATAACACAGTTAATTTTGATTGTAGATCTTTTTCTATCAATTGTGATAAATTGCCTTCAGTAGTTAAAATATACAATGATCCCCATTCAGGTAAAACTGATAATATTTCACACATGTTAATTGAAAAAACTATGAATTTATTTTGAATATCCAATACAGTGATGGACACAGATTCTATTTCTTCACTAAAAATAATAGTACAATATTGAAATATATAAATGATTGTATGTTAGATAAATCTTACGAATGATTATTAGTAGTTGTGGCAATAATATTATTTGACAATTTTCCAGTTTCTTTAGATACTATAATTAAATAACTTCGAAACCATTGGAGAATAATTTTTTGACCCCCAACAACATAACATGGTCCACGACTGTCAACTGTATAACAATAAATGGCCTAAAATAAAAATTATCTAATTATATTATATAAAAATATAATGAAGATAAATTTAATATAACATTTATTAAGAAATACTATTAAATACAAACCATAACAAATATTTTAAAATTGTTGAAAGATAAAAAAGAAAAATAATATTGAATAAATATGAGTTTTTAATAGCTTACATCTTTTTTTGCGATCATGAAATGACTATCTGGTCCATTGCCTAGTACTGAACACTTATAATCACATCCTTCTGCATCCAAAACAGTCTAGAATTACAAAAGAAATCATTAAAAATTATCTTTTTTTAATAAGCGAAAACAAATAACAGTAATGAACTTTACCATAGGACAGGAATCTTTAGAAGAAACATTAAATTGCTGCACTGATGAAGCAGTAGAAACAAAAAGGTACCATTGATCTTTGGTAACACATTTGAAAGCCATACCAGTTATTTCTTGACTCAACTCTTTCAATATCTTGAGTTTCGAATTACGATCTCGGCTTAAATCTCCCTTATACAAGGCTATACAACCATCTACAAATCCTACTGCCATTAGCAAACGATTGTCTGTTGCACATAAAGTGGTAGGTTTTTCAGGTTTTGGTAATTTTGTAAAACGAACACACATAGGATTACTTTGACGATCTCTTCGTTCTAAATCCCAAACTTTAAGAATAGTATTGGTACCTGGTTCATCTTCCTGAATGTTAAAAATGTTAATTATTTTTATTAATGAAATAGTGAAAATTATAATAAATATAACAAATATTTACCCCTATTGTAATTAAATAACTACTATATTGTAATTGTGTAGAAAGAAATATAACAGATTGATAGGCTCGAAATGTGGTAACTTGAAATGCACGGGTAATTAAGTGCACCAGACCATCATCATCACATGTTATTAAGTGACCATGTCCACTACTTGTTGTAGTTATTTTAGAGTTCTACATAAACAAAATAATAATATAACAAAAATATGAATAATAAGTTTTTAATATTAAAAAAAAAATTCTAAAATCATTTTTCAATAATTTAAATTTTAAAGATAATTTTTTGTCAGGTATATTCTAAAACGTGTATATTGTTATATAAATACAATAATTCATTTTACCAAATTAGTTAAATAATATAGTATTATTTATAGACATTAGGTAAAACTATAACAAGGTTTAATCAGAGATAATAAAAATAAAAAATACATACACCAATAGTTTGACATATTTTTTTTGAATCTACATTGTGATTGATGTCGAAGAAATTAAACTTTCGCCACTAAAACAAAATTAAAATTCACATTAATATTTCATTATTAGTTTTTAAAAGTATCAACACAATATAGTCTAGAATTCTAAAATAGATATATGAAATGAACAATATTAATCTTGTCAAAAATTGAAAAACATCTTAATTAATTAATCTTGCAACAGAAATGGTAAATAGTTATTTCTATACAATATAAAAGGTACAATAAAACAATTTAAAACAATCCACTGAATGAATCTATATATCAGAGTGCAGTATTGTAATAGTAAGTGTGCTTTCCTTAGGTAGAAACCAAGTAAACACACACAAAAAAAGCTTTATGGGAAGGAAGGATTTACTAAAAATTATAGTCATATTATTAGTAATATTATTATTATTGGATATCATCAAAATATTTCAAGGGGCTTAGGACCCACTTTCCTTCACTCCCTCCAAACACACAAAGCATATGTTGCTAGTAGAATTCACTATCATAAACTGAATATAATCAAATAAATTTAATTAAGTACATTCGATTGCAATTAATTTTTATATTAACTTGAGATGAAGGCCATAAATATACATAATAGTAATAACTATTGTCATTATAAGTGTATAATTAATTAAAAAAAAAAGAGATTATAAACAATAATACGGTTAGTTTTTTCAATAATTTATTGCTATACTAAAATATTACAATTTTCTCATACTGATTATTAATTATAAGAAAATATGTGAAAACAATTATTAAATATCTATTATTATTACAAAACCGAGTAGATAAATCAAATCTTTTATTATTTATTATAAATTGTACAATAAAATATAGAAAGGGAATACATTCAATATTAAATATAATTTTTATATCAACATTATGTTTAACAAAAGAAACTTACTTCTAGAAAAGACATGATTGTTTTTGTTTATCTTTAAAACTCCAGAGCAGTATATATTAAAAAAAAATCATGACAAACTCGCTAAATGACGGATTATGATTGACACGAAATTTAACATGAACTAAGCAAAAAATGATTATCCATATAATTATGCAGAATCACGAGTGGATTGACAGAAAAACTGAAATATGTTCATACATCGATTTTGCGGAATGATAACGTTATCACTTAAGGGGCGTGCGGTTACAACCTAGGTATTTTTGTAGTTACCGGTTACATAGGGGTGCATTGCCACGCAACCGTGGTAGTAGTTAAACTAATACTGTGATGGCGTGTAATCAAGTAACCAGTAACCACAAGCCAAGTTGACTTTTGAATTTTTTTAAAAAAAAAAAGAAAAAAGTTTACTCGCAGTTATTCACTACTGCAGTGTATGCTTGACGTTTTTGTCCGATTTAAGTTCTGGTCACCGAATAACCGTACATGAAGTCGCTGGTGTTCAGACACAGCCGCCGTGAGTTCGAGAAATACCGCGTAATATTTCATTGTGGTTCGCGACCGTGTTCCAATTACGAGCCCCTTTCTAGTGTTTTTGTTATTGTTATCGAGTGCCCACGTATCGGACGAACGCGATTGGTCGTTGGTAAAAATTTTTTGAAAATCAAATATGGTGTTACAACGCTTCAAAAACGCGCAATTTTTCATCGTCGCCGTCCGACAAAATATGATCTTTACGCGTACCACAATTGGTTTTAGAGTGCCGTCAAACGGCGTACAGCGCGCGGACGTCGTCCAGACTACGCCGACCAGAGGACTGCAGTAAACGGCCCAGGGCGTGACCGACATTCGAGACCCAAAAGGCGACCGTTGTTCAGGGATAAACACTCCTTTACGAGTCGTGAAAGTCAGCCAGCCGTCGCACCATCTGTTTCCACCGACGTCCAAACATGTCCAACTCGGGTGTGTAGAAACGTCATGCGTGTCGGCATATTGGTGGCCAATTACGTGCCATTCCTCTCTAGTACTGTCTGCAAGACGATTATTGTTCTATCTTATTAATAATGACTTGTGTTGCCCACATATGGAGATCTAATCAATTGCCCAAGTCTGCAATCTGCGCTCGATCATGTTTGATGATTATACCTCCTTCACGTGCTACATGCTATTATTGAACTGCAATTTATATGATTTTACTGTTAACGGCACAGTTCTTTCATTCTGTACCCAATATTAAATAAAAATTCAAAAACTTACCCAGAGAGTTTTATTATGATGACTCAAGAAGATTATTATTATTTAACACGAGTAATATTTTGTCTAAACGTATAGATTTCATTGATAAAATATTTCAATTCTATCATGTTAAAGTGTTTTACATTAACATGGTTGAAATATAGCCATTATAATGTCACTTTGATTGAAATTTGTTTTATATTTTTGTTGTCTGCATAATTTTATTAATAAATCAAAAACATAAGTATTAAAAATATATGTTTTCCTTTGACAATTTGAAAAATGTAGATAATACAATTGATACATAATATATATTATATTCTGAAAACTATTTGTTCTTATGTATATATTACAACAATAATCAATATACAATAATTTCTTATTATTTAAATATTCTATCTCATTTACCATCAATGTCAAAGTTTGTTCTTGTAATCAATATACTCTAAAAATTAAACCTAACAATTAACTGAGACCATTAACTAAAATGTGAATAATTTCTTATATAATAAAGATATATAGGTGTACCAGACAATTTATTTTAGATAAATATTTGATAATTCACAAAAAAAATCTAGTTGTTAATGATCATTAAATCATTTAACCTTTGTAATGAATATTAGTATTTTTAATTTTTATACTTGTAATTACAATGACAAACAGAAGTACTTTTAAAAATTAATTTTTCCATACTAGTTCTATATAGCTACGACCTTAAAATTATTCACTTACTTTTTAGACTTCAGAGGTCATTCACCTCATTTGTTCAGTCAATTGGTAGTACATTTGTACATGTATATTGTGTATATATTTATACATAAATGCATTAATTTATTGATGGTATCAAAATTGTATAAACTTTAATTTATTACTGATTATTTAATATTTTTGGAGTTGCCAAGAAAGATAATAATTATTAACATATTTTAATTATTTATACTAAATTATATAAACCAAGGAAAATAAATAAATAATATGTGTTATGCTAGAATTAATAATAGATCATAGTTTTACTATAGTCTATTAATGTTAATAAATATTTCAAAACATTAAATTTATTATGTGTTTAATATAAAAATTATGTCTCATATTATATTTTGAGTTTTATAATTTATCTAGTTTAATTGTTTTCAATTTAGATTTTGAAAGTCAAGAATTGGGTGGTGCGGGTGTATTGGACAGTGATTATTTAACAATGTTAAGTTCATCAGACAAGTTAATGTCAGGTGAATTTGAAGCTCTTGAACGACTACAAGCTGAACTAGATTTATTTGACGATCCAAATCGACCTGAAGAAATAGTAGAACAAATGACTGTGGAAAATCATATAGAATTAATTGAAGAAGAAGTTTGTTGTGATACAGATGATTCTATGATTATTGAAAAGACAACAAATGAGAAAGAAGAAGCAATAGAATCAGAAAATAAACTTGATGAAACTTCTGTCGCACCACCAGCAGATGAACCAAAAAATATACAACATTTTAAAGCAGAATTTGTAGCAAATGAACAAGACAATGTAGTTGTTACATTAAAACAATCTTCACCGCAATCACATTCTGACATTATAACTGTTAATAGTTCAAGTGGTACTAAAAGAAGTGCATCACCAAGTGTTCAAGGAAATCAACAATCAAAAAAATCAGTAAGATAAAACTATAACTTTGAATTATTATTATTTATTATCACTATTATTTTTATTAGTTACTTACAAAAGTTATGGTTAATACAATATCAAGTACTAGTACTGGAAGAAGTACCCAACAGTTTTTATTAAATGTTCCAATTGGCCAACGTCCACCAGTAGGGACTACTAGGACTATAACATTAACCCAAGCGCGTCAAATGGGTATAATTACTTCAGGTTGTCGACTCCAACCTGTAACTTCAAATGCTAACACCACACAAAACAAAGTATATTAAATAAAATTTAAAAAGATTAATTGAAATGTATACATAATATTTTTTTGAAATGAAATATAGAATATGATAGTAAATAAAATTGCTGGGACTATAAAGAAAGGAACAGCAGGTACTGTGAAAACTTCTGGCCCTACTAAAATCTTACCAGCTCCAACTTTTATAACAACTAAAAATCCAATGACACAACAGCAAAAGATTTTCATACGACAAGTATCTAATAATAACTTTTTTTATCATCCATTTGTGAATATATTATTATATAATTAATAATTACATTTTTAGGGTAGTGTTTATAAGCAAGGTACATTAGTATCTGCTAGTAATGGTACTAATCAAGTTATAAGATTGCCTTCAATGGTTGGCCAATCTTCACCAGTATCAACAATTCAACATATACGTTTGCCAACAGTTAATGCTTCAGCGGTTGCTGGTTTACAACAAGTTAAAATGCCAGTAACTTCAGGAATACAGCAACAAATACTACCAAATAAACAAGTAATTATTATAATTTAATGACAATTAAATTATGATTTAAAGTCCAAATAATAAAAATCGTTGTAAATAGGTTCAATACATTCGACTTGTACCCACAACAGCTACAAGTAGCTTAGCTTCTACTGTATCTGCTGTTACTACTACGGCAAATACAGTGTCTTCAAAACAGCCTCAAATTGTCACTTTATCTACTTCTACATCAAAATCAACTGTAAAAACTACAACTTTAACTAAGACTTCTACAGCAAACAATCAACAACCAGTTACAAATCATATAAAAGTTTTTTCTACTCCATCACATGTATTACAACATTAATCAAATTATTTTTATATATGTATATAACTTTTTGTATTTTTATAGCCTGTCACTACTAGTCAACAAAGGCCAATATTACCTGCAAGTAAACCTAGTACTAGTTCTAGTACTAGTTCATCTCTAGAATTTAAAAAATCAACAAATTCTAATATTCCTCCATCAATGAACTCTACAAGTTTTAAACAAGTATGTTGGAGAAAATTATAATTAAAAATTAATATATTATGCTCTAAATTATTAATTATTATTTTAGTCTTCAATTCCAAAAATTACTATCAAAGAAGAGTTTACTGATGATATTATTCCTTTAAAAAAAGATGATAAAAAAGAAAATAATTTAACTATCCCGACACTACCAAAAATTGGTAGACCATCTTCTATATCTTTGTTATCATCAGAAGCAAAAACCAAACCAATAAATGACGTGAACAAAACAAAAAAACCTTGCAATTGTACTAGATCACAATGCCTAAAACTGTATGTTAATTAAATAATATTTGTAGAGCTATGTTACTTGTATACTTTATTATTTTAGATATTGTGACTGCTTTGCAAACGGTGAATTTTGCTATCAAGTGTAATTGTAATTCGTGTTTCAACAACATAGAACACGAAGAAGACCGAGCACAAGCAATACGTTCAGTATTAGATAGAAATCCAAATGCATTTAGACCTAAAATCAAAAGCTTTGTAGGTCAAGCTGAGAGACAACATACCAAAGGATGTAATTGTAAGAGATCAGGATGCTTAAAGAATTATTGTGAATGCTTTGAAGCACGAATAGCATGTTCACAAAATTGTAAATGTATTGGATGTCGTAACATGGATGATGATTCGCACACATCATTTGGTGACCACCCTGGCTCACTGAGTGTGGAACATTTAAAATCAAGAACAAAATCGGCTAATTTTGTTACATCATTTGGTAGTATGCAAGCAGCAAATGCTATACCAAGGTAAAATTAATACATTTCAAATATATTTTAACAATAAATTCTAATGTAAATTTTTATATTTATAAAAATATTTGATTAGTATTTCTAACAAATCCAAATAACTTGTTATTTAATTTTTCATTTATGTGAAAAATAAATGTCAAATATTATTTTTAATTAATATTTTTATTGAATATTCATGAGCATACAAATAAGAATATAAGAAAATTAAAAATTAAAAATATTTTCAGCCAACCATTCAAATTTTTTACGAAGGACGTAGTACAAGCAACATGCCGCTGTCTTTTAGCCCGCGGTATGGAAGCTAAAAAATTAAATGCAGGTGCTGAAGAATGTCAGCGTATAATAATTGAAGAGTTTGGCCAATGTCTTGTCAAGATCATGGATTTGGCATCGGAAAAGTCTTTTTTATAGTCAAATGAAAATTAAATAGTAGTTTAAAATATGCAATTTTAATTAATTTAATTATTGAACTCGGTCTATATTGGTAAAAATGTAATAACCTAATTAAAATTTTTTTTTTCAAATTTTACCAATAAGTACCATTAAATTTCAATATTGTATATTACTTAATTCGAAATTGAATTTCAATTGTACATATTTATTTGTTTTTGTGTTGGAAAATTGTGTACATTATTTTACTTTTTTTTTGCAAGTTATTTGTGTGTGAAATAATTAATGTTTTCTTTTTCAAATTTTATTGACTTATATATTTTATTTACTTATAAACAAATACTTTAGCATAATTTATTACAAATTTAATATTTAAAAAATGTATGATCGAACATTAAATGCCTATTTTATTTCTATTAAATGTTTAGCCTTTTTTTTTACACTGCCATCTCTGAATATTTCGTCTTCTGGTTTTATGTGGAATGATGCTAGTAACTCTTTTGTCTTCTTCGCTTTACGTTGAATTTTATTGTTTGTATACTTGTCTTTCTTATTATTCTTTAATAAATGTCTTGTCTAAAAAAATTTAAAATAATATTTTATTTTTAAGTGACCGTTAATTTTTTTGATTAATTAATTTAATACTTTTGCTGGAGTAACATAAAATGGATTTTCCCAAAGTGTTTCTCCACAAAAACTTCCTTTAAAAATTCGAATTGGTTGCAAAACAAATCTTGGTCCTAAAACATAATTACACTTATGTACATTACTCAAAACTTTCACAAGAGTATTTTCAAAATAAAATGTAATTTACCAATTTCAGCTATTGCACCATTTTCATCCAATATTTGATAGTTTCTAAACCATATCCTATTATCCAATACAGAGAAGTTTAAAACATTATCAACAAAAGGTTGGCTCTTAGGATGTTTATTAGGGACACCAAATATTTGTATGAACATCTCTCGTAATAATGAATATTGTGGATGCTCATCAAAAGTATTATCAAACGATAATATTGGTCGTGATCCTTTTAAGCAATTTCCAGTTAATTTTAGTTCAGCACTCGTATATACTAAAATAACAGATAACTGATTAAAAAAATTATTCCAAATAACAACTTGTTTAAAAATAAAATTACTTACTACTCTCTACATTAAACTTAATACTCGGCCCATCGGGAACGTTTGAAAACCACATATACAAATCTCTAAAAAGTCTCCCATCAAATAAAATACACTTATTACAGTGTGACATCTTGCATATCTACCAATAAACATTGGACCAGTTTTAGAAAAAGAAATATATGCATTAAGTGATCAATTTAACATACCTCGTTAACTACGAATAAATTTTCTTTGCGTTCCATTTTACTGGATGGTTTGGAGTGTGGCAACATTTTCATTATATCTTTCATCAAATGACGATGTTGGAAACTAATTCCACGAGTAGCAAATACTAGAACACGCTCTCTATTTATCCATTTCGTCTGAAATTTATAATAACTATTGTTAATGTAGGTGGGATGACAAAATTTAAATCTTTTCCATCTCGACGGTTCTGTGATAGTGTCGTCCATGAATAAAAAAGACACATATACTATATTAATTCGAACCAAGTTCACCTTTCTAATGACCGGCTCGTCTGATCGTCGCACGAGAGGCAAAACCACTTTTGACTCCTCTTCTTCGACCATTTCCGATTTTTGCTTTCTTTTCACACCTTTCTTCGCCATCTCGTCCTGGGTCAATGCGTATATTTCACAAATCAAACGGATGGAAAGCACACAACGAAAAACGATTCGCTCGTTTCAGATTAAACGCCAAACACGTGCAAAACGTCCGGTGGAGTCGCCCGACGAACAATGATAATGGCAACACAAATCGAATAATATGATAACGCGTCCGCGCGATGCCAACGTGACGGTGTCAATCGCGATTTCAGACGTTTTCAATCGTATTCGCCGTTTATCGATTTGCCCAGCCCCGTTCGTTCGACCACTTCTGTAGGGTTTGGATGGGACGCGATCGTCGTAATTCCGTTGACTACTGTTGTTCTGTGCTATTCACGCGTTTACGTCCACTTGTCGTCGCGTTTCGAGTACGCGGCAAAAAACGTATAATATAACACTGACTTCGTTTTTATTACATTTATATATTTGTTAAAACTGTGTCAAACACAGTTGTTTCAGACACAGTGTCATAAAGTATTATCTTGAATTTTCTCTCCTCCTAAAGCTAAATGTACAATACTATATGTGACATGTCAATGACTTCATAGTACCAACAGAAGACTATCGCCATTACGATGGTGCATGTTGACCAGACAAAAATCGAAATAAATGACGACTTTTGTATTTGTCTCAATACGCTTTAAAAACATATTTTACAACGCTAAAAAAACCAATTTATCAATACAATATTAATTATACATTTGCTACTCAGCGCTTACCGTGTGTAGGTTACTTATTTTCGGTATCCGGACAATACAGAAAGTTAGATCTACATAATTGTACTTACGAAGTACAGACATTTTATACATTAAAAAAAATTGCTAACTTTCAATTTTTTCGTCGACTTTATAATAGTGAAAGTTTATTCTCCACAATGAATTTAATCAAGTTGAAGTAAAAAAAATGATTTGACCGATGAAGCCGGTGCTGCTTATGCTTCACTAAAAATTACAAACTACACTTCTGATATTAAAACTTTATCGGATAAAAAATCACACAAAAACATAATTACATTTTTAATACACATAGTTCAATAGTTAACACCTAATTCAAGCATATAATATGTACATAATTTATAAAAATATAAGTGTATCTAGTAAAATATATATAATATATTTGTATAATTGCCAACATTGTTTAAGTCTTTTTTTGGACAGTTTTAAAAACCTTGTTTGTAAAATGCTGGCACCTGATTCGAAAAAGTTTCGCCACCCCTGACTTTTTTTTATCTAAAGGCTTCGCCTTGTCGCTGCAACCATTCTTCTCTTTTGTTTGTTTACCTTTTCATTTCTTTATAACTTTGTAGAGATAATAGCTTCTTTATGTTCCCCAGATTTGTATCTCTCGATCGTCCTCTTTCTCTTTTCCCGTTTATCTTCCCCTCTATAATATTTATAATAAACGTATTACACGTGTCGCATAACGTGTCCAAAAAACTTAATTCTTCTTATTTCTACCATTTTGATAATTTGTTTTGGTTCGTGTACTATGCTTGATACTTCTTTATTCGATTTTCTTTCCATCCAACTGATCTTCATTATTTTCCGCCATATCCACATCTCTAATACTTCTATTCTCCTTTTGTCAAGAGTACATAGCGTTCCAGAACTTACTTCCATATAATGCCGCACTCCAAACAAATGTTTTAAAAAATAATTTTCTAATTTTAATCAATACGTGCCTGGATATTTTGCTTCTTGAATAAGGCTTGCTTAGCCAGATATACGGGTACACAATTTAACGATATCTACAGCAGAAATTACAAAAATTGTATAGTCGCACCATTTAACTTTACCCGAGACACGCAAATGTATTTAAATGACAAAATAAATTTCAATATAACCGACGACACTGGCGACGATGCTGGCCGATACGATCATCGCACATCGGCCCTCGAGAATTTGCACACTACTCTGATTTAAAATTGTTGATATTTATGTTGTTGCAAGGTATATGTTAGTATAATACCACAGACATGGATGTGATCGACGTCATTGCTGCATGACAATGCTGTAATATACGAAAAACCTGAGTATTTTATAGTGTACAATTTATTATTATAAATACAATAAAATTAATTTAAAGCCAATACTAATTTTATGAAATTCCGTTTTGAGCGATTCATAAGTCATCATTTTACAATAAAAATTACAATATAATAATTATGTATATATGTACTTAAATGGTTTTTTATTTAATTATAAATATATATATATATACTCCGATAGTCGTATAATGTTACTGGTAAAGTGCGAAAAGTGGAGTAGGCCGACCAAAAATTAACTTTACCCATATATTGTGTTATGACTTATTATATTAACAATATATTGTACAATTTTACCGTTAAAATGTTTTTAGTTCAAATATGTTTTAGAATTCATTCGGGTAAACTAAGATCTATTATTCAATATTAATAGGTTTGAATCTGGTTAATATTGTAAAATATTATTGTATCTTCTAAATGATACCAGAAACAGCATAGCGCTATGTTCCATGTCTTTGTCGACAGATTAAAAGCTCTTACATATTTCTCAGGATAATGGCCAACCCGTAATTGCGTAAGAAAGACCAAGGCTGAAAAATTTAAAAAAATATTTTGTAAAACTACTAAATAAAATGTATTATACATCATATATGTTACATACATTTTATATATTATAAAATGTATTAACGCAAAAACGTGGAAATGCTACAAATCGTATTTTATGCGATTCGAAATAACAATTATTAAATGCAATATTTTATACATTATTAATTATTAAAAATATTAATCGTGTAATATCATAATGTAGACATACATAATGTTATCATAAAACAATGGTAGGTATTGGTGTATTTTATCTACACAGCTACAATCGGCTGCGCACGGATGGAAATAAACATACTTAAAATCAACAAACGTGGCGTACATTTGGAAACGTTAAAATCACTTGTAAAAAAAAAAACGTATTCAATCATATAGTAATTTAATACCTAATAAATAATAATAAACAGATTTTAACGCTCGTGTTCGGATAGACTTACTAAAATGTCAAACGGTCAGTAATAACAATGTATAATACGTATAGGTACGTTTGTTACTTGCATATGTTTATTTTTGACATAGATGTTGGATTATATTATAAGTATCAAGTTTAATTACAACAGAATTATTCGATCGAAACGCATTAAAAATGTTTACACAATAGTTACAAAACAGAGTACAACTATTAAAATATGTTTTATCCCAGATTAAACACATTGTAGTCATCATACATATTATAGATACTATAGATACCAACTGACTGTGGTCCATGATCACTCGTGTAATTCGTGAGTGTGAATTTCCATTTGAAGAAATATTATTAGTCGTTTAATGTAGATGTATAGTATAATATAATGAATCAATGACAAAGTCCTAAAATTTTAAATATTACGACGTTGAAATTACAAAACAACTCGTATTATATTTTTGACATCAAACATTTTGTATTTTAAATAACAATAATTTCCGCGGTAGCAGAGGTTATTCTCAGACTTTTTCTCGACTACGTGTATATATTTTGCACGCCCTCCGATGTATTTTTAATACATTTGTTGAAAATTTTCCAAAAATATAAAAAACATCACAATAACTATCGCGATTAATGTTAAATCACATCTACGGATTGATTAATCGTTAATTTATACACATCTACGTGGTGATTAATAACCATAAATACTGTAAATTAGACTTATGTGTCAAGTGATCACAACTTCCAAACCGCATAAATCTTATAATAGGTATAAGGCGAACACGGTTCTATAAATTTAAAGTTTCGCATTAGAATTGAAGAATATTATGTTCATATATGAGTAATTTACGTAAAAAATATTGTTTACTTAGTCTTTTGCAATGTTTTTGAACAGTCCATCCAAAAACAGATTTAAAATAATTCTTTTTTTTCAGTTGTATACATCTATGTTTTTTTTAATATTATGAATTAGTTGCTTTTTAATAATAATAAGTCTTCCGATAATTGTACTCAATGTGCGTTTTGAAATAATACGTATGTATAATTCAAGCATTCCAATCAACAACACTTCGTTTAATGACCGGTGCACCTATCTACGTTTCCAATCATACGCTACACTCCGATCTGCAAGTAAACATCATCTCTAAAACTGCATTTGCTCTTTATAAACGATTTCACTCTCGCTTGGCCAATCATCCAAATCCCCTTATTAGAGAAATCAACAACAATAATATTCCCGAGAATCCGATTAGACGTTCAACCCGTCGATGGTGCAAAGACCTTGCAAATCACTAACTATGAAGTATTAATTATCATCTATAATTAATTATCAAATTCTTTTTTCAAAGTGTCGCTGCTGGACCGTTTCTTTATATCATTCTTTTTCGAGCCAAACCTTTCTTAATATTTACAGATTTTGTATCACTAAATAAAAAGTCATATATAAGCAGTGACGTAGTATATTATATATCTTAAGTAAAAAAAATATCCCATGTCAGTAGATCACTATCCGTGAAAAAACCCCTAAGTATGCTATCGGTGATACGTATTGGCCATATTATATGCAGTACGAATATGAAAACGAGTTTGTTAAAGTCTATAGACTAGATATGGTAATATATATCCATATAACGCTCTGACGATTGTTCGAATTGCTTTCGTTTCGATCGAATAAAAAGAAAAAAAATTCAACGCGAGTAACTCGTTATCCGATTGCAGGAAATTCATGAGAATATACAATAATATAACATTATGTTGGTGTGTATTGTGTATATAAGCCGACCCAAGTACTAAGAACTCATAAGTATGGTTCGAACTCGTTGTGAATGTTCTATAACACAAGTAGACGTTAAACATTACACGGTTCAACGGTTGAATAATTGATATATTGTTGCAAAGTGGATATTTCAATGTCGAATATACCACTACATTATTATCTCCTCCTAATTATAAATTATTTCACGATATCGATTTATCGACCAAGGGGTTATCAGCAAATGCGCAGTCTTTGCCGTATGTAACACACGCGACGTATTTTTTCAAAACAATAATGTTATGATAGGACACTAGAACGGACGAGATGATAATAAAACGTGAACAAGGTCATTGATCTCTTCCGTGTCCTTTTGGGGATGTGTATGCGTGCGGGCTGGCGGGAAGAGAATTTACCTGCATTGCACTCGACGTGCGACGACGTAATAATAATAATATAAAATTTTAATATAAATTGGATGGCGGCGCGTGCACTCGACGGAAAGCAATAACGTCCCGTTATTAGTAGATAATCGAATTGATATGTACGTAACACGGGTTAGGTCGGGCACCTGTAATCGGCTTGACGAAAACGGCGTGAACGGTGTCGTCCACGCGGCTCTATTCGCACGTAATAACACCTCCCTGAAAACGAATCGATACGCGCGCACGACGACGACGGGTTTCCGGACGGATCGATCGTATAAAACAAACGCTCGACTGCGCCGTCCGGTCTCCGCAGCACACTCCGACGGGCATTTATTAATACACCGGTGCGGTGGAGTGACGACGACTTCGGCAGCAGTGCCGCCGGCACGTTAGCTATCGCGAAGTAACACGGAGGCCTAGAGTAGCACGTAATGGTTCCCAACGTTGAAAAGAGAAACAAAAAGAACCCAATATCCGTTTATACGACGACGATTTACGGGGGGGGGGGGGTTCTTGAGGAGGACCTGTGACGCGACCGTGTGCGGGCGACCTCGACGTGTCCGGATCGAACGCGAATTTAGCAACCACTCTTGTCGGCCGATCGTCGCCGTAGGCCCGATACTGACGATTGACATTTGTCGACGACCGCGGTATTAACCGGGCTTTGGTGTGTAGACCGTAATGGCGCACAAGGTCCCGCGTCCGTGGTCGGTCCGGTGGCAACGAGAGACATCGTCCGCCGAAAACCCGATCCGGTGCGGGACGACGCGACGGGCGTACCGTCGAAGTAATAGCGGCAGCGGCACGATTACCGCTACGGCCGAATACCGTTCCGCGGCGAGTCGTCTCGCATGAAAGCTTCGAGCGAACGATCGTCGCCGCGCGTAACATAATATTACACACGAAATAATTACAACGACGAAACAATATCAGAACGAACGTGACCGAGTCCCGTCGAAGTTGGCAACAGTGGTCCGATAGTAGGGTACGTACCAGCGGTGATCATGCGTGTTTTCGTTCACTGAAGAACATCTTCGTCGCCGTCGCCGCCTGCTGCCACCGAAAGTACCGCCCCTCGACCCCTCGCTCGGTCACCCGGCCGTCCGCCCGCCCGACCGTCCGTCCGCCACCGCCGCCAGTTCATGTCTTCTTCACCGGAATACGGCACCCATTCCGCCGTACGCCATTCGGGCAATCGCGTACCGTTTGGTCGTCTATTCTGGGTCGCCGTTGTCGTTTATCCGTTATCCACGACCGGAGGACGTCTCGACATGGCTGCATAACACCTCCTCTTCGTATAACACCACATCGAAACTTATCCGGTACCATGACTGTATGAAAAAACTCGGGTGAGCAATACCGACTTTGTAGCAGTCTGTGACCGCTTCTGATTTTAACAGTGATTGACTGCAGTACTGATCTGGCACTAGTCTTCAACGGTCTCGTATCGACGATTTGTTCATGTATGCATTGAACGTCAGTAAATCTTCGAATCACTTACTTTGTTATTTCATTCGACAGTTCTTTAAATTCTTTCCAATTAGTTGACTTATACCCTAGTAGGTATAGAGTTTAGGCAATCAATAAATTCTTTTATTTCAAATTTTTCCCTCAACGTTATAACACTTGACATTCCCAGTTCAGTTCAGTTGTTAAACTTTTACCCTATAATATGCTAGTGATATCTTTCATTTATATGTTTATGTGATATACTACTTAATTTTATTTTATTTTATTTTAAATTTTTGCCGGTAATACATTGATTTTATATCAATAAATAATATACCAAGCTTAGGTACCTCCTAAACTTTTTATTATCTATTATTTGACATTTAGTCCAAATTACAGACATGTAGTCAAAGTATAATTGTTTTTCAATAAAAGCTTTTAATAACAAAATAATATACTTAAAATAAATGTGTTCATAACTAAAATATTTGTTTTTTGTTTGTTTCTTACAGATGTAGTTGATTTGTTTTAATTTAAACAGTTACTACGTTTCTAATTTTATTTATATGAATTTTAATAAAACGATAACATTTCTATATAATTTATTCTAATATAATATTCTATATAATATTCTTACTATAAATTATGGTTAGTTAAAAAACTGTAAACATGTAAATGTAATTTGTGTTTATAGAAACATGTATAATTAACTTTTTATTATCTACTACAATCATATTTTTACAAGTTTTGATATTTATCCAATTTAGCTATTCATGTAAATATTTTGATAATGTATCATATTATTGTAGCTTGATGAAGGTTTTATTATTTCAATTATGTGTAATATTAAGTAAACATTTGTATTTATTACTAATATTTTATTGATTGACATAAACAAATTATCAAGTAATTACTATTTTTTTTTTCAGAAATTCTCAAAGTTACCAAACTTTAAACATGAATCACCTGAAAGATAGAAAACCCCACAGACCTGACATTCAAGAAATATTATCTAGAATGAAGGATCGATTCACCAATCAAGGAGATTCAGATAATGAAGATGGTGTTAAAGAAGAAAATATAGTGTCAACAAGTGTTGTCGAAAGTACTGTAAATGAAACTCCTGTGGAAAAGAGTCCCGATGATGAAATAGCAGAACTTATGCTCAAATTAAATGGACAAGTAGATGAAGAGCTAGTAGCGAGCATTAGGTCAAGAAAGAAAATGTATGAAAACCAGCCTGAAGTGGATAGTACATCATCAACGACAAACAATTCTGATCAACCTGAACAGGAAAAGCCTAGAATCATCTTGACGTTGAGACCAAATGAAAATAATCCTGATTCTTATGTGAGTTCTAGTAATCTTACTGATTATAGTTGTAATAGTCCAAAGAGAAAAAAACCAATGAACGAAGTCCACACTGAAGTTTTGCCTCTTAAAAGGTCTTCAAGAAGATCTAATGACAGTACACAATCAGTGTTGAAATCTGCTATTGCTCGTAAAGAAAGAACATTCAGTATTGGTATAGATTCTTCAAAGAAAAGATTACCTAAGAAAATAAAAAAAGAACCAGAAGAAGTTATAAATGAAACTAATGTTAGTCCAATTAACGCACAGCCAAATATTGAGGATAAAAACAGAAAAAAAAATATAAATGATGCCCAGTTCAAAGAAGAAATAAGTGAAGAAAGTATTACAGATCAAAAAAAGAAGAAAAAGAAGTTCTTTAGAGGTGGGCGATATAATATTTTCAAAAAAAAATCTTTGCAAAAAGAACGTAAAAAAAGTGTTAAAAAAGCCATTTGCCATAAATTAAACTCAGAATCTGGAATCTTTGATGTAGACTCTTCAGAAACTAATTCTGAAAGACATTCCACTTCAGGTATACTATACAAAAATGTATTATGTCTCATTGTGCATACTATATTAATACTATTTCGTTTTCAGTTTGTAGTGATATAGGCACAATCATGTCTAGTGATAGAAATTATCAAGATGATTTGGATACCAATTTATCTACTATTGATACAGAAGGTACATTTTTATTTTTATTTATAATTACTTAAGTAGTGAATGTGTATTTTAATACAACGAAACCTATCTAGGATGATTTTATATAGATATTTTGAAAACCCTTTGACCTTAACTATTTATACTTAGTCAAGTATTGATTTGATTCTGAACTAGATAGGTTTTTGTTGTAAAATAACATTAAAATATATGCTTAAATATGATTTAAATTTTTTTTGCCAAGCTAAGTGTTATTAATGGGCGACTTAAACACATTATATACCAACTTAGTTACTCTTTCACATATACTTATTGTGATATTTAGTACAGATTGTATATTTACTTATAATAATAAAAAAAAATATTAATGTATTCATTTTATTATATGATTTGTATTTTATCTTTTTCTTATAGTTTCAATGAATAACAGTGGTGTTGACATACAAGATAAAGATATTAATTTATGTTTATGTAATGAAAATATTCGAGTGATAATAGTTGATGAAGGAAAAATTACTTGTAAAGCTGAGGATTGTGTAGATGGTAAATTGATTGCCTGCAAAAGTTTGGCTTATCATCTCGATGCATATGGCAATATGCCCATGTTAAGATCAAACGTTGCTCTGCCTTTTTTAACATTTTGTGCACATCATATGAAACGTTTCTTTTTACATCACAGTTGTCCACATTGTGGTCGATTTTGCTCAGAGGCAAGTTGTAATGATAATTATTAATTTTTGTTACAATACTGTTTATTAGTGTGAAAATTAACATTTAATTTGTATAACTAGTTTAGTCATTTTGATTGATTGTTATATTTTATTATTTAAAAATATCGTATTTAAGTAATTCAATTGGTTAATTTTAATATTTTATGATTATACATATCTAGTAATAAATGTTGGGATGTGTTTTCTAAATTATTAACTTCTATCATTAATTGTACATATTTACTTATTTTCTTAGGGTATATTTATGATGTGCAAAAATAAACATTTTTCCCATATTGGCTGTCATCAAATAGATAAAGGTTGTCTGCATTGTGGTGTGAATGATGTATATGATATGGAATTAAAAAGACATATAATTAAACAAAAGAGAATAGGACAAATTAAACAAGAAACTACACAAAATATTACTGTAGAAGTGGGAAATATAAAATTGACTACATTTGATTGTCCACCAGAAATTGATGCCACTCAATTATTTAGACATTTACAATACCTCAAAGAGGAAATTTCTAATCCCCAACGTACTATGTAAGTTTTTAAAACTTGCATTTATAATGATATAGTTAATATTTACATAGTCCATATAATGTATATATGACATAATCTATATTATGTCGATAATAATATACATTTTATTGGTTTTACTAATTAAAGACGTAACAAAGCTATGACTTAAATATATATTTTTCTCAAATTCATATTAGTGTTAATTTAAATTTGTAAATAATAAAATAATCTTATATTGGTTAAATAACAAAAGTTAATTTTTTGTTGTAAAATACATCTATTTGTTTATGATAACAAATTTTAATATCATTACTGAATGTTGATTAGTATAAAATAGTATTTACATTATTATTCAAATTATTATTCAATATTATCATTCAAAGTGTAATTTTATTTAAGTTTGTAATGATCCTAATTTGTTTTTTGTATAAATAATGATTTTAATGTATAATTTAATCAAACAGGTATTCAATTCTTGGACTGTATCAAGCTTGTGAATTAAATGATGTAAAAAGAGTTTTATCAATTTTAGGTATAATTCAATTTTGTGTGTACTTAATTTCAATAAATATTGAATAAATTGTTTTAATACTTCAGGGGCAGAATGCAATCTTTCATACACATTTTCTAGTAATCATGATCGAACAGGATTACATGCTGCTTGTAGCAAAGGACATCTAATGATTGTTTATTTGTTACTACAAGCTGGTGTTGACCCAAACCTGGTTGATGATAAGATGAAATCACCAATGAGAATGGCTGCTAAATTTGGCCACAGTAATGTTATTAAATTTCTCATGAAATTTAATGGGGCTCCTGAAATTAAAGTAATATACATATATAGTTTTTATTTTATCATAATATTCAGTTATTTATAAGATTTTACTAATTTATTATTTAAGGATTTACAAGGTATGACCTCACTTCATTTGGCTGCTAAGAATGGCAACTTAGAATGTTGTAAAGTTATATTAAAAAAACGACCAAGTATGGTTAATTGGAAAGATAATGGAGGATGGACACCTCTTGTTTGGGCTTGTGAAAATTGTCACATTGACGTTGTGAAGTATGAACATTTTTGTATATTATATTGTAATTAAAACATTTTATATTAATGTGTTATTATTTAGGTATTTCATCACTCATAAACCAAATACAAGAATACCTGATGACGAAAACAATGTTGCATTACATTGGGCAGCAATTTCTGATTGTCTTCAAGTTGTTAAATGTTTGGTGACATATGATTCCGAAGTAAACATGTTCAACGATACTGGCGATACTGCGCTGTAAGAAATAACATATATCTTTTTTTATGATTAATGCTTATGATTTAATTGTACTAATGTTATATGTGAATAATATTATTATATAGACATATTGCTGCTCGTAAAAATTCTGTTGATATAGTATCATTTCTGATAGAGAAGGGTGCTATGGCATGGCATAAAAACAAAGGAAAAAAAAGACCTATAGATTGTTGTCTTCCAAATAGTAAATGCTATAATTTATTGAAAAATGTTCCTACAAACCAACGTAAATCAGTTACTACGATACGACCGTTAATCCTTGTTAATGTAGAATGTGCTGAACAATCAGCATTGGAAACAACTCAGGTTTTTGTAAAAACTACTCCTGTTTTAGTGTCAGAGTAAGTTTGTAATATTTATTATTACTTCAGAGTGTATAAATTATCTTTTTACAGAGATATAACTCATGGTTGTGAAGATGTTCCAATTAAATGTGTGAATGAAATTGATGATGAAACGCCAATTGATTTTACATATATTAAAGAAAACTGCTACGATGTTGGAAATTATGTTGATTCAGCTATGTCTCATATAGCTGTTGGTTACTTTTTCTATTTTTGCTACATTTTGGGATGAAATATAAGATAATTAATTTCATTTCATTTTAGAGTTGTAATTGTGAAGGAGCTTGTAACACAAATAATTGTAAATGTGTGCAAGCTAATGGTGAATGTCTGTATGATGAAAATGGATGTTTGAATTCAGATTTTGATTATTTTAGTAAGTATTTAAGTATTACTGAATGTTTTAAGAAATTTTACTACACAAAATATACATATATATCATGTTTGAATTTTTAATTAAATGAATTCTGACATTTCCTCAAATTTGTTCATTACTTTTATAAAAATGTCTTATTTAATTTATGTAAAAATCCTGGTAAGACTATACTTTTCTATAGTATTTTGGTTAGTAAGACTTTTAAATCAGTATTCATATTATGTTGTCTTTCAATTTATTAACTATAATCTATTTTTGACAGATCCCAGTGTTATATTATACGAATGCAATTTACGCTGTAAGTGCCATAAACAACGTTGTGGCAATAGAGTTATTCAAAAAGGTATAAAAGTAAAAATGGAATTATATAGGCATAAAGATATGGGTTGGGCTGTAAGAGCACGGCAAGCTATACCTCGAGGGACATTTGTATGCGAGTATGTAAACATTAATTTTATTTAACATTGTACAATACAATGAATAGAGTTGGTACACATTATAGATTTTTTTTACAATGAAATGTATGCTTTAATAAAGGTATGTTGGTGAAATAATAACTGATCAAAAAGCTAATGATTTAAAAGAAGACTCCTATTTGTTTAATTTGGAAAACCCTGTAAGTTAAAATCATATTTTAAATTATTTAATGGTCAAATGTTTAATTCACAGTTTTGGGCCTTTACATTTTTTTAAATTCAATTTCAGGGATCTATGGAATTATATTGCATTGATGCATTTAACTATAGTAACGTGTCTCGTTTTATTAACCATTCATGTGATCCAAATCTAATGTCTGTTCGATCATTTATCAATCACCATGATAAAAGGTTTCCTAGAATAGCATTTTTTGCAGTTCAAGACATTAAAGAAGATGAACAGTTGTGGTAAGTATAAACATAATTTTAAACAATAATTTATTATATATATTAATAGTATTACATTTTTTTTTATCGTCAAATTATAGTTATGATTATGGTACTACATTCTGGAAAATAAAAGGAGGTCAATTCACATGTAAATGTGGTAAAGCTAACTGTAGTTTTTCAGCAGAAACTATTAAAAGTCTTCATATTGATTCAGATGATGATGAAATAGAAATGAACGAAAATACTGAACAAAATAAAACTGAAAAACCAGAACTCTCTAATGATGGATTGTTAAATCAAGATGCAGCTGTGAAAATTAAAACAGAACATAACTCACCACATAAAAAAACTCAATTATTTAAAAATAACAACATATTTGATCAAAAAGATAAACATGCAAATGTGTCCAGTAATACAAATTTATCAGTAACTACGAATAATATTAAACAAAATTATTCCAAAGAAACAATGCCAGAAAATGGATTACAACTGAAAAATAAATCAATTAGTTCAAGTATTATGGAAAATAAAGAACCCAATAAAAATGTATCCAAACAATTATTAAAGATAGCTGATGGTCGCTCAACAAAAATGCTTAAATCAAAATTAATTCAAAATAAACTACAACAAGTTATGCTTAAGAAAGGATTGAGTGAAAATATATTGAATGGAAATTCTAGTCCAGCTGTTGATAAAAAAGTGTTAGTTACCAAAAAAAAATCATCTATAGAAGCTACAGAGAAAACTAAGATTACTAATGGTAATAAACGATCTATGGGATCGGTTAAATTAACTAGTAATAAACCTATTATAACTTATGTATTAAGACCCAAAGGGTCTAAAAAAAAAATGACTGAAAATATTAAAATTGAGAATACAATTCTAAATAGTATAAAGTCTGGCGATACAAACAGTAGAGCCACCAGCGTCTCATCTGATACATCAAGTAGTAATCTTACAACTACTCAAGATTTAAATGAATATGATCAGGCGATAGATTTTATTAAAACAACACCTGAACTGGTTAATAACAAATCTGAAACCGAACCAAATGTAATAAATAAAGAATTTAATTCTTCAAAGTGTTCAGATATGTCTGAAGGGGAATACAATGAAGTAAAACTTTGTGAAATTTTAGATAATAAAAATAAAAAACGTGTTTCAAACACAGAACAAGATGATCAATGTAATCAATTGGATCGGTAAGTGAAATGTTATAGTACACTAAGACTACTAATTTCTGTTCAACTTGTAATTCCAATCTTTATTGAATTCAAATAAGTATAAAAATTAACAATGCTAATTGGATAATTGATATAATAGTATCTCATAGAATCTTTAAGGTCTATTGTCATTCAAAGTGACTGAAATTTTTTTTTGGACTTATTTTAAATGAAATTATCAAAAACAATGGCAATTTCATAATTAATGAGAGTATTGAAAGATGTTATAGTATATTATCCAACTTTTATGAAATAAAAATGAATTATTAAGAAGTTGAATTATGTACAATGTACATAAAATAAATCTATTGAAAATAGTTCATTGTTCATATGACTATAAATATTCATGAAGTTGCATACTTTCGTTTTTTGGGTTGCAACTCTAGTCATTTGGTCTTCCTATGTAATAAAACGTTTTGTAAAAACTAGAAACAATTTGATGAAATATTGTAATGATTAAGATGTAATTTTCTATGTTAATTTTAACTTTAATTGTTTCTTTATTTATATGTAAATATAATATGATTGTATCCATTTCTCTTAATATTCCGTTTAATATTTGTATTTAAAATATGTTATATAAAATTGTGTAATATGTAATTTTTTAATTTTCTCGTGTTCATTATTCATTAGGTAGGTTTCTTTAAATTATTGTTTCGAGATAAAGTTAAGCTTTATATTTTATAAGTTATTGATTAAGCGTTTTTTTAAGAAATAATTTGAATTCCTTTTTCTTATATTACTTTTTTATGAGTGTTAAAAAAACCTGTTAACCATTGTTGATTTTGTTTCCTTTAAGTTTTTTGTTATTTTAGTTTTACTTAGTATTTGTATCTGTAAACACATCATGAATTTTTGAAGTGTCAATGGTTTTCTCCTAAATTTTTTTTTTTTAGTAAATAATTATTATTGCCAATTCATTAGTCACAAATTAAATGTTGTTTTAATTATGTAATTATTATGAAAACGAATAATTAGCCATTGTTATTTGTTTAACTCAACTTAACAACTTAAAGCTATCATGTATTTGTTATGAATTATGTATGTTCAATACAATGTCCATTTATACACAGCAGATGACGTTATTATATAAGATTGATTATTATTATATTATCATTTCATACTTAAGTATTTGCATACAATAAATCAATAAGATTATTATGTTGCTTAGGAGTTGAATACTCCCGTGTGCCCACAGGGTATAGACATGGAAGTTTAGGACTAGCCGATCGTATCGCTCGTTAGATGTGCATTCCTGTGTTTGGAATGTAATCTTAAAAGATAAATCTGAGGGTTTGAATTTCAAACGTTACTCATCACTTATGGGGCGCAGCAACTCCTATCTCAGGACACACGTGAATATAATTAATCGAATATAACAATATGTTCGTTTAATTAGAACCACGGTATCCACAATCACATTTCTTCCAGAACGCTCCCGGGGCTCTCTGAAAAAGAAAAAAACGTGATTCAAGTGCGGTAAAGTTAGGCTAAAATTTTGTTTTGCGGGTTTTTTTTTTATCTCGTCTCCGTTAATATTACAGTAATCGCGTTCTCCGAAGTATCGTTTTAGCGACGACGGTTTGAACTCGATTAGCTTGGTACGATCAGTCGTCGTGATTATAATATTTATTATTTTCCATAACAATATATCGACTAGGACGATAAACACGACGGAAATATTTGTGACACGTGCATTCAAAACTACGTAATTAAAAATCATAAAATACAGATATAACGCAAAATGAAACGTGTTTGAAATCGATTGATTATTATTGAAATACGTAGCTTATTATTTTTAACCGCATTTTGGACTGTTTAACAATAACGCGCGTTAAAGTAAGAAGTTGAAAAATCGTTAATCGTTCCGTGTTTTTAGAAAATAATCGTGTTTCCAGAGGACACGCGCTACACACACCGAGTGCCTGCCCGTTTGTACGCACGACGCACTCGGCGCAGTACGAAAACGTGTATAGGTACGTGGTTGGAAATCATATCGTATAACATATTTCAAAGGTTTAATCGTCCCACTAAATGTTTGCCTGTCCCGTAAGGTCCGCGTACCTCGGCTGAAACATGGTGGTTGTGGAATAGGCGCTAAATACTATCTAGTAGATAGTAACCGAACCACAAGGCAGTTTAGTGAATCGTGCCTTTTCCTCGAAAGGATACGGGCCAGCCCGCAAGTGATCCATAGATGACGATCCAGGATTCGATCGGAACAAGACTGATCGAGTTATAATCCTCGAGTAGCCCGTTGCGCTAATTATAAGATATGTGGTCTTACGTGAGAGTCTTAAAAGGTATGATGCGGCTTCGGTCACAAATCCGGTACGCAATGTCTAATGCTGAATTGGAAAACGATTTTTCGATATATGTTTAATGTTGTCTGAATTCATTGATTTCCATCGTTTTACTCTGTTCGTAAATAATAATAATGAGAATAAAACGAAAATGTTTCACAAGTCTGACCACAGAACAGAAGTTATCTAACTTAAATCGCGTACTGTGCGAGAAAACGAACATTTTAAACTCTGGACGTTTACTCAATATAATAGTAATAATGTATTATGAGCGCCACGGTATCGACGTGGAGGAGGATCCATCGATGCCGTCCGTGGCGGCGACGACGGGTCAGTAGCGTATTTGCTTTCAATTTATGAGAGGGGGGGGGGCGAAACGAACGGTTTTTGTTTCCTATTAATGACTTTTTATCGAAACCAATAATACTTATTATGAAAACATAATAAATTATATTTATATAGATTTTTCTTTATATTGCAATATTTCATACATTTTCTAATTATAAATATATAACTTTGATTAATATATATTATTATTATACTTTAAATATAATATATAATATATCATTGATCCAGCAGGATTCCTGATAGCGTAATGGCTATAGTTTATATTTGGGGTTTCATAGGCACTGGACGTCTCCTTGATGTAACTATGACGAAGAACAATTAATTCAATTTAAAATTAACCATGTTTTATTAAATACATCGTTGCTTTTTCAATTACATTGATGTTTTTCCAATTATATCGATTTTTATTTAATCTTTCGATATTGTTAGCATCGGTGATTTGAAAGAGATACATCGATATATATCAATTCTGTTTATTGTAAAATAATTATACAGACTGTACAAATAAAAATATATGACAAAAAAATATTTTTGCAATTTAGCAATAACATATAACATTTTATGTCTATGGGGGGGGGGGGCGATCGCTACTGTCGCCACCCCTCAAATACTCCCTTGCGACGGGTACGTGAGCGAAGTGGCCCGTTCTCGTGGTCACAGTCATTCAATTGTTAGATAAACGAAGGAGAGGGCGTTCAATCATTGTGGTATTGAAAAAACCTAATACGCGCCATCGAATTATTATTAATATTACGAAATATACGAGTAGAGATTATTTGAAAAAGCGGATGTTCAATCGCAATTGTGTTTTCAGTGATAAGAGACTGTTCCTGACTTCTTCAGCTGTTCGTCGACCGTAAAAGACATAAAAGCGTTATCCTATTTATTTATTATTTGTGCTTATCGGAAGACGACAACATCAACAATTGATTATAGCGGTGGACGACGAAAAGCCCGCAGTCTTTTTACTATTCAATTCTGCCCAAACGTGGGAGAACCGTACTCGTCATGGCCACCAAACACTTGGCCAAGGGTAAGATAACCGGCGCGTAATGTTATGATTTTCTAAAACTATCGCATTTGACACTCGTTCGTTTTTTTTTCAGGTTCTGTCGAACCGCCCGCTGTGCCGGATTCGCTACGCTTCTATTCGATGCGCTTCTGTCCGTACGCTCAAAGAGTCCAGTTGGTGTTGAATGCTAAGGGAGTGCCGTGAGTGGCCTGACCTGTATGAGATTTGTTTTTGGGGCGTACTCATTGTGTGTGTTACGTTTGTTCAGACACAATACGGTCTTCATCAATTTGTCCGATAACCCGAATGGTATTTGGAAATATTCCCTGCTGGCAAAGTGCCGGCTTTGATTTATGATGGCAAGTTTTTGTCTGAGAGTCTGCTGTTGGCTGATTTTCTCGATGAACAGTACGCGAAACCATCGCTGTGGGATGCCAATCCTCTGCAGAAAATTTTAGACAAGATCTTTATAGAATCTTTTGGAAAAGTGAGTGTTTATGTTCTATCTGCTATTATGTAGTGTGCAATTTATTACAAATAACAATAATAATACTACAGGAATTTTAAACTTGATTATTATATTAAATGAGTAGTAAGCTACCTATTGCTTATGATTAAATATAAAATTATTTAACCCATCATTAAAATTTACAATATATATATATATGTTTTAAAATTTGTAATAACATTGATTTTATAGTTTTATTTAATTGTTATTGTACAAACTTCAAAAATAACATACTCATGTTATGCATTTCTATTAATACAGTCGATATTGGCATGACATTGGTAGATAATACACTGCATTCAAAAACTAATGGTCTATTGCATTCGCATACTATAACACAGTCAAATTTTACTCAATAAAAGCAAATTATAATAATTTATTTCTGTTTAAATGACAAATCAATCATTTACCTATGTCGTCTCACTGTCAATGATTTTAAAGTATACTGAGTAATAGTTTGAAGTAGGAATAGTAGTCATTTATATGCTAATATTTTTAATTTCAGTGGAATACTCATTTGGTAATATTTACATAAGTTCATGAATAAGGTTCAAAAGTGTATTATGTCGATTACGAATATACAAACATTTTTTTAACTCAATTATCTACTTAATATTGAAATTAAAATTATAAATGTTGATACTTATTTTAGGTTGGGTCATCATTTTACAAGTTAATGATGACTACACCAGAATTAGAAAAAGGAAATTTTGATGAACTCGTTGCTAGTTTAAGACCAATTGAAGCTGAACTAGCACAAAGAACATCAAAATTCTTTGGAGGCAAGTGAAATACACATTGCATTTCGTTGACATAGAATAAGAGAAATGTACCAACCAAATGCAATTTATTTTTTAATACAATTGTTTTATTCCCATTTAAGTGCTTGTAAAAAAAATTAATTCTTTATGTAATAATTTTATATGTAAAAATAACTTCCTTCGTTTTTACACTAAATTTTACAAAAAAACAATTAGTTGATAATGCATTAAAAAAATCCATTTTTGGTCGATATGTCCCTCTGATTCTACATCAATGATTTATTTCTTGTTTGATGAATGCATAATATAAGAAATATATATTTTGCATAATCTATGTAGTTTTCATTTTATTTTAGATTTTAGAATAAATTTACTCATCAAATTTGGACATTATCTGTGTTCCCATTGGGTTTTTTTTCAATCGTTTTGACAAATGTATAAGTATTTTGAAATTATAATAAATTAAGTACATATGGGTTGATAACTTTAAAATTAACAATTAAAAAACTATTATTCAAAATCTAAGTTAGAACATATAACCTATGTTGCAGGCAGAAACAATAAATGAAGGTGTAATCTTTTCTTAATAAATCAAAAATAATATTGTAAATTTATTACCATAACTTAAAGTACATTAATTATTATTATAATTAATTTCTTAATTATTTTATTTCAATAAATAGGCGCCAGCCCGAAAATGGTCGATTACATGATATGGCCTTGGTTTGAACGTTTAGACAGTATAAAACCTTATTCCAACGGAATATTTACCATTCCTTTCAATGAACAATTTCCAAAACTGGTGAGAATCCACAAAGTTGAAAAAATGTTAAATGTGTAAAATATTAATTTTATATTTTAATTTGTAGGCCGAATGGAAAACCTCAATGATGTCCGACAATGCCGTTTTGTCGTGTTATATAACTCCAGAAAAACATGCTGAACATTTTACCAAAAAAAAAATGGTTTACCTTCTTATGATATTTGAAATAATTTATCTTAATTTAATAATAATAATTAACAATTAATTTTTTTAAAAAAATTATTTTTTGTACCTAACCGATGTACACTTAAAACAGTAAAATAATAATTTCATGTGAATTATTAGATACAGAGATTGTGCTCTGATATTGTTTACAATCTGTGTACAATTATTATATTATATTCAAGTTATAAAATTTAATGTACTTAATTAATAGATTTTAGTACAATTAAATCGTCATTAATTAATCAAATATGTTGTCTAATTATTGTTACATGGCTGAACTTGTAAAAGATCAAAAAAAGTACAAGAAAAGGACAAACTGAAATGAACTAAATGCACACATACAAAGTATGAAATGAGCAATATATATAATGTATTCACGTCATGATATGTTCAATGTAATATTATGTATAAAAATAAAAATTAAGTATTTGTGAGAGAAAAAAAAAGGAGCATACATAAACAAACGTGATAGTCAAATTTGTCTAATCAAAATGGCGCGATTAAATACAAGTATATATATGCATATGTACAATACAAAATATTTTGACTAGAAACGCTTGGCAGCGTCCGTTGTTCAAAGGGGCATTTCGTTTTTGATTAGTTGATTGTCTGCATCGGCAATTCGTCTTCGTCTCGCTCGTATGCAAGATTCTGGCTGCCTTTGAATATGTCTTTGACACTGATGCCCGCGTTCGATTGTCGTTGCGTTTGATTAAACGCGTTGTTGGCGCCAAGCGTTTGCATCTGAGACTTGCGCCTTTCCGCCTGCATCGACCGTCTCCTCACTTCCAACGCTTGTCGTACTTCTTTGCCCATAGTCAGTTTTCTGCCCAACACCGGCGTACCGCCTACACACACGCGCGCGAATGACGATTGGTGAAATACACATTATACAAGTTGGCAGTAAAAATATTAATACTGATAAATAGGTTTATTTTATAATAAACATAACATCGTAACATAATAGAAGGTGCAATTAAGGGTCGGAAACCATCAGGTAATCCAAGCAATTCGCGTACATCTCGACTGAAAAAGAGATGCAGGGATAGACACTTGCACCAAAGAGATTCACTGGAAATCGTGACGAGTTAACGTCGTAAACCAACTAAATAACGATTGAAAAGAAGCAAATAGATCAAAAAACGCATGCTTGAACATTAAACGATAAGCTATATAATCCTACGACGTGCGGGTACCTTGTGGTTCGTCTTCGTCTTCTCCCATTTTCATCTGCAAGAATCTCTTGCGGAAAGCCACGTCCAGTGTGCCGATCGTCCGCGTCTTCTGCCGCTGTTTTTCCAGATTGTAAATGGTCCGCCGACGGCCCACGTTGTCGCCGCTAGAACCGGACTCGTTGTCGTAGTCGCCGTTGATGCCCCGCAGACGTTGGAGATGCTTCACGATGACAACCGCTTGTTTGTCCAGTAGACCGTCGTGGGTCAACTCTTCAGTCTGTCCGCGAAACGTCAATTGTTATTGTCGATCGGTGTATAATGCACGAAATCGAAAGGAAAAAAAACAAACGTTTCCAAATATAAATGACTCACCTTTTTGTTGCAATACAAGTTCAGGTCGGTCGAGGCGAGTATGTGGGACAGCGTCCCGAATCGATGGAACAACATGGCCGTAAACTGTATCACTATGATGAACGCGAAGAAGAACACGAACACCAAACCGATGGGCTCCAAGTGTAAGTACTCTTTGGTGATTATGATCTGTGTGAAATAAAATATTACGTCATATTCAGTGTCTATAAAATTTTTTGGGTTTTTGTCCTACTCTGATTTGACCGTCCACGTTTCGAGATTAGATAGGTTTGTTTGCGTGAACGTTTTGTTTATGAATTTATCAACGAATTTCGATTCGGATGCGATTGAAAATTGGAGATTTGAATATTGTCTCGTCTTACCTCCGACGTCTCCGCAATTGTCGTGATGTTCGTCTTGACGCCTATTGGCCAGTCCAAATGGAGTTTGTCCTTGTTCAACTGGAGCAGGAACACTATGAGCACGAATAGAGCGTTGATCATGAAAAACGAGAACACCGACTTGTTCCGCAATTCGATCAGATCGGACGCGATCCGAGCCTTTTCGTCTTTGTCTTCGTCGATCGGATACAAGTATTTGTCGATCAGATCTCTCCAGAATTGCTGTTCCGCTACAGACAAGAACGCCACAGGACCCTTACGCAACGACTTGTCTTCGATCCAGAAAGGATTGATGTCATCATTACGTTCCACTTTGGGTTCTAAACGTTATTGAAAACCAGACCCAAAATATAACGGTAAGTCCAGTCTAATTGTAATTTGTACTATTGTACGTCAATAAATTATATTATGCGCACCCAAAGATTCCTCGTCAGTATCCTCGTCGGAATTCTCGTTTTCGGACGTTTCTTCTTGGACAGGATCTAAAGCAATCTGATGGGGCACACTACTGGTCGAAGCGTTTCTCTTACGATTCACCGATGTGGGATCGATAACAGTCCTATTATTATAATTTATAAAGAATCGTGCGAATCAAAGTTACCCGAATAGTAAAGTATAACGCTTACTTTTCAATGTACTCCAATCGTTTGCCCATACTATCCAACGAATCGGCTATTCTCGCTAGTTGTTGACCCTCGTTAACGGGTTTCTGGTAAGTGCAAAACATGCATTTGAAAAGCCCGGCGAAAGACAGTTCAAACGAACCCTCTTCGTTGTCGTCATTTGGGTCCCAATTTTGCAAGAACCCGAGCATTGACTTTTGTTTGTTCTTTTTTTCGGCTTCTTCGACCGCTTTTTTTTCCGCTTCCATTTCCTTTTTGGTCCTTTTCACTTGAACTTCTCTCGTTCCCCACGTGACGATGTTGAGATTGATTATCGAGTATAATATCAAGAGCAAATACATAGACGGGATGGACAGCCAATATATACCGAAGTAAACGATGCAAGAAAACTCTTGCGGATGAAGTAGTGCCGCTATAATGAACGAACTCATCATGGCAATTAAAAATATTGCAGACGGCGATCCGATACCGTCCTCGCCCAGTTGCAGGGCGGTACCGACAATAACTGCCATCATTACTAGTGCATACAGGGCCGAAAGGATTTGCGCCAATAATAGCTACAGAAAAAATCAAAATGATGCGGTTGCATTTAAGTCTACTCGAGTACGGTTACAAGATTTTTATTCAAATCGTATTACATATTCACAAAAATTGTTCTGAATTTACCTGTATATTTGATTTGCACGTGAAACACACGAAAACAAACAATATGATCGGTATGATATTGTAATAAAAACTCGTCCAATTGTCGATGTGGAATACAGCCACGAAGGCTCCCACCAACATGAGGAATATAGTTCCAGGTCCTAAAATGGTACCTCCCATTAACATAATCTGAAAATAATCGATGAACAAATTATTAGTAAACCCCGTCGATTTGATCGGGACAGACGTATTTACGTGATAACTTATGTAAGGCATCGAAATATTGTCGTTTATTTTTATCGTCTTCTTGTAATCCATAAGCAAATCCATAATGTTCGCCATTGTCGACGGCACCCATCTTCGCCGTTGATTGTAAAACTCGTTGAAACTCTCCGGGCAGTGCGTGTACGCGTCGCTGGCTGCTGAATATTCCACTCGATAGCCTCTTTGCAATAATAATGTACACAACCATCTGTCTTCGCCTACGATATTTATGAAAATAAACTGTGTAAACCGTTTCAATTTTTAGGTCGATAATTGATTTTACCTTGATCGTATTGTACGTAATGCCTAGCTTCGTCAGATTTCAGTGTATATCTTTTCATGACGTTATCGTCCATGAGCGCTTTGCCCCTAAACAACGAGAAACATCCAGGACTACAAAGTACGCAACCGATCATGTGTTCCGTGGCTTTTTGTAGCCAATGACCAATCGCGTATTCGAAAACTTGATACCACGCCAATGGACCTGAAAACGAACGGTTGCAATTATTCGCGATCGATTTAATTTGTAATTTTTACGAATTACCTCCTCCTATCGGATGGATTCGGCCACATGCAGCTCCCAGATTTTTATTCTTTTTCATTAGATCTACTAAGAGCCTGACGGCGTGTGGCTGGAAGTCAATGTCGCCATCCAGTGTTAATAAAAAAGTATTCTCAGCAATGACTTCTTTCCGTTCGACGGAAATTGGCAATTCCATTAAACGATGACCGAGCAAATAGTACATGTACATGACCTGACTCCACCGTTTTCTGTGTCGGATTTTACTTTTGTCTTTAATGTGTACGGTGAGTTTAGTTTTTCCCGGCAACGTCCATATTAAACGACCACCATACGGTGTGGGATATTTAGTCGGAGGTTTAATACGTATATTTGTCTCGTGTACGTGAGTAGCTGCTTCATCGATTGTGCTTACTAAAAGCTTTACAAATCTATTTACTTGACTCCAATCATCGTTTTCATCACTGATTTCGAACCCGTCATCCATGAATATGTGAGCTAGATAATCAAAATTATATGGATTTTAAAACGTTTACGAGCAGAGGAAGTATTATGACTCACTTTCAAATTCATAATAGTCTGGATCAACTACTCGCAAATATTTCTGGGCCACTCGGCGAGCACACTGATCTTCATCCATTCGGAGGATTGATTTTAACATTTCCATCATTTCTTCATGAGTTTCGTGCCACATGGTCGCGCAAGCGTAAATTCTAGTGATGCTGTCTGATTTCTTTACGGTTTTAGGTGCTGTACTACTAACGTCGGTGTGCACTGATATTGTTTCGTAATACTCGTCCGGTTCTTTTTCTCGGTCAGCTAGGTCCTAGATTTTTGATAATGTTAGATTAATAGTCAACATTATCAAGTTACAACTAATATCTATTAAAATCTCTTACTTCGGTTTTTACGTCTTTTTCATCGTCACATCTTCTGTTCATTCCCAAAGATTGATCTATCAATAAAGAATCATACATTGGTCTTGCAAACAGTTTCTCAGTGGTCGCTAAACGTTCACATTTTGGTGTCCAAATATGTAACGTGACCCAAGTTTGAGATAAAAGCCACAGTAACCACACCCAAACATGCTAGAAAACAATTTGAAATTATAATACTGTTTATATTAGGTTAGTCTGAGAAACTCACTTCTTTGTAATAAAATTGTTTAAAAAATTCACATCGGGTGAATCGAAAAATAAATAATCTGGAACAGAGTTATGGAAGAAACATGGATCGTCGTGACGTAATCCACATGCGACTATCAATACGGACATAGTGACTGGTACTGTTAGATTTACTGGGAATGCATAACTGAATCCTTGAATCATAATTTTGCAAGCGAATTTACCTTAAAAACGAAAAAAACAATTCCGTAATTATTGATATCACTCGTTTAAAATAATATATATTTTTAATATTCTAAAGTTCCAAAATTTACATAGATTAACGAATTATATTTGTATGCATATTAAAATGTTTACCAAATATATAACAAAGATATGCCGATATGACATGTAAAAGAAGTACATGTATCGCAGTAACATATTCTGCATCAATGTCGATAGTATCTCCTGTCGTAACAATATCAGCTAAATCCGGTAAAGTAGTTCCAGTCCGTGTTATCTGATTTACCTGAATACAAAAAAAAAGGTTGTATATTTTGTAAAATTTGTAATAAAAATGTCAATACTATTATAACTTTAAATAATTATTACTTTCATTACCTCAAGAACTTGTATTTTATGTTGTGAAAATCCAACATTAACCAACGTGAAGATCTGTGTAACATTTTCACCTTTGAAAAACATAACCACTAACATAAAACATAAGAAACATAACATCTTCCATATAGACATCAACATGTATATGAAATAACGTGTTCTTTTCATTCGGTCTTTGATGTGGTATGCAAATTTCATAAATCCTAAAAACAAATAAATGTATTCGAATACTTTCTTTTATATTTCATCAACTTATAACTTAAATTATTTCCTACCAAACAACGTGTGTTTGGTCGTATAATTTTCCCAGTATCCACAAGAAATACAAAACACTGTAATTGGAATAACGACGTTATTCATTTGTTTTTCTGGATGTAATAATGGCCACAAAAAGAAACCAGTAGCTTGTGATCCCACAGCAATAAGATCCATTAAAACTTTTGCGTATACTTCAGACTTTTCTGAATTGGTCTTACATCCTTTTGTCGTCCTCGATAATAAATCTGTAAATTAAACAATAATTATATATATATAAATATATTGATTTATCTGCAGTTCACAATTAATAGTGATAATAAAATCAACTTACTAAGCAAAGCTGGCACGAAACAAAGACAATTGGTAAGCATTGCACCTTTAATGACGTCTAAATTTGGTAATACGACGTATACCAACATAACCAAACCAAAGACGTGTAGGGTTTCCATAACGAGCACAAATACGAAATCGAACAATTGCGGTTTCTTACACGACTTGAAGAAACAGATTCTCGAGGATCGGATTAAGGTCCCTATTTCTGGAACGATAAATGCCAATAATAGACACCATATCCACGCTACACGTTCCTCCGTCGGAAGGTTGACGACGTAGAGTTTCTCACGGCCTATAGGAAAAATATGATTTGATCGATTTAAATAAACACTATTTTTCTTTTTAAACGCACGTTCCGCGTTATTTCTCCTCAGAAAAACAAGCAATTACTTAGGTCTTTATTGCAGAATGTGATTACGCGATCGGCTCTGATTTGAGACGTCATGAAGAACATACTGGATTTGGCCATCACACCACAACACAGGACGATCATAAACGTGGTCACGTACGCTAGGATTTTCAGCACACGTACGGTGAATTCTAAACACGCTTGGTTGGCCATAGACCCGCTGTCGCTGCGTGGAGGTAAATCTCGGAAAACGTCCCATGCTTTGGTATCTGCCAAAGTCCTCTGACTGAAATATTCGTTTTGAAAAATGAAAGAAATAGATGCTCGTTATTGTTATACGTATTTCCATATTAAACATCTTAATAGTTTCAATTACCTTCCTCCATATAAGTCTTGTGTTAAAGGCGAATTTTCGTCATCGTCCGAAGAATTCTCATCACTGTCGTGAAGTCTTTGATGAGACATATTATTCACGGAAGGAACAAAAGATAAACGCTGAAGCGACGTCATTGTGCTAAAAAAAAAGAAATTTAAATATAATTTAAAAACTAAACAGATACGAATACTTGTCCACTATTGTATTGTTTTTTATTTACTATTTCCATAGAGTAAGTAGCAAATACGTTTCAAATCCAATATTTATTTTTTTCACATATTTATTTGAAGTTTCGTTTCGCTTGGGATCATGTCGTAATCATCGAATTAATACGCTTTGTTCGTTGTACGTCATACGTTATTTTATTTATACCAAAATAATAACTCTGATATATTAAAAAAAATAATTCAATGAGCATTTAATGTCGACGAAAACATGGAATTGATTTTAAAAAAATCAAATCAAATCAAACCAAACCACAATAGCAAAAAAGAGAATCTTATATGTATAGCCTATAGGTTGATTTTTTTTAACAGTTATATATTTTTGCTATTCACGTTCGGCATAGATAAATAGCGCATGCCCTCAGTGGTTGGTGCCATGACTAATGGTTTCATATAGTAGATAGTTCAATTTTTTTTTTTTTTATAATTATTAGTATTATTGTTATATAATATTGTCTTCGCAAATCATTAAGACCAGTTTTTGTTTTCGTCTTACAATTAACAATGGGAACATACGATTGAATGCAATTCCTATTAAATAAACCGACATGCAGAGCCTGCGCATATAATTGACGATTCTTCAAATCTTTTTTTTTTATTCGTTTATTTGACACGATATTAGAATTAAAATTTGAATTCGCAATGTTCGAAGCGACAAGTTCAAAAGTTACATCTCGTGAACTGCACGGGTCGAGAATATACAAACAAGATATATTATTATTGGCAGTGTTGATACATTAGTCACTGATAGTATGAAATCAGTACACATATGACCTTTCCGCGAACTTTACTGTATAAGAATATAAGATATTGTAATGACATGTCGTGGCCGTAGTAATAATATACATAATATATATATATATATACACTGCATTAATTTTATTAGTAACAAAACTATACCATTAGTAAGTATTTAAAAAAAAAAATGTTACGTCAGAATAATGTCGTGAGGACAGGCTGTTGCAACTTGCGGTTCTAACCACTAGTTACTCGGTACCGGGCCGGGTAGATTAAATTCTAAATGCGTAATACATCGCGTTTAATATCGAAAATGATACATAGCTAGCTATGAATAATCTCTATCAACTGTCGCCTGTAATTAATATCAGTTGTGCACGAAAAATCATATATAATTGTCATCATATGTAGTATATTGAAGGTACATTTATTTTAACATCGACGCGTTTAGTGCGTGTGCGTCGTAAATATGGGTTTGACACCGTTTAATGTATATGTTGTGAATGCCGATTAACATTTTTTTTTTTTTTAGCGAATTTTTTCTAGACTTTCACAAAACTATTCGAAACGAACGCAGAGTTTAAACGAATTACGCGGTCGATACAAATGGCAGTCGCCTACTTGCACGATTCAAAATGATTATCATTCGAGTCCTATTTAAATATCGATTTAGTTGGCTAGGGGATTTAACGCGTTTTCTCGCACGAAAACATTGTTCGAAAAACGACCGTTTAACATTGCACAGAGTGTTCGGAATATCCGTGTCAGTGGTCCAATCGGTCCGGTACGCTAAACACAGGCAAATAATCGTTCCATTTCACCCGTCCGACGTTCTCGAGTATCTGCAGTTGGCGTGTTTGCGTACTCTAGATCTGTACGCACCGGCCGCCGCCGCCGCCGTCGTCGGATAACGGATACGACGGACAATCGCCGATGTCGGGAGGGGACTTCCGCCGTTTCCATACGAATCTCGGCCGCGCGTTTGATTTCCCGTTAACGGTCACGGAACAGAGTTTTTGATCCGGACGGCGGCTGCGGCGACACACAACGTACGAACACACAACATTGGGACGAAATCGTTTGAGAAAAGTATGCGATCGACGGTGTTGACGAACGTCAATTATGTAACGGCGCGCGGAGAGAATTCTCCTTATTTAAAATAATTAAAAATCGAGCGGAAAAAAAATCGGCGCGCGCGCGCGCGAATAGGAAAATATCGCGTGTGTACGTGCTGTTTTTACACGGGGAAAACGATACGTATTGTTATGTACAATCTGCGAGACAGGCCGACGTGTGCGTGTGAACGGGCTCGCGAAACGTATCGGAACGTTCTTTTCTGCAGTCGCGAAATTTTCAACGCGTACACACGCGCACGTATAAACTATATGCGTGTACAATAAAGCGCGCGCGCGCGCGCAGAGTGTGTACGTGTACCTGTGTAGTTGTGGTCTAGTAACAAGATACCATTAGCCGTGAAAGTGAAACGGTCGCCGTCGGTTCGAGTGAAAGGAAAAATCTAAGGAATTGGTGCGTTGCCATTATACACATTTTCGTATTTCGCCTGTTGCCGGAACGTTTCGATTTTTGATTCACGAACGTTCAGATTGTATCTGTTACGCTTGCTCTGAATTCACGTTTTTGTTCCCGCAAAATCGGTCGGTAAAACGACGGTCTGTTTGGGCAGCATGCGTTTTTACGTTGTCATTTCATCTCGAACATATATATTGTCTATTGACGAAAGAAAATTGTTTTTTTTTTTTTGTAATTACGAATAAATTAAAGCGATCGTCGTCAAATCAATACGTTTTGCAAATAAATCGAACAAGAAGCTATTGGAATAGTCACCTATTCATCCTATGAATCACGATTTAATTTTTCAACACTTATAAGGTCAGTACAACTACGGTCGCGTGAATGCAAACAGTCGATGATTTTCGATTCGATTAGAAAAACGGATCATTTACATGTTTAATATTTATAACATACGAGTACGATTTAATATATAATAGTTATTGATTCATAACGTTTTGAATAAGTCTACTCGCAAGAGACTTTAACGTTAATATTTTAACAACGAAACTAAACCTTTTTCACTTGGATTAAAAAAAAAAAAAATGTTCTTATGACGGTAAATTGCAGGAAAAAACGTAAAATATTGGGATTAAATAATGTCAAACAGTTTTTATGATATTACTACTGTATCTATCTACAGACAGTTCGTTTGAAACGTGTATTATTAAAATAAAACGAAAACACACGCAAGCAAAAACAAACGATAATAATATGTTTTACCTTTTTGGACGTTTGAGCAAATAGCGTCGAGTAATCCAATCGCCGGCCAGGCCTACATTCTTTGATATTTGAACACGTTCACAACACGATGTTATTAAACCACAAGCGAACGCCAACACGCGGCCAGACGACTGTGGTCGAAGAGACAGGTCTTTGGCTCTCCTTGTTGGTGGGAGACTCGCATAGCAGGTTCGTATGCTCGGACCGAAAGAAAGAAAGAAAAAAAAACGAAATAAAAATAAGTGAATATAGAAGGACAATAAAGAAACCGTCTACGATCTACGCAATGATTCCCATTCTCCCACCCCGCGGCTGATTTATTAAACGATTCCACGCGCACAATAATCGTTACACGTATAGGTACGCATTATTGTAATCCCTTGGGGCTTGTTTAGTAGTGTTACTCCACAAAACGTTATTTAAATACCTATCCATATATACGTTCTAGTCGAATTTCATTGTTCTAGTAAAAGGAAAACAAAACAAAAATCGACAATATATAGTATGCTGTTTATTGTGAAGGAACGTCCGAATCGTATGCGAACTCGATTGTGTTAAAATAAAGACAATTTTTTTTGTTCCGAGAATTCCATTAGTTTTTTTTTTCATTTCCAATGAAATTTATATTTTATTATTTACGAACTTTATCATTATCTTATCATAAGATGGTATATTAATAAAATACGTTACAAACAATACGATTTTTGCGTAAGTTAAGATTTTTTTATATTTTATATTTGAGTACATATATAATATAATCGACATGCATAACACACATCACACATAATATATGTTGTTAATCAAAAAATGATTACATGTATTTCATCTAAAATGAATAAAACATATCGACATTTAACTAACCCAGTTTTTAATGTTTATTTAAATGGACATTATGTTTTAATGTTAAATAGAATATGTATAATAAATGCTAATTAATGTAGTGAAATAATTAATACTAATTACGGAATTGGTGAGTCGTAAATAGGAACATTTAACGCTGAGACTATATTTAATGTTAAGTTTTGTCCTACAAACTAATATTTGTGATGAGATCATTATTTACAATAACCCTGTTTCACGTTTATTTAGAATTTCCGATTACATAAAAAACATTCTAATACTGCAATTTGTTTTTTGTATAGAACGTTTATGGATAAACCAAAATATATTTCATACGACTGTGAGTCATATGAGTTATTATTATTCATCGTGCACGATGTACCGACGTCTGAGATTATCTATATTTCATTTTAAAATTGAATGTCATTTAAACTAACATTATTAAAATAAATAATACACCCAATAATATGTTAAATAGTTAATTACAGTAAATGTATAGTAATATAATTTATAGTAATTTTAATCAAACGTTTATTTTAGTACCATATGTGATATTAACTGATGGTGTTTGAGATAATACATTAAACCATGTTAACACGTTTTAAAATAAATAAAAAATATGTTCACGTAGGTAGTCAGGTATATTAGTTAATTGTTTCTTCACAATATTGGAATTTCATGGTCGTCAGTTTTCTTTTCCTTAATATAACGCACAAGGATACAGCATAATACATTTTCTTTTAGAATTAATCGATTTTTATATAATATAGATTACAGACAGATGACGTGTGAGTGTGCATGTCTTATTTTACGTACATACGTATATGTGGTTTAACTATAATTTGTTATTTGACTTGAATATTATTGTAACTATAGTATTTGTTAGATTTGAAATGCTTGTTGAAAATATCATATGATTAAATTGTTATTTTGGATAATATTTATAATTTAACACTGGAATAGTTAACAACATATACATAAGATATTTCTGTTAAACATTTACAATGAATTTGAATAAGGTAAGTTGTTAAGTATACTAATTTAGTGGCAGCTCGTGTTAAGGAGCACAGGGGCACGTGTCCACCCAAAATATTGAATAAAAGATAATTATTTACCGAAAACTTAAATTAAATAAAAAATATAATATTGCGTCAACCATATAGTCGATATACCTGACAACTACCTGAAAAAATGCGAAGTTCCAAGCGATCAATCGTATAATACGATTAATATATTATAATTTGTATTGCATTAATATTACTACCGACACTGTATGACGTGGCGGCGGGTACAGCTACGCTATGCTCGAATCAACCGTACAAAATTCAATAATTTGTGCCCACTTATCGGCACGAATAATATAATATATTTTATAACTTTTCAGTCTTTATTATACTGAATTTATATTTCAAAATTTATTTATTAAATAAGTATTTGTTCTGTGGTTCATTTGTTGATCATTATGATAGATAATAATGGAGGTATTAATATGATGATGATGAATATTGGAGATAATATGAAATTTATAGAGAGCTTACTTAAGGTAAATTTTAGTTATTAAAAAATAGGAATTAGGAATTAGGAGTGGTAAATTATGATGATAGAGTAATATGAAATAGGTAAAACATTTGTGCCCCACCTACTGTGAATCTCACGAGCCGCCACTAATACTAAATACGTTTACACATAATTTTATTCAAAATGTGATGTTTTTAACGACATGATATTGTTTTACATTAATCTATGTTTATCGTAGGCATTATAAGACTGGATTGATTTTATAATGTATAAATTAAACTTATCACTTTACATTCAAAGTAGGTCACACGATTGTATTAAATAATGGTCAACGTATAATGATACAAAACGGGAGATTTCAAAAATGAAATCGAATTAAAGCTAATGATCTGGTTCATTCGAGATCTCGGAAATATATTTCGAATAAATAATTTTAATTACATTTTAAAAAATCGATTGCAAAATATTTTCTAAACGCATAATACACGGCATATAAATTACAAATAGCGTATAAAATAAACTGGGAACAAAAACTTATGTAACTACAGCTAAACCCTCAACGTATTATATCAGTCAATAAATTAGGTCGTCTAATATTTAGAAAATTATTAACGTAACGTGCGAATCTGTATATTAATATATTTTTATGATTTACTCGTTGTACTTTATGTACACTATGGTTTAATGAAATGTTCAATTGTTCTGATTGTTTTAATTAAAATATCACACGCAATTGAAGTTTACACATGCTTAATCACGACTTTCATTGTTCGTCGTAAAAATTATCATTATTTTTATGTGAATCGTTTTATTATAATACAGCTGACATTTCAGAACACAGACGTCATTAGAGATCGCAGTCGAAGTTTTTTGAAAACAATCGTTAAAACATTAATGTCATTCGAATTGAGCGCGACTCGTTTTTTATTCACTCTTACATTCATGTTTAAGATTGAACTATAGTTATATTATTAATTCGCCACGACCTTCACAAGGACCAGTGGACGTAAAATATTAACGAACGTATAAAAGCGGTTGGGGGGCGTTGTCCGTCTAGCACCTCCGCAATTTTGTCCATAGCTATATAACATAACGACATATATTATCATGTTATGAAATTATCTGTTGGTAGTTTTCGCTTGAACGGGCGTTGTTTATAATACGGTATATATACATATATTTCACGTCGAAGAACTGTTTCCAGTTTGTTGTCACAAACTCCGTTAATCTACATAATTAACCATTATTTATCCATTTACGCAAAGCTATATACTACTATAATCGTGATCCGATCAGAGACGAAACTCGTGTGAATTCGAGTTGAGACAAACGCTTAAGTAAAGATCGACGATTATTATTATTATTACCTCCACAACGGTCAACAATGCTGGCACGACGTAGGTGGACAAACGTATGGTCGAATGGGTATTGTTGAACTCGTTTGAACTTAATATTACGATTGAGCGCGTGACAGCAGCCATTCTGTCATGAATTACGTATTAATATACATTATCTGGTTGGCACACACGTGTAATCTGTCGATGTATAAGAACGTATTACGATTTGATATTTAAATTATTTTTTAATTTATATAGTGGTTGTGTAATGCGAGTCTATAGTTTGCAAGACAAACGAATTTGGATATTTGTGTTTTGTCGATTCCGAAGTCCTTTAATCGTATTGTTTTGTTTCTCAATATAAATCTTTCTATAAGAGTCAATAACAACGGAATTATTGTTGTATTTATAGCCTACACCGAAAGAACATGATGATTACACATCATTCATGGTGTATCTGCGAAAGAACAATGTGTGGGAAGTCATGGGCAACGTGTTCCTCGCGTTGAACAAAACTAGACCAGACGATCCGATCGAGTAAATAAATAAATGAAAACGGATAGCGTATATCATATAGTCGATTTTCCGACGCAATCTTTTTAGAAACGATACTTTTCTTTAGGTTTTTTAGGGCAAATGTAAAGACCGATAATAGCGACAGTAGAGCCGTTGAACGGATGCGCCGAAAAGTCGCAGAGGTCAGGAAAAAAATAGCGATTTTAGAACGCGATAAATTCACGTTGACGACGAATTTGAACTTGCTTGACGAACGCATACGGACGGATCTGAAAACGAATTCAAGTCTTCAAAGTACCGTCGAATACACCGAGGACAATGACGAAATGGCCGACGAAACGTTTTCTGATTCCAAGCACGTAGAGTAACGGCTGCGACAGTGTGACGACGAACGGAGTGAATGAGAAAAATATACGTCGCGACTGCAAACACCAATTCATACTGGTTATATCTAATAGACTACAGTTATTGTTGATTATTATGACGTTCGTGCAAACCGTTTCGAATTAAAAATTAATAATCGTACCTCTTCTATTGCATTCCGAATCGTCTGGTAACGATGATTTTTTTCCTCGTGTTTTTGTCACGTGTTCGTCATAAGTCTTAACTTTTGTCCTTTTTCCGTAAGCGAACGGGATTTTATTTCAATAACATCCTCAAACTAATAATACGCCGTAGCCATTACCGTCATCCTAATAAAGGATTGTAGTGCAGTCATTGTTATATTAGTGAAACATTGTCATTTCGTATATCAGACAGTATCTTTGATTATCCAAAAAATACTTACAGCAACTTCAATAAAATAATAATACAATTTATCATACGCTTATAAAAGTATATATTTAATGTGTTATACTGTTATAATGCATAGGCACAACAAATAACGATGTAGAACGCTAATCTATTGGTGCACCGAATTAATTATCTGTTTAACATAAACCCAGTGGCGTAACCAGGATTTTTCAAAGGTGCCAAAAAGAGCAATATATATTTAAAATATAATAATATAATAAAATATATAATGTAATATAAAAACAATTTATTATAATTATAATTTCCGTCATCTTTAAAAATAACATATTTTAATGGTTACTTTAAAACATTTCTAGAAGATACTTAGTCACGTGTGCAGGTGTGATTAGCGGATTATCCCAATAAAAACCATTTTATTGAAATATTTATTTGCTGTGTATTTTCAAGGTAAAATGTATTGAGACATAATGTATGAGTGTTTTACTTTGTAAGAATTGAGTTTAAAATTTGGTGTTATGGTGTTGGTATATAGTTTCTAGGTGAATATATACGTACGTACGTAAAAAATAAAATGAATTCAAAATATAACAATTTACGATTTCGCGTTGGAAATTATGCCTTACGTTTTCTATTCGTGTTGTGATATTTTACATGATAATTACAGACTACAGTTACTCAAAATCGTGCGGAGGACAATCTAATTTGCAGATTTTTGTATCATATCAACGACTGTATCATTCAACAATATCATACTTATATCAACGTAATCATTATTATTTATGTGCTCGCATGTACACGATTTCACAAAAATGGATCGGTGTTCTTTTGTTATAAAAATTTTACCGATAGCGGTTTAAAGATACTCACTACTACTATTGATATTAATCTGTACGATTTCTAGTGTATTCGAAATACGAACATTGTTTCAACGTGTTCACAAGCGAATACATATATCTGTGCGAAATTTGAACTCTTCAGCCGATTTAATTTTTTTTCGTGTACCGTTGTCCAAACTCCAATCGTTCTCATGGCCGGTTTTAAACTTTCTAAGATGTGGTTCTAATGTAATATTAGTAACACCTTGTATTATTGCAGCCTTTTTATTTTTTAGTTGGACGCGAAAAATGGATATACAAACCTTCCATAGTATTAAAAACAGTCCTAGTTTCCTATATATAAAAATAAAATATATATATACATTAGATACACTAATGAAGTTAATTAATACATTAAGATACACTTAAACAAATAATTAGGTACGATTTAATTTACCTTAACATATTTGCACACATCAATTACTACAAGGTTTATATGTTGAGACATATATGTATTCAATGTGTATAAATGGCATACAGAAATTCATTTTTTTATTTTAGACTGAACGCCATTGAACTTTCCAGACATCACATTAGCCCCATCGTATGATTGTGCCATAATACGTAACATATCCAAGTTGTTTTTTGTAAGGTAAGCAAATATATTGGCATATAGGGACCCAGCATCTTGTTTTTCGGAAAAGTCAATAAATCTGAGAAACTGTTCTACAATATTAAGGCCAACTACGTATGCCTTACACATAAAGACATTTGTTCTTGCTAAAAAACCTAAAATAAAAAAACCAGTCGGTAGGTGGTGGAAGTACTTCTCTCCTTGGATAGAATACTGTTGGTAGGTATATTGAAATTGAAAGCAATGATATATCGTTTTTCTTTCCACCTTTCTTATTACTTACTATGCTCAAATCGGGACAGTAAAAAACAATAAATAGCATCACGCTTATGAATATATTCTAGCCAACTAAAACTTGATTGATATATTGCATTAAAACCGTGGTTTTGTTTCCCAAAAACAGTTTTTGAATATGACTATAATATAAAAATATATTAATAGTAGTTTAATATAATAGGTATAAATATACAAACATTTAAATAAATTTAGTTTTAAACTTGCCTCAAACACTGGTCGAGCTGGGCCAGTCAGTAAAGTTCCTAGATCACAAATTTCAGGTTTCAAATCAAAACACATTTTGCAGTATATTCAACTGAAGCTATACTTCTATTTACATGATTGTCTGGGTCAGTATCGACTGTGATTTTTGTACAACACGCAGCCACAGTAGTCGACTTATTTACGTTAAAAATGTCAAATAATTTTTTAGACATAATTAAAGCAATTGCACTTGCAGTTATGATTAAATAAATATACACTATTAAAGTTCTTTATAAAAAATCCTACAATAACCATCAAATACTAAAATATAACAAGTGCAGAAATGGAAATCGTATTTAACAAACTCTCACACGCGCGTTGTTATTCATTTGAGAAACGTTTGCCAATTACAGTGATTATCAACTATAGAGATGTTGACAATAAAAACCCAGTTAAATATGCATAAATAAAAATAATAAGATAAAATAGTATATTTAGTACGTATTTTCATGGAAGACTGATAAATAAAAGCTGCGCTTTAATATTTATGATCATTCCAAATTATCTGGTGATAAGTTTGTAAAATCATACAAATTTAATTTTCATCACAAAATATTTTTCTCTAGGTAAAGTATAAAAAGAAGTTTTTTATAATACATTTTACAATTATTGCAGTTATAAAGCACTTTATATTTGTAAGAGTCAGGGGGGCTAAGACCTCTATTTAAAACTATTGGGGGGGGGGGGGGGTGCTTAGTCCCCTCAGATTTCCACCTATGCTAAATATAGTATTCTCAGTAGTTTAAATTAATTACTTATAAAGTTGAATTCACAAAAATACAATTAACTTTAGGTATTATTTAGATCATATTTATGAATAATCATGAATAAAATCATAGATTCTGCTAATAAATAATAGTTATTAAAAGAACACATAAATATAAAAATAAATAATTACTACTAAAAATCGTCGTAATTATATAAATTATTAAAATAATGAAGAATAATCGAGATGGAATGTAAAAATTGAATTTCAAACTGTTTAAGTCAAGTCAAATTTCATAGAACGAAAAATAGACAAATGTCAAAAACGTGAATACGAAAAAGTTATTATATTTTTACTCTGTGGTTATTATTATACGGTAACGAAATGTATAGTCGCACAAGAGTGGGAAGGTAACATCGGCCGGGTCGGCTCGTTTCGGTTACCTCATTTGTACTACGGTATCTGTTACAACAACGACCACGGTTATTGGGTGACCGAAACCGGATAATCTTGCGATAAGATAATCGCACGAAAGACGATGAGCGATAAAAATAAAAATAAAGGAAAATTCAAAAACACACACACACGCTCGCACGTTATAGGCATATAACCCTGTTATGTGGAAGCCGTCTACGAATGTCTCTGATCGGTACAACAAAAACAATATTGTGATTTCCGGAAGTACACGCGTGCGTGTCCGCCGCCATGTCCGTTTTCAATAAGGTGCGTAAAAATGTGCCTCACATCAAGCAAAACACCGAACTGCTGTTCAATAACACCGGGCTGTGCATCAAGATAATATCGTGCGTGTTGTCGGTGTGTTACTTTTTCTCGTTTTGGTCCAAAAGCTCGACGGTGTTCGGCGTTACACCGGGCTACCTGTTCCCGCCGTCGTTTTGGCTGTGGACGCCGTTCACGTTCTGTTTCTTCGAGTCGCACCTGTGGCAAGTGCTGCTCGACGTGGCTGTAGTGGCTGTGTGCAGCAAACTCATTGAACCCCTGTGGGGCGAATTGCAGTTGCTCGTGTTCTTCGCTGTCGTCAACGTCGGCGTGGCGTTGGCCTGCGCCGTGTTCTATTATGTTCTCTACATGTTCACCTGGGATCCGGAACTGTTGTTCTCGGTGCACGTGCGCGGCCTGGCAGGCTATTTGGCCGGCGTCACTGTGGCTGTCAAACAGATCATGCCCGATAGCCCCGTGCTGGACACCCCTGCCGGTCGCATCAACAACCGCAATGTGCCATTGTTTGCGATATTTGTTGCGCTAATACTCTGGTCTATAGGCTTTGTCGATGGCACAAAACCGGCGATGGTCATCAGCGGTGTGCTAACGAGTTGGACCTACTTAAGATTTTATCAGAGGCATACAAACGGAACCCGAGGTGATATGGCTGACAATTTTACTTTTGCAAGGTAAAATGTTTTTTCTAATTTTACCTATGTACATTATTAACTAGTCTATTATTCGATTTAATCTTTTTTTTTTTTTAGTTTTTTTCCAGTAATTGTCCAACCGCCGATTTCTGTGTTGTCAAATTCGATATATAGTATATTTGTAAAAGCTGGTATTTGCAGAAAGACTGTCCGTAGAGTAGATATTGCTAGTGCACCAACCGGTATTACTGTTGCGTTGCCTGGTATACGATCACAAGATATGGACAGAAGAAAGTAAGTGTAATGGAAGTTCTGTGATTATTGAATTATTTAAACTAAAAAAGTATATCTTTTTAATGAAGTCTATGATTTATATTTAATCAGTTCAGTTAGTAGCTTAGCCATTTATGAAGATATTTGAAATAATAATTTTTTACATACCTTGACTCAAGAACGTTATAAACAAACCATTGTTATATATTATAGAATAATATTATTATATACAAATTCATAAAGTCTATAATAAATGTCAAGTATAATAATTATAACAATAAATATGTAATATTTAACAATACTGGATATTTAATGTTTTATACATTTGAGCTATAAAATAATTTTATAAAAACTGGTTTACTTTGATCTTTTAATTAATTTTTTTATTGATATATATATAATTGAATATGGTAGGTGCTTAAATTTGAACAAATGTACATTGTTTTTATCGGGTAGACAATTTTTTTTTTACCGTAATAATTTAATAATTGTTTTTAGTTTTCATTAAATATTTATAACATCAAAGATAAATTCTAATAATGATTTAATATTTGAAGAATTTTACCTAAACACCCAAATATTTGGATACTGATTTTTAATCAAGTGTTTAAATTTAAATATTATTTAGTCCCGATTAGAATGATGAACAATAAATTTTTAATTTGCTTTGTGTTGCTATCATGCTAAAAACACCTAAACTTGAACTTCAATATTACAAAAAAATAGATTGATAAACACCTCAATGATTAAAAGAGATTCTAAAGAGTTTTTCCATTTAAAAAAATGATGCAAATTTAATTAAAAATAATTTATCGTAAGAAAAATTAATTTACTTTTAATATTATTTTTAGAACAACCCAATAATGCATTTATGTAACTTGTTTATTATAAAATAAAAATTTTTAAAAAAATACCAAATGAAATTAAACATTTTTTAATAAAAAAAAAAATATGTTTTATTTTACATAAATACATATAAATTTTGCTGTAAATAGATTATATTTTATTATCAACATGATTATTTATACATAGATTAAATTTTGAATAATTTATTATTTGTATTATTTTAGATTGTTAGCTTTGAAAGCTCTTAATAGCAGATTAATAGATGTTACTAAAGATACACCGCAAGTTAATAATACAAACTCTGAGAGAAGTGATGCCGTAGTTATATCAATTGGAGATTCAGAACTTTCATCACAAGCATTACCGAGTAGTATGATTACTTCACATAAGACAACATAGTACAATAGTGATTTTTAATTGTAATCATATATGTATAGATTTGTTCGTAAATTATTATAACTTCTGTTTGTCAAACACAAAAAATGTGTAAAAATTGTAGAAATGTTTCACTTGATTTATGTGTACATTTAGAATGACTCCTTTTTTTTTGGATATGATCTATTTACATATTGTATGATAATTTATCATTATTATTTTGTAAATATTTATTGTAAATATGTTCATATTAAATTGTATATAGGTAAACTAGGGTATTTTAAAAATTAATTAATTAACAATTTTCTGCAACACAAACTGGATTATAGCCTATGGGATTCCATTAAATTTATCTTTTGTGTTTTTTTTTTTGTTTTTTTTTATATATAATTTTAACAATATAAACGTTTTAAAAGTCTATAATATAATAATAACAAACCTGTGATAATAAAAATTATAAAAATATTAACATGTAAATCTCAAGTTATCTTTGTAGGTTAAAGGTTATTTTGTATTAGGTTAATTCCTTCGGCTGCTGTGTCCATTTACGGTGTACAGTGTGTACTTACTAATAGGTACATAATAAACTGTGCGTATTGATAGAATTCTCAATGTCTTGTGACGATTTTAGAATATTAGACTGACCAGAGTTTATAGTTACAGAAATAAGTAGTTTTATTGATAAAAATAAAATAAAGAAAAATAAACGAATTTTAATATTACATAAGTACATACTGAAAAGGCTTGAAATGTTTAATGCACGTAGTTTGTTAACCCAAAAATCACTGTTAAAGTCCAAGGTCGTGAGGTTGATAATCTTTATGAGATTGAATGTATACCTGTATTTAATGTGTTGTCGTTTTTAGTTCATGTTGTGCACTTCATCATGACGACTGTGAGTTGTTAATTTTCATTTGTAGTTGTAATTCAACCACTAATTGTTCCACGTGCCTTTTACGCTCTATTTACAGAAAAAAGTTTTGGATCTAAGGTACAATGAAATGTGGAAGGCTTGGAATAGCGCCGATGGTGAAGATGATGATTTGTCTGCAGAATTGTCCAAACGGGATTTGGTACTTTCGTGGAAACAGTTGAACGTGACGGTCGTAAAAAAAATTCCTAAATTATTTGGCCGAAGTGAGGTGGTTCACCAACAAATTTTGGATAACGGTAAAGACAATCAGTATTCTCTGAGGGCGAATGTTTAAACCAAATTTATTATTTTATACAATTTGAATTTTGTATAATGCGAGATTATAGAAACATAATAAATAATTGCTTTTTATAAAAACATTTATGTTGTACACAGGTACCAAATATCATATTATTTTTATTTTTTTGAACTAAACAAATTTAGCATATAATCTATAAGAACATAGTAAAAACAATCATTTTAAAAAGACTAGGAGAGCTTTGAGAAGCCAACCAGCTTTTCCTTGAGACACTAATATACATTTTCGGCACTGAAAATAGAAATTACTTCGACTTGGGGCATGGGATACAAAACACACATAATGTACAATTTATCCATGTACATAACAAAAGTGACAAATGCATTATCATTTTAACTGAATACACATATATCCAAAGTAATTGTTATTAATCTGTCTGAAGTCAAAGGTTCATGTATTATTACAAGTTAATGTCCTATTATATTCTAATTTATCTACATGTATATATATTAGACTTATCAATTATTTAATTTTAAAAACATTTAGTAAAATTCTAAGAGTTATGTAAATATAGAGTTTCTATATTTTAACAATATTATGTAATGGATATATATTGGTGTGTTGGATTCTCCGATAGTTATAAAATATATTTTGTTTGTGTTATATTATAGAATATATTACAAACAATTAAACAATGATTTAGTAATTTTTTGTATAAAATACAAAATATATTACATATTTGTGCATTTTATATGTTATAAACGATAGTAGTTTCGAAGTGAAGCGAAGAATGTATAATATGTTTTTTTTATTTATTTATTTTGTCTGTTAACACTTTCGAGTAAAAGGAGAGTTTCGATCCATTCGTGTGTACCTACTTGTTTTCCGGTAGATAATTTTGCATGGATAGTACTTTATTCGACAAGTTTTTTGATTTTCCAGTGGTTTTTTTGAGTTTTAAGAAAAAACTAACGAAAAATTAAAATAAAAAACACGAGTAAAATTGTGCCCATACTTACGTTTCATAAAATCAAAAATTATTTTCTTAATTATAAAAATGATATAAAATAATAGGATGAAAGGGGGGTGCTATCCTAAGAGTTTTTCACGTCCTCCTGTTATTTGAAATACATGCATCAAAAATTCATTTAATATCAATTTTACATTCTAAAAATTAAGATTAATTCATCAACATAATAAAAATATAAATATACTAATAAATTAATGTACTGTTATATTGTTTTTTTAGTTAGTGGTAATGTTGAATGTGGCACTCTTTTGGGAATTATGGGCCCAAGGTTGGTAATTTTTAATTGAATTTCGCGTTTATTCTACCTGTTGATATACGTGCTTATATTACTATTTTTAATTAGTGGTTCGGGAAAGACTACACTAATGGCTACAATAAGTCATCGGACAAAAGGCATGTGGAAAAAAACAATTACTCATTTATAATATTATTATTATAGAAGTAAAACTATTTTTAATATGTGTGTATGTTTTCATTATTTTCAAAGGAAATTTTCAAGGAGAACTCTTATTGAACGGACGACCCGTATCCGAAGATGTGATGATAAAGATTTCCGGATTTGTCGCCCAAGAAGATATTAGTTTTGTCCAGTTAACTGTTTTGGAACAACTTAAACTGATGGCGAGTATTTTCGGCGTTCGAATAAAAATAACTGAACACCCAATGCCGCTTGGAATATACGACGCGCGTTTTTTTAGGCCAGATTAAAAATGGATCGCAGCGCGTCCAAAAAAGTAATTAAAGATCGCATAGATCATCTCGCAGCTCATTTGGGATTGAACAAAATTCTAAACGCTCGGCTGTGCGTTCTGTCTGGCGGTGAACGGAAAAAAGTCGCACTGGCCGTCCAACTCGTAAACGATCCACCGATTTTGTTTTGCGATGAGATAACTACGGGACTGGACAGTTATTCGGCTGCGCACGTCATTAAACACTCTGAGACGGGTGGCTCGCAGCGGGAAAATTGTCATATGTACCATCCATCAACCCGCGTCCGGTCTGTTCGATCAATTTCAAGAAGTTATACTTTTGACCAATGGACGTTTGGCTTATCAAGGATCGGTGGCCTTGGTGAACGATGTTTTGAAAAAGTATGGCCTTAAAAATAAAATAATCTTCGTGCTTAAGCACTTTCATATGCGATCGTTAAGGAATTGGGAAGCGGGCGTACCTCTTCTATTCTTCGAATATTTGAGCTTACCTATATCATTATTTTTTAGCAGGAAACTTTTACGAGGACGGCTGTTTTCTATCTGATTTTTCATTACAAAATTCTATTTCGTTCAACCGTGTATTAAATTTAAATAATACACAAACTAAAACGTTTTTTCGTGGTTTATTATAAACAATGAGTGTTTATTTATTTTATTATTATTTTACAATAATATTTATTAAATATTTTTAAAAAAAATTGGTAAACCCATTCAATGGCATGGATTATTGTCCTTTATTGTCGTAATCTTTGATTATTATTAGCCAAAGAAACTTCTTTGGGCAAATATTTAAAAAAAATAATTTTAAATGGCATATATTGTCTATGTATGGAGTTATTTGAATACAAATGTATAATTTTGTTGTATTGTTGTTTTGATTTATTGAAAAGAATTTTAATTTTAATTTCCATCGATTGAAAACAACATTATTTAAATACGTGAAAATGATTTATTTTGAGCCGATTGAAAAAAAATGTCATCCATTCCAAAATTTGGAACCTATTTGTCGAAATATATCTTTATCTAATAGGGTGCAAAACTTCCCACGATGCTACTTAAGGTATGAATATACGTAGAGGACTCAAATATTTTGTACATTTTCAAAGCACACGTACTATTGTTTTCCCGATTCAATTACTGAGAACAGTTAAAAATGTTTATTAGGTATAGTTATGTTTGTCCTGCCACGTATAACAAGGCTGATTTTATTATTTCGATTTTAAACTCGGATGCATTGTTGGACAAGAAAAACGTAAACAAAATGTGTGAACAGTCGTCCACCGTAGCGCAGATGGACTTGAAGTATAATTCATTCAATAAAGACGTATGTTAAAATTAATTATTATCTATTATCATAATTTTATACTAGATATGATTTAATATTTCACAAACATTTAGGATCTATCAGAATATGGACACCATTTACAAGCGTAAGATTTTTTACATGATTTATTGTTGATGAAACGTATTTTTTAAAAATTTCAATTTTTTGTGTTTATGTCTTAGAGAAAAGTTAATTTGGATAAATCAGTTATTGCTTTTACTGTACAGATCTGCCACGTGTTTTGTAAGAAATTATAAGGAAAAGTTATTGGATTTCGGGACGTTGATGGTAAAATGAAAATATCGATAAATTGCTGGATAAATTTCATAACAAATTGCTGACATTTATATTATAGTTTTTAGGTGTTATTACTTCTACTCCATATTCAAATTTAAAATTCGATACAAAAGCAGTTCAAAATTGGGAAGGCTTTTGGTTATGCTTGGTCATTAATACAGTGTTTCAATTTAGTTATTCCGCCATTTCTACCCATCAAATCAAGTTCTCAGTTGTCCATCGCGAAATTAGCAATAAAGTTTACTCATTGAGCGCATACTATGTGTCAGAATTAATTATATTAGTATGTAACATGAATAATGTGCTTAATTATATTATTATAACCATACTAAAAAAAAATATATATGTATATATAAATATTTGTTTTATAGGTTATATGGTTAGTGATAAAAGTAATATTTTATTGTATTCTTGTATTTTGGATTGTTGGCGTTCATTGGGTCTACATGCAATTATTAGTATTCTTGGTAGTGGCACTTGCATCATTTTCATATGGTAGGAAAGTCAATTACATACATATTTATACATAACACATACATTTATATTATTTTTCAATGAATAATAATGATTTTATTGAAACATTCAAACTATAAAATAATATTAGATGCTTTTCAAACTTATATTTTCACCATCGTTTAGCATTCAGTAAATTAATAATAGAAGACATTAAGTATACAAAATATAATAGTAGTATGAATCGTTACAGGTAGTATGTTGTCAGCATTCTTTAGTCGCATTGAAGAAGCAGTAGTTTTTTCAGTTGTATACGAATACTTGGCATTGCCTCTCAGCGGGGCTTATCTTTCATTCGGGTATGTTCAAATCTGCACATATCATATAAAGTGTTTTCTAATATAATAATACAAACATAATAAAATTTACTAAATATTTTTGTATTTTTTTGTTTATTAGTTCATTGCCCAAGGTATTATATTCTCTGAGATACCTGTCATTATTTTTCTTGGGTTGTGAAACGGTGTCTTCACTATTTTGGGAGAGAATAAAATCTTTGCGTAAGGACATTTAAACGAAAAACTAGAATATTTTGTATTTAATAATCATAAGTTATAATTGTATATATATTTTTATTTTTTTTTGTATTTTTAGCGTGTACTGATGTTGCAAACTGTCTGGACAATGGAAAGGCGGTTTTAATTAAATACGGTTTTGTAAGCGACGACTTATATTTCGACTTATCTATATTACTTGCGTTTTGTGTAGTAGCAAATATATTCAGTTACTTTGGACTACTTAAAAGAATGAAAAAACAACCAGCCTACTAAAAATTGTTTTACTTGAACGAATGTGAAACATTGTTACAAAATTATTTACCTACTAATGTTTAGTAACTAAACGACCAATAACAAACAAAATCGGTAGTACAATATTATAAATTAATAAGCATTATGATGTTTATTACTTCACCAACTTGCTTAAATTAACAACTAGTGAACTACAATTCAAATTATTTTACTTTTACTAAGTTATTAAATTGATATGATAGTTATTTTATTGATAAGATATGATTTTGTAACACACAAATTTGATTAATAGGTATCAATGAAACCAAACTAAATACTATTATAATTATTTATTAGTATTACCATTGATTATATTTATTCTATAATCAACGGTATTACTAAATTTGAATTATATTAAAAATGTGCTATTTTTGTTTTTTTATGATCTACCCAAATTATCATATGGATAATTGTTTGATTTTTTAAATATATAGTACAATATTTGTTATAGAAAATGTAATATTTATTAGTAATTGTTTAAAATATTATTGTTATTTAATATTTTTCAGTTAATGTGTGTATAAAGATTTAAAATGAGATCTATATTTAAAGTATATTTTTGTTGTTTATGAGTTGTCTAAATTATAGTATATACGAATTTAAACTGATAAACTTAAAATGTTCAGAATTCAAAAACATAAAATTCGTAGAAAAAGAAGGACTGATTAAATTAATGTTGACTTCGTAAACCCCGCGCCAATAAAAGATTCTAAAAAAAACAACCAGAAAACGTACATGTCGATGAAAGTTGTTTAGACATGGGATTCACAGAGGCGAACGATGGCCAACCATAGTACATAATTTGCTCAAAAGTTTTTCCTAGCAGCACTATGTATCGTGGACATATATGAAAAGATTCTCATGGTATTCACAGCAGGTTTGTTGAATTTGATTCAAAAATATAATAATAAAAATTCAAGGTGCTTTACTTTATAGTTGATATCAACACAGAATTCTATCTCTTATTACGGACTTATTAAATGGAGGTCTATGAATTTTTGATTTATTTCCTTCCCTCTTAATCTATGGTATCAATACTTAAAATATTTCAAAATATTGGTAGTCACCTGTAGATCACATATTATACCAATGTCGCCCACTTGTTGCAATAATGTAGTGAAATGTAATAATAATGAACCTTCATAACTCTTCAATAGCCAATAAACATAATGATCAAACAGTAAAAAACCTTAAATTTTAGTTTAAAATATATTTGTATGATATAATCATACATATAATCTATATATTAACATTATCAATAAACTAAAAAGCGCTCTGTATACATATAATTTGTTATACAACGAGATAAAGTTGATGTCGATCAATTTCTTCTTTTTTAAAAAAAAAAATCTTGCATAACAATAACGAAGATTGCACGAGATGTGATCTGACTTACACCGTAAATGTATGACAATATTTTAACACATTTTAATTTTTACGTGCGGACGCTTGAAGTGTGTAGCGTGATTTGCAGTTTAGGTGTACAATAACATGTCTTGTAAAATGGATCACTTAAAAGGACGAGTGGCTGTGGTGACAGGAGCTAGCGCCGGTATTGGAGCGGCAACGGCCATCAAACTAGTCAAGGCTGGCCTCGTCGTTGTGGGAATGGCTAGGAGGCTTTTCAGACTTCAAGTAAATTGATAATATCATTTATTAACAATACCATAAACGCAACTAAAAGTATTCAGTAGTCGATTACTTTAATATTTCGATTATATTTTCACGATTTCTACCAATATAGTTATGCAGCATGTAACAATGGTGGAAATGGCTCAAAATAAATTAAGGGGCAAATGTTAAAATGTTTTTTTCACTTTACATTAATTTATTCTTCATTATTATAATTATTTTTATTTTTTTTTGTATAATCATTTAAATTGTGGATTAATTTTAGTATTAAAAAATACACAAACACAAAAATTAAACATTTTATTTTTTTTAATTATGTTCAATCATTTTTGAGCTAAGCATATTATGTCTTTTAGTTAAAACTAGTAAAATAATAATCTTTTTCTACAGATTTTTGTAAATTAAATATATATATATATAATAAATACATTTAAGCAAATAATACCACATGTACGCATATTATATAATATAAATAGCAGTATGAACAAACGTTTCCCAGTTATATAAGATCGATTTTTTTCATCTAGTATTGAAATTACAAAAAAAAATACATTTAAAAATAAACATTTAAACATTTAAATAAACCGGTCAATCAAATAATCGTATTAAAAAACATACTTTATTAGTCGTTAAGATAATAATAATATATTGAAATATTATATAATGTTTTATACATGTATTTTACAAAGACTACTATGAGACTTCATTAAAAACATATTTGATTTTAAATTTGGTTTAATATTATTACCTATGAATGTCTATAAATTACACTACAAATATATTTATATAGTGTATAGCATTATTGTCTACTTTAAAATGTATTGTTAAGGAACTAAAAAAAACAATGGAAGAAAATAATTTCATTGATTGTTTTTATCCATTGCAATGCGATTTGACCAACGAAAACGACATACTGGCCGCTTTTAAATGGATTGATGAACATATTGGCGGTATACATTTTATGATCAACAACGCTGGAATCATTAGAATATCTCCCATTTTAGGTGAGAAATATTAACGAATTAAACTGAAATAATTGTTACCTAACAAACAAACACAATGCATATGTGCATCAATTAATTGTAATAATTATAACATTCTTCTGTAATAGATAATTATAATTCTTTTATAATAGACATTTGTGTCTAGTGTAATATATTTTAAAATATGTTTTAACTTTTCGTAGATGGTTCTACGAAAGATTGGCAAGAATTAATTAATTGTAATATAATGGCGCCTGCAATTTGCTCAAGAGAAGCATATAAATTAATGAAGAAATATGACGTCAAGCATGGGCACATTATTCAAATCAACAGGTGACTGAAGTCCACACTGTGTTTAAAAATATTAACGAATATCATCTATGTTTTAGTTAACAGGAAAACAATTTTAATTGTATTTTAATACATCGATGTTTTAGCATAATGGGACATTCGTATTCGGTCAATCCGGGTAACAAGATGTACAACGCGTCCAAACAAGCTCTTCGAGTGTTGACCGAAGGACTTCGTCACGAATTGGCTGTGGCTGGAGATGGTCACATCAAAGCTACCGTAAGTTTACCCGCGTTGTTGTTTTTCAATATTCGTTTTAAATCGTTACCTGCACGGGTGTGTTTTGAGTTTGTCAAATAACTGTGTATTTTAATTTTGACAACGACATTTGATAAAACATCAGTTACGTAAATTGATTTCTTATCGTCTTATCGTTCGGTTTTGAAACAATGTGATTATAAATTAAACTAATTTCATATAATTAGTACTGAATTAAATATGTTCTGATACGTTTAGAGCATTAGTCCCGGTTTCGTGGACACTGAAATATTCGACGCCGCTAAAATATCGTATGCTAAAATGAAAAGTTCGGACATCCTGAGCGCAGAAGAAATGGCCGATATGATTGCCTTCGTCATGTCAACCGGACCGAATATACTGGTAATTATGCAAAACCATCAACTACACGCAGCAGTTTAATATCACGAAACTACATAATATACTTTGGCGCTTAGGAGATATTATACCATATTTTGGCATATGTTTTATTTTTCAGATTGCTGAAATTGTTGTTCTCAGTAAAGGCCGCACTATTCAAACGTACCCATCTGAATAACAATGCAACAACTCGGATCGAGTTTTGTTGAGTACATAAATAAATAAGATAATAGGTAATTCAGTTCGGATAACTTATTTGAACACGACATTAAAATACGTTAAAAAATTAATTTTGTTTTACGACAGCAGTTATAATGAAAATGTATGTTATATCGTTATTGAATGTTACATGTTACAGTATAGTAATTGTATATTTATTATTAATTGATTCATATGAGACAATTTGCCTGTTGATGAATGAAAATAATATTTGCACTTAGTCAGACATATTATATATATATATATAACGCGCGTGTAATAAATACTTATTTCGATATAAGGTATAGTTGGAATTTGCTTTGATTGATCTAATCAATTATTTTTCTATATTATAATTTAGTGTTTCGAGTAAAACAATGTAAAACGCGAAGAAAGGTCAAGTGCTTATTATTGTTACATTATTATGTCGTATTTTATGTCTTATTGGCGTATTGTATGTCATTAGATATCAAATTATGCATTATAGCTGCAGGTATAGACTGTAATTTACTTCTATTTTATTTCCTCGTTATTATTACTTTAGTTATATCAGAAAAAACATTATCAATTGGAAGTGTACGAATTTGAGATACAATTGTATTTTATAAATTTTATACGGGTATGTCTGTACGGTTTCGCGGAAAAAATAATATAGCTTTTAAAATAATTTGAAATTTCGTTATACATTTAATGATGACTACGTAATTCCATATGTAATTATTTGCTTATATAAAATATCTTACTCCAAAATTTTGTTAATATAAACATGTAAATGACACGCGATTTGTGCGTTAAGTAAGTAATGGCAAGTATGTATTATGTTTATGATTCAAATTTAGTTTTTAGGTTTCAAGAGAGAATTCATAGGTTAGCACATATTATGTTTCAACTAGAAGTACTTTTTAGAAGTAATTTTTGGCACTTTTGTGTCGATTGCAGTTTTATTTTGATTTAATTGGTCTTAATAGATAATATGTTGATACAACATATTATTGATACAATTTTTTCAAGAAAAAAGTGATAATACATGTATAGTATTATTTACGGGACGTTTATGATTCTGTTTTGAAGTTTCTGGATTATTTAAGTCAGGACTGTAGTCAGAAATTTGGTTCGGGGGATCCAAAAAATATGGGTGTTAATAAAAATAATGGGTGTTACACGGATATTTCTGTTATCAAAGTAGGAATAATTGAAATGAAATATGTTATTACACCTGACCGTTTGTGTGCGCGTTTTTCGTCTCGTGTATGTATGTATACATCTATAGCAGCGGTTCCCAAACTTTTTATGGTTCACGCCACCCTAAAAATGAAAAAAAAATAATTGCGTCTTCCCATTGATAAATTAACTACAATTTTTTTTATTATTTAAATATTCAAACATTTTATACTACTACTGCTATTGTCGGACAAAATATATGGTTCGAGAATATTCGGGCGACGCGATAACGCTGAGTTTTCATCAGATAAACGTTTCAACGAAATTATCGTTGATCTAAAAATTTCAATATTTACCTCGCGCCTCCCGGGGGAGGCACGCCTTACAGTTTGGGAACCGCCGATTGATCTATAGAAAAATTCCGAAATTCGCCGTAAATATACGGGGCTCACGGAATTTCAGGGGGGAGGGGGCATTGCTGGCTACGGCCCTGATTAATGTACTGATGCGGCGTTTTCACGATCATCAACGATTAAATCCATTTCCTAAACACTAACAATAGTTGTAGTTTTTAACTGATTAGGGTGCCCACTGGGCATTGGATAGAAGCCAGTGATTTTAAAATTATCATGCCATATGTGCGAATATACATGTTTTGTAAATTTCGTTTTAGAACAAAAATTATAGTATAGAGTGCGCACGTGATTAAACAATTGTTTTATCAATTGGAAAATGTCATTTAGCATTCGTAACTCGTCGGCCATAACTACGAGAAGTATTCAGCTTTAAAAATGAAGTAGAAAAAAAAAATTACATTATTTATACATTTGACATTATGTCATACTGAACTTGTCAAACATGACATTTTTCTGTTAAAACGTAATCGAAATTTCGCAGAAACATATGCAATTATATTTATCCCACGGGATACCATATCTTATAATATGTCATTACATTTGCGTAGATTTGATTTGGCTACCATAATAATATTATGTATTAGAGACCACGGAACAAATAACAAACGTATATATATATATATTGTCATCATTATAATTGAGTGGTATACTGTTATTATTTTCGTCGTGTTGTAAATATATTCGAATAACCAAATCGTTATAAGGAAATTGCATTATTCGTGTGATTCGGAAATATTGTATTTTCATCTTGTATATTTTGTATCAAATACATGTTTATACTCGAGAATAGTTAACTAGGTTATAATAAATAACAATTATAATTATACATAATTGATTAGTTAATAATAATAATAATAATAATAATTTTAAATTTTTTGTTACACTTATTATGACATGTATGACCAACGGCGAACCAACAAAATTACAATTAAAACGAGCAGACGGGTATTTTCTACGGGCGGATACAGAATGTCGGGACCGACGCGGTACCTGTTTATTACGACCGTCGTCGTCGTCAATGTGTTGGCTACGGTCTCGCGCGCGCTTCCGACGCACAATGACAACACGACATGGGGGCGCTCGCGGAAATAAAATTCGTGTACAATTCGCGCCCACACGCATGTCACGTCGACTTACACGGACCGGCGTGTACGGCGAATGGTACACGGCGGTTATGAATGTACGCGTCACGTGCGCGTCCCACATACACACGCACGTAACTATGTATATTTTCAGGGCCTAGTTTTCCGGTGTAACAGCACACGCGCGTTGTGTGGTAACAAAATACAAGCGTGTGGCGGCAAATTCACGCGTGTGTTGTTATCTCAGAAGCCGTTGTTGTCCTACACGCGTACGACCCCCTACCCATAATTAACGTTGTGATGCGCGGTAACAAAAAAAAATAGCCCTTGGTATATATTTGGTATGTCGCAGCGATGGACCACTGCTATATAACGATTCATCGAAACGTCGTACGTTTATATGTACGCGACAGTACACCGATCAGTGGCGTACCGAAGGGGGTGGACTCCGGGTCTGGACCCCCCCTCCCCACACACACACACACACACACACACACCTTCCCCTAACCGCGTGTGATAATAAATTAATATCATAACGTTCTCATGAAACCTGTAAAAATATTTGGAATTCCGTGGTTATGAGTTTTTGATTTTAAATTTGTGAATTGGAGGCAATTAAAATAACATGCCGATGCATTATCAAAGAATAAGATGTTAGATTAAATCACCCGTAACGCCGAAATCACAAAACCCCCGTGTACGACTGATAAAGTAGACACGTTTGCAAATCACCCCATTCTACACCTCCCGTCGTATCGATGCCAGTATCATTAAATTTCAATTCGATTATTTGAGTTGATTTAAAATCGGTATACAAACGAACATAATATTATGTTGTAGTAATGAATGCACTAGTTCTAAATGTAAATGAGTGTGACCGTTGGTAGAGTTGTTAATATACAGTATTTCAATTTTTGTTTGTATTATACAGGTATATACAAGTATTTTACCATATACAACCATATAGTACTTTAAATTGTTAGAAATAAGGCATTGGTTGCAATTTAGGTTATTATTTTTTAATTTTTGCCAAAGTTGCTGAAAAAAAACTACAACATAAATAAAAATTTAACATTTTTGTTGTAGAATTAAATTTAATGTCTTACTTGTACCAACTTTCTTTTAATTTAAAACCATAACCAATAACATTAATACGATTTAATTTTAATATATTTGTAATTTAAATTTTTAAACCTATATCAATTTGAGTTCCTAAATAATAAAAATAAAAATATTTTGAATTATCATAAAAGTTAAAAAGTTTTAATTTTAATTTTGAGTTAATGAAATTGGTAATTGAGTGATTTTGTATTAAAATGTAACCAAATTTTGTGGGTTTGTAATTGAAATTAAATCAAACATGTTTGAATCAATTGCCTGTACGGTTAAACTAATGATATGTTAGTTACAATATACAATATACTGTTAAACATTAAAATTTTTTATTTAATTAAAAATATAATATTTAATATTCAAAATTCAACAATCAAGTTATAATATTCGATTACTAATTTATCAACTTCTAATTGTAAAGTTATAAAAAAAATGTTCAAGTTACTTTCGTTTGTTTATGGCATTTTCTTGCTATTTTGGTAATCATATAAACTGAATTTTGAATAATAATTTTGAAACAAACTAGGTAATTTAAAATTTAGGTACCTATTGTATTTCAAATATTCTCTGTTGAAATTAAACTACTTGAATAGAAAAATAGATTATTGAAAGACAAAGGCAGCATATTTATTTTTAAAGAAATATTAAAATTAAGTTTTTCAACTGAGTCAAGTTAAATAAATTCTGTAAATAAATTCAATCAATGTTATCAATTTATTTTTATTTTTTCTATACTTTTGGTGCAATATAATTCCACACAGTATGTATAATACACCGTATTATACAATTTTATACTGTAGTATAATACTCGTTAACACTAATCAGGATAATATTTTAAAACGCGCAAGAACATAATAGTGACATTTGTGAAACCCACAAAAAAATGTGTAGTGCTTGATTCTCTACAATTAAGACGAAGGTAGTTTATTTTGTCAGACCCCTCCCCATGAAAAAATCCTGGTTGCATCACTGACGTAACGACATCAAAAATTGTCTAAAATTACCTAAAACAAATTACATATGGCGGGTCTATAATAACGATAAAACATACGGGTTATCATAATTTCTTGAAAATTTCTAGCAGGATGTAAAAAATTTTTTTTTCAAAACCGACTTGCGTAATAATAGTGAAAAAAAAATTCATTTAAAACCAGAATGTTTCACAAAATGTATGAACATTTTTTTTTCAAAATCGACTCGCGTAATATTGGTGAAAAAAAAATTGCATTTAAAATCCAAATATTTAACGAAATGTAAAAAAATTTTTTTTTCAAAACCAACTCGCGTAATAGTAGTGAAAAAAAAATTTCATTTAAAATCCGAATATTTCACAAAATGTAAGAAAATTTTTTTTTCAAAATCGACTCGCGTAATATTGGTGAAAAAAAAATTTCATTTAAAATCCAAATATTTAATGAAATGTAAAAAAAATTTTTTTTCAAAACCAACTCGCGTAATAGTAGTGAAAAAAAAATTTCATTTAAAATCCGAATATCTCACAAAATGTAAGAAAATTTTTTTTTCAAAATCGACTCGCGTAATAGTAGTGAAAAAAAAATTTCATTTAAAATCCGAATGTCTCATGAAATGTAAGAAAATTTTTTTTTCAAAATCGACTCGCGTAATAGTGGTGAAAAAAAAATTTCATTTTAAATCCAAATAGTTAACGAAATGTAAAAAATTTTTTTTTCAAAACCAACTCGCGTAATAGTAGTGAAAAAAAAATTTCATTTAAAATACGAATATCTCACGAAATGTAAGAAATTTTTTTTTCAAAATCGACTCGCGTAATAGTAATGAAAAAAAAATTTCATTTCAAATCCAAATGTCTCACGAAATGTAAGAAAATTTTTTTTTCAAAACTGACTCGCGTAGTGGAGATAAAAAAAAATGTATTATATCCCTAGTCCTACTTGGTAGCGAGACGTTAAGAAAAAATTGCTTTTAAAGTCCGAATATCTAACCTAACCTCCCGTGAAAAAATCCTGGTTGCGCCACTACCACCGATCTTCCGCAGAACATGTATCGACGGGTGTAGGAGGCGAATTTTCATAACCGACGCTTTTTTCGATATTACGTTTTTTCGTTTTAAGCTGGTCGTCTCTATCGATTGTTTATATGTTCATAAACGATTTTGTTTTTCAAATGAACACTGTCGGGTTTTGAAATATTTATCACGACTACCGTTTTAGACAATTAATCACCGGGTTTTATTGATGTATACAATCCTTTAAACTTTAAACCGAATTCGTTGTAACCACCACCAACCACTAAATATATACGTATGTATATATATTTATTTTGTCGTATACGACATTAAATTTACATTGAATAATTTTCAATTTAAAAAAATGTATTTGAATATTTAATATTGCACGAGTAACGCATGCCGGTATATCCGATATCGTTTGATTTTTATTAAATCGTCCCTTACGGAGCGATTAGTCTTCTGACCATCGCGCGCGTGCGTGTACAAAAATTTATCAACACGTAGCGGGGCGATTACATAACGTTGTTGTCCGTTTGTTTCACGTTCGATTTATATTTAATTACCGCGTTCGTACCGGTCACCGGTCGTCGGCAAAATCGTGTGACGACGATTATCAATGCGATTCGGACGGAACCTGACGGACGGCCCCGTCGAACGGCGCATAAAAATATTCACTGACGCGCGGACGTCGTGCACGTGATAAGCGCCGCCGAACGCAAAAGGGGGCCCGCTCGCGTCGTGACAACGCCACGGCTAGTCGTCACAGACCCCCGTCGTCGTCGTCGCGTTGCTGTGTCGTCATGACGCGTCGCGAGTACGCGGTTGCGATACGTTTTCGACGCGAACGACCCGACGACGGGATACCTCATCTTTTTTTTTCGTTACACTTCACGAGTGATTACGATTCGTAGCCAATAACAAGGAGCGTTTTCCATTTGGACGACGTCCCGTACCTCGCGGAGACGGAACCAGGACGCTTACAACGACAACGAAATCTGGAAATCTGGAAGTCTGGAAATCGCCGAGGGTTTCCGGTCTGGACGGGGCGCACGTTAGAAAACAAAGACTGACCTCGTTGCACGCACAACGCGCAAAAAACGCCCGCCGGCCGAACCTAACCGAACCGTTTGGTCTCCTCTGGTTTCCGCGCGGCACGCAAATGGCGTCGTCGTTTGAACGCGTCGTGATTGTACTGTGGTCGCATCTCGTGTCCACCTGTTTTTGCGGTAAGCAATCGTTTGTTTGTTTGTTTTGAATCGACCGATTGTTCGCGTGTCTCGCGTTCAAATGTATCGTCGTCCGATATATTTGCACGTGCGCTGTACCGTTTTAATCGGCACGTCGTTTATGGCATGGCATTCAGGGACAATGGTTTTTAATTAATTTTACAAAAGTGTTTTCATACTTCATTTATTATATATAATTATCATTGTGAAAACCACGCGATTAAATTTCGCGACAACTCGCGTGCGCTGCGAACATCACGGCGGCGGCTTAATTACGTTTATTAACATATACCATACGCCGTGGCGGACATACGTGTTCAAGAGCGCAAAATATCATAAAAACGTAATCCGGCAACGCTTTAAAAGTATACACGATAAATACAAATAAATGTCTTAATAACGAACGGTTCGGTATACTATTACGTCTTGTATTATAAAAATATTTATTTATTCATATACAATATACATATACGTATTGTAAACCGTACAGGTGTTCAAAAATCCCTGTGCCGAAGACGTCCGAGCGTATTGTAATTTACAGAACATCGATTCGCCTACATTGCACGTAATTTGTAGTATTACACCATTCGATAGATATTCCATTGCGAATTTTCCGTTCCCAAATAGGCATTCGTAATTAGCACGAAAATCTTTTTAAATTAAAAAATAGTTTTTTTGAAATAAAACAAAGTTGAAATCTAGTGTTTGATTAGTTAAGAAAATCGAATTGCCTTATAGTATTGCATGATATACATCTTATATTTTAATTTTCATTGAAGTAATTTAAGCACATCGTTGGTAAAATTATATAGGAAACGAAACTGTTGCATTCGTTCAAATGAGATATGTACTGTGTATCATGATTTTATACTTTTATTTTAAACATAATAAGAATTTTGGTACACATTTTTTCATCGTGTTTTTATTGAAAAAAATTACGGCAATTAAAATAAACTAAGACATTTTCGAAATAAAATTGAATAAAACTTGAACGTTTAAAAGGGAACGTAAACGAGGTAGGAAAATGCTTCTTACCGGTGTGAGAGGGACGGATATCGAATAAAATATGATGTATAAAACACAGATAACTTTATCGTTGTGCAATGTGTATGATAGCAGGGAGTTTAATATTTAATTTTTTTACACTTCCGACGTAGATTTGTTGAATTTAGTTTTCATATGATACGTACGTTTTTATTTTATACGCATACTGTTGAACGGAAGTTAATGACACAAAAAAACGTTATGTACTTAGCACGGAGTTCAGAATATTTGGGATGTTTTTTAAACGAAGACTTAAACATTTCAAATGGTATAATAGTAGCACCCGCCACATTAACCCACGAAACGTGTTCGGACGAATGTCTGTCAAAAAACTACACTTACGCTGCATTAAACAATTCGTAAGTTGAAAATAATTATTAAACAATTTCCTATTCTATCAAGTTCTACGATACACTCTATTAACCGTCGTGTGTTTTCTAGACTTTGTCGGTGCACTAATAATTACATGTCGAAATTAACGCAATTAATGGATGACGATTGCAATACCTCGTGTTCCGACAACGTAACGAATGAGTGTCGGTTGCGTTTCAAAATGTTCAAAACTCGGAATACAAGTATTTATAATAGTTACGACGGGAATGTGATTACGTGAAATACATTGTACGACGGGATATTAAATATTTCCAGGCGAGGAGAGTTATCCACAAGCTATCTATCTAGGATGCTACGGCGAAAGACAGGGCGACGACAACAATCGTCTGTTGAAATTCCCGCACGAAAGATACCATGATAATACTCCACAAAAATGTTCCGAAGAATGTTTCAAAATAGGATTTTTATATTCTGGAACGACCAACGGAGTAAATCTCGGGTAACAAACGCGTGTGTTACTTTATTTATACATCCGACGTTCGACGATGCACACGATTTCATTTAGCTATCATATTTGAGTTGGCGTTCGAATTTTAAATTTGAAAATAATATAATTACTATCAAACGAAAAAAAAAAGAAATTAACAAATGGCTGTTATAGTTTGCTATCATTTTAAACCACGCGGTTAAAACCTACTCTAATCTACTAAAGAAATACGATTTCTGAATCTAGGCCAGTGTAACTCAACAGCCCAAATCAAAATTCAAAACCAATATATAGAATTTTATTATTACTATAGTATATGGTAATGTTATTTTAATTAATTTAATTATTTTTTTTTTTATTATTAAATTCCAATTATTTTCCATTATAGTTGATATAAGTAACAGTAGTTAATTTATATTATTTAAACACACTCAAGTAAACTTTTTCCGTTATACTTTTTGTGTATTTATCGAGTTATAATAGCTTTTTTTTAAAATGTATACAATTTCAGAACTGCTTGTTGGTGTGGTAATCAATATCCTTCAAAAAAGTTCAAATTAAATGATTCAAAATGTGATGTTCTTTGTTCTGGCGATAAGACGAAGAATTGTGGAGGTTTTTGGAGATTGAGTATTTATTCTACTGGGATTGTTGGTTAGAAATGCCGGTTACTCTAGAGAGGAATTTACATTTTACACCATTAAGCATTTATGTTATATTTAGATTACCCAATCGGAAGTTCGGTCGGTTGTTTTAATATAAACGGTTTTAATTCAGCCGATAAGAAAAGAAACAAATTAAAGGATAACAATAATTCTAACAGATGTATTTATATTTGTCACGAGAGAGGATTTAAATACGCAGCGGTCAGTGAGTATGTACACGTGATTATTTGTTACAGTAGAAGTAGGAGGCGTATAATTGTAACTTTCATGTGTTTCATGTTGATAATATTTGTAATATTATATTTACACGTAAAAAAAACATTAAAAATCGAATTTTTAGATAGAGCTCATTATTTATTGTTTATGCAAATCGTTATAATATTAGACTATTTGTTACAAAACAAAACAAAAAAAATTTGTTTACAATGTTTCATTGAAATATTCCTATTTGAACGTTTATAACCATTATGCATTTACTTAACACGAAACTGAATATATTCATAGAGACATTTGCGAGTGCAGCGAAGAAAAACCAAGTATAGGCACAGAGGCAAAGAAGCGAGATAAATGCAAAAAATGTGAAGGAGACGAATCAGAATATTGTGGTGGTCCCGAGTTTTTAAGTATTTACGAAGATTACCGGTTTGGTTAGACAATAGATAAATAAGCAAATAAGTTGATAAAATAACTATTGTAATCTCGTAGTAGGTTACTTTGTATGTTATAATATTCTGTTTTCTGTGTGTATGTATTTAGTTACCGGGAATTTATCCGAAAAACATTTCGGATGTTTTGAAAGCTTTTGGATGTACCCAGTGATGGAAGGATGGAACGTATCATTTCCCCGTGGATTGACATCACAAAACTGTGTTCCTAATTGCTATTCCCGAGGTTTCCCGTACGCAGCACTCGTGTCCTCGTAAGCTTAAAATATCGTCCGTACTGTAGATTAATCATATATATATATATATATATATATACAGTGGCATCAATAATATTTTTATGAAATAAATGTCATTCATTACATAGCGGATGAATGCGGTTACTCACATGGCTTGATTTAAAATTTAGGTCATCTGAGAGAGTCAATCGGAAACAAATTTGTTTTGGTTGAATAAAATGTTACTGTTCTTAAATCAGAGGTTACGGATGCATTTCTATCCTGTTCCGATAAATTGTTTTGTTTAAATATATATATATATATTTTACTTTGGAGCTAATATATGTTTATATGATGCATATTATGCACTATATATATATATGCATAAACATACAACACATTTGATATGACGTGCAGGAAGGAATGTCTGTGCAGTTTTGTGAGTCCGTCGCTCGACAGCAAAGTGGACAGACATCATTGTAACACTACTTGTGATCCCGAAGAGTCGGAGAACATGTGTGACGATCACACTCACTACAACGTGTTCACCACCGGGCTGCACACGCCTAGAGTTCCCGGCGACTATTATATGGGTTGTTACAAAGAGAACAAGCGCGCTGATAATAAAAACGAGAGGAACGAAATCGCAGTTAATTTCCCTTCTGCAAACACGCCGTCCGTATGTTCTAAACATTGCGAAAAAGAGGGCTTCCGTTACTTCGGGCTTACGAACAGGGAATCGTGTTGGTGCACGAATACTCCCCCGGACGACGGTTCAAACGTCGCCGACAACAAATGTTCGGGACAGTGTCCAGGAGACGCTAACAAATACTGCGGAGGGTCTCTAGGAACGGCTGCAGTGTTTCGTATAGGTACGACGCGCCCCACGTTAACGTTGACCCTGTCCGTAATTTTGATAATTATTAATCACGTGAATAACGCGCGTGTCAATTGAAAACGTAAATATCCTCTGTGAACAAGTTAATGGCTCGTTGTCGTGTGTTAGGAACGGTTGCAGACATGATCGATGATTGCCCCGAAGAATGCAATTGTTATTTTTTGCCGAAATACAATGTGTCTACGGTCAACTGTTCGGCGAAAAACCTGACTGAATCTCCTGACGTTTTCCATACGTTTAAAAACACTTCTTCGCCAATTCGTTTAATTTTAAAAGATAATTTTTTGACATTTTTACCAAATATATCAAGTTTGAATATCACTCTGTTGGATATAAGTAACAATAATGTAACAACATTGGATGCCAATCTCTTGCCTAAAAGTTTGAAGGTAAGACAAATAATAGAATAGTATATATATATACGTATTTTACGTATAGTTAGAACGTGTACTCATTCACTCAATGAAAAATACGAATTAAAATTAAACAGTGTTTAAAATTTGATTAAAAATAAAATTGTTTTTCAGTACACGAGTATTACATTATTTGTACAAACTGATATACGTAATATTAGCGAATAAGCTCTAATTTAAAACTAGTGTACATTTATAATAATCCAAACATGATAGAATTTTTTTAATTATTTTAGGTATTGTACATTGACAACAATAAATTAACATTCTTGAACGATAACGCATTAAAATTAATACAAAATTTAGACACTATAAAGTTAAAACAAAATCCATGGCCATGTGCATGTGACCTGAGGTCTTCTCTGATAAAATATAAAACAAAGGTATTAAACGCGCGTTAAACAGATCTGCTAAGCGGTATGTTATTAATTGTCCGTTTTCTTTACAGATTGAAGACTTGAACGAAATCATTTGTTCGTCTTCGACCCAACCATTCATTCATATCAATGAATACGATCTTTGTAAAAAGTTGAAAATCAACTATTTTTACCTTGGTCTTGTCTTGGGATTCATTTTATTTATTTGTTTTTTATCTGTTTATTTTAAATTGCATAAGAAATGTTGGTTATGCCTGAGTAACAGTCAATGCAAGTCTTGCGGTATAGTATCTTTTCAATACAATAACAATAAAAATTCCTCGGAAACATTTTTGCAACGGATCCAATACGAAGAACTTGTATTAGCTACAGATAATTGGAATTCGAATCGGATATTGGGCAGAGGTGGCTTTGGAGTTGTATATAAAGGAAATTGGAGACATACAGACGTAGCAATAAAACGATTGAAAACCGAGGTCGGTGGAATAACGTGATTCGGTTGTTTCCATACAACATTCATAGTATGTATGCTATGTGAATTAAAAATCAATGTTTTTTTCTTCTTAGGGAGTAGCTGAGAAAGTTATTAATATGCATACTGTTGGAGATGAACTTCTAAACACTACAAAAGAAATAATGTATTTGAACGCGGTTAAACACGACAACATACTGTCGATGTACGGGTTTTGCTTTCATCCAACACGATCTTGTTTGATTTATCAATATATGGCGAACGGATCACTTGAAGATCGATTACAGCGAAAAGTACGACTAACCTATGTGATATTGTCGGCATCGATGTACATTTATTTCACGATTAATCATTTGAATAGATATATGGCTTAACGTATTTTTCGTTCAACATCATATTATGCAATTTTTAATTACATTGCCTAATTTGGTTTAGAACGGAACAACACCATTGTCTTGGTCAACGCGTGGAAATATATCATTGGGGTCAGCTAGAGGTTTACAATTTTTACACAACATGGAAACGCCTTTAATTCACGGTGATATAAAAAGGTGGTATTCGTTTTGTATCCAATCCCAAGTACATTGTTGAACATGTTACATAATTGTAATTTGTTCGTGCAAATGTGTGTATTTCGCAATGTGTTGGTTTAATATTATAATTGTTATTATTCATCTTATTTTAGCGCCAACATTCTTTTGGACGCGAATTTCGAGCCTCGAATAGGAGATTTTGGGCTTGCTCGAACTGGCCCGTTGGAAGAAAATAATAAAAACGTCGGTTTCGATGTTAGTCACATATGTGGTACAAGACCTTATCTTCCAGACGACTTTTGTAGTAGCAAAAAATTATCTACGAAAGTGGATACCTACAGCTTTGGCATTGTATGCATTACATTATTCAAATTTTACTTATTTTAGTTTAATCAACATAAAATATGGAAATATTGTAGTTACTTAAATCATTTGTAAACATGTCGGTATCATTTTACCCTACAGGTGATGTTTGAAATTGCGACCGGCCTTAGGGCCTTTAACAGATATAAAAATTGCACATATTTGGTAAATTTAATCCAAATTATCAATTTATATTCCACTTAAAAGTTACAGCCTTGTGATATTATTTTGTCGAAAACTTGTTTATTCGCTTTCAGAAAGATTATGTGAGCAAACACGATAAGTCTTCGTCATACGATATCGCTGACAAAAACGCCGGACGAGATTTATTTCATGTTTTCGAATTGCTCATATCTCTGGGAAAATCGTGTGTAGCGAAAATGGCAGAAAACCGTCCGGAAATGGTTGTAGTCTACACGACTCTACACAACGTTATGTCGTCGAATGTTTGTACACAACAGATTACAGGTACATTCGTGTCACAGATCAACGCAATCAATGACGTTTATCAATTAAACATTTATATAGAATAATATTAACAGTAAAAGGTATATTTTTTAATTTTTCTGTTGTACGTAGAAATCAATGAAAAATGTTCGTCTTATGCACAATCACAGGTAAGTCGAGAAAATAATTACTACAATAATATTTACCAATCATCACAGATTAATCGTATGACAATATAATTATCATTAATATATTTGATCTTGATCTGTAATTCTATATGGCTTAAGATATTTAATCAATGAAACTATTCAGAAATTCAATTTTTTTTTTTCATTAACATTTAATTACAACGTAGTGTAGCACATTAGATTGTTTTTAATTTCAAACACCACACGGGAAGAATATATAATAACATTGAAGGTTAATTATATTTTTCTTTTAGGTAAATCGCTTAAATTCAAGTGGATCACACTAATATCAATATCATGATTTGAACACAATTATATATTAATATAGCACTTCATATGACGTACTAATTAATGTAATTTTATATTTTAGTATTGGGTACAAAACATTGGTGTTTTAGGAAAATGTTTATTATATATGAACATAATATACGAGTAATATATATTTACGCGGCTTTTATCGAAAACGAATCAAAGGTAGTTTCGGTTTCAAATTTAATATTATTTTTCACGTGGGCCTATTGTTATTCATTAATACGTAAATAATTTATCAAATTCAAATATATCAAAAAATATTATATATTATGAACCTGTAATTAATACTATGTGTGATGTAATTAAATCGAGCTTTTTACATTATAGTATGCAGTTGATTCACAATTATTTGAATACCCGAGACATGCTTTCTAAAACTTTGGTGTTGTTTAACCGGAACGATCTATAACAAAACCATAGCTGCTAATAGATATTTAAGTTTAAGAAATATTTTATTGAACAAATCGATATATAATGTTATTATTTGGTTTAAAAACAAATTGTTTAGCCGATTTGGATATTATTATCTAATTTAAATTATTTATTTAATTCTTCATAATTTTACTGTTTAATTGTAATAAAAGGAGTGTCGACGTTCGTTAATACTCTATAATACTAACGAATTGTATTTAATTCTTCTGTTAACATGTTTAAACATCTTTTAACAATTATTGTTTTATTGAATACAAATTTGTTCTTTAAATGACCGAGACCAATATTATTATAAAACGTAGCATGATGATAAATCATGACATTTAATAAATTGCCTCGGACAAAACAATATTGAATGTTTGTACTATAAGCTGTGGTGCTATATACTTTTTTCAATGCGTCTTGTTAATTGGAAGTTATTTGTTTAATATAAGGAGACCTGGACAAATTTCCCACAAAACCAAAATAAAGATTTAAGGAAATTGGACGGAATTAAGGCTGCTCTTTTAGCACCTCTCCATGAGATTCCGTCAATATCAGACTTATACTCCAATACCGAATGTGAAATTCTCGATCCTCGGAAAATCATCACTACAGAGCTAAAGTCCGACAACAACGAAATGTCGGTATGCTATAATGGGTCGAAGTATCACAAATTAAAATGAATGTTTGTAATCTAATATTCTAATCGGATAATTGTTTGTTTTCGATAGGACGAAGGTTTTTTTACAACCGATTTTTAAGTTATCGTATCAACTAACATTACACATACTACATTACTACATTATGAAAACAGTTAATGCTAACCCGCATGTCTTCTATTGAAATATAATTTATAACTATTATTTATAGACTCTTCAATATCAAGTTAGTTTGCTATTCATTTATAAACCAACATAATATTATATTATATTGCACTTTTTCACGTTTTGATTGTAAATAACAAGAGTTTATAATATTGAATCTTTCATTTAAAATATTATTATATTATAAATATATATATATATATATATTTATTTATTTAAGGTAAATTTGTGTATTTTATTAATATTTTACTTATATCTACCACACAATATCTTTATGTACATAATTATTGAGTGTATTATGTTAGTGTTAGTGTAACTTTTGAGTGATTTAACAAATTGAAGTCATATTTATACAACATATTTGTATAATTGAGACGATAGCTTTATTCAGACTTGCTTTGTAACACTATACTAAAGCAATTAACAAATTATGGTTTTGGTATGTTGGTATGCCTGGATTTATGGCGTTACTTTTTTAAGTTTAAGTTTAATTGTGCCTTTATTTGAGAGTATATGGCCGTGTCTTATATACGCCACATCGCGCCCTTCTGACAAAAAAAAAATGTATTCACTACAATTCCATTACGTTCACTGCAATTTTGTTGGAAAGTTGAAGATCAGTACATTCGACTCTAAAGTTACCGTTACACATTATACAGACCAACAAAAATGCCGTATGTAATATTAATTAATATAATGTATTGTATAATTAATTTCTGTTCAGAAATTTGTCAAAAGTACTTAAATTTTTTATTCTTCAATACACTTCGAGGTTCCCTTTAGATCTGACACTGGGTAGGGGCATAGTTAATTTTTTTCAATAAGTCAAAACATATTTAAAAAAATACTATATGGTTTATTTGTATTTCAAAAAAGAAAATAAATCAATAATATAAAATAATTTATCAACCAAATAAAAAATAGTCATCTTTCTCGTAACCTCGCTGAATAACCAATCTATTGAACAAATTTAATTAATATTCATAATTTAAGATATATAACTCATATTTACTTTTCACATAATTTATTGAAACCCGGAGGACCACATATGCACACACCATATTCATTTTTCGAATGTTCGTCTAGCGTGGGAAAGTATTTGGCAACTACATTTTCATTGATATGACCCTTTTCACCATCATCAATGTTCTCCTCTTCCGATAAAATATAATGTAAAGTCAGTCTGCACACATTGAAAATGACATATTATTATTACAAACAAATTTATTACATAACAAAACAAATAACAAAATCTAATAATCATACCTCGATGAGTAGGTGGCACTAATGTTGTCTAAATATTTTTTCCAAATTATGCACTTTTCATTTTTATTATAAAAAGACAATGTCACGTTATACCTGTTATAATTACAGAATTAAATATAACATATGTTTTACTGTCAGTACACATTATTGAATTACTTTTTAGTGGATGAATGCAAAGCATTCCATATTATTGGTATCATTGGTGTGATACCAGTACCAGCAGCTAATAAAATAAGATTAGATTTTGATGTCCAACACTCAAAACTGCCTTGCGGACGGCTTACTTCGATTGAATCACCTCGGTGCAATGAACATAATGGCTACTTAACTTTCCATTTGGATAATTTTTCACCAATAAACACAAAGTGTCCTCAGAAATTTGTCCATACTCAGTTGTTTCGACTAAAGGTCTTATTGGAGTGTACGGACGTGACACATCGTGGCCTGAAATAAAACAAATTGCAATGTTTATCAAAAACGTGGTAATTTTGTTTGTTTTTTTAACAGAACAATATTAATACCATTAACATTTGTTTTAATATAAACATGTCGGCCAGGATAAATATGATTGTACAAATTCTGTTCATATTTAAATAATAAAAATTTGACATCATGAGTGACATCGTATGAATCGAGCAGTTCACATTTCCAATAATCAGTTTGAATATTTTTAGCGGTCGTTAAGGTTCCAAATGTTGGCCACAGTCCGAGGACTTTTTTTACTAATTTAATTTGAACTTTTCCAATGTCTGCTACAATTTTTACAACACATGGCCAATTGACGTTTTTATGCAGAGTGATACATCTTGTTTTTCCATTTAATATAAAACGAAATTCATTGGGTTGTTTTAAAGTAATAGACACCTGAAATAATGGAAAAATTACTTGAAATAATTTCAATTCATTATAAGCAAATATTTGTTTACAAATATAGTATCGTCAAATGATATATTTGAATTGTAGTATGTATTATAGTTAATTCTAATATTTTATCCCTATGTAAAAACCACCTTAATAATTAGATTTTTTTTTTGCTTTACATGCCTTGGAGGCATTTTGTAACTTCTTGCATTTGCCCGATACTCAACCCTCAAAACTAGAAGAAACAGCTTGAACCAACTAATTAAAGTCAGTTTAGGATTCGGAGCTCCGAGTTCGCCATACCCATATCACTATGTACTGATCCCTCTGGAGGGCAATAATTAGATACTGAGAAATAAATATTTAAATAAAGAAAGTATATATATTTATTTATAAAAATTCATTATCAATTTAAATGTGATTACGAAATTCAAATAATATTAAGGATTTTTTACATAACAGAAAACATATTACACACTAAAATAATAATATAATCAACACGAATGTCCTTATATGCTTAATAAACTGTTACAAGATTAAATTAATTTTTAAATTTCAGAATTATTTTCAGTGCATGATAAAATTAAATAAATATGAAATATTAACTATAATATACGTTGGCATTTGCTTCAGCAAGAAACACTTTCATAATAATATATAATTATTATATATTATAATATATAGTAAAATATGTGCAACTTTGTATGAACAATTGCATTACCTCAGGATAAGATGTTTTAGTGTAAAACACGAAACACAAGAAGCCAAGTTGTTGAAACCAATCCATATTCAGTTCGTTTTCGGGATCGTCAGTAGCTGCCTTGAAAACCCCGGGCAATTTGTACAGTTCCTCGTTCACCAATCGCCCAACCACACATTTCTGAAGTATTGATTCATAATTCACCCAAGCATGTATCTGTCTTTCACAATCTTTTGTAAACAATTTGTCAACAATTAACACAAACATTATATTTGTTATTTTGTTCTTTTCGTTACCTCTGAAAACAATTTGGTAGCATCTGTGCCGATCCCACGAACTAACTCATCAACACCGCCAGGATGGAAGTCCATGTATCTAGTGACATTATACACAGTTCCACGGATGGCTAACCAAGCGTCTGTTCGTTTGTTATGTTTTGCTAGTTCAGACTTCGAAACAGACAACAGTTTACCACCGACTCCTGTCAAGTCACTTTCAGAGTTGCCCAAACGAATCCAATCCATCAAAGAATGACCAGGCGCCAATGCAACTTTATTTCTAGTTGTTCCTAGTGAATCAATATGAATATTTTATGATTGACTTTAATTGTATAAAAAAATTGAATTGATTCAACATAATAAATGTTAGTTATTTCGGAGCTGTAACTTTTTGACCATTCAATCAAACAGACAACTTAATATTTTAATTCGTTTATAAATTAAACTATAAAAAACATTATGAACATTATCTAGATGTATACTAACCAGTCGCCATGGTTGAATTTTGAAATTGTTGACTAAAATGCCTATGATAATGATATAGGTACTATCAACGGCAGTTATTCATACGCATAATGTTGGAAACCAGACGTCCGAAACTCCAAAATCTGTAAAACGAAGCTCGCAATACTTTGTAGATAGCGAACGGTGCGAATGTAAAATTAATTAATAATTCAAACAAAAAAAAGTTACATACGAGTTCTTGATGCTTGTTAGTCGATAATATTATCACATAAGAGATTTTGTTATCACTTGATGTTGTCACATTGGACCGGAACCATTCCCCGAAGTTCCACCATTTGGTAACTATTCTAAAAACAAGTATAGAATATATTTAATGTGTAATTATTTTTAACAATTTTCGATCTATAAATAGTATCTGAAAAAAATACAATTTACATACTACTTACTAGTATTTTTCAATAATAAAAACATTGAACATAGTATAACAGTATTTAATTTAATTGTACTTACCATAATATGACTAATGATTTTTTATCCGGTTTAATGTTCTTCCTGAAGTTATTGTCAGGTTTTCAAATTTCTCCATCAATTATTTCCAAAATATAAAGAAATTTATAATTTTTCGTGCGTTTGTGGTTTAAGGAATGAACCACCCACATTTTTTTTCACATTTTTTTCGATAATTAACAACGAATGTCATAAATAAGGGACGACAATGTCCTTTTCGTTAGAAGACATGTTGCTGACTAATTATTATTTGACTATTCTAGTTTTTTGATTATTTTTTACATACTGTTTTATTATGACTAAAATCAACTATTATTGGATTATTCTAATAGTTAACCATTCATTTTTGTATTTTTTGTGATATTTATAAAGTCACAAATGTATTGTATTTTATTACCTACCTGCAATGACAATGCATATACAATATAAATATAAATAGCGTTATATATGTATCAAGTCATATAACAACTATTAAAATATAAAACATACAAAATACATGTATACTTAACACAAGAAAATTAAAGATAGTTCCTTTGAAATAACAGTTATAATTGAATAATTGTATTTTAGTTAGTTAATAAAATTGTGATTCATACACATTGACATTCCTGTTAATCTTTAATGTCGTGGCTATCTACTTTTCCTTCAAATTTAACATCATTAATAAATTTTTCTTCTTCGATGAACGGATAAGGTGGTTCTCTTCAACTGAAAAAAATAATACGTTAATAAATACATCGACAGATTTTAACTACAAATTTTGCTCATGTCCAAAATGTTGACAATTTTACACATTTTTCTTGTTTTTACAATTTATTGAACATTTTTGATAATTTTGTTTCACGCATAAGAAATGTAACGAAAAAATCGAAAAACGTGCCAAATAAAGTACGAACTGTGCATACGATTTGTTACATTTTGGAACGTAATGCATGTAAAGATCAACGAGGCATTTGTATTTCTACGCGAAATAGTGTTTCAAGACGAAATAAAAATGTAAAAAAATACCATTATAATACCACCGATGAGTGAATAATAAGTCAAATAATAATGCGAATACGTACAAATGTCTTATGGGTGGGCGACGTTCTAACACGCAACTATTTCGTCTTTGTTGCTCTCCAATTGCTTTGGTTTTTGGGAGCACGCACACGATCATTTGATGAGTTAGTCGCAATTCTAGGACCTGCCATCACCTACAAAAACAACAAATATGCGACTTCAAAAAGAATAGAGAGATCGTTAGACGATGAGGCGGCAACTGAAAAGTCGTATGTGGTTCGTGCGCGCACGTAGTACTAAACTATGGAAAGAGGGACAAGTACGACTAGGGGGGACACTAGGTAAATAGGTTTCTTCGCTTTCCTGTCGGCGGCCAGAGCAATATACGCCTATATACGAGATACGACTATTAAATAACGAGGCTAGTTCGGTAGTTTACTTGTGAGCGTCGATCAAAGTAACCTTATTCGCGTTGTACGTCGAATTCATGCCAGAATTGAACAGTGTGTTAATTTAAAATTTCTACTGAAACTCGGAAAATCTGCGACCAAAAGTTTTCGTTTGTTGACAGACGTATAATTGAGTTGATGTCACGTCACGTGTTTTTTTGAACGGCACAAATTTCCAAAATTAAAAAGCGCATTGAAGGAAACGTTTTGGGTCGGTTGAGGCTGTAAAAACCAAATCGACAGGGGTGTTTCATCACCGTTTCAACCAGTGGAAAATACGGATGGAGCGATGTATTAAACGCGAAGGAGAGCAATGTAGACGGAGAAAAACGTTAACAAAAAGTTTTTAGAGTGAAAAAGTCTCGTCTCGTTGTCTAATAGCAGCCGCACCTCGTACGATTGTACAGACTTCGTGGGAAAGACGAAATCGTCTCGCGCGAAAAACAGTCTCCCCCGGGTGCGCCCGCCCTAAATGTTTTCGGTATACTTACGATAAAAATAGACACAACCAACGAAAAAAAACCCAAACAACAAAGCACGCGGTTGTAGAACCGATTTGTTTTCGCGCGGTGCTCTTTCCAATTTCCGTACGGTAACGGCATGTCGTCCACGGTGGGCGACTTATAGGTTAACGGTTTCGAGTATCGACTGGCCGCAATGTACGGCGGCTGTTTATTAGCTTTATAACGCTGACCGTCGTACTTGCCGTGAAAAAACGCTGTGGTAAAACAATGTCGCGCGATAGTTTAAATAATATATCGTACGATACGACTTAAAACACAATGTGACGACGAATAATATTCGTAAAGATTTCAATTATCGTTGTTGTTTTTGGCTGCACGCGAATTACGTACTAAAAAAAAAAAAAAAAACATACGTCACGTCCACTATTTGTCGGCGACGGTTCTCGGTTGTTTGATCTTTCATTTTTAAAACCCGATGAGGTTAAATAAAACTATTTTTTTTTTATGACTCCCTAATGACTTTTTGGCTTTGTAAAATAAAAAATTAAGACTGTAAAAGCGGGATGGAAAACATGTGATTCACAATGATTGTCCGTGACGCAACTCGGACAAAATATTGTTTTTGGACGCAATTCGAATGAGCCCGTTTTCTCTTCTAACGAATCCGTATTTTATTCACTTACCCCGTAGCATTGATGAGACTTGACACGATTTGGAACTAAACAAGACGCGTCTCGGAATTATTTTTCTTTTTTCTTTTAACGGTAACAAAAGTTTACGTCAGCCTGATATTAAATTACGATTTCGACGTCCAAACAACAAATACCAAACAAACGAAGAATCCGTAGTACCACAACGGCAAGTGACCGAAAATAACATTAAAATAAATCGTTACAACTCCGTGGCGTGAACGGTTCCTGGAAGAATAATGTTTCTTTTTTTTTAAACTAAAAATCAGCTGTTGCATAAAAATAATCTGTTCGAATTCTAATCGTATTTGGAAGCGTTTTGTTTTAGTTTCAAACGTAGCCCGCCAATTAGGGATGGCAATTTTTTCGTGATCATCGATATATCGATCGATGTATCTCTTTCAAATCACTAACAATATCAAAAGATTAAATAAAAGTCGTTGTCATAAACTCGATATGATTGAAAAAACATCGTTAATTTCACATTTATGTGAAATATAGAAGAAATAATTGTTCTTTGCCATAGGCACATCGAGGAGACATTCAGTGCCTATCCAACCCCAAATATAAATTATAGCCATTATGTTATTAGGAATCCTGCAGACCATATTCATATAGTCTGTGGATATATTATAAATTATATATTTTATTTTATAAGAGTATTAACATTGTTTTAATTAAACAATTTTAAAATTTAAATGTACATATTTATAATATTTGTAATTAAATATAAACTATATTTGAGTTTTCTGCAATTGAGTCTATAATCTATATGATTCTACATGACTATACACGAGGATTTGTTAATCGAATCAAGGAAATAAACAAAATACGATGTATAGAATAAGATTTAAATTTAATAAAATAAAATAAAATTAATATCAAGATATTCTAGGGAATTTTAACACAGACACGCTATACAATGTACGCGTAACACATTGGACAAATGACGGTACAATGACGGAGGTACGGACTAACAATTAAATATAATTTGTACTTTGACGCGGTGGTACTGCCGTATTCGCCCGCAGGGCACCTATTTGTCTAGGTCCGTTCGTCATTTTTTCTAATATATATATATTCAAGCAACAATACAAGCCACGACGTTAAACCGAAGAAATCGTCTGTGAAAAGTCGAATTTCCGGTTTTCTACTCCGGACAAGCGGTTGGTGAACTCCGGAGATCGCTAACCACCTAACGGTGCCGACGCGAGTGAACGCCGAACGTGAGTCGTCCGGCGCGCAATTCTGTGTGCAGCAAGACGTTCTACGCGACGCCGTGGTTTACGTGTACCAGCGCGGCGGTCGTCCGTTCGCGTCGGTTGCCCCGCCGTTTCGCTGGCGCACGGTAACGTTCCGTTTCATGACGTGTAATCTCGGTTCGGAATCGTCATCGGTGATAACCGAACGGGACGGTTGCGTGCGCGGTGGCGCAATCAATGGTCGGCGGCGTCGAGCGGGCCCGCACGATTCACAAACACGCACGACGAACGTTATCGTAGTTCGCTTTTTGTTCGCCGTCCTTCCGTCGCCCGTCACCCGTTCGGACGGATTACGCATTCTACGTTTCGTTTCTCGCGATCGTCCCGTCCACCGCGGGACCGCGGCACTCGGTGGTATACGTGTTTCCGAATCCGTTTCCTGCACGCGCGCCATGCCGGAGGTCGTGTTCGGAGGAGCGATGCGCCCCGCCGTCGTTAACGTGGCGAATATGGTGGAGAAATCGAGGCGAGTAAATGACAACCGTATTTCTCGTGACAACCGTGTCGGCGCGTGTCTTGTTGGGATATCTGAAACGTTGATACGCTTACGTGCGATTGAATTAATAAAAAACAAAAAAAAAAAAACCAATACAATACGTCGCGTACGGTCTTTAACGTGTTATTGCGCAAATCGCTTATAAGTTTTCCAACGAGTGTTTCAAAGTTCGAACGTATCGACTAATTGTACAATGTGGTATTGTGTTGAATAATTATTTACACGATATACTTATAACCGTTACAGGTTTCCGAAGACTGTGAACGAAATGGTCGGAATAATTGCTTATTTTCCATTTGGAGTTATCCTAGCGGTCTTAAGAGTTTTCATAGCGCTGAACGCTCTATTTTTAACAATTATTTTGAGTAAATACCTATTTGTGCGGCGGTAAGTTATTTGTGCCTGTTCAATGCACAAATGTATGATTGTTTACTAACGCCTAGAATTCATGTTAACAGGCCGCTGTTAAGAATTATATTGGGTGTTCTCGGATTGATTGTAAAAGAAAAAGAAAATTCGGCACCTAGAAATAGTCGAGTGTTGGTTTCGAATTATTTGTCACTATTCGATCATATTGCCTTGCATTTGACAATAGGAACTTTTACGGTATGTATTTAGATACGTGATTACAATTATGGTCTGTTCTATTTAAATTTAATTTAACATTTTCAGCCAACAAAAATGTTTAGTGATTCCATGGGATATTTTTTTGGACTCGTGTGTTCGTTGCCCAATGAAAATGCTTCTACTGAAAGCATTGTATTGAAGCAATTTATTTCAAATGAACGTTGTGAAAAATCATTGCTTTTGTTTCCCGAAGCTACTTCTACTAATGGAAAATGTGCCTTGCTCAAGTAAACAACAAATGTCAACAACACCACATATTTAGCTGTTTATAATTATATTTTGTTACCAATTAAAATTTTAGATTTTCAACTCTACCAGCGATGATTAGTGATAATTTGCAACCAGTGGCTATAACAATAAAAAGGCCGTCATTTGCTAATGTTAACCTGTCAGTACTCGGATCGAGAAATATTTCTGAAATATTTTGGTTCTTCTTTGTTCCGTTTACTAAATTTGAGTACAAGTAAGTGCATTTGAATAATTTTGTTCGATTATTGGGTAATCAATCGCAAATTTGTAATATAAAATTTTAGGCTTCTCGAGGTGATCAAAAGATCTGAAGAAGAATCGAATGAAACATTGATGTCTAGGGTTGAAATAGCAATTGCACAAGAACTTAACATATCTACTTCGAATATTACAAAAAAAGATAAAGTATTTTAATAATGATAATTTCGCTGCTTAGTTATCTAATTTGGGATGTTAATTTTATTACAGGAAGAATATATAAAAAAAAATTTTTCGGAGTTGGTTGAAAATGTTAGAAAACAAACGAAACATACAAATCTTAGTCATTTTAAAGAGGATCCAGACATATTGAGAATGGCTGTACAAGTTTCTGATGTTCTTCCATATGTTCCCCGGAACGTTATTGTTACCAACCTAAGTGAGTATTCCAACAAACCTATTAAATTGTTTGTTTTGTTTAACATTTTTTTTTTTTTTTGTGTAATATTGATTTCTTATAAATAATATTAAATAATAATTTGTATTATTTTAGGACGAACGAGAAGTGTCGATATAACAATTACAAATATACTTGATGGCACCATTAGGTATACTCCATTGTCACAGTCTTCCAAAGAACCCAAAACAATGGTAAATTATAAAATAGATACATAATATCTAATAAATACGCCATTAAAATATTTATTATAAATGATATTTTTATCCAAAATTATATTCAATTTTTCTTTAAACAAATTATTGTTGATAAAATCTATAATTTGTATGACAATTATAATAAGATAAGTACACAACCTAATAAGAAATCAATGTATTTTAATATTTACTGAAGCACTGGGAAAATATATGGGTAATATATTCTAAAAAATTGAGGTTTGTAAAGGCATGTTTTGAACTGAAATTGGAAATATGTTATATATTTATTTTTCCATACAAAAACAACATTATTCTTGTTTTTATATTTTGAGTTTGCTATTGGATTTTTAAAACAGTCTTTAGGATATATATGCATACACTCAAGCAAAAAAGGCACACTTATTTTTAATTTCGGTTTTTGTTTTTACCTAATACTTAAGGTGTTTTTTTTTTAAAGTATGCTCGTTTGAATATAATTTTGTATATTTGCAATATTATATTAAAAAAAAAAGAATTTGATTAACAATTTTTGTATTTTACAGCCCAAAAAGATGACAGAACCCAATAATTTCGGCGTAGGATCGTTTATGGAAAGAAAAGCAAAAATGATCGACGAGTCACGTCAGCGGTACATAAAGAAACACGGGTTACACCACTTGGTTCAGTGATTTATACCAGCACAGACATTGGTCGTTATCAACATACTTCTACTTCATCATAGCCATTTCCCATTTGAATACATTTTAACACTCTTCGATTATTATAATATTAATTTTATTATTTTGTTTTGTATGGAAATGGAGCAGGTACTTACAGAGTATTATAAAACGACGTTTACCTTTTGTATGAAAGTTTAGGCAACACAATGAAATTATTGTAGACAATATATATATATTGTATTATTACTAAAACTACTCGTAATGTGTTTTGTACCTATTTATTCAGTTTTCGGACAATTATTGTTTTCCTAAGGAAGACAATAATATATAATAATAATGGAACACTTTCATGGATCAAGTAGTGTTTGTTGTATTATGATGTGTTTGCAAATTATATTATATAGGTAATAATTTTTATTTTTAAAACATTCAATAATATATTATTTAATGGTTAAAGACTTGTGTATGTTTTTTTTTCAAAATTATACATATGTCGATTCAAGCTTTAACAATATTGTTTTTTATTTTGTTATTACTAGAGCTAAGACATAAATGTCCATTTAAAATTGTTTACAACAATGTATAACATTATATTATTAAGCATTATAATAATTTATTTATTTTTTAATTATCTACTAAAAAATTGATAAATACAAAATATATTAGTTAAAAACTATTCAATTCAAGTATTAAAAAATTACTTATTTGAGAGATATTTCCTATTTTTATATTATATATTGTTAATTTAATAATTTATTTGAATATTTTTCGTTTAACATTAATTTTGTAAATTCATTTACATTGAAAATGTTGGAAAGTTTGCACAACTTATATTCTAGTGAGAGAAATTGAAAAAAAAATCCAAAAAAAATTATATAATTCCTATAAAATCTTAGTCTTAGTTATTACCAGGGATATGCTCAATAGTTGTAAAAACGACTAAATCTTAGACAAAACAAAAACCATTATAACAGTTTTAATGGAAGCAGAAAATCAATAAAAGGACGTTGACAACAGTTAATGTTGAAAAGGTGTAGTAACATGAGACAACTTTTTTTGAAAACCAATTAATATTATATTATATTATTGTACGTATGTATAAATATTATTATTTATACATACACACATTACAACAAATTACAAATATAATAAGTACTGTTGTGATACAATGAGAGTTCAGTTTTTATTGCTTTGAATTACAAATATAATTTTGATACCTACAATTTTTTAATTTTTTTACGTACAATAAACACAATGGGACAGCTAATAAAAATATACATATTATCTTAAGGAGTACAGCTGTACAGGTACAATTACCAAGAAAACGTAAACGATTGTTTGAAGTATTACTAACATTAACAGTACAAAGACTAAAGAGAATCGTTTATAAGGCACCTTATAATATATTATACAAAACTAAAATATGTACCACCCGAGAATTATTAACATAGTAGGTAGTAATCAATTAACGAATAAGCTCTTTTATCATTTCTTTCAATTTAAAAAAAAAGTTTATAATTGGCCATATATATATATATATATATATATATATATATATATATATATATATATATATATATATATATATATATATATATATATATATATATATATAAATGATTTGCTAATAGGAACAAACTAATTATTTTGAATTTGTATTATTTCTCGAGAGATTAAATCTTGAAATGAACATAATTACTGTATATACTGAATAACAGTTTGGTTAAATTTAAAATTACAAATATTGCTTTAAACCTTTGGATTTACAAAACATAAAAAAATAAATGTAGTATTGTACACAACCTAATAATCAATTTTTTTATTTTTACAGTATCAGATTGTTACTGAACATGTTTAGAGAAAATGGCAAATAACATTATTATACCACAAATAATACAATAGTAGCTTTAAACAACTAGTAAATATAATATAAACTATTGCAAATAAAAATTGACCTGATAAAAACATGTATACAATATTATATGTGTTAAACATTTTATTTCATCTTGGTCAGTAAAAAAAAAAAAAAAAAAAAAAAAAAAAATGAATAACTTATCTTTTACACAGTTCTTTCTTGAGCATACACCTTATGTATACAAAAATTGTTGACAATATACATATTTTATAAAGTTCAAATGGGAGGAAAAGATAACAAATAACACTTTTTTTGCATACCAGACAACCACATAAAAATACTTTACGAATGTTGAGTCATTGAGTTTGTCACAGCAAGTGGATAAACACACTGTATAGTCTGGAGTATTCATTTTACTGTTAGCACAAAAAGAGAAAAAGAAAAAAAAGAAGCTACATCATTCCAACAACGAGATAATTTAAAATAAAAATATTTACATTTGATGGAACAGATGTATGGTTGACCAAGTGTTAAATTCTCGGTTGGTACCAAACAATTCGGCCGCTTAAACAACCCGATACAAACAAAGGATGGATAGGTGAGAATTTGGTACAGAGAACCATGTTGGAATGAGACACACATAAACTGATTTCGTGGAGTTTGACAGCTGGCAATTTCGGGAGCAAGGTAGACAGTTCTTCACAAGTGGACGAAAAAGATAACATTCGAATTCCATTACCATAAGGTGAGCAAATTACACGACCATCATTGGAGTAACAGAGTTCTTTGATGAATCCTCTGCCCGTGTTCGCTTCGTCAATGTAATGGGTAAGACGGTTAAAGTTTCTGTGTATTTTATGATTCGGTGGTACTTGAAATCTGTTCATACAGCTAAGAATGTAGTTGTTACGACGTGGCCGATTGCCAATAAATACTACTGCATCCGCTACTGTTGTGTCTCCGTTACTACGTCTACTTGGCCGAGAGCTCTCATTTCTATTTCTCAAGAGATAATTACGCATACTTCTTGAATCTGGCGGATTATTAATTAATACTGTTACTAATCGTTCTGAAGGCGAAGGATTATCTTCCCCCAACAATTCCTCCTCAAAATCATCTTGTTCTTGCAATCCAGTTGCACTGCGTACTATCCGTACACCAGAATATGTACCTAATATTCTTTCTCGTCCTTCTAAAATATCAATTTACATGTTGCATTAGATATTATGTATTACATATATAAATTAAAGTAATAACGAAACAGGAATTTTTTAAAATTTAATTAACTATTAATTATTTCATAATATATACAGTTTCTAATTAAATTCATTAAAACAATTATAATGTAAAATATTATATTTTTGTACATGTTTATGCATAAATAAAAATATAGAAATAAATGTTAAAAGTTCAAGAAGAATAAGAAACTGTCAAATATTTATATACAACACCGAGCGTATATAATATGCTTATCATTGAATATATTGTACAATAAACTATTCAGAATTATAATTTTATATGAATAAAATTATTCCAACGATTTAAATATTATGTTCATTTAGTAGGCTTTTATAATGATAATTTAAATAACTTCAAAAAATCAATAAGTGTTCTACAATAATAAGTAGTTAATAATAATAATAATAGCCTCTGCATAGGAACTGATTTTTTAAATGCTTTATCAAATATATAAATGAACAAAACTTAAAAATGTCTTCTATTTTGGATTATACATTTTGTACTTCGGAGTTAATTAAAAATATATGCTCATAATTTCCAAAAACAAGTTGATACATTTATGGCATATATCCACTAAACCAAAATGATGCTTCATGAGTACACGAATATGAATAAACTGTATTTACTATATGGGTAAAAAAAAAAAATCGAAAATAAAATAATTAATAAAATATGTGAACAAAAACAACACACAATCAATGCTGTTCCATTTACAAGTATTTTATCTTTTCTTATAAAAAATATGAATTTTTTTTTTAATACGAATCATTTTATAAGTATTTAATAAGTATTATGCGTTCATAAGTTTGACAGAATGATAAACGATATAATATAATTATATTATGACACTACATTATTATATATACCTGATAAGTATCTTAAACTTCTTATCCGATTACCACCATTGACATTCATCATCGCTTCCCAAAGGTCAGCTTGGCGGTTACCTCTTGTTGGCCCTAACACTGAAAATGGTACCATACTATTTATGCCAGCGTTCATGTCACGAGGAATCACCACATGAGTGCGTCGGTGAAGTCTGCCATCCCTACAAAAACAACAATTTAAGATCTATTTTAAAACTGTAATGCACTACTTTTAAATGAATTAAAATAAATAACGATGTCATATGTTACAGAAATTTGTAATTATTTGAACACAAAAATAAATTATGAAATTTTCTTGGAATCATAATTTTTTTATTTTTGTAACATAAGAGATAAATATCACAACTTTAAAATCCTTTTTTCAAATTAGGGGAATATGAGATACGAGGACAGAAGATATTAAAATAAGGAATTTGAATGGAAATTTTAACTTGTTTTTTCTCAGTTAGTTTGATGATAGTAAAAATAATAAGGAAACAATTGATTATATAAAAGCAATTTAAATATATATTACACCCTATTTTCAATAAAAGATCACAATTAATTATGGTAGACTATGTTGAAAATTAAAATTTTGTTAGTAGGTTACAAAGTGGACCACAATTATAGTTAAATATTATTACATTGGATCATCAGCCAAAGAATGTTCCAACGTGTTTGCTTCTTCAGAATTAGTTTCTTCAACTTCATTCATTTCGTCAGGACACTCAATTTCTTGTATATCATGTACACAAGTCCATTCAGACTGTTCATCAGTGGTAACATTTCGACTCAATACATTCCATCCTTGTGGATGTACCTATAAAGGTATTTAATAATATTAGACGAAAATAATAAAAATTATAATAATAATAAAGAAATTACTTGGATAGAAGATACTATTTCAGCATCATCGTTTCTAGGAAAATCCACAATGAATTCAACACGATTATGTTTACGAGTAAACATGTATGTGTGTGCAGCTGCATTAGGAATGGTAGTTTTACTCAACTGCATCAAACGGTACATATTTGGCTAAAAATAATAATTATTTAGTATACTAATTTCCAGGTTAATTGTTAGTTATATTAAGTTATAATTATCTCTAAATTCAAAATTGTATATTATTTAACTTGTTGCACTTATGAAATAAGATGATAATCATACATAATTTGGTTATGAAGAATAACATTTTCATTACCGTTCATTGAAACCCATTACTGTATAAGCAGTATGTAGGTTAAATAGGTAATTTTTTACACGTTTTATTTTTAAGTTTTATATGAATTTTTTTGTTTTTAGTCGAAAGATTTAGAAAATAATTACTTTGAATCCTTGAATATCTGAAGCCAGTGTTTCCAAATTCAAATTGTTTATTAGTAGAATGAAGCCACTTGTTGTGCAGATGATTAACTTGCTTGAATCAGGAACAAGTTTAATGCGCATAAGACCATTAATATGACATACAGAATTATTAGGAACTCTACCTTCGTCAGAATAACTGCAAGTACAAATAATAAAAAAAAAAAAATGTCAATTTTCATCAATTTAATGTATTTGTTGTTAAATGATTTTACCTATTAATATCCCATGTATAAATTTGTCCATCAAATCCACTAGAAACGAGTAAATTGTCTTTTACTGAATACTCAATACTTTTTACCCAATTGCAATGTCCTCTCAGTACCTTAATGCTCTCTTTAAGATTTCGTACATCCCATATTGCTATTGTCGTATCATCACTACACGTTGCTAACATTCGGCTATCTAAAAACCTAAACATAATAATGAAAATATCTGAGTAAATGTTTTAAGTAACATAATGAAAATTATTAGAATAGGTATACAATGTCTATCTAATAAATTTAGTCTTATAAACAGAAGAAGTATAAAATAAATATTTTTAGATTAAAAAAACAAAATTAAAATATGTATATATAAATGAAAAACATAGATCTAATAGATTATTAAAATAAAAGATATGGTTAAAAAGAATTTTATATCTGCACATTTTTACTGTGGAAATAAAATTCCATATTAAATATTTATACATCAACATTTTTAGAAACATATTCTGCCTTAAAATATGAAATACTACTAATAATAAAAGAATGTACAAAAGAAAAATAATATATATATATTATGAAAATAAAAAAAATATGGAATTTAATAGAGTAAAAAGAAGAACTTTAAAAAAATCATTCTTTTTAGACACTTCTAAATTCCTAACAAACGTACTGAAATACAGATATAGTAGCACTAGATGTCAAATTGTTCAAATACAACAAGATAAATTGGTATTGAAAATCTGTCCCCTAATTACAATGTAATATAAGTATTTTGAATACTTACTTTATACAATTAACACAGTCATTATGTGCTTTTTTTATTGATGTTATATACTTTTGTGTGATAGGATCAAATAACAAAACACTTTTTTTTTCACATGCTGCTGCCAGCATTTTTCTAGAATACACATAATGAATTAGTATTAGTGATTCATAGGGTTTCATATGTTTAATTATGAAATAATAGCCATAATTTCTTTAAATGATAAATATATAGGTTTTTTTTTTTTTGGAAAAAAGACAATCTATACACACAATTTTGTACAATAAGTCACTATGATAATAGATGGTACAATAACATTAATCACATGATAGAGGAAGTCACCCAATGGTAATATCCTACATATATTTTTAATTATATAATCTAGTTGTAGAAATGTGAATATAACGTTGACTATTAAACTTTGAAAAAAAAAATACAAAATTATTTTTGTATATAACATCATTGTGTGTGGATAATAAGGTCATGTCGTCGGCAAAGGTGGCATAAATACTGTGTTACAAGTTCAATGGGATATCAGAAGTATAGATGTAGAAAAGGTTGGATGCAAGATCACTATCTTGTGGGACCCCAGCATAATATATAGCATAAAAATATAGGTTAAAAAAGAAAAAATATCAAAATGTTGATAATGGTGAAAAGATAACTTTATTTGTCATTCCAAATCCTCATGAACTTGTAATGTTTTTACATATCATAGAATATCTGTTTTATGATTTCAAGTAGATTTTCCTAATAAACATTATAGTCATTAGTCATGTTTATAAAGATAAACGTTATAAGGTTAATACTGTTCAAGATGAAGGTTCTAGTTTGACGGTTTGCTAAAAATAACTGACCATGATCTAAAAGGTTGCGATTATTATTGTTATTTTTAAGGGCATACAAAACTAACGAGGACGTGATTATTATTAACGCGACGAATGCATATAACGAACAATTCGTGTACTTTGTTGAAAAGTCGAGAGCAACGGTCGAACAATACGGGACGCGACATACGCGTCAAACGGATAACCTAACTGTACGAATAAAACGACACGGGGCCGATGGGAACGTAAGGTAGCGAGTAGAACAGAGTAACCGCTTACCCGTCCGGAGAGAATTCCAGATTGAAAATGCCACCTGGCTTGGGCACGCTGCCGTTGGAGTCGTCGAATTCCCACTTGGCGACGGGAAACATGGACGAGTAGATTTCGCGGTGCAAGCGGCTCTGGTCGCCGTAGTTCGGCCGGTTGCCATACTCGCGGTTCCGTAAGTACGTGTCGCGAAAGTTGAAGGTACATTGGCGCTTCGCGCTCGGCAGAAGGTTCGGCTCGTCGTAGTACGTCGTGCTCATGACGTCGACGGGCGGGTACGTGTCAGCGACGGCGGCGGCGTGGACGACCGACGTACACGTGTGCGCGCGCGCGCGCCGGACTGTAAAACGGGGATACGACGCGACGGCGTTTCGGTCGGCCGTCGACGGACGGAGAAGTCGAATGAGACGGGCGGTCAGACGATCGGAGCGACCACGTCAAACGGTCGGAGCGCGACGTCGCCGTTCGCGGTCGTTACGCGGGAACGCATCGTCATTGTCGTGTCGCGTGTCGGTAGGCAGTCTGGTGCGCGCGCGCGCGCCCGTCGTACGTTTGCGCAACCGAGAAATCGAGAGTGGACGACGCGACAGCAGCCAGAGGCTATCAGAGACGAAAGGATTGAAAAAAAGAAGCACGTCTCGTTATCATGTGGTAACCGTTATCGTTATCAGTTTATCAGGTTTCGTGGAACAATCGTGTCTACCGAATATCGCTGACCCGAACGCGGTTAAAAATAGCCGTCGAGGACGCGTTTTGAGAATGGAAACCCCCGCGCGCGCGCGCGTTCCGCTCTACCGCAACCGCTACGCGTTGCCGAAATAACGGACACGAGTGAGAGAGACTGAGTGAGCGAGATCGAGAAAGTTTGAGCGAGTGAGTGAGTAGCCGTCGTCGGGTTTGCGTGCGTTCGGACGGTCGTCACGGCCGACGGGTGAACCAATCGGAGCACGCTTGCGCAACGCCGTTCGTCACGACGGTTTCGTTTCGTTCGGCGTAACAATGAAAACGTTTACGTTTTACCGTAACCAAACGAACGCGTTCGAATCTGTGTTTTTCACGCGAAAAACCGGTTGGTCTTTCGTGCGTGAGAGAAACCCGCCGAACATACTAAAAATAGTTTCTCGTCCGCGCTTTTACTCGGTCAACGATATCACGTTTATCACGCGTTATCGTTCTACGCAGGAAAATACGAATGACTGACGCGTTCATTACAATTACGGACTGAACCGGTGCGAGTCGTCCGTGTCAACGTTACTACCCCGCGCGTTCGTCCCGACGTGACGGTAATTCGTAGTATGCGATAAAATATATAACTCGATACAAGTCCCCCCCCAACCGTGTTTAAAGAGTGGTCTCGTACGAGTTACGAGGAGAAACAAATTTTAATCGCGTCAAACACCATTTGAACGTAAATATTTTTGACGTAAATCAATATCGCTGGCAATGTGTTATTCGTGTTATTTGACAAAAGTCAACATTGATTCATCCCGATGTTAACCGGATGATGTTATATTTTATCTCGCGACAAAATTCGACGTCAGCGCGCACACACACTGTAAAATATTTCATATAGCCTAACTCAATATTTATCGAAATTCTGTCGAAAGTCGATCCGCAAACTGATGGGTTTTTAATAAAATCATCTCCTGCCCGCCCGCGGAAGAGAAAGCCCGCGAGCACGCGCGAAGAAATATTTCTGAAGTCTTGTCAGTAGTATATATATATTTATTTACGGACAAACCGCGGACGGGGTCGCCTCAATATCACTACGAGGGCTGTCCTATGAATGTCGTACGAAAATGTACTGAATAATGCAAAATGGATTTATTGTTTTGAAATTTCAACACGATAAATTAGACGTATTTTTCCACGTGGACGTCATTCAAATGTATGCGTTTTTCCCAGCGACGGTGTAACTTGAAAATGTCATGTCGGAAATACGCGGCACATTTTCCATCGAAATACTCGGTAACTGCGTTCATGACCTCATTTTAAAAATCACACAATTCGATCAGCCACAAACAAACGCATGCGGACATCCCTCGAACATTTGAATCGTGTTCGTATCGACGAAAACTTCCTCGAGCACGTCATTACAAGAGATGAACACGGGTTCGTTATTTTACTGCAAACGAGATTCGATGACATGAAAGATGACAATTTTTAAAATGCGGAGGATTACTCGTGAACGCAGTTACCGTGCTGCGTATTTCCGAGATGGCATTTTCAAGTCACTCCGTCGTTGGGACGAATAGAAAAACATGTCGAATCGATCGGTGTTAAAATGTTAAAGCAACAAATTCATTTTTTCGTACCTCGTGTACGGGACAGCCAAATATCCATTCGAATTGCGGTTTACGATCAATTGTGAAGTCCGAATCGATATTCGTACAACGTTACCGGTTAAACATGCGAAAAACGCACGAGAGTACACACACCGTAGAGCAGAGTAGACGCCGTGGTAAATACGTTTTATCGGTGGCGCGACCGGATGGGCGCCGCGTCCGAAGGATTTCCGGTCAAGTCCGACCACTCGCGCGGCCGGTAACCGTATTTATCGTGACGGTTATCGACCGTTCGGCGGATTCTGATCCCGGTCGGGTGCTATACCGGATTACAAATGGCCGTTCGACCGGGTTTTTGTCTGGTCGGCCCGCGCCAACGTCCGTCGTCGGAGCGTCGCCGTCGTCGAAACGACAGTCTTCCGTGTGCGGTTTCGCTCGCGTCTCTCGTGTCGCATCTCCGGTCAGGTTACCGCTTTGACGCGGTCGTTACGAAAGTAATTAAAAAAGAAAAACGACGCGGGTTGCGAGTGTTCCGTCGCACGGGCCTTTTAACGGCGGGCGTTGTAGAGAATACATGCGGTTTACAGTACAGTGAGTATACGTCTTTCTCGCGTGAACCGAACGCGCTCGTTGCCACTAATCGGGCCCACGGAGCGCAAACGCCGTTTGTCGCGAGCGTTTTATTATTATTATTATTTTTTAACACGTGGTACAAAGTAAAAAGCGAGGGTTTTTCCACCCCACCGGATGGATTCGTCATATTTGTCCACCGCATTTAACGCGCGTGCCTATTCACGGTACGCAGAAAATAACGATAATTTGTGTTCGGTCCGCTTAGCCGACGCGCGTACCTACCGAGTCGATATATATATATATATATTGATCGATTTGTTATCACAATAAAAATTACGACGTACACGTGGTCAATATTGACATCACGTATACGCACGGCGCAGAAGATGGCAAGGGGGTATCGTTGCCTCGGGCGCCGATTATTTGGGGGCGTCTCGAAATTGGTTCTGTAAAATCCAAGTACTCATGATTACGGTTTCGAACAGAATATAGGAAAAAAAAATGATGATACTATACATTCGTGATTAAGTGATTAGTAATCGTATACTACAGTCGTTAATTGTACCGCGAACAGAAATTTTGTCCGTCTGAATTCTTTCAAATGTCATACAACTCCGATTAAATGTAGAAATAGGAAAAACACGCTTTCGTAGCATCGTTAATTGTATTTGGACGGAGCCGGTCTTCGAGTGATGGCCGTGCAATGAAAATAAAAAACGTTTCGACGAAAAAACAATAATAATAAGTAAAAACTCGAGATAATTTTATAACGATAATAATTATCCACGTTGTTAGTTGTTTTTTTAACAATCGATAGACTGTTCGCTGTTAAATATTAACTTGAATTATAATTTACAATTGTAATTAATTTATCAAGTGAACACGAGTGTCAAGTCGGAAAAATAATGAGGATTTTCCCGACGGAGAAGAGGGTGAATTGAAATTAATTATTAGTAGCCCCGAGCGCCAAATGTCCCGGACCCAAAATACTCACAACGCACACGGGAAAACGCAACGACGCGCACACGTTCTAACCGTCGCCTGTGTATCCATAGATACGTTCGTAAATACGTAGTCCGCGATATCAGTTCAACGATTGGCAACTGTTTTTCGTTCCCGAAAAAAAAAAAAAAAACCCGGAAAAACGAGATAATAGACCCGAAAAACGCTAATTGATAAACGGTTCTTATCGAATTCGTATTGTTTTGTTATAGCGAACGCGAACGCGCGTAACATAAATATTACCCACAAATGGTGTAAACGCGATCTCGTCGCACTGCAACGAAATCGTGTAACCGACAAAAGAACGGTCGTTACACGACCATAGGCTGCGTACCCCAATTACCAGCGCTCGGATTGTGGGGCGACGCAAGGGGACGGGAGCTCTCCTTGACTGCGTTCAAAACAAATTAGCGTCCCTTTACTACAATTTTCAAAGGAACGCGAGGGACCGCTCGTGATACCGGTATACCCGGGGACCGTGGATAAAAAAAAAAAAGAACCACGAAAAAATTTTCATATTCGATAATATTATTTTTAATATTTTCGTTATTATCAATACGTTATTGCTGTTGTGTGCAAGTATCTACTTGATAATGGCAATTTATTGTCTTGTATATTTTTACATTTTCGTTCTGTGATGCAGAATACTTCATTCGGAACGCTATTTTTAAACTTCCAATTGAGTTCCACACTATTTTATATTTTGCGATACGAGCACTGCCTATTACAAACACGTGATGACGATCTATATATATATATATATGTATACAGGACCGGATTTTTTTCGGGGGGTGGTGGAGGTCAGGGGGTCCTAGACCTCGAGCCTCCGTAAGTAAGTTTTTTGTTTTTTTGAAGTGAAACTTCTTTATTGAGGGTACAAAAAAAAAGATTTTTGACGGTCGGTTAACCTAACGGTCAGCCGTCAGAAGACTTTTTCTCGAGATTAGTTGCGCATGCGCGTAATGTTCCTGTTGCGGCCAATAGCGTGCCAGCAGACCGTCCCCACCGATTTCATCGCATCTAGGACTCTCGGGTAGCCGAACGCGCCGTGAACACGTCGTTTGCTGTTTATACACGCGCACGTACGCGCACCGGGCCAAATGATGTGAACGGCCGTCTCTAATCCGTGTTAACCACTTTTCGTGTGTTCTTTTCTTTGCTTGATTTACATTACTACATGCACACAGGCTGATCGGACTTAAAGTCGGTAAACCAAGTAACCCATTTCAAAGTACGTAGCAGTGGTGAGGACCAAGTTGGCATTTTATTTTGATAAACGCCCTCGGCTCGTACAGTTCCTATATTTATTTACCTAGCGGAATACGAAATATTTGGTAACTTCCATATACGTTTTTGTTTATTTTATTCCAGTAGAAAACTTGAATACTCTATCGGTCGAATGACTTTGAAAGAGGGTTCACTCCATCCGCGCGTACTCGTATTTTCACTCGAATTTTTTACGTCACAATTTAACCTGACACATCGCAACAAGAATTATCATTTTTAATACAGGTTAGAATCACGATGTTCGAATGAAAACAACACTAGTACACGGTTAAAAAATGTATGGTAACGAAATCTAGAAGAGTACCACCAATATAATTATAATAATTTGCATTATTTAAATTCACTGTGTATATTGTTCGTCGTAATTTTAAAATAAATTAAACGTTATTCAATATAATCGGTGCATAATTAATTATATTTTTAGTTTATCATTCAACGTACCATAAATTTGGTTCAACCTTACTTTTCAACAAAATATTATTTCGCGATAAATCATAATATAATGGATGCGTTATACATCAAATGCACTAATATCAGATATGTGTAATTGAAAAATCGGGCGAGGGGGTGGGGGGGTGGGGTCACCATTAACGACGCACTGTATATAGTGTACGTACAAATATGTTATAGAGTAGTGTACGTACAAACACGAACGGAACAATACGCGCATCGATTTTTGTTCTGTTTTTCATCCCGTCCAGAACGCGTATAATGATATCGTTATAATATTTATGAAAACGATTAACGAAAATCCGCGGGAAATGGAAAATACAACGTGGCCACCGATACGACTCGCGCGGTAATAATATTTCACTATCGGACGGTTAAAATAAAATATATCGTGCGCGCCGTACCCCGTCAATACTGTCGAGTTTTTTCAAGGGTTTTTATTATTTTTAATCATTTTTTTTTTTTTTATATTTTGCACGACGTTCAAATATTTTATTCGTTTCCGGCGGACACGTTTTTCGATCTTCTTTTCAACGCCGCGCGAACAAACGGCACCCGAACTGAAACCAAACACATCACGACTGTACGATTTTCAAACAAATTATTTGATTGCGACGAAAACAAAAATAACACTTTTCGTTGGTACGGCAGGGTTCATTAATTACGCGCGTTCACGTGCAGATAGGTTTTAACATATATTATTCGTATCCGTATCGTATTATTATTATTATGTTTGCAATTTATTCGAGGCCATTGACGGAACGTAATTTTTTACCATAAACCGCGTATAATTCTCAACGAAACACACATGAATAATTCAATTACCGTATGAAACGTATTATAAATATTGCAATCGGCATAGTTGCTGTATTATACTTGTACGTCACGCGCTTCTCGTTCACATTTACGCATTGATAAATACAATTAAAACGTGAAGTTAATTGGCGAATGAATTAATTTTCATTTCGACTTCCAACTGTGATTAAATTAAATTAATTTTCGACGAAGTTTAAATTGTAATTAATATTTTCTATCGGTTCATTTATAATGCTAATGAATTCATACAGATTAATGAAGACTTTGGTCAAATGTTATTCATTTAGCGGTTCGTATGCAACGATCGAGACGAGATATTTAACGAAACAATGTGTCCGCACGAGTATATTTTATTGACAACAGTATATACTTACATATTGTCTTATGATTTTAGTTTGTAATGTAAGTACGGGAAAGTTTGTTTTGAACGCGCGTTTCAATAGAAAAACGTCGCTAATATAAATGTTCGTTTCCCCCCCGATCCAAGTACGTATGTAGGCAGGTATATAAAAACGCATTCGTTTTTACACAAATCTTATATCACATCGATTGTTACTCGTTGTTTGGTGATGATATGTGATCACATTAATATTGTAGTACGAATACAAAATAAACAAAAGCGCGCACTTTATTTATCATTAATGTATAATTTTTATTGGCATTTTTAAAACAAATAAAAATATAATATTTTAACCTATAACAAATAGTTAAAAAAAAAAAAGTAAAATAATATAATAATAATTCAAGTGCAACAAACTAATACGTAAATGTTTGTAAAAAAATTAATTTACCACGATATGATTGATATCCATTCATTGTTCCGAACGACGACAATTTATTCAATGAGTGTAACGCCCGAGAAGGCAAATACAAAATGGCGTTAATAACGTATAAATAGAGCGTAGTATACAGTACTCGTGTATCGTATGTATCGTCGTGATCAGACGACCTGTTCGGGCGGTTTTCATTCGGATTCCACGGCACTCGCCGTGATCGCTGGGTCTGCGGACGCCACAATCGTTTCCGGCGGCAGTTCGTCCGCGCGCCACGAGGCCGCGGGTTTCCGGGATATTAGTTTCTTGCCCGTTTTCTTCTCGCGACGTCCGACCGTCGCCGTTTCGTCGGAACCGTCGGCACCCGCGCCGCCGTCGTCGGATCTGTCTTGCGAAACGGTGCCGCCGGGTGTGATTGGCACGAAACCGCCCTCGACCACCACGGTGTCCGGGTTGAAGCCTCCTTGGGATTTGTGGTACGGCCCGACGACGTTCGTCTCCTGTCTGTTCTGAATGGACGCGTGACCGTCCGTCTGGGACAGTCGTGGCTGCTGGTGTTTGGTGGACGAAGAGTACGTCACCGAGACGGACTGCGACATCGACGCGCCGGGCTGTGGGCCGAGCGCCGGCTGCTGACTCTGTTGCCGTTGGTGCGCGTGCTGGAAACGACCGCCGGAGCGGACGGGCTGAGCGACGTTGAACTTGTAAACGGGTTTCTTGTACACGACCGAGCGGTGGGCACCGTTGGCCGTGGGCCCGTGCGAAGGCAACCTCTTACCCGACACCCGGTAACCGTGTTCGACCGCCACGTGTGGCTTGGGAGCGAAGAAACCCATTGGCACGGGACGATGGTCGGGCAACGCGTTCGGCTGCGCGTGGTAATGCCCTGTTGCCGGCTGTCTAACGGGTCTGTAATTGTTGTTGCTGTTGACGTTGTGCGACGGTAACACGTGGTGGTGGACGGGCGACTTTACCGGTCGCGCACTGCCGTAGTGGGCTTTCGGCATGTAAAACGGCACGTTTCCGTACGTATAATTGGAGCTCGGGTACGCGTACAAGGTGAAATTCTGCCGTGACGTGGCCGGAGCCGATAGTCTGTCGTTGTTATCACGAGCGAATTGTTCGCTTTCAGCCGGACGGGGCTTATAAAAATCTTTTCTCAGATTTTCCTCCAGTTCGACGGGAACCGGTGGCATGTTATAAGTCGTATTGCACTTTGGCGTTCTCGTGTGTATTGATGGCATTCCTAATCGGTCCGCTGTCGCCAGTGTAGAACTGTTTGTTTTCCACGTCCGGCTTCACCCTCGTAGTGTACTGGATACTGCCCCTAGACTGCAAGTCGTCCGAAGTAGACGTGCTCGGTTCGGGACCCGGCTGCTCTTTGTCGCACGCGTCCAACACGTTAATTTTCCATCCCAAATGACGGTGAGTGAAACACTGTAAAAACATAACACGCGCGTTTTCAGAAGTCAGTATTCGGCCGTTTAAAGTTCTAAGTGTAATACAAAAATTACGTAGTACAAATCAATTCTTAGTCGAACATCTCCGATCTAATTAAAAATGATTAATATTTCGTAAATTGACTACTGAACTTATTTACAAGATTTACCTGGTAATATACTGTATCCGGCGTGTTTGCGTCTGGAGTCCATTGCACTATTCCGGGATCGCCGTTGTCGCAGGCCAAGCTCAAAGTTCTTTGGTAGGCACCAAAGGAGACGAATTCGTCTGCGGACGGCTGTTGTAGATCCGGAGTCCAGTTGCATAAACGACCAACGCCTGTTGGGATTACTTCTCCCGTTTTGCTTACGCTGACCCCAGCGAATACTCGAATGTGCTGTCGGCAAAAAATAACAAAACAAACCAATGAAATATTTGATGATTTGCCGTGTAAACGTACTAAACACAATCACGTTGCACACGATCATGCGCAATACGAGTTGTGACATTATTCATAACGCAAACGAAAATAAATAAATCGAACCTGTCTTTCTTCAGCCGTTTTGTAACCGTATCCGCCTACTGGGTCGTCGGTAATGTAGAACGGATGGTATTTGGCTGGTATTTCTGGATCTAATCCGCCTTCGACCACAAACGTGTACGTTTGTCCTCTGACGAGGTTTATTTCCGGTATGAGTAGTCCGTTTATGTACCAGGAAATTCCCCATCCGACGTGTCCTGCGGAAAACGAAATAAAACGCGTGTCGTACGTTGTTATGACTAAAAAATACGACGTGTCCTTTCCGTATTTTCGTAAATTTATTATTATTTTTTATTCATTTCATTTTTTCACTGCAAACAAAATTTCAATAAATCGTGTGACATTGACCTGTGATGGCGGAATAACCGTGTTTCCCTCCCGTGGGACCCATCTGAGCGTAGAAAACACCGTCGTCTGGCTCGTAACACTGGATAGCTGGAATATCCCACGCGACGTGTTTTTCCACCGGAGCGGGTTTAGGAACCGGACGAGGGCGAATTTTCTTAGACGGAGCCTGGTAAACGTGTACCATATATTCTCATTAATACGCAGGACATCATATGTCGTAATAGAATTGTCGCGAAAATCGTGTTTACCTCTTTTACCGGACTTTGGCTGGTGGTCACTATTACGTCTGACACGCTCTGTGCGGTTGTTATCTCGTCGTGGACCGTAACCGCCGATTTAGCATCGGTATCTGGTATAGGACAATTCCATTCTGGTAAACGGCCAAAATCGATTTTCGTTGTTTCTGCAATGAACACCGGTAACGCGTAAACCATTATTACACAAATCTTAACATTCGTTGACTAATAGGATTCGCCGGTAAATATAATTAAAAATTTTTTATTTTTTATTTTGTAAACATATCGTTTTGCAGTGTTGTAGTCATAAACAAGAATAACGTGTCACCATAAATATTAAGGGATTTTCCTGTATGAATTTAATGTTATACAATATTAAGAACGCGTTTGAATTATTAGCCCGAAAACTATTATTACGTTATTAAGGAGTTTTCCTTGGGTTTGTTTATCTTGACATAATATTTTACACTACTTTTAAGTTCGGTTGGTTTACACACGGACCTCAAAAATGAATACCGGTTCACGTATTCAACGCGAATAAATACGATAAATCGAACGTTATAAAATATTTATACTCGTATTTTGTCGGTTCGTCGTTGACTTTATAATGTTAAGAGAGAAAAGGAAAAATGACTATATTGATTTCAGTGTGTCAGTTGTCTTTTGTATGATATAACAATGGAAATACTTTTGTGTTGTTCATAAACGTATGAATGCGACTTGGTATAATAAATCGATACTGTATTATCCGTTAATGATTAAATTTATTATACGCGCATTATGTGTAAAGTTGATTTGATATCATTTTATTCACCGATACTTTCTGAATGATATCATTATAAATACCTTTTGAATACACCGGATGATACGAGACCTCGTGTTTGTCGTTCAAAGGACCGATCGCCCAAATGATCGGCTGACTGTTATTCGTCAATATGGGTAAGTCGAGATTGTCTTTTGACTTCAACGGCCTCTGGTATGTGACGATCGAGTATCCGTTGACTATTGCGGCGTTTAACAAACGAACGCTTTCACCGGCCGGGCCCTAGAAAATATTACTCGTATTTTTAAGTCAGAAACCGCGTCGTCTCACGTTACGGTATGTCCGAATTCCCGTTTAGCTTTCACGTATCGTACGTTTAAAATATGTGTCTGCGTTAAACAAAAGCGTTCAATAAACACGTTCTGTACGAAATTATCAGTGATCGTATCATGTACGCGTGATAATTATTGTCGGTAATATATTTGTTTGGTTGGCGTTTTAAACGGTGTTTAGACTATTTAAAAAAGTCAAAACGTGAATTAAAAAAAATTAATGTATACAATTAGAAAGTTCCGTAATTGTGGTGAATTCGATGTCGTCAAGTAGAACTCGCGTACCTGGATATTGGAATCGGGACAACTCCCGCTGACTTGTCCAGTATCTTGTTGCACAATACATTGTGATTTGTCCAGTAAGTAGTAATCTTGAGCGAAGCCGCTTATCGTCGTCTGATCCACCCCGGCGACCACTACATCAGCACCGACCATGCGATTTGACGTCGGTGAACCGGATATACCGAAAGACATGTATTGGTTGGCTTCTGAAAATCGACATTTTTATTTTGGAATAGTAATAGTAATGATAGTAAAAACTATGAATTTTACATGTATATAGATCGATAAAGGTGTATTATTACGTTCGGGGAAAAAGGATACATCAAGAGGAATGTACGAATAGCAGTTACTTTGAAATTCGAACTATATCGCGGAATAGGAACGTCGGTAGAATATTGTTTATAATATTTTTACGCTTGACTTAGAAAACGGCTGGCGCGTCTCTTAAGGGACCAAAAAGAATTTCTGGTGAATAAATAAATAAAAAAAAGTTTTATTTTTATACATCACGAGATAAAATGTACTTTTATCAATAATAATAATTACATTATATTCTATGCGATTCGTTTCAAAATTAAAACGAATAAAAGTTTATAGAATAGATTAAACAAAAATAACATATGAAATAAGTAAATGTAATGTGTAGAAAATATCTCGGCCGATGTTATAGTAATTTTATAATAAAATATTATTAAACAACTGATTAACAAAAATTATAAATAATACATATACTCGTATATATACATTGTTTGGATCCGAAATACGTAGTATTTTTTTATTAAAAATATTTTCTGCAAAATGTCGGCTCGTATAATTAATTAAATTAAATAACATTTAACGTTGATTTTAATGTAACTACCTTCTGTGATTTCACGGAAAATAAAGATTTCACGAGAAATGTTCTCAGAATAATTACAGTGAACTAAAAATATATAACGAGCTATTATACGGCGTATGCAGAATTATTTATATTTTAAACGAATTATGTTATGTGAAAATCGCGTTTGAAATTCGTCCGTGATTGATTGTGTAATGTTCCGGCAGGAAAGTGTGAGAAATAATATTTTGGATCAAAGCAATAATAACGATTTCGTGATAAATCGAGATTGCGTAGATTGGTAATTACAATGATCAATTTCGTGTTCATGAGCGTGACGGGAAATGTTTACAAACATTCTGAATATAATTATTAATATTATGTTTATATATATATATACATTAAGATTAAATAATTTACGTTTTATATAAAATGTTTTTTTAAACTCTAAGACACGAATAAGTAAAAAAAAAAAACAATGAAATTATTTTAATATTGAAAAGCGTCTTATTTTAAATAACTTACCTAAGATCTATAATAACTTCTAAATTTATTTATTTGAGTTTTTTCTCTTTTAAAATGTAATTTGTATGAAAAAATAACTATGAATAATATTGTAAACAGATCAATAATATACGTATATCGTTTTAAACAAATCGGGAAATGCTAAACTATTTTGTTTGTTTTAAATACCAAGCTTCATAATGATTTTTTTTCCACACAGAGTGCAATAAAAAATATGTTTTATCGTCACGTGTGTAAATTTATTTTGCAGCGTTTATATAAAATTCAAATTTACTGTTATTTGAAAAACTCTATTCATCATACGAAATTATTCATATAATCGCACAAAACTACGAAATGAAAACAATATATATTACGACGCGTTTTTAATACGACTCGAATAATTGTTGAAAATAACATTTGTTTGTCCCCATCTCATTGTATTGTAGATTAATTCAATATAGTATCTGTTAAGTCAATTCCGCCATATTATTGAACTGCGATACAATTATACGAATAATACGTTGCAGTGGTGTATTGAATAAGAATTTTATCATTATTTTATTCCGAGCGGAGCAAGAAATGTGTATTGAATTTACAATGAAGTGTCTATAAATGATTATTTTTTTTATTTTTTATTTTTTTTTAATGTACGTTATTGAAAATGTGGGCAGAAGTAGCGTTCAAAAACTTTCATAGATAAATTTTTCCAAACAAATCGAAAATTATACATATTTTATTAACGGGTAATTTATCGACTTTCCTAGTAGTTTAAATAACGGTTTAAAATATTATCGAAAAACTGAAAATGATTATGTAGTTCAGAAAACATTTTCCATAGAGCCTTAAAATTTTTACAGAATTAGTTATTTCATTATAATATCATTTAAAAAAAAAAAATGTTGAAAATATGTTATATTATTATAAAAATTTTCAATTGTCATACGTTTCATACATTTTTCAGAATAACAACATAATTATTCAAACAGAATATTTTGTACTTTTGAATACTCCATTGTCAATCAAACCGGTATTCCAACCAACATTCGGAAAAATGTACACCGAACATAATGAACGTATTTCATTGACAAAACGGTATTACTTACCCAACTTGGCCACCAGTTGTACTACAATGCTGTCTCCTGCTATCGCCCATCGCACTTCGTATCCCAAAGGTTCATGGAGTACTTCACAGTTCAATTTCGACTGGAAACAAAACACGCACACAGTATAGATCGTTCATGTTTATTCATCAATAAACGCGAACGTGAAGCTAACGGTTATTCCGTGATATTTTTACATAAATATTGCGTAACAAAACATAAACCCTTATTGTTACGTAGGATCACGTAAGCGGCATCACACTACGCAGGCAAATTAAAGGTACGTTTTAAACATTTTATTATTTCAACGGCGTACGGTTGAATATTTTCCTGCAGATTAATAAATACTACCGGGGATTATTTTTGTTCAGTTTCAAAACTACCGAAGTCGTTGCAAACGTATGCTACAACTCCATACGGCAAACATAATCAAATGCGTTTTACAAAAACGTTCGTTTTTGATAGATATCATACCGTACCGCGTTTTCCGACATACTACCCCTAAACGTAATATTTTTCTGGACATTTTTTTTTTCTTATCGACAACGGCATACGTATCGTTGACACGGAATACATTTGCCGTTTTAACGTTTTGTTTTTTTAATGCATATCTATAATACAGTGTTTATTTCTGAGCAAGTTTATGATTTCGGTTGTTCGATAAAAATACACGAACATTTTTACGACTGCGTTATAAAGCTGTAGCCATTTAATCGTATTCGCGGTCCATATAGTTTCCGAGCGCTAAAAAAAAAAACAGACTAAATTTATGGGTTATTTTCGTTCGCGTTTAAAGTATTAAACATTTTCAGCGTTTCGGATGTCGCATACGTATTATTGTTGCTTGAAGTGAAAAACACAATTTCGTTACACCAAATTCTTAGTTCGGAACAAAATAAAGAACAGAAAAAGTTCACGAGTTATTATTTCATGTAGTCGTATTTGTTTGAACGCGAGTGTTCATTTAATCGAACGTTTTTTTTTCTCCTTCAAAAATCGTTACTGAATATTATACAGACATAACGTTTTAATTATTTGTCGCGTAAATAAACACGAAAGCAAAGACGGCCATTAAATAAAATTTAAAAATAGTTTTTATTGAATAACGAACGACAGAGTGGTGCACAAAACTAATTTGCGTTTGTCGGTGTCTTTTAGATTAAAATGTTCACTCGAATAAGAGCAAACTTTTGAATGAATCAAAATCATATTTACCACCACGGCGTACACGTGTCGTATAGGTTCAGGTGGCGTACACAGACTTTGGTCAGATTTTTTCGTTGTCTACCATTAAACGCGATTATTAAATTAATAAGTAAAACGATTAAGCATTCTGAAAACGCGCGAATTCCGAGCCGACGGCGACGTAATTAAACGGTTTTCGAGCGTGTTCAACTGGAAATAACGAGTGTTTAATTGAACGTTTATTCTCAAACATTGTGGTCGTACACTTTTTTTTACCTTCTTGTATATTGTTGTATGGACCAAAGGGGGGGAAATAAAAATACTAATCGTGGACATCAAACGCGAAGCAGAAAGGCATGTCGTTAGAGATTAAAAGACGGGGCAATAACGATCGGTCGCGTTTCGTCTGTACGCGCTTGTTGAAGACGCGCAGTTCACGTAGCCGAACAACGGGCAGACGTCTAAACAGAAACCGCGAAGAAAGTTTGAGCACATTGACGACGGATCACTGAAGATATTTAACCGGGCTTGTAATCGGACGCTCGAGTCCAAGTGACGTCGGAACGTAATGGCGAAGGAGAGAGAGATATAGAAAAACGAGCTCGTCGCCGTCCATTAGATCGGAATGCCAACTCGCGCGCCAACTCGAAACGTTTAAAACGAACTCGTATCCGTCGACGACGTGACGTCGATTCCGTGCCGAGCCGGAGGTGTTAAATGTTACGCCGTTCGTTTTGTCGAATGCGCGTCGTTTTAGGCCAGGTCGGCGAGAAGGCTAACGTTTTTCCTCTCGTTCGGATCGCGCGCGCGTAACGGTTCCTCGTCCTCCGGCCCGACAATGATTACAGCGCGCAGCACGCATTACAGGAAACGCGGACCACGTCGTTTGCCGTGCGACGACTACGGAGATTCCCAGAGGTCTCGTGGTTATGTCGTTATCGAGTTTGTCGTCGTCGTGTTCGAAAAAAAAAAAACGATCACGTTAAAACATTACACGTCGCCAAGCTTGAATGTGTCGGCCAAATGGCGGCGAAATCGAAAAACGCGTCGGATCGGGTACGCCCGTCCGAGAAATCCCACACACGCGTAAAATAAAATTTTCAAAAAAAAAAAAATACCTCTCGTAATCACCGCGTGCGCTCGTAGAAAACGTGAATCATGTACTATCGTTGTAGTAAAAAAAAAAAAAAGAAAGAAATCGTGTGCGGGTTAGGCGTTCCGACGGAGGAGACAACAGTTCACGCGTTCGGCGGCTGAGGCAATAATAATAATAATAATAATAATAATAATAGTAATAACGATCGGTGGCAAAGGTCAAACACGACGACGACGCCGCGCGATGGTGTCGCGGTGTTGCGTAACGGCCGTTCATCGACGTAGAGGAAGAAGTGCTGACTACGTGATCGTCCGTAACCGGCCGATGAGGAAACAACGATTCGTGCGCGCGACGGACGACCACGACGACGAAGCGAGTGAAGACGAAGCCGCCCGCGGCGTTGCGCGACGACCACGGGGGGGAACCCGGTCGACGTCGAAAAGTGCGCGCTACGGATTAATCTTAAACAGCGGCGGCGCTAGAGGGGGGCAAGGTAGGGCAAGCGCCCTACCCAAAATTTGGTTTTGCCCCACCTTTGCCCTACCCGATGAAGAACAAACGAAAATTTAAATTTCAAGTATTTACGTATTTGCTGCGTTTCATATGTTTCGCTGTGTAACTCGTCGTATTTTTTTTATGTGCACTCGTTTAGATAACACACCACAGAATACACCACCGTTTAATTTGATTTCGAAATTGATTATATTTTATCAGAAAACGCTAATAATACAGTATTTTCCATGTATTTCAATAATTTATATTAAACCCGTATAGACGGTTTTCACTAAATTCCATGATCAATTTGCCATGATCTTGCCCCCCCTAGAAAAAATGTCTGGTGCCGCCACTGATCTTAAACCCCGTGAGTGACGTCAGTTTTCACGACCATTCGACTCGCTAAATCGTACGGCCATTATCGTTGACCGCGGTTAGGTTAACCACGGTTTTCTCGTCGAGATACCGATTTTCGGTCTAGCACAGCAGTTTACTGTTCTTCCGATTCGTCGTCAAGACGCGCACGCGCGACGTCGATTGTCGGCGTAATAATCGCGCCGTTTAGGACGGGACCGGGACGTGCGCACGCGCGGACATCGCACCGCGCGCACGGGATATGACGACGGACAAAGACCGTTGGTCGAGACGCACCGGACGGGCGTGGTTTATTGAGGCAAACAAAATCAACGTGTACAAGCGATACCGGCGCGGCGGAAGAGTTCATCGCCTTTGACGCCGGGCGTGCGGGTTTTCGGTCAGTGGCTGTCGCGCGGCCGTACGCGGGGGGGGTGCGGCGGTTCGTAGTGAGCCGGCTTGTACGTGGTGGCCGGCACCGGCCGCTGACCGACCGTCCCGGCCGCCGTTTCGCCGGCCGTCGTCTGCGGCGGACCGATCGCCGCGGTCGGATCGTGGCCCGCGATGGTCGGCGGCGGCACCGTGTTCGGCTTCTGCAACACGGACGCGGTTTCGATCAGACGGCCGCACCGCCGTAAGGCGACCACCATTCGACAACGGTCGTCCCGTTCGCGGTTCGTGTTCGCGCTGCTCTGGACGCTAATTATCGTGTACGACGTTAAGAACGCGGCGGCGCCGTTAGGTTATGGTTGTTCCGTTGAAAACATCTCCGACGGAAAATGTTCGGGAATTGTCGACTGCGGTGTACGGTGCGTGGAAACCGTGTCACGTATCCGACTTTCTACGCGCCGTTGTTAGACTTCGATGTCATCACGATAAACTACACTTACTAACGAGAATCCCGTTTTTAAATAGCCACGTGTGTTGTTATACCACGTGTATAGGGTTAGGTTAGGTTAGGTCGAATTCAACGTTTTCGGGTTGAGGAGAATGGCTGTTCCCGGATACAACGTGTGTGACGCGCACATAGTTTACAAGCATTTTTCACGTTCGTGTCGATGTTGTTCGTTTAGAATGCGTTTGTCGATGGTCGCCGCGACGGTTCGTCTCGGGCAGATAGTTTTTTGACAGCACGTATACGTCGAACGCGGTTAGGTTAGGTGCGCGCACACATACAACGTGCGATGGAAACGACGTCGGAATGGCTCACCTGCGGCAGCACGCCGAGCATCTTCAACGACGGCGGCACATTGAGAGCGGACGGCATGGACACGTGGCCGAAGTCGACGGTGAACGCCTCGCACCATACGCCGAAATGGCCGACGTCGAACACGGTCAGGTCGCCGGGCAACGTGAGCACGACGGTCTTTCGGTTGTACTGACGTAAGGGCGATTCTTTTCCGTTCTCGTCCGCCATCCGGACGCCCCGCGGAGTCGGCTTGTCGCCGGGGCCCACCCAAAACTTGGCGTCTGCAAAAGACAACGGTCGCAACACACATTTATTCACTACGCGCGTGTCGGTGTCGTTTCCCGACACGGACGAACGGTGTCGTGAGTGGTTCGTGTTCTAATGGCAAAAAACGAGTTCTCGTGCTCGCGGGCGTAAACGTTTTGGAAAACACGACGTCGTTTATCTTTTTACGCACGCACGTACCGCGTTCTCGGAACGGCGTAAAACACGAGACGGTTCACGTTGAAAGTCGTACGACAGTTTTTTTTGTTTCGAAGATGTTCAAACAAAACGCATCGTACGATCGCAATGAACCGTCGTCTCAAATATTATCTGTGCATCGGTCTGAACGTTGGAAAACGTCAACATTCGAAATTTATCAAAACCATATAAACACTATACACGCTAAGCCGTTTATAAAAGCACGTTTTTAGCTGTCGATTGAAATTTAAAAAAAAAAAAAATGTGAAATCAGTTGTTTCACGTCGATTGAATTATCGTAACGACCTGGTGCTTCGCCGTCGTAGGAAAAGCCTGGGATCAACAGGGTCTGGGCATCGACCACGACTATGTTCTCGGAAGAAACTCCGTGAATTCCGGAAAGGCCGTCGATCTTTTGAGGTTTCGGGTAATCCAAATTGTAAGGGATTTTCACGTCACCGAAGTTCACCTTTAAAATATAAATACCGAATGAAGTCAATCAAAAAAAAAATAACACGGATCGACGACGATGCGTTTCATTTAATTAACTGCACGTGCGTTGCTAACTAACCCTCCCCCCCCCCGAATACGTTATCGTGACGGCGTCCGACGGATCGATTGTGGTTACGTTAGCGAAGCGATGTCGTGGACGAGAAATGGAAAGTACGCCGCCGTACGGAACGCATACAAGTCGAAACGTTCGTTTGAAGAGTGCACTCGACACGACTGTACGCGTGTAAATTCAGTCTGGAGACGGCCGACGGCGATGACCGTCAGAAGGTCAGAAGGTAAAACGATTCGTTTTATACTCGTGCCGCCTTTCTACGGCCGTAAAAATCAGTGCGCGCCGCACACGCATAGCGTTTTCGATTCTGTCCGTTACCCTTTCTCTTTCGTACGCGAATTTCGTGAAAAGTCACCGAGAAAGCCCGATTACACGCGTGTCCCCGAGTCCGTTCGCGTCCGTTCGGTTTCCAGCCGCCGACTACTAGGGTCCTTCCAAAGCGCTGGTGTATGAGTTAACCGGAGAAAGTGGTCGGGACCGTGTCCGCTACCGTTAGGTTTTGTACACACGACGTTCAAAGACCGAACGGATATGTTTTATCGCGATAATACCGTATTGAGACGAGTGTGCCGGCACGAGGTTTCTCCAGTTGAAAAAAATACATATCATATCGTATAAATATAGCGTGTGCGCGTGTTTTAATTGGCGTCGGTGTGCGTTAGACGCGTGTTAACATTATGCACGACGTGTATAAATAATGTTTTCCCGTTGGCCGGACGCTGAACCGGGCCGCGGGACTCGTTATTTTGTCTACCGGCAGCAGCCGGCAACACTCACCGAGAAGTCTTCGCACCAAACGTAAAACCACTTGACGTCGTGCAGTGTCAAACCCTCGGGCAGAGCGATCGTCAAGTGTTCGTTTCTGTATCGTTTCAGTGGGTCGGTTCTGCGGAGAGAGACGGAATGAGTGGGAGACGAAAAAAATAAAAAATAGCGCGTGTAAAACAAAAAAGGGTTTTCACGCGCGCGTCGAATGAATGTAGCGTATGTTTTTTATACTCACGATGCTTTCTCGTCACGAATCCTGTACCCGTTTGAAGCCGGGTTGTTTGCCGTCGGAACCGTAAAAATACGCAGCTGAAAACGCGCGTAGACTTTATCAATAATAATCATAACAATACAAAGGACTTGATGAGGAACACGCGGAGCGAATCGTTTTTAGATTACAAATCCGTTGATCGTATAATAAAATTAGTTTACATGATATTTGTGAAAACGTTAATTCGCTCGATACGTCGTTACGGGGCAAACAGGCGTTCTGCGTTTATATGACAGAGTGGTCGCTTTTGTTGGAAATTCGAGAAAACTAACGACGGAAAACGGTAAAATCACTCATTGATTTCCATCGTTAAAAAACATTTTCTCGGCGATATACGATTCAAAAGACTCATTTACTGTTTAGACTACCGGATGAGCTCCAGTTAATCGACAGTTTCTTCACGGTCACGCTAGGATTTCGGGACGACACAAATGACGAGTATCCTGAAGTCGACGACAACGCTTTGCGCGTGCAGATGCCATTTTCCGCGTCGCGTTTGTGGCCAAGCACGGTTTGCAGCGGTTGCCGTATCAAAATCCAAATGACGGTCTCGAGTTCGACGCGGAAAGAGAAACGTGCGCGGCAGTAACTACACCGCTTCCTGATTTCGGGAGACTAATAAATGGAAAGCAAGAACGCGGTTCGTATAATTATAACGCATATATATATATACACTTCATAGATCAAAATATAAACGTTTAATTCCGCGTTCCGCGCGGGGAAAATTGTCCGTTTTCAGGCGGGCGCGAATCAACAACGTTTAGGCACTATACCGTGATTTGTTGCAATCGACAATCATACACGTATAGGAACGTCTCCGACGTTTACGGAAACGTAAATGGTGTAGCACCGTACGTTTGATGTACGGTTCTCAGATTTGTCAGCGGGCGCATGCGATTTTGTCTGAATAAATAATATCGGTGAATTGGATTTTGGATTGCAATAGTATAATAATAACGATAATGATAACAAACACGGAAAGCTCGAAAATCGCGTAAACATTTATATTTTAATTTCGCTAACCTGAAATTATGTGTTTTCGTTGTTTTAGATTAAACATTTTTGCGGCCGTAAATCATAAATTGATTGTGAGTTATGGAATGTCGGAATGAAAATATTTCAACTTCGACATTCCGTCCAGTCGGGATAATGACTTAACCAGATGCTTAACTAGACGAAATTAATTTGTTCGCTTTTTCGGCAAATATCCGATCAAAATACTAAGTCCGAACTCGATGATGAAATTCGAGTGTGTTACGAAACAATCTAAACGGTTGCGTGGTACTAGTGATGTGATATTGAAACAACGATTACCTGGTCCTTCGCCGTCGTACACGAAATTCCTGATGTGCAATGTTCTGGCGTCTACGGCGTACACGTTTCCACCTAACCCGTGATGGTAGGACTTCAAAGGGCCCAAGTATTTGCCGTAATATTCCGCCGCGTCGGTCACGACTGAAATCACAAGATCGCAACGATGATTTTATGAAAATATTATGTTCGATTGGTTGTCGCGAGCGAAAGACGAAACCCGCCTTCGACGTAAATACAGCGCACGACGAATCGAGCATGGACGACAGTCCGTCGGTGGACGAGTTTCGCGATTTTTTTCGGGAATATGTTCCTTCATCGTTTGGTCGGGTTTATCGCGCGCATAAAATTGCAAACCAGCTCGTTACACCGCCTATGACCCGCGCGCTGATATGCCGACGTGTCTACGTCGTGATTCCAGGTCGATTGCCGGTCGATGTCCTCGACGACCAGACTTTTATCGTCAAACCAGAAACACGGGCCATTCCGACGTACACGATCTTCAGCGTGTGCACGCAGCCAACTGCATTGTTGTGCGGTGTTCAACGTACACGCGGACGCGTGTAAAGCGCACGTGACGTTGTTAATATCCGTCAATGATTACGGTTCAAGGTTTGGATTGCATAATGTTCACACAATTAAAGTGAAAGTGTACAAATTAGAAAGGAGAGTTTCAATAATGTTCGACGTAGCGGTCGAAAAACGAAAATCGCCCCTCAAAACGTCCGGCGAGCGGTTTTTTCTCGGACGTGCGCAACGCCCGGCGTGCGTACGGGTGACGAATCGCTCATAAAACGTACAAGCCGACGTTAATCATTATGATAATTTTCCACCAATAACAAAAAAAACTAAAACGAAAGTTTCTCTGCAACGAACAAACGGCAACTGTAAAACGGTAACGAAATTCCACGGTGTGAAATGGTACGATACGCGTCCGAATATCCAGAAGAAAAAAAAGAAGAAAAACCGATAACGCGCGACGCGCGTGCCGTGTTCGTTCAGTCGGTCTCGTCGTGTCCTCCTCGGACCACGGTCGTGGTACGAAAAAAACGGGTCGCGTCGTTCGGTCGACCGTACCGTTTCGGGTCAAGTCCGAAAAAGAACGACTGCAACGACCGCGTGCACAGCCGACCTAAACGCGTACGCGGCGCCCGAGGAACGTGGTTTGTTGCTGTTGGCCGTGCGCGCGGTATACTTTGCACAGTCCGGTAGTCACGGCGACGAGCGATTATCGTCCGTCCGCGTTCCGAATCAGAGCGCGAGCAGATTCAGAACCGCTCGATTACGCGGTAACCGAGGTATGCGCGCGAGCGCGCGCGTGTGTGACGTGGAAGACGTTCCAAAAAAACACGCGGTATACGTCATGTTGCACGGAAACGGGTTTCGTCGGCGGTTTTTTCATCCGGTCGCGTGCGAGTCGAGTGGTCCTTTCTTGGTTTCGTCGTCACGTCGTTCGGCACGGAAGCGGACCGACACGAGAAACCCAATTAGAACGTCATTTGTCCGTCCGTTTACTGTTGTCGCCGTTATCGCCGTAACAACACGAGTTCTCGTTTTCGCGTATGGAAAGTCGACCGAAACGAAAACGATCCCAAACTTGGACGTCGCGCCGCGCGACGGACGTCAAATCCAAAACAGAAATCCGATCATTTCGATATTGTGATTGTTGTTCGGCCAACTCCGTCAGCGTGATCGATTATTTATGTAGCCGACAATGAACGTCCTGAAATGGAATTGACCGCGATTCGAGAACTGTACGAACGCGACACGGTCGTATGAGACGAATTTCGGATCGTCGTAACAATCCGCAATGGCGGACGTCTGTTTTTTCGTACGCGCGTTCGTTTGCAAGACTCCACGCGAAACGAGCACGGTCGATTGAAGTTCGAGAACACGTCCGCGACCGCGGTTACGAAACCGATACCGCGATCCGGCGGTAACGAACGAGTGCATTAGCGTGTTCGAATAACGGCCGTTACCGTTAAGAAACGCATAAATCAGGACAACGACTCGGGTTCGTATTTTTCTGCGTGACCGCGGTCCGCCGATAGTGACAAACGACCGCTAATAACATAATATACGAGTCTGCCGCCGGCGAACGTACGCCAACGACAACGACAACAATAATAATATCATACGGACGAGAAAATATGTTATGCCGCGCGGACGAGATTAAGTACGATTTTTTGAAACGTGCGTTCTCTTACACGTTGTCGTTGCGAGATTATTTTTGTTCGAATGACCGCGTCGTTTGTTTGTTTTTTTTGAAGGTTTTTTTTGAAGGTTTTTCAAAGCGAAATAAAAAAAAAAAAAAACAGTAATGACAACAAACGATAACAGTATCGACGGAAAATACATAATATCACAACGATTCCGTTTGAACGATCGGACATAAGTGAAATGTGATTGCCATTGTTTCAAAGTTACCTATAAATCGGAGAAAAAAAGACCGACGCGAGTGTAATAATGTGATAACACGTAAAATTCCTTCCCCCCCCGATATTTCTACACGCATCCAAGAAGTTATTACTTTTACGGACGTTTACGTCGTAATCATTTTTCTTGCGAAAACAAAATTACACTTTAACGTAAGTGTACATTAAAATGCATTTCATATTGACTTGAGTGCATTCCAGTCGAATACGTTATACAACAACCGAGATAACAACATCGTCGACGCTCTCCTCAATCGTCTGGTCGAAAACACGATAGTATACGACGATTCATCCAAAAACTGATCGACTAATATCGTACAGCGGTACAAGTGTTACGTATTGTTCTGACATTTTATGTCTTTACTTTGGCACATTAAAATAAAAAACCGTCATGAAAAAGTGTCCACGAAAAGCGTTACCTAAATTAAGATACCCACAGAAAGAAAAAAACCTAAATCTCCCTTATGGTTCGTTTCCATGGCAACCATTGTTTCGGTTTTGAAAAAATTTAAATTTGAATTTGAAAAAAATAAGGTTCACACATAAAATGTCTCACTTAACGCGGACTCGTATGCGTTAATCATTTTTAGGGGGCAGGGCACACCGATCATGGACGTTTATTAATTGATATACAAATGTGCTAATATAAAATTTAAATCAGATAGTGATTTTTTTTCACGCCGTACGGCGGCGGTGTATTCGGATGTGCGAAACGTAAAACGGACTGGCGGCGACGAGACGATAAATATTCACGTGAAATCTTCACTGGCCCGTCGTGATGGTTTCGCGCAATCGGACGTTAATCGTTCTCATCGAACAACCGGAGCAGTTCACGGTTCCGGACACCCAGGATGTCAAAGACGAGTCTGATTGCCCATTAGACGTTATCCCGACGGTCGTTTCGGTGTTCGTTTCATTGGATCGCAATTACGGACACATCCGGTAATGTCGCACCTGACGCGTGTGAGTATGAAAAAAAACATAACGAAAAAAAAATATATATAAAAAATAAAACGTACACGCACGCGCATCATACGTATACGTGGCCGTATACGAACGCGTTCGACGCGGACGAAAAATTCGTCGAAAATTTCTTTGCCCCGGGGACGATCGGTCCCGTTCGCAGTTTCACGACGTACAGCACGTCTGAGATAACGAAAGTTTTTCGACTTCTATTGCGAAGTCTAACGTGTATTATACCGTGTACGGGGCGGATAAACGTTTTTGTCGTCGTTTTCCCCGTAATATTATTAATAATAATAATAATAACGGCCAAGGACGACGCACGACGGCGAACGGAAATGTTTACGACGTTTTTCTTCTGTTGTAAAATAATATAGCACGAGGAAATTGCTATATATATACATTATCGCGTATGACGTTCGAAAGCACAAAGGCGATATTGCAATATATTAAAAAAAAAAACAAAAAACAAAAACCGTTTCTTTACCGATAAATTACACCGTTATCACGCGACCGTGTGCTATAATTATAACATGTTATTATAATACGTCGGTCCGAACGTTGCGAAATCCTTAAAAATAACGACCGATTATTATTATGATTATGATTATTATTATGATTATTATTATTATTATAGTCGAATCGAGGTGACGAGATCTCGTACACGCCTTACGCTCGCGCGCGCGTAACGTACGAACCGTTTAATTGATGTGCCCGGTTTTAAACGCGAAAATCAAATTGTTCGACCGTATTTACCGTACGCGTGTGTAAAAACGGGTAAGCGTGGACTAACGAATGTGGACGCGCCAACACGTGTTGTATTACGTACTTTCAATCGACAGACCCGCAAACAATATTAACGTCGTATCGTACGGTCTGACGGGGTTTAGGTGACCCGTCCCCGTCCCTTCCGTACGGAAACGCGTTCGTGTCTTCCGGAACGTCCCCAAATCCGTTTGGTTTTTTCTTCTTTTTTTTGATCGAACGGGCAATTGTTTCGGCGGACGGAAAACGTTTTTTTCATTTTTTTTTATTTGCGTTACTGACGGCCGAGTGGTTTATTGAATTTTCCACACGTGTAATATTGTCAAAACGTCCGTCGTTTCGATTACGCCGAGACATCGATCATCGACCGTACGACCATTTCGTTTTTGGACCGCTCTCGTCCGTAAAAACTTTGAACGCGTACAAATGTCGCCGACGGTTCTTTTCAACACGATGTTTTAGTTATTTATGTCGACGTTTGATTGGTTTTGTTTGCGATTTTACGTATTCGAATCGGAACATTTAAAAAAACGCCCGAAATTCGGAGTTTTAATATTAAACGCGCGAGCGCGAAATAATTATTTATTTAGTACGGCTCTGCCATAAACCGATAATATCGGTTTTAGTGTCGTATGCAGCCGTTCGGACGAAGAATTAAAGTGTTCCCGCCACGGGTGTTTTTGTTAATTTTTTAATCGCAAATTTAAATGATGATGTCGCGGACTTTCGGGGTGTACGACGGACGACCCTGTCGCGTAACTTTTCGCCTCGATACCATACGGATTCGTTCGTGACGCTGCGTATCCAAACGAACGTTTTGTCCTCTTCCGACGTTTTCAAATCAAATATTATTTATTAACATATCCCGAACGATACACGCGAAAACGGGTAGTCTTGATACGGCAGTGGGCCCGATCAGCGTGTTTACATATTTATACAGTTTATTTTATACGTCTGAAAAATGTGCTACGGATTAGTGCTCTTAATTATTATCAATTCGTTTGACTAACCTAACCCGTCGAAATTAATGTTATCAAATTAAAATATTTAAGTCTAAACAATAGTTATGAAATAAAAAAAAAAAAAAAATTATTATCGTTAACTGTTGAGTATTTCTTTTTGATCGGACGTCGAGAAAATCGCTGTTTCCGACGGACGGAATAAAAATATACGAAAAAAAAAATAGGCGGACAAAAATCGATCGTCCGTAATCGATCGGTCACGGGGAGCGATCGTGTGTTATCGCCGCGCCATGAATTCCACAATACGGTTTCGCGTGGCGTCTGTCCCGACGAGACGTTTGTTGGCGAGACCGTCCAAAGCGTTAGGTTAGGTGCCGGTCCTGTGGCGTTTTCCTCCTCCCCCCCCCCGTCCTGTCTCTCTCACTCACACCCTGTCCCTCTCGTCGAGCAAAATACCTATCCGGATTACGTGGTTATTTGATAATTGTCCGCGTAACACGCGCTGGCCGTGAACAACGTGGTGATTTTCGCACGCTACCCGTCACCACGATCTTTTATTTTTTTTATTTCGGCGGCCCCGCGGCAATCGATAACCGGACACGAACGTCGCGGTAAATACCAATATCCCAGTTCGGCCCGTCCGGCGTAGGTTCATCGTTTTTTTTTTTTTTTGCTAGTGTTTTTTAATGTTTTTTCCCCGGTTCGTTAACGCCTCGTATTCGTTTACGTCGTTCCCGTCGCTGGACGCGTATACCGTTCGCGCGCGATATGTCGACGAACGACCGGTATCGACCATTCATATTTTTACGCCGTTTTATCGGTTTTTATTTTTTTATTTTGTGGTGTGGGGAGCAGTGGCGTATTTAGAATTTCGTCTAGGGGGGGATATATATTAAAAAATATTTTATTGACTTAAAGAGCGCTTCGTAAAATCATACCTATTGGCTATTGTAAATAAGAATATCAAAAATTTAAAAAAATAAGGGGGGATCTATCCCCCATATCCCCCCCGTAAATACGCCACTGGGGGGGGAGGGGTTTGTTACTCCCGCCGACACGCACGATATTATGTTTACAACGATTTTGTTAGTGACTCCTCTCGTACAGTACACGCACATCTGATAATCTTATTGCCCGCCGGTAATCGCATTATGATATGCGAACTGATGACGCGCCAAAGTACTATTATAATATTTTACAACTTTTTTCCCGATACGGCTTAACACGCGTAACTATGGCACCCTCTATCTCGAATACAACACGCATGATAACACCATTTGAGACGTCTCCTCCTCGGCGCAAGTCAATTTTATCGGATACTTGTGGTGTACACGTTCATTTCTTTTACCCGAAACGTCGTCGCGAAATCTGTCCACGTGTTCAACATCATCGCGTTCGCGATTTCGATTTTATTCATTTCGCCAAACGTTTCCGTCCGTCGGTTCTGAACGTCGAACAGTCTTGCAACGGTGTTCATTCTCTCGAAAAGAAATGTCGTCGTTAGAATTCCCTAGTGGTCTGCAGAAAATGCCGAAAAAGCTTGTCCGATGAAATTGTTTACTATCGTTTTCAAACGCGATTATTGAGGATACGTCTGCTTAGTCTTAAATCGGACGAAATATCACGAATTTTCGCGCAGGTGTTCGCACCCGTACATTTGATTTATGATTTCTAGCTTAAAATGTCTCAAATAAACGAGCGGATTTACCGTCACGCAATATTTATTCCGTCGTTTTAATTTTTTTTTTATCGTATTGTTTTTTAAACGCATCAATCCGTTTAATTATATTTTTTAACTATTGTCGACTTATACGTACCTATCTACGACCGGATAAATAACTATTCGTTAAGTATTTAGAATTAACTTAAAACCGGGTTGATAAATGACCATCGTCATTTATCGAAATTTATTTGGTGATATTATGACTGCTTGACTTGACCTTTTTTTAAGTATGATATATTATCATGGTCTTGTACATTTCGAATAATTAAAATGGCTTTTGTAATAATCATTTTACAAATATGACTATTTTTATTTTTTTCGCAACTTTCGGGTATATTTTATTATTATGTCGTACTAGAGTACGTACAATTTAAATTGTAATCTAATTTACATACGTATTATTAGTGTGGTTTATTATTATGTAAATTGCAAAACGTAATTAGAAAAAGAAAACAAATAGTAGTTTATAAACACGATTTCAAGTACGTGTAAAGTAAATTAACGTCATAAAAAATTTATCTAAGAGTATTCTCATTTGTACTCGCCGTGGTCGGGACGGTTTCGTTCAGTTTAATTTTACCGTCAATATTAATTTTGTTGACGCTGTTAAATAGCGTACGCTCCGGGTTAATTACATTTGAAATGGTCGTTCGGCTAAAACTCGAATTAATCGGCTAAATATTTAGTTTTAAATTTAATAAAATATTTCTCAAACGAATTTTTACGTAAATCGTCATCTCAGATGATCTGAAAACATACGTTTGCACCGTCCTATTTCATGTTTTCAACGTTTTCATCAGTTAAACGCGATTCGCGATATCTTCTTTTGTTATTCAAATCGGCGAGGTAGAACCGGAAATATTGACAACTGTGCGTACGTAAATGAAGTATTTGAAAAATTATGAAAACGACGGAGTGTTACTGCATTTTAAATATGAATTATTAAAATAGCGAATGCGAGAAAAATGTTATGACTACTTAATATTCTTAGTAATTTTAATCTCGACACTGTTTAAAATGTTATTGCTTGTTATTTATACTCGAGATTGATATAAAATAAAATCGCAGACAGAATAATTTGTTTTTAATGAATATAATTAAATTCACGCATTGTATATTAACTTTTTCATTGCATATTCAAAAAAAAAAAAAAAATGCTTCATTTCAGATGGAGGTTTATTTTATTTATTTTATTAAACTCTCAGGGTTTTTTCTTTTGTACTTTGTGCGTTAACACTTTTATGCAATTAAAAGATCTGGCCAAAAAACTCCTTTCAGTTAAAAAGTATTATTTATATACTCGTATATAATGAATATAAAAAAAGTTGTGTCGTTATGAGAGTTTATCTATTATGGTTTTACGAGAGTTAATACGAGAAAAATAATGATGAGGGTTTATTTCGTACTACGATTTTTACAGTTATGAATGAAATACAATTATCAGAAAATGTTTATTTTGTTGTGCGCTACGAGCGTAAAAACATACTGTTTACTTTTTGATTTTTTATAAGCGTCGAAAATAATTGTAATTCCTTTCAAAAACACGAATAAAATACGTACCGACGTATATCAGACACGCGAACGCGTTTTGTAAAAATGAACTGTATAAAACATCACCGAGACGTGAACAACAATAATGATAAGAACGATGAATCCGTCGACGTTTCGGCGCAGACATGCGGCCATCGAGTTCCTGGTCGAAATTATTTCCACGCCAGTGGTACGCCGGCGACAGCCGACAAAACCGAAACGACTTCGCACGCGTCGCGGGTTTCCGGGCCAATCAGGCAAACAACCATACGCTATGTCTGATAACACGGCACCGGGCGATCGCCCCCCCCCCCCCCCCCCGTAGACTTGTTAAATTTTTTTATTAGTATCGTTTTATAATTCTAAACTCTTATCTATGATACTATAGAAAGACAGTTTAAAATGAAGTCGTAGCTATGGGATTTTTCGGTGTATCGCAAACGATTTCCAATCAAACGTTTTGGAGAATATTTTACTATTCGACGCGACAAAATGAGAATTAAAGTTGTTTTAATTAAGATGCCCCCCCCCCCCCCCGTAAATAAGTTCTGGATCCGATCCACCGGTACGCGTTATATGAATGCACGTCGCGACGACGACCACGGTCGTAATTGGGCACACGTAAAGTTTTCGAACGTCTGGGGCGGCAAGGCGTGTCGGTTTATGATTTCCGTCGGGGGCGACGCGTTCGTTACGTATTCGATTGAATACCGAGGCGACGAAGTCTCCCGTAAATTGTTCGCGCGCTTGTCGACGTCCGATTCCGATCCGCGTGATTCGATTAACGCGCGCCGTATCGATAGCTACGTTTCAGCGATGATTCGTTTACGGGCGGCCGTTTCCCCGTTCGGACGCGTGCTCGGGTCGATCGAAATTTTTGTCGTCGTCGTCGTCGTTTTCTCAACCCGTCTTAACGTTCAGTTCGCACGCGAGCGGCGTATACAAGTCACCGTGTCCGGTCGAAACCGCCATTGACCCGACGCGTTCGTGTACCGGTCGAACGTCCCGCGGCTTGTGCTCGCGTGTAAGTCGTTCCGGCGGATTTGGCGACGGTCCGCCTCTGACAAAAACGATCAACGCATACGAGTCCGCGTTAAGTGAGACGTTTTATGTTCAGTTGGGTATCTTAATTTAGGTAACGCTTTTTGGTGGACACTTTTTCGTGGCGGTTTTTTATTTTAATGTGCCAAATTAAAGACATAAAATGTCAAAAAATCGTATTGCCCTAAAAGCTCGTTTATGATAATTTATTCGCCGACCGTCCGGGGGGGACACGCGCGCGCGCATACAGTAATTAGTACACCTCCGAGCGTACGCGAGAGCCTTCTGGTGTTTTCGGGTACGTTGTCTTCGTCCTGTACCGGTCTCCCCCGACGCCCATTTTAATCGCGACGGTCACTAGCCGGACAAAACACGATAAATTATTATGCCTCGCCGAACGGTACGAACGCGTTACGTTCATGCGCGCGCGCGTGTGGGACGTTACGAGATTTTTCACGATTCGACTTCGTGATTTCACAAAGTGGACCGACGGGTTTTCGAGTGGCGGCGGCGGCGGAATTCACCGCGGTGTTCAATAACAACACGCACGTGCGCGCGCGCGCGCGCTAGCGTTATACAATAACATAATTCGATCGGTTGGAATATATCGAGTTATTATTGTATTAATACTGTCTGTGCGAGGGAGTGTCGCCGCGCGGCTGCTTTGATTGGAATTACGGTGCGGACGACGGCGACGTCAGTCGTAGTGAAAGGCGGCAAATGCGCTCGCGTATTATTATTCACTCCGTCGCGGGCAATAACGGTCACGATGACCTCCGCGGCGTCGACGACGACGAAAACACATGCGAAATATGCGATCGCGACGTCGGGAACAACGGGACCGTTAATAACCGTCAGACGAGACGCGTCCCTGCAGGCGCAGAGGGTCGACGACGCCGGCGGGTCATTTCGCGACGCGGTGTCGTCGCCGACGCTCGTGAACCGCGTGCGCGGCGAATTCGGTCGGGACGAGAGGCGTGGCGGCCGAGCGGACTGAACAAAAAAACCAGGCGAATTCGGTCGGGACGAGAGGCGTGGCGGCCGAGCGGACTGAACAAAAAAAACCAGGCCCTATTGCGCGCGCGGACGGACTAGAATTTAGATGTCGAGCAGAGAGAACACGACGGACACGAACGATACCGGTGTGTTCCAAGCGGTGGTGCGACCGAAGCCCCCAGGACAAACCAGACACGGAGAATTCTGTTCGGTCACGTGAACGCGATTGCGGTTTTCTCGTGTCGACTACGCGTGTACGATTGGGCCGGACGTCGGTTTTTTTTAAATAAACAGGTGAAAACCGTCCGGTGGGAGGGGGAGAGGGAAACTAAAAAAAAGAAATAACGAAGAAAAGAGCGATTCGTTCGGACCGAGCACGCGCGTGACTTTTTGATCGATAATTCCGTGTTGTCGTTGTCGTTGTCGTCACGTTATTGTTTTTTTTTTTTTGTTGTTGTCGCGTATAAACGTGGACGGGAACTGATCGGCGGACAATGCGTGAACGTTAACGCGCGATTTTCGGCCGTCCGGAGCGACGGAACCGTAACCGTTTCGAAGACCGTCTTGTACCCGGTAAAAAAAGGGATTTTTATTTTCAAAATTCACAATGTTCCCTACTAAAACGCGTGCGATTCGACGACGTCCAGAGGAAACGTTTGTCCGCGCCCCGTCACTTCGACACGGTACCGCGACGCCGTTTGTTTGTGGCGCCCGCCGGCGTAGGTTAACGACTTACCGGACGTCAGACGGAGTAGAAGTGCTAATGCGGCGACCCATCGGCGACGGCCCGCCGCGGTCGACTGTGCGCCGTGGTGACGACGCATCGTGCTGCTGGTGCTGCTGGTGCTGCTGGTGCTGCTGCTGGTGCTGCTGGTGCTGCTGGTGCTGCTGGTGCTGGCGCGTATACGGACGGACGGACGCGTGCGGCACGAGTGAGAGCGCGGCCGGAGGAACGCGCGCGTCTTTGGCTGCGGCCGCGTAGACGGTCGTGCGGATAAGACGGCGAGCGGACGGCCGGCAGCGGTTTTTGTCGTCGTCGTCGCCCGCCGCGTACGGAACGTGCGTGCGCGTGTGTGTGTGTTTTTTTTTTTGCCCCCCTCTCCCCATCCGGCCGCGAAGAACGTGTCGGCACGAGTTCACGATCCGCGACGGCGCCGCGGCAGTCGGGACGTCACGTCGGGACGGCTGTCGCGGCGGACCCCGACCGGTCGGACGCATCGGTTGCGAAATCGCGTCGGCGTGCGATTCGGGCGCGCGCGGATCCAGAACTTGTTTACCGGGGTGTGAGGGGGGGGGGGTGGGGGACCGCCTTAATCAAAATAAATTTTGTGTCTTCCCTTTGGCACATTAAAATAAAAAACCGTCACGAAAAAGCGTTCACGAAAAAGCGTTACCTAAATTAAGATACCCACTGGGGCAGGCGCGTATCCAGGACATTTTTATGGGGGGGGGGGTTCAACAAATTTAAACGACATAAGTTCTAAATTGGTTAATAAGCAGAAAAAAAAAAGGTGTTTTTTAAAATTTTATTAAAGTAAAATATTTATATTATAACGATTGATAACATAAATATTATCAAAGTACATTTAATTGAATATATTTTACATTTGTATTGTTTTGTTATGTCATAAAATTAAAAAAACAAATAAACTTAAAACATTATCAATTCAAAATTTAAATATTATTATAAAAATACAATAGCCAGACAGCAGAATATCCGAGTTAAAACAGTTTTTTACATTGTTTTATTTTACAAAACTAAATCAATTTTTCTTTTTTCTTAGCCAATTGATCCAACACTTCTTCAGGGTTAATTTTAATTTGTCTATGAATATTAACCGGTTCCCGGTCTCTAAGCAGTGTAAAGGAAAAAAAAAATATCTGAAACAAACTTTGGATATAGACACTTTATCGCCATTATATCGCTTGGCCGATTCGACGAATTGATTAGAGTTGTCATAGTGCAATCCGATTATAATGAGATCGTGGGGAAACCTGAATACGTTCCGACGTGAACATTATCAATACATGTGTTTATAATAAATGTGTACAAACCGATTAAGATTTTCAAGTCGAAATTCTAAAAATATAAAAATGTTTAAGAAAAACCTGTGTTTAAAAATTAATCTACTTATCTCAGATACATAGGGTCTATGGGGAGGGGGGGGTTCTAACCCTTAAAACCACCCCGTGGATACGCCACTACACTGGGGACTGTCACGAAAAAGCGTTACAGAAAGAAAAAAACCTAACTCTCCCTTATGGTTCGTTTCCATGGCAACCGTTGTTTCGGTTTTGAAAAAATTTAAATTTGAATTTGAAGAAAAAAAAATGTTCACGCACAAGACATAAAACGTCTCACTTAACGCGGACTCGTACGCGTTAATTGTTTTTAGGGGGCGGCACACCGATCACGGACGTTTAGAATTGATTATACAAACGTGCTAATATAAAATTTAAATCCGATAGTAATTAGTATGTCTATACACGAATATATTTTTTTTTGTTCTCGTTTTGTCGCGTCCAGTAAAGTAGTCAAATATTTTCCAGAACGTCATCTTGGAAACCGTTTGCGATACAAAACAACGACGTCCGCCTTCGCGTCCGTATCGCGTGGCGGTCGCGGCTGCCGTCGGAACAATTGTATCGTCCTCTGCGGAGATTTTTTTAGGTTCACGTGTCGTTCGACAATTGTGTGTGCGTTGATGAAACGAGGTGTTCATTCCGTCTTCGTCGGTCGCGGAAAAACGTTAAAACCGAAAAACAGCCGTTTTAAATCGTCTTTCTATGGTATCACGGAATCACAAAACGGTATGCTGACAAGGGTCCACTCGGATCCGCCGTCGACGAGTACGGTCTAGGTTTTTTAACGTTCGTCTCCCAAACGACACCCATAACAAATGTAGCGCTGCGAGTACACGTCGCACACGTCGATTCGACCGGATATCCGAACAACGAAAACGGGTCTAACGCGAACACGCTCGGCGGATAGAAGAACGATTTTGTTCGTTCTTGCGCGCAACACTCCCCAACGGGGGGGAAACATTGACGTGGCGATCGTCGAGCACCGACACAATATCGTCGTTTGTCGCGGGCGCGGATCCAAGACTCTTGTTACATTTTTTTTTTATCAGTATCGTTTTTATGATTCTAACTCTTATCCATGATGCTATAGAAAGACAGTTTAAAACGAAGTTGTAGCTATGATTTCCAATTTTGGAAAATATTTTATTATTCGATGCGACAAAATTCGATGCGATTAAAGTTGTTTTGATTAAGACGGCGTAAACGTGTTCCGCGCCTGGTTTGTCGCGTGCGTCGTAACATACGTACTATCTGATCTGACCTATCGTCCGCGTGATTTCATTTTTTTTTTTTGCCGGCCGACTTTGACTGTTCCGCCGCGTCCAACGCCGACAATTTCGTGATGTGTTTTTGCGTGCATAGATCAACGTGGTCTGGCCGGGACGAGCACGATATCGATAAAATACGCGTGAACATGACGCTCGTCCGATTACGAAAACGTCCGCGGATCGAACGACAAAGCACTTTGGTGCCGTTGCACTTGGTTGAATTAGCCGCGCGAAAGAAATTCACGCGCGCGTGCCCGTCGGCTGTTGGGAATCGGGTATTATTTTTTTTCTACGCGTAGGCGCGCCGACGAACAACGCGCGTATCTCGTACCTAACCGACGTCTTCTAAACGAGATAAACACGGAAAATTCATTCGTGTTTTGAAATTTTTAAAAAAAAAAGTCACGCACACGAGGCCGGTATTCAGTCGTATCGTTATGATTGGGCGTTCGTTCGACACTCGCCGTCATCGGCGATCGACGGCTATCGACGAGCTTCAGTTGCCCAACTTTTCATCTATTTCGTTTCGAAATCCCGACAACGTTTAACGTACGCACGGTTTATATTGTAATTTTTAACTGTACGCGTCGATCGTACACTCCCCTCTTAAGCCGTAACGGCTCGTGCTTTAATTGTTTGAAATGTAAATTATAATAACGCGCGGCGGTGAAAGCTAATGGAAAATAATAATAATAATAATAATAATAAGGCGTATGCGTGTATACAACCGTTTTCGGTATGTGTCTGTCAGATAGAATAGGTCCTGGTGCTACGAGCAATTTGTTACGCGCAGACGAATACTAGAAAGAATTTTAACGGAAAAATACAATTCACACGTTATCGTTAAACACCGACGGCTCCCCGTCGTTTTCTGTCGGATCTAATAACCGTAACGGGGGATTTGTTTTTATTTTTACTAGATACATTTGAGTATAAATCGAAATGTCCTCTAATGAACTTGTACGCACGAGTATACTCATGATGATCTACGGGAGAACGAACGACAGTGATCGCTCGCGTTACTCACAATATCATTTCAGATAGTTCGCATGCACGTTTACGAGGAATGATCGAAATGGATTGTAGAATACACGTTTTCATCTCGACATATTTCTATATCGTTAGTTTCATCGTAATCGTGCGTGATGATTGATATTTGCGGGAGAATGATATTTAAATGTATTGTCACAATTACATGTTATAATACTCAGATATATATTTAAAAATATCAAAGAGGACATAAACTATTTCAATAGTATAAGTGAAAATCATAAATAACAGTTACTTATTTTTCAATAACTAAATAATTCAAATATTTGTTCGGGGACTGCACGATCCGTAATTGCAAGGACGGGAGAAAACCAACAGTTCAAATTGACTATCAAAATCGAAGCGAACCTGCTGCTAACCATATTTTTCGATTAGATATTCTATATTTCATTTTATTTGAGTAGGTTAACCAATACTGGATCGATTTCAGACCGTACACAAATAAATATGTATAAAAACTAGAAACAAAAATCAATTTGTTTTTTAGTACATAACGAGTATATATAAATATTTGCAATTTTCAATAAATCACTGTATTTTGTGTACCTACTTATACACTGTGCGTTCTAAATAATTAAAGTATGTAAGTATTATCAATTAAAAAAAAAAACAATAATAATTTAATTCATACATAATCATAATATTATTCAATTTATATTAAAATTAGATGAATTAGTAAATTGATTAGTATTTTACATTCACTGTAAGTTCAACACAAGTGTTTCAAAAAATCATAACTTAATTTTTAAAATAATTTGTTAAAATTTATTTTTTTGCTATGAGAAAAAAATGTTGATGATGTAAGTAATTTTTTGAAAAATGTATAATAAAATAAATCAATACAAAACGATAAAAAAAAAACCGAGATTTTTACTCTGTGTCTCAACTTTTAATATCGATTGTAAAGGTAATATAAAATAAATTGATTTGTATGTTTATGATTTCCGTTCGAATATGTTTAAAATTTTAGGATGTTAAAACTTACTGTTACATTTAGTCGTAATATCAATATTTGTTTTAGAATATTTAGTAGTTATACTTATACATAAATAAATCAGATTAAAATAGACTATAGTTGTTGTTTTTTTAATGTTTAGGTCTGCAAAAAGCAGTGTATACGATATATGGCTGATGTTATATTTTATCTCTGTTATTATCCGTCATCGGTGCTCGATGGAAATGATGTTAGGTCGAGTATAACACGTCTTGTACTTGCAGTGTGTTTTACGATTTTCTCGAAAAATGATTAAACGTATTGTTACGTAATGTTTGAACGGTTATTTAATATATTCAAGTAAAAACCTTTGCGGAACGATTTTATACTCTAAAAAAAATATGGAAAGAAAAAGCAATATCACCGTAAAAATCACATACTACATGAATATTTATATATATATAGTCCACCATGGACGGTATGATTATATTTTACGTCAACATATTGCCCGGTATACAAGTCCACGCACAAATAAACGTATATCGCATATTTAAACTCGGACGTCAAAGTATATCTGTTGCCATATTGATTACGCACACACATACATTGTTCGTTACGGTCGGACAGTCCGGTCGTTATATTCCGAAATCTATAATATGTTAATGTTATTCCCGTTTCCCCGTGTAAACGTTTCAAATATTTCTACTTTATGCGATTCAGTAAAATTAACAAAAACATTTGTCCACCGGGTTAGGTTCCCGAATCGGATCACAGATCACGGTAACACCGTGTGCATTGGACTCTCTGCGTGTACACGTGTATTAAATACCGTCCGTGTCGAGTCGAGGCGTCGGTAAATTCGACGTGCCGCGGATTTCACTTTTACGTCGTTTATAACCGGTTTGATTATTTTTTTTTTAATTTTTGCGCGTGTAAATCAATTCGTTGTTTTTTTTTTTTACATTTTTTACATTTTTTTGTCTAACAAAAATGTTTTCATTCGACGGGTAAACGCATACGTTTTTCTTCGTACGATTTTTCACACTCCACCTCCAAATTTAGTCATAAACTGAATAAACAATAACCCAGGTCGTCCCGGACACCGGATTATTAATCACCGGATAATTCGACACGAGGACTCATTTAAAGGTCACTGTTATAGTTTTTTTCTTCTTTTTTTTTAATATCACGAAGTTTCATATATAAAAAAAAAAAAAACATTTAATATTCAACGACGACGTCCGTTCAAAGTGAAAAATCGTCAGGAATACAATTAATAAGTATTGACGTTAAAATAACCTCCATAATTTATCAAAGTGTTTTCTATAATTATTAATAAAAAATATTTTTTTGAATTTTGACCCGCCGTACATTCAGTAAGGTATTGTAACCTGAAATGCGAACGGTTTTTGCGCATTTTCATTTATTTATTCGATTAGTTACGACAAAACTGTTATTGTGCTATGTTATTTTGATGCCGTCGCTACGCGTCGCAAACATTTAAAAACTCGTTCACTTTGTCGTGAAACTTTCACGTAGGAAAAGAAATGCATAACATGCACAACAGTTTGTGATTGTTCACGCTCTATGTGTATTCTAGTTACTATCTAAAAAATATAAGATGCGCGAAAATCACGCGTAAGCTTAAAAAGTTTCGTTGTGAGAAATCGAGTTTTACGCAGTAATGTTATTTCGCCTAAGCACTTCGTGATTTTTGTGTTTTGTGCGCGAGCCAAGCATACGCTTACTTTTAAGTACACCGTTTTGGTAGTACGGAACGGGATATTTCTCTAATACACGTGTTTTTATTTGGTTTGAGAGTTCTCTTATTAATATGATAGTATTTTTGATCGTATTTATCCATTTAGATTTCTCCATATATACATATAAGGCGTGCAGTTGGTCGTAACAACTAAAAATTGTCTATAGAATTATGTCGGTTGATTTCGAGTTGAAATGAATTTATTTTGAAAAAATTCAATTCTAAATTTCTAAAGTGCTTATTATATTTTTAACTTTTCTTTTTCTAAATGTTATATGCTCGTTTATTTTAAACATGAAATTTCATTGATTTACATATATATAATATATAGCATTGCGTGATTAATATTTGGATTATGAGTATCAACCTATGATAACACAAAGAGAAAACTATTTTTTAATAAGCTATTTTGTAGTTCGTATTATCTTTGAATAACGAGCGGCCAGTGATCTAAAAATTAATTAATATTCTGAAGTTATAAATAAAATAATTAAAAAAAGTATGCTCGAAGAATAGAGTGTTAATTGTATATGCTCCACGGGAAGTTTAGATCCGGCTTCTACAATCCCATTTCTGTACGCTATCCGTACATTTTTAATTATTTACTTTGAAATTGAATATGACTTACAGTTAATTCGAATCAACTTTAAAACACCGACGTGAGTTCGTATTCGAACAATACGTTCGAATCCAATAAATTGCTCGGGCATGCAATATTTTACGAGCGCAATGTGATAGAAACCATTTAATCGATTACGTTTTTTATCTACGTTACGTACTAAAACGATATTGCGATATTATTTAAAACAATACGTCACACATTTCGTTGAACGTGTTTGATTTTTATCACAGTCGTTTTAAGCGATCGAGTTCGAAATTGACACGAATAGAAGCATCGTAGGTATAAATAGTACAATAATATTATAACGAGGGTATAGTACGAATATAGTAAGAAATTCGGACGTTGTGTAAAACGCCAAAACGGTAATAATTTTTTTCTTTTTTGTAAAAGATATTTTTAAATTAAAAACAAAACACATCTTATACCGTTCACCTATTTCCACGCTCTACCCACGATGACGTCGTAACAATGTTACCAGATAGATATTTTGACAAATCCATTCACAAAAAATAAAATAACAAGTGTATAAAACGCGTGCGTATATAAGGCGAATATTACTTCAGCATTTAAAATTTAGTAGAAATAGAAAACAAATGTTACAGTTTTAACTATCACAGTATTGGACGAGTCTATTCGTACGTTATTTGAAAACATTTATTTTCTCAAATATGAAAAACGCAATGGTAACGTACGTACGTGTTATATTCGTAGAAAATGGCATCGTGATATAATGTGGACGGGACGTTTTTGTTTTGTTGTCGCGTTCAGTTTCTAAAACGAATACGATTTGCGGCGGCGTCTCCGGGCGTACGTTTCAAATGGTCGTCTTCAAAACGTGACGGCCGCGCCGTCATGGCGTTTGCAAATCATTTTCGAACCGACCGTAGCCAGTGATAACGATAACGTTCGATTCTTGGACGGCGGGGCAGACGGCTCGGCAACGACCGTGTTTCTGAACATAACACGTGTCGTGCACGGCGATAACAATCGCCGAAAAGCGGCGGCGGCGACGCCGTAACACTCACGGATTTCTTTTCCATCTTTTTGTTTTTCCTCCACGGGAACGAGAGGTTTTTCGTTTTCGTTTTTAATTTAGACGACTATCGCCGCGTCGGTTCGCGTCATCGTTTATGACAGATCACGTAGCCTCCGGACCGCAAGCGACCCGACCGACCGTTACTACGGACGTATCGACCACGTTATATATAAATGTGTGTTCACTATAAACGGTCGGTAAAAGAGAGCGGAGAGATATCATTTGGCCGGCAACGGCTCGGGAGGCGTTGAATAATTCAACGCGATCTCGCGCGCGCGCCAGTTCAACGGATGGAAATACGCGCACACGAGCGCTTAACAATATCGCTTTGGGCCGGGCGGGGACGAGCGCACGCACGCGCGGCTATGAATTTTCCATTTATAACGCCGTTTTCTTTTCGGCCGGCGGCGGGCGCGAGTAACATTTTATATACACGCACACTAGTATATACCAATGCCGCTTCCGAAATGCCCTCATCAATTAAACGCCATCGTAGTAGTCTGTGCGCGCGCGCGTTTGTATTAGAAACGACTTCTGACCGTCGTCGGGTTAATATTGAACGGGGAAAAAAAAAATAATAAAATAAAGGTACGAGCGTAGTTCTTATCTTCGAGCGCGTAACTCGCGCACGCCGAAGAAGTGCTTCGTTATTATCTCGGATAACCATCTCTTGTGGGGTACGTACGTTCCCCCGGCCATCCCGTAGTTTTTTATATGGATTCGTATGCCACTCGTTTAGCCGGAAAAACGATTCTCGTTCTCTAATCGGCCCGAATAGCCGACAGGTACGTTTTTGTTCGATTTACAGTTCTAACAGCTAGTTTGGTAGTCATTGATTTTTGTCTTAAACAGACAACGTAATATTCACAACAACGAAAAAGAAAAAATTTAATTATTATATTGAAAATACACGTATATATGACACAGCACAAAAAAATTATGAATATACATATGTACGCGCATATAAACAAATGTTTTTAGTACTTATATTTTAATGAATCGTTTTTAAACAAATTAAATCTTATTTCCTACAATAACCTCAAATCTATCGGGATCAATTAATTAGTCGATTAACAATATACGTATTCGTTATTTTTATTTTGATATTTAAATAATTCATAACGATCGTGAATTTTGTTGTAGTTCATCAGGCGAAATTGTTGTATTCTAAGTTCGGGTCACGTAGGGCTTAGTTGATAATATTACAAATTAAACGGACGAGGAACGGGCCACGTAGTTTATATATATACACATAATAGGGTTGAGTTTGCGACGGGTTTAGTCGATTTGCAATAGACTAATATGTTTAGGACAGCTCACAGTTTTAAGGGGTTTTGTATAGGCAATCTTAATCGTCATTGATGATAGGTCATTTATATTGGTACCAAATTGAAGAAGTGATATAAATACGATAGTAATGTCAAACGAAAATTGCTCTTGCAAAACATAGAAAGTATTGTTATTTTTTCATTCGAAATAAAAATTATGTCCCGTCTACGGTCATTTCAGCTGTACAGTCATGGAATACAAAATTATGTTTTTATGGACTATTTCCAAGGCGTGGCGTCCACTTAATGAGCAGAATGGAGGTTTAGGCTTTTTTTTTTAAAACTAATGTATGGACATTATGGAATTAAAAAAGTGGTCCACGCAGACCTCTGTTACGTACTATAAACAATGATTTTATCTGTGCATTATATTTTTTCGTATTCTTTGTAAAAAAAAAAAAAAAAAAGAAACATAAATAAATTTTAATGTAAATATTTATGTTGTTAGTTGGTTGGTTTCGTTGGAGCAATTACATGTAGAAGTTTTGTGTGATACAACGTTTTACCAACGAAAATTGAGTAACTGCGAAATAGACGTGAAAAACTTTTTCTACTTCACGTAATTTAATTATCGTTTGCAATTTATACATATATATATGTTGTAACGTTTACGAACGTGAGTGGAAATGGTATAAGGAAACTTTGTAATTAATAAAACACTTGATTTAATAATAGTTTGCGTTTTATTAATCAATACAATAGCGTATTATGTACCTGACAACTGCAAGTTGGAGTTTTCAGCAATATTTTGGACAACTGCCGGATATGGGTCGGGAAAATAACCATTGTGTATAAATAGGATAGGTTAGGTAGGTTTGTACTGTAAAAGGAATATGATGATTCAAATTGTTGAGAAATTGTATGTCTGCTATAAAATATACCAGTTCATCATATTGTATCACATTGTCTATTGCAAACAATGTAAAAGTAAACATTGAATAAATATTATTGATATTTTGATTTCACTGTTAAACTTAAATGTACGCATTTATTACGAGTGCACAAATAATAGTGCAAAATACTTGACATTTTTGTGCATAACGATTATATAATATATTTTGAACCTACTTATTTGCTTGATGTTATTGCGAAATAATACGATTTAAATTTACCGAAAAAAAACCATTACGAATTTTAATTTGGAAATATCTACGAGGAGTATTTACAAATTCGGTAGACCGTGTCGAATAAATCTTAATTAATAAAATAATTTTTTAAATTACATTAAATAATTATTCGTAGAAGCGTTTCCCGCCATTTGTGCTTATTTCGCAATTTCCCGTCTACATCTGTTGTTCGATAGTTCCGTTTCTTACTCGTCGCGAGTCGTTCGTGAATCCGTATGCGTACGTTCAAAACTAAATTCGGTAGTTTTATAAAATATCAACAACATTTTTCGTTTTACTATCCTTTTGTACTGACGACCGCAAATCGTAGTAGGAACATTTGTTAAATAAAATGTCGTAATACGCGTTTCCGAATTTTTTTTTCCATTTATTGTGCTTCGCGGATACGGCAAATATATAGAACAGATTCGGAATGAACTATCCACGATCACTCTGAACGAACAGCATTACGAGTTAAAAACGATATTATGGTATCGTCATATTTTTTCGTGAATATTGCTCGCGCTTGGCCATATTTTTTAAACCGACGTGTAGACATATAAATTATAATATTACGTGTTTTGGTATGTATACGGAAAACGCGAGAGTTATGTGATCGTTTCTGAATCGAAGTCTGTGGTACGTATGTTACTTCCATTCCCGATGTCCTCTAGTCTCCCTCGTAGGTGGACTTATGTCTTGTACGCTCTTTAGGTTTTATAAGTATATTCCGGTCGTGTCCGTCCGTCCTATTGATCCATCGTTATGGTCGCCAATATCGATATATTATATTATATAATATAAAATTGATGATATCAGTTATAAAATAATAATTTCGTTATATATTGTTTACAAAGACAACGGCGTAGACGGGAATTAGGTTAATGTACAAACTAAATGAAAAATAAGTATAGAACCCGGGAATTTATAGCACGCTATCAAAGTGGGCTTGTTTTTATGATAATCGTCAGGTTTACACATGTCTATGGTCAGTCATATATTGTCTGTGTGTTATATAATATTGTAATATAACAGGACAAACACAATGTCAAGCAACTTAATAAAGGACAACGAGAACGATGTATATTTTTACATCAGTGTTGTATGATTCAAAACAATTTAAAAACTATGGTACAATAGCAAGCGTGCGCATATTTAAGATTCAATTAAGGAGTGTTACCATACAACATCGTCTGACAACCGATCGACCTTCGTATGCACCAGCGAAAAAAAAAAAGAAACAAACGATAAAACACATTCACAACGTCGACACGGAGGAGCCGTGTTCCAATAGTGGGAGCTCGATGATGCAAGTTGTACAACGCTTGTTATTAGATAGTTCGCGAAATTTAGCAGTGGTCGTTTTATATAGTCAATACTGGTCATTCGTTTTGTATTTTCACGGTGATTTTCGGACGGACACGTATAACAAACAGGTACGTACTGCACGTGTAACACTGTAAGGGTATGTGTATAATAAGTTCAAAAAACCATAAAAACATCTATTGGATTAAAAAAAAAAATAATAACAATAAAGTAAATTACGAAACATAATCATCATGGGAACACTGTGTCGTCACACTATACTTTCATTTGTGCGTGTTAAATCTAAGCGTGTCGTTGCCGTTAAAAGCATTACGAAGAACAATAAAAATTTGCTCGAACAATAGTCACGCATCATCGTTTATCCGCTTAAACGTCCTGTAAACTGTGTATATATTTTGAATCATTATAAATAAATATATGTATGTATATATGTAAACGAAATTCACGAAATCATAATATATAATGTAATATATGTGTATAAAAGATAGTGTAGGTGTATCGTATATCACGATTAAATTAGTAATTTCGTTCGGAATAGTTATTTCGCAGCCGTGGAATAGGAACATTAGTTGTTCCAGAAATTAAAAACACATTTTCCTATTGTTCGTACCGATGAGAATAAGGGTCTGTTGTTTTTTTAAATTAAATTAGTAAGTGGTCCGTGCGTTTTTATTTTTAAATTTGTTTATAATAATCAGATGTGAAATTTTATTTTTAATGAAATTATTCGTTTTTGTTTTTTTAATCTAATATCAACGCAACACACTAATTTATCAATTATTTTATATTTACCAATTATCCATTAATTACACACTAATTTGAGCACCTTAATCTATTCTACCAAAACGTCAATGACTTAAAAAAAATCGCTCAAACCGTGAAAGTAAATTTGTAAATATATTTTTAAGAAGAAAAACTGTTTGATATAATTAATATAATTTTTATATTTATTCGATTTTATAATTTTATATTTATGTATATTAAATATAAATATATATATATATATTATGTCATCGTTGTGTCCGTCCGTCCTATGGATTCGTTGTTGTAGTTACCAGTATTAATTATAAAATAATTATTTAAATAAACAATTTTCAACTTTCAATTTATTATTAAAAGATTATTATCATGCCATCACAAACAAAATTATTTTTCATGGATTATAAGCAACTTATAATGAAATTGGTCAGCATTTTTAAAGGATCCACAAGCTTAATATAAATTGATATTTAGTGAATTTATTATTTTGCTTAAAGACAACAATTATTGTAGAATAATTGTCAACGGTGACCCTTAAAGTATTTATTTCTTTCTGTACATATGATATTCATTAGATAACTTGATAAACATTCATATTTGTTATCTATTTTAATTTATTTCCTATAGCTATATAAATTATAGGTTTAAATTTACCTAATGATATTATCGTTTTATATATAAATATTTGGACTTGTAATAAAATCTTCTTTGTCTCAAATTTATGAAACAAATAAGATCATAATGTATAAATTGTTGTATAAAAATATATAACAATTTATTTAACCACAAATCGCTGTTATGCAAATCTCTAGAGTCTAGAGCATTCTCTTTGTAGTGAAATCTTCCAACGAGTTAACTATACTAATCTAAAAATACTGCTTATATAATAAATTCAATAAGAAAGTCATTCTTATAATATACTATATATGCATTATTTATAGGTACTGATTAATAAATTTCTTAATAATTGAAAATATTTTTAATTTAAATTGTTATTTGTTTAAATGATTTTAATATTAATTATAAGTTTGGTAAAAAGTATTAATAAATTATGAGTTTTTCTGTGTAGTATTAAGATGAATATAATAATCATATAAAAAACAATAGCAGTTACTTTCAAAATTTTAATACACTGAAATTATCAATAGGGTGCATAGTGTGTACCACGTGAGATTTTACTAATTTAAAGTGGTAGGACAATGGAAACTCTATTATACTGTTATTCTAAATGAATAAATTCAAACGTAATAATTATTTAAGTTCATTAAAAAGTGAAAAAAAAAATTTCAGCACGATTATTAAAAATACTTATTATACAAGCTGAAATACGTTTGGAATGTCCTGTATACAGTCTAAAATAATGTGTATTAATTAAAATAAGGGAATCAAAGTGTCAACATTTCCAAATAAATAAAAGTTTCATTATGAAACATTTTCAAAACTAATTCTTTATTCAATCTTTCTAAATTTATTGAAACACATTTCTATAAGTGATATTATTTATCGTTAATAATACATTCAAATTGTTTGAAAAAAGCAATAAAACCGATTGGGATCTGAACTAAATTTTGGCCTCGACTGCTATCGACGACAAAGTACGCTATATACGCTATTTGTTCTATTTAGTACATATAAAACATTTTTTTCTGGTTTAGAAATTGAAATTAAAAACGTATAATGTTTTATTAATTAAAAAAAAAAAAAATAATAAAAACCCAAATTGATAACCGATAACAATATAATTATAAGCAGGTATTAATCACAATACTTCTTGAATGTATCTATTATATTATTTGGTAATACTATAATATTATATATGTATACATAAATGTGTAGTCAATAAGAAGGTCAAATATCCTGTGTGTAACTAAACAAACTTATATGTTAACTCACATAACATAGGGTTTAGTGATTTTAAAAAAGAATTAATTACTGTTAAAATTGTATTTTTGGCGCCAATTCAAAATATGTTTTCTAATTAGACAAAGTAGTTCATAAATAGATATTTTAGTTTTAAATATTTCCATTTTAAAAGACTAAATTCGTTGTATATTTGGCGGATATCCATTACAATTGTTCAAAAACTTAAAAGTCGGTAACTATAAGAGTTATGATTTATGTTGTGCCGGGTAACTTTATTTTTTGGCGTAAATATTAATAATAATAAAAATAAAACAACACAAAACATAAACAGAGTGTATGAATGATGGTTGATAGTGAGTACAAATTATGTATATTTAAATTTCTAACATGTTTTACTTTGAATAATATTTGTGTGGTTACTTTACATTAATCTTGTACATAGACATTGACAATTCCTACCGTATCAAAATTAAAATGTTTTTGTTGGCATATGTAGCAGACTATTTGGACATTTATTCTGTAATTTGTTTAACTTGATTAATGTGTCTTTATATTGTATTTTGTTAAACATTTCGAAGCAATATATAGACTTTTTTAATCGTCTCATATTTAAGTTTCAAGCTAGTAGATTCATGATTAAATTACGATACTATTCAATAAAAACTAAGTCTGAATATTTCAATGAATGAAAAATGATACGTAGCTGGTTTAAGTATAAGTATTTATTTTTCTATAGTGAAAATCGCAAGTATGATCTCTATTCTATAAAAGAATATAATTTGATTATAATATGATTTAGTACCAGAATAGTAAATATTTTCATCAGATATCGTTATTGTATTCATAGTTTAATGATGTTTTTTTTATTATTCTAATGCTGAGTTTTACAAAATATTGACATAAACTTAACAGTTCATCATAGTTTAATGAACTAATTATGGGAAGTCGTTGTTTGATGTTCATAGAACTGTTAAATATTAAACGAGTCATTAAAACTGTAATGAAATTAATAAAAGTTTGTGCAATCTGTCAGAAAACTATTATTAAAAAAATGTAATTGAAATTTAAGTGAACTCGATTCTAATTATCTACTTTGACTTGACCCTCGATGAATACATTTTTTATTATCAAAATACTATGTAATCTATTTTCTTGTTTTTTATTTTTTTAACAGAACAATATTTTCATTGATACTTGTCGTTTTAAAATTTCAATAATTAGTTGATGGTTATGACTTGTTCATTTTAGATGACGATTTCGGTTAAACGATTATCGTTTATAACGTATGTTTCATTGCGAAAAATATGTGTTTACAGTGGCATACTTATCAACTTTAATTTTGAATACTTGCATTTGTTACAAGTAAATATTAAGTACATTATTCTATAACCACGTGCCGAAAATGGGAAAACATAGCTTTAATGATTTTTAAAATTAATGTTGAGATTTTAAGTTATAATCTTCGGTGAACATTTTGTATTTCAATTTGTTAAAATAGGAGGCATATTTAGACTTAAAGTTTTGAAATGGAAGTTTTAATTAAATCAAGCTCTGCTCAGAACCGTTTGCATAATTTCATGATTGGTTTAAAATTTAAAATAATAAATTTCTATCACACTCGAGATCACACCCGTCGATTCAAATCATTGATACGCCCCACATTGACTGTATGCGATTTTTGTAAACACGCGGGTCTATCTGAATATATGTATATTTACCCAATAGAATACAACACAGAAACAAAAATAATACAACGCCCAGGAATAAATTACGCTTAGGGTTGTTATTTTTGTTACACACACTATTTTTTCTATGTGTACACGGTATTGAAGTTTAAATGAAATTCGTTTCGATAATATAAACAAAAGTAACTAGCGAGAAATTGTGGGAGTGTAATTGTATGAGTTATGATAGCTTACGTCGCTTATAAATTAACATAGTGTTAAGAACCATTCGTCTTTAAATGCTGAGACAGCATATTGCCGAAAGTCGTCATCAAACGAGAGAATGTGCGACGACTCCGTCAGCGGTTATAAAGAGTCATATGGTAATTGATTCGAACGACGTTAAAACATATTAATTATCATTGCGCTATCATTTATTCTTACTACTCTCGTTAATAAATACAGTTAATTATCATTGTTGAACGTGTTCTTTTCTTGTATTTGAGTTTCCTAAGTGTGTGAATCTATAATCTGACCGATCTTCGACACCCGGAATCAATCGATCGGAGATCGGTAACAGGTTATTGACCGGCAGAGCTCACAACAATCGCGTACTTAATTGTATCGGAATTTTAACAAAATAAAATAAAAAATGTTCGTTTTCGAATAAAAGAAGAGTTTTTACCGAGATTCGTTGTATTTATTGTACTTTTCTATTTATATCTTTAATACAGCTCATCACTTCTCTTTTTCTCTATCTCTCACACACACACACACATATATATATATACATACATATTTGTTGTTTTCTATATTGTACTTATATTTTTTTTAATAATTAAAAACAAATAAAAACTTTTTTTAGAACACTACAATAATACTATGTCTATTTTGACATGTTTATTAACTGCTGTCTTTTTAAATTTTATTAAAAAATTTAAGCCTTTAAAAATTATCCATTACAAACGAATAAACCTTGTTATTTTAGCAACATAATGATGAACGGCTGTCGAATGATAAATCACATCACATGTCCATAAAATGATTACTAACGTTTATTGCAACGGGTTACCTTACGAGTAGTTTACTACATGTGTGTGACATGATATTATTTACTGTAAAATATTGGTATTGTAACTCACGTGATGTTTTTACATTACTTTGATGAATCGCTTTAATTTCCTATTGAATTATAAAGTAACGAAATTCAGGGTAAAGTTTTAGTGATGTTTGTGGAAATAATAAACGAAAACAGACGACAGCTTACTACGTTTAACAAATGTACTTAAATGTTGACTAACGATTGAAGCGGTATAACATGCGTACAATCGATCAAACGCAGACCGTATGTGTACAAGAGACTACTAGTGGTAGTGGTAACGGGGACGGGGGGAGGGGATAAAATCTTCCCGAAAATTTTTATAGAAGAATTAATTTCTTATGAGGTTAGGAATAATATCGGAAAACTAAAATTAAACACCCCCCCCACCACCCTGAAATTCCGGTCTGAGTACGCCACTGGTGACTACAACAGTGATTGGAAATCACGATTTTCATAAACGACGTTACGATCGTTATTATAATTTTATGAAAATTGGGGACGGCGTTGAGTTGGTATTATTTTGAACGTCACCGACTCGTGCGGTTGATATTTTACGTTGTCGACTACACGTATTTCGATAATAATACGTATAGAACGCGGTCGTTTGGAAAACGGCAATAGTTTTCAAAAATTACAATAATAAATGCTTAAAGTTATAAAAAAAATTAAAGAAAAAATAAATATATATATATACGTACGAATGCTTCGAATTTGGCGGTTAACGACAATATGGAACGTAGCGTCACAGATCATCACGGAGTCAGGCCGGTCGGGTAAAATTTCACAAACATCTCGTATGGATATATATATTGTATAGTATTGGTGTCTAGCGCAGTGCGATCAACAGTACGATATATCTGATTGGCGCCACAGTTCTTAGTTTGAGGTTATATTGTATGTTTCATATAGTTTTTTTTTTTGTATGTCGAAAGAAATAAAAGTGAGCGTTGTCTTCGCGTATCTTTAAATTAATCGTTTTACAATAAGTTTTCTTACAGTAAATATTATGCGATTTCATTTTCACGGTACGTTGAGAAGTTCGCGGAATTTTTATTTGTAGAACAAAAAAACCCCCCCGTTTTTCTTATCAAACGAGAATGATCATTGGAACCGCGGAGCACCAGTGATTTATACTAGCGGCAGGTTCAATCGTTCACACTATATTAGTCTCGCGCGTGTCGTTATCGTGTGTCGGTGCGGAACAAAGTTTACGCGTTTCGGTGGAACGTTTGCAATTCGAACGGCCGTGCCGACGTTAAATATCGTTTGATGGTCGGAAAAACTGCAACAGTGACGCGAAGTTCGGAAGCGCTTAAGGAAACAGCCGTCGGCGATCGGCTGAAACGATTCAATAGAGCCACTGGATGACGGACAACGGTGGTCGACCACGTCAAACTAATGGACCGGTCGGTCGAGGAGAAACTCTAAAAACCGGCACGACGTGGCGAATACGAAACGAGAACGTAAAGCGTAGACCTCTAATTTCTTATCCGAGTTCGCGAGTCCGCGCGTCACCGACTCGAATCCCCCCCTCTCAGACGTTAATGGTCGTCATACCACGGTATCATACTCGCTCCGGGACGTAAACAAAAACGATGACGTTCATCGCCGACACGAAATCAGTATGACCACGGCTCGGGCACAAATATCACATGTTCGAAATAAATATTCCATCCGTTTTACGTTTATGATTGCACGTAGTCGATACGATAATATTGTACGTCGTGTGTACAGTAATTTATTTTCGCGAACGTTACTGTACCGATTACGTATCGCCCAATCAGAGCATCTAATTTCTCTTCGCAATAGATTTGGGCCGAGCGAGCCGTCCGTATTCGTATAGTCCCCGGTGGTCGTACGCTATCGGGGAGAATAAATCGTATTCAGTATGCGAAATGGAGCCGACCGTGACGTACGCGATTATCCGGCGAGTGTCACGACCGAATTTTATTTTATTTTCGCTTCCTGAGCAGTACCGCGGAACGAACATTTCGTTGATTTTTCACTTCGTACGCGTGGAACGCTAAATACTTCTGTGTTCATCATTCTTATAAATTTTTATTACTAGTGTTCCACAGAACTTCCGAAAACGAATAAATATTTATTGATTTGCACGGTTTTATCGTCTGACCAGTTTTTTTGTTTTTTGTCCTAATAAATTATAATTGACTATAACCCGAGATAATTATTACAACAATTATTCGACAAGTGCTGAGTGCGCCAGACAATACCATGCGCACATCGGTACCGAAACATGTTTCGAATGACGATAATTTTGATACACGACCTGTCTGAGACGCGGACTCGGATAAATAAAAATTTGACCGGCGGCGACCGCGCTCGGGGTATGTAAAACATTTCAAAAGACGATTTCGGAACGATTTCCACTCGTTCGGCGGGACCGAACGGATGGCCGGCCGCCGAGCTTTTCGAACGGTCGACGGATTATTTTGGCTCGTGGTCGAAACGACGACAACGAAAGAAACGACCACGGTCGAATAGGTCTTTTCGAACCCAAAAACACTCGGACTCGAGAAGGTTTCGGCGTGGTCCGTCGAGGACGTCAGAGTCAAAACGGGGGACGGGTTAGGTCGGCGACGTTACCGGGGCAGTGGGAAATCCGCCGGGTGCCCGAAGTTTGTCGAAGTCGGGGGAGGGGAATTAAAACGGACCGTTCGCAAAGGCCCGCGGCGTCGGCGAGGGGGGGGGGGCGGGGAGGTACCGGCGTGCAGGTAAGACGCGCGGACGTTACGGTTCATACCGCGCGGGCCGGCGTGGCGCGACGTCGGCGGACGAACAGGCGTCGCGCGCGCGTGTACACCTTTTGGTAACGGTCGCGAATCGATAGGGACCGAAGCGGCGTCGGTCGTCCGCGTGGCGGCGGCACCGGCGCCGGCCACCGTTCCTGGCGCGCGCCGGCCACCGAATTTCGGCGCGCACGCACACACGCGCACGCCGTGACGCGCGCGCACTTGCACCTACGTCGCCGTCGTGGTCGTCGTGTCGTTGCCGTTGCCGCCGAACGTCAGTAGTCCACCACGAGACGACGGCGGCGGCACGCATTCGTCTTGCATCACGCACGCACGCACGTCTTGTTCGGCTCTCCGAAATCGTCTGCTGCTATTGCACGAAAGTCCAAACACACACACTCACACACATACGCAGACACACACACACACACACACATACACACATACAGCGTCTACGTCACGTCTCGTATTGTTATTGTTATCATACGATCGTCTGTAGATAGATACGTCAGGCGGACGTGGGACGAAAGGAAAAGAATAAGAGAAAAACCGTTATCGAGACGAGACCGTGACGACGACGCGGACACCGGTAACACTTAATAATCGCAAGACGACGACGACCACGACCACGACGACCACGACGACCACGACGACGGCGGCGTAGGGCGGTTAGCCGATATCGGCGTGTCCGAGAGGGGGCCACTCGACGGGCCGTCCACACACGCATCCGACCGGCGCCGGACGCGCGCAGACAGACACGTGTCGTCGGCACGTTTCCCACGTAAGTCGTTTCCAAATATTCATACATGTATTTTTACCAACACGTCCGATCCAAAATAAAAATATAAATAAAAACAAAAATTATAATGTGTGTAGACGGTTTTCGTTCTTGCCAAGTTTACGACGGATCGGCGTTTTTCTCTCTCTCTCTCTCCGAGAACGAAATTATCTTTGGAACGTAGCGATGTAAAAAAAAAAAAAAAAAAAAAAAAAATGATGAAATTATTCCGTTTTGTTAAATTCGTATTAATCATCGTGTTGGTTTTTTTGTGTTTTTAGTTTGAATTCCGTTGAATCCATCACTGTCCCCGTCCACGCCATTTTTAGTGGATTGAACATCTGTAATTTTCCATTGGGTTTCCCTCGAAATTTGTTATATCGGGTTTCCGAATTACCTATTCCGTTTGTACGGTAACAGTGTACCTAACAATTGTAAACGTACGTTTTTTTTTTTTTTTTTTTTTAATATACATAATATGTATTTAATTTTTCGAGTGAAAAACGTTGATAATGGAAATGTGAAATTATTTTTTTTTAATCGTTATTGATAACGTTTTCGTATTAATTAAATATTTACGGTTCAATAGCAAATATTTTTATAACAAGAACGATTTTTCGCAAAATACGTGTGTATATTTTATATCAGTCGTGTTTGATAACGTTTTATTATGATTTGTAGGGAGTATTATTAGCTTAAAGTGTATCCCTATGCGGCGCTCCCATGCCAAAAAAAACAATTTTTGATAAATGTTAATTTTCACTGTTCAAGTAATATCAAATTATCAATTTTTTTATACAAATATCTTCTAGCATGAATTTATCATGATATCAAATATGATTAATGTAAGAGCACATTTCTCGTTTGTAACATTTTAATAAATTCGAGACATATAATATATATAGGTACCATCATGGAGTAATAAGTGTTTTCATAAAATGCAAATATTATTTAAATTATTGTCATTATGTATGTTATTTATATGGGTATATTTATTTAGTATACAAGGAATAATTATTTAACGCGTCAGGTTGTATTCGGAGCGGATGCTTCATTTTTTACATTGATTCGTAAATCGTCAATTGCGTGTAGCGATACTTCTAGCGCTACTTGACCTCTTTTCGAAGTTACGTGCTTCGTAAGTAAGGCTTCGTTTGATCGACGCTGTTAAGGCGATGAGTAGTTCGTGTTGCGTATATTCTTCATTGCCGCGTCTTTGCCTAAGTCTCATTCGGTTCCCCTCTCGTTATTTAATTCGACCACCTTTTTTTTTTAAATGAATCCTTATGAATAACAGCTTAGCTCATTGACGATTAGGTTTAATCGTATTATTACAATGTAACTTATAACAATGTAGATAAATTACGTCAACACGTTTAACCACTTTTCCGTGTCAAGAAAATGGCATGAGTACTTTTTGAGTCAATTAAAACATGAACGCATTAGAAAAAAATATTGGTGAAATTATAATTTTAAGTGATTTCAGTATCATATTATACTGTTGAAATCGACTATAACATTGAATTATGCAAGTAAAAATAGCAATAAAATAAAACTACTTTTCAAGAAAATCAATCAAACATGTGTACTGTCAGAGTATCTACATAGTTTTTGAACCAAAACTATTATTATTAAAAAGAAAATAATAATACGACTATTATATACATAAAACTATTTAGAAAATGTATCATCTAATTTTGTACGGGTTATAGACATTTTGAGTTTTGAATCGGTTTGGTTTCTGGTAAAAATAAAATTAGTCAATGTTTTGAAAATAATCAACGCATTATTGTAACTATATAGCGTATGTGAGTATTAAAATATTGTATCTTCTGTTTCATTTTCACTCAAATTCGTTCTATAAAATCATATTGGTTTACAATAACTGTTATGGACAAAAATTGTTACCAGTATTATAGTTATGTGCGAGGGAAATAATCAGTAGTCAGCTCATGACGCGGCTTCTGTTTATGCGAACGATTTTTACGAGTGAACAAACGCGTGTTTTATTCATTCGATTATATTAATAAACTGAATGTTGATTAACGTGAATTGTTTAGGCTTAGGCCCGACCGATGTTTTGTCCGTTTTTATGTGTTTGTAATTTCTTCGATAAGTCGATAAAAATAAATTAGTGAATTTGAAATTGAAATTTGCCTTTAGTGGTTTTCGTTATAGCGATTTTCCGAGTCGTTATGGTGAGGTACATTATGTACATTATAGTGTGTACGTAGATTACGAGGAGGGGTGGGGGTGTGAGGCGGAGATGGAGTTTTTTATGTACGAAATTTCCGGCGGATCCGGAAAAATCAAATTCCCCTCCTAGCCGAAGGACGTGTACGCCAGAGCTAAAAACCATTGTTTCCGGTGGTCTACTGTCGTGAAAACGTGATTTAAAAATGAACTTGATACACGCGGGTTCTCGTGTTATTGAATAAAAATGAAAATTGGACCATCATTTTAATCAAAAAATCCTATTGCTTTTTCAGAAGATATTTTTATTGGAAATGGTTGAGTCTTACCAGCGATCTAAATGCTTTGATAATGTAATAGAAAAATGTATTGAACACCGTGTGGGGTTTTATCATGCGCAAAGGAAACGGGACGATAAGAATGAGCAGATAGACGTAAATTATTATACAATGTTAAACAATTCGACACGCAGTCACTTCGTAAATAGTATTATTTCATAATAGTTGTTTATTATTTAGTAAGTCATTTGATTTATGTTAAAACTATTTTTCTGCCTTTACAGTACGAGTTTAATTGCTTTGGCAACTAAAAGTTGTTTTTGTTATCGAAATATACCGTCATAAAGAATGACTACACAATTAAGGGTAAAATATCAAAATGTATCTAAAAGATTACGTTAGGTTTGGTTAGTTCATAAATAAAGTTCATTTTTTAAATTTCTTTTACGACGGATGTCTTCAAAGTTATTGAAAAATGTCATGTTATCGTGCTCTAGTGGAGAATAAGGTCATAGAATACATATAACTAAATAGGAACTGTAAGTTAAATTACAAATGTTTATGTGAATAGATTTACCGTAGTAATGTTGATTTACCGTAGTAATGTTCAAATTAATTCGAAAAATGTAATATATTATTATAAACCTTTTTCTAGTTCTTCATACATATACATACTCACATTTTTTTTTTTTGTAAAATCATGTATAGTTGTGAAGATTATAAATATTATAACCTTTGTTTGAAGACACTTGGATGGAATGAAAAATAAATTCAATACAAAAACTATTGAAATGTTTTCATATTTAAAATTAAAGATTTGATTAAATTTTTAATAAAAATCGATATTTTTATACTTAAGCTACTATTATTATTTTTCGTTGATGTTTTTGTTTCGTTACATTGTCGCGCAACCTTGTACTATACGTAAAGTATATATCGATTTAGTTGTTTATTAGGGATGATATTAATAAAGACCCTTTGTCATTACCTTTCTTAAAATTTCGACGTCGGGAACATTAGCTCCTTTTATTCGTACACCGTCATACCTTAGAAACGTTATTGAACGTAATCATTAGAAAAACAAAAATGTTATCGATTCGTATAAAGAATTTACACGTTAGAAAAGTTATAACTAAATATAAACTGGAGTTATGGAAAATGAAGACCGCAGTAATGTTATATTTGTTAATGTTAAAAAATTATTTTTAATAATATTTAAAAAAGTATTTTGAATGAAACACAGAGAATTTATTTGATTAAAAAACTAAAGAACAACTTCATTTAATTAAGCTGTGAATTTTCTAAGAGTATTTCGTCAAGAGCTATCGTGCAAATTCTGTTATGTTTGAAAAACTTATCGTGTAATAGTTTATCTTATTGTTTTATTATTACTTGTTTGTTGCTTATCAGAAAAGCTGTATAGCGTTTATTGTATTGAAATGGCTAGTCGAAAAAAAAAAAATGTTTTTGCTCAGCTATCGGAGTTTAAAAGTATTGAGCAATAGAGACATTACGGATACTGCGGTTATGTTTTTATCCGGCCGGTTCTGCCGCGCCGCGGAACACTCGGAATATCGCAAATTGTGTATTTCGAACGAAGAACATTAAAATTATTGGCCGCCACAGCCCGCGGGGTTTCGCTAATGTCGGCGTAATTTCTAGCGTTTGTCCGGGCGAACGGCGTACAAGAAGCCGAACGATAAAACTTTGTCGGTCCGACCCCGTTGTCTTTGACAATGGGCCCGGCCGCGGCTTCGGAACGAGGCGCACGTTTCCCGGTATCGTTTGGTCGTACCGTGTCCGAAATCCAGCCGCGGCCAAATGGTGGACGGATAACGCGACCCTGCCAATGTCGTCTGGACTATTTATCGTGTTGTTATCGTCGAAACGTTTCAGGATGCGCTGCAGTTCGTGTAGGTCGATCGGATTGATCGTGTTCGCGAAAAACTGGTGTCCGTTTCATGACCAATATCGCAACATGATTTCAAAGATTCGTTAAAACATATAAAATTAAAACGAAAAAAAATTCTATAATTTCACATTTAATTAAATGCGTTTTAATTGAAGTACTGTACAATATATGAATACCTCGAATGAAATTAGATTACTTTTAAGTTCAAAACTAATAAATTACGCTTTTAATTAAATATTATATTTAATGTAAAAATGCATAAAGAACCAGCTGCTAATTTTTGTTTTTACTAGTAGCTTAACCAAATCATAAACTTTATAATACACGTGAACATTTAAAAACTTTTATCTTATTTTGTGTAAATTTCAAAGAATGCTGTGTGGACGAAAAATTATACTGAGATATGTACAGAAAAAGTTACTCGTCTGCAATAAAAAAAAATTAAAGTTTCGTTTGAAATTCACGTAAAAACGGAAAATAAATTAACTTGATTTATTTATAAACACAGCTTAAGTTAATGATTTTTCATAATATATATCTTTATAATTTCCCAAATTAAAAATTTGTATAAATAATTTATGTTGTACAATGCTTTTTTAATGATTAAATATACTCCATTAAGCACACACGTTCAAAAAGTTTAATAAATTATATATATATAGGATGTATTTATTGAAATTTCGTATAGTGATTGAAAACATTGCGATGAATGCAAGCAGTTTTATTTTGTCTTTTTTACACACATGATCATTTTATGGTAAACCAAACTTCACTCGGAGTCGTTTTTATAATGTAATGATTTATATTTGCATTAGAATTAAAAATAAATATAAAATACTGGTATAGGCTTATTTTATTAAGGCGAGTAAAAAGTGATATGATTTCCAGCATTTCACATCCTGTATTCCATGTTTAAAATAAAATATTTTTAACAATAATTCATAAGCAATAATTACTTTTAAACATTTGAATGTTATTGGAAACACTATATTTAATTTTTAATGTAGTTTAACAAACACTTTAATTTCTTCATTTTCAATATACATTTTTGTTTGTTTTTAGTTTAGTGTTGTTTTTAGATTTTTATTAGGCATGAATTATATATACTTTTTTGATGACAAAGGTAAATAATTGTATAGTTATCAGACAAAAATAATTTTTAATACAAAATTAAGAAATCATGAATATCTATCTATATTTTTTGTATGAAACTTTTGATTAAGTTATTTATGTAAATTAATTAATAATTAAAATAGAACTTGAGTTACAAAAAAATGTCTTAAGTAGTAATAATCCTGAATAATTGCTTCGTACTAATTAAATTAAAATATCATTAAACAACTGTATATGATAAATAAATTATTGCTATTTTAAATTAAATAAATTAACATTTTATATTCATTATGTTTATTTATGGTAGTTGGTATTTAATACATTTTTTTTTAGGTAATTTACGTAAGTTTACTAGAATGTTCATGTAAGTAACTATTTTTGAAATTATATAATTGTATTTTCTTTGATCTTTATTTTGTGCAAGAAAAAATTACATTCATTTTAAGAATTTAATTTCTACAAAGGTTTAGATATATATAGTAATAATACAATTTAATAGTGTCAGGAGCTACCTTATGCATGCTGTTATATTATAAAATGTATACATTATATATGCGTGTATGTAGCTTTTAACTGAATGCAAAAAGCAAGTTTAGAACATAATTCGTAATACTTTTTATATATAGCTTAAACTAATATCCTTTGATTTATTATTCAATACAACTTTTGATCATATTTTCATTTTACAAAAAATACAATATGTGTTCTCTCTATTTTTATATTTTTGTTTACTTAATATATAATAAATGCACTTTCTGAAATCACTTTAAGATATAAAAAATTTATTCTTTCAGTAAAGTATATTATGTAGTATAAGTTTAAAGTTTTTTATTGTTTTTAATATTAATAAATATATTGTTTATATACGTATATATATTTTACATGTAGCCATAGCCATAGTGTATTAGTGAAATACAAGTAATAGATGTTCATTTACGAATTGAAATTGTATACATATTAATGAAAATTAATGAATCATTTATGAAATAAAACGATTCATAATATGTCTATTACTTTTATTGAGGATATCATATATATATTTTAAATTAGAAAAGAAAGAAAACAATAGGTACTCAATGTAATCAATAAATGGTTTGGACTATTGTATATTTGTATGTACTCGTATATATTTATATGGTCAAAAAGAGAGAAAATTCCTGTAGTACTGGTTTGACGATTGTGATTGAAATCACCTAAAGCGATGGTTTACAATCTATCGTTTTGTTTCCTTGGGGGAAATGTTCATGTTGGTAAAACGACTATAGTTGTTGAGATAAATAGAATCCCATAGGACTAAATTCTGAGGCAAGTGAAGCAAACCAAAAACACAAAAGGTTTATTTCAGTATAATCTAGAATAGAGTATTATGTAAGAATATTAATGAATGAAAATATAAAAGATAAAAAGTGTATCCTATGAAATCTGTGTTTTTGTTTAACGCAAAACAATGTACAAGCGGAATTGACGGGATATTTGGTTGTTTGAAATGGATGGACTTTAATGATAGCTTTCAATTCATTTTTCAATGTTACTGATAGGTATATATTTTTTGTAATTAGAATAATTTAGAATTATTCGACCATTCCAATATTTTCGTTTCATTAAGCTTATAATAATACATAATAACAAATTGTCTACGAATTATTTACATTTTTTATTTTTAAAATTAATCCACAATATTATTTATTAACAAAATATACTTTAATAGAAAAATGTAATACATTATTATTTTGTAGGGTATGGATTTTATTAAATGTGTACAAGTCAAATTTATTTAATGGCACAAACACATATATTTATTGTAAAAGTGCTGTTGAAAATATCTCGTATGCTATGTTTATATGACCAGTAAACACATATTTTATTTTTATTATAAATAACTAGATTTATAGAATGTTAATACAAATAAATCAATGAAATAAACACGAACTTGTCGAGGAGCCAATCATTTCGTTAGTGTAGAATTTTGTTAATGGTCTTAAAATATCAAGTTCGTATTTGCTGTGCTTGTAACATAAATGTTATTACTTCCCTTAACAGCTCAGCGGCGGGCTTTATAGTTACGTCGCTGCTATCGCTGTCCCTTTCCGACGGTCATTATCGCATTCATCCTATAATTTCGTATCTTCCTGTAATTGTTTTCAATCTCTTATTGCTGTACGTCTCCATCTCGTTCGGGATAGAATGAAGTAACGTTATTACTTGTATTTATAGTAGACGTATTTAGATGTTACAATTTGATTATTGTTGTTAATATAAAATTATAATAATAAACAATACTATGATTATTTAAGGATATTTAAAACGACAATGTGATTTCGTGATAGGAATACATTCCAAAATAAGATACACGAAATGGATTTATTATATATTTAATTATAAGTCGAGTAGAATAAAAACATTTAATAAATCTAGAGTGTGGGTTGTTATCAAATAATAAGATATGTTATTTTCTCAAGTTATTGAAATAGTATTTTCGAAATATATAGCGCTTTGATTTTTAGAACTGTCTTTGAACCTAACATAAAAATACTTCGTCTTATTTTCTCTCTCTTTTCTAAACCTCTTATGTTGTACTGTGAGAGCAAACAACATCTGGTACCTTCCTCGTAACTTTTAACTTTTTCGAACAGAAACATTCGCTATATTGTACATAATGGATGTGTGATACACTTATGGATACTCTCTCTGACCCGTATTAACGATTTATATAGTGGTTGATAATGCTGCAAATGTAACACAAATAATTTTACAATACATGAGCGTATACTATTGTTATTATTGTTATCAATCATTTAAATAAACACGTTTAAATGGTTTGTTTTAGATTCATTGTGAAAACAGAATTCGGACAGACCGCTGACGGGTTTCAAGGTAATATAATATTTTTAAATCCTATTACTTGTATTTATGCACTCATATTAAAATTGGTACAAGCCAATGAACAGAAATGTATATTTGATTTTTAGTTAAGATTAGGAAAACGAATTGTGTACGATTTACAATTTTCCTTGACAAAGTATTTTACGACGACATTTGTTGGTTGTTTCATATTAACAATTTTGTTTTAAGGATGTCACTCATATTAGCACAACATGCTGTTTATAATCAAACTTAATTAAAAATACGCGTTCAATCGATATCAATGTTATCGAATCATTTACGTATAATGAGCTAAATATAATAGTAGTGAAAACGTGTATTTTTGAATATTGACGGTATTCTCAATTGTTAGGTGTAAACTAAGGTCGTTCGATAAAAATGTGTCAAGTGTTGACTAGTATATAGTGGAGGCAACACGATACGAGTTACAAAGAGGGTGGTGTTTAATATTTATAAACAGGTATACGGTGGTTGGCGGGAGAGAAAAAAATTACCTAGTCGTAATTAAATGGTGACGGCATTACAGGGATAGCGGTAATGACAGAAAGAAATGCAAATCGACCGTTATGTGGCGGCCATGACGATAATAATAAAACGAGTAGTGTAATAATGTTATTTACACTATTGTTATTGTTCCAAGCTATTCTTGCTATTATGTATTTTTTTTTTATCAACAGTTTAATTTTATTATGATTACTGTCAACTAAAAACTATTTTATACAAATACAGATAATTCAGTTATACTATTAATACGAGCAGATAGAAAAATCAATATATATATATATATATAAAATAACAGTCAATTAATTTATTTCTCTTATTGGCGTCCTTTAATCGTACATTGTAATATCGCAGGTATGTCTTATTTGTATTTTGATGATGCCCTAACGACGTGGTTACTTTATTAGTTTTTTTTTTAAGAAACTTGTGGGCGTTTTCTTATTTCCTTTTTTTTTGGGGGGGGGGGAGGGTGGGAAACGTATGGTGTAATGATTAATTGATTTTTATTGTGATCATATATAGAGGAAAAAAATACGTACCATTACAATTATGGTCTGATAAAATATGTACGTGAAATTAAATTTAATGATGTCGCGTAAAAGGTTTTAATGGGTGTATTTAGTTTTTAGACGGTTATTAGACATACATCGGCGTTCGGTTGAAAGTTATTTAACTGATAGTGTTTTATTTTTTTGGCTGGAAAACGTTTACGGATTTGCAATAAGTCTCACGCGTGAATTTTGTTAAAACAGTCACGTATGTTACGTCTGAAGGTAAAGAAAAAAAAATAGAAAGCGAAAATCGCTAGAAAACTGTAAGGAACCGAAAACGGAGTGCGTGAAAAAAACGTACTATATAGCAAAGCGATTTGTAAAGTCCGAAGATGCAAGATAACAGACTGATTTTCGACTTAACGGGGCGGCGGCCAATGTTCTTTCCTTCGATAGTCGATAGAACCTAATAATGAACACGAATCACATCGATCTCCCCCTTCCTGGCGAATGAGTAATGGGTTAGAATTTATCGTCGTCATGTTTACCCAGTCTTTCCGCAATAATATATTTATTTCGATCGACAATACATCTCAATGCGATCACCGAACAAATCGTTGCCAAGAAACTCCATTAAAATTTATGTCGACGGAAGAATGCGTATGATATTCGATTCATATTTTCATGACGGCTTACATTTGATAATGTTCAGTTGTTGAATTACGAAACATCAACATTTGATGTAAGACCTCAAACGTTTAATATTTCGTATTTAATTAAATATTTAAACAACAATTATCTTCGAGAAAGTCTAGTTTTGTATTTATTACGTTTAATATATCGTACGGGAACGTAAAGGGTATTTTACGGTATTAATTATAATTTTATATTGGTGCTTAGCGATGCATTAGAATAAAGTACAGTCATAACGCTTGCCCGACAATAATACGGAACATCGTATAACGAAACGTATTTAATCATTGTTTAATGAATTAACATATTTGATGAAATATTAAAAATGTAATAGCGAACGTTATATTCCATTTAAAAAATTTCCGGTCAAATTTCAGGCTTCCTTCTATTTCCTTTTCCAAGTTGATTTTAATGTTTGCCATGTTCCTTCAGAAGACTATTTTCAACAATTCACACACGACGGCATATAAAAACAATAAATTATTTCATTAAAATAAACTAATATAAATTTCGTGTCTACAGTTATTAATGTTCAGCCGTTTGGTTGTCGATTTCTTTTGCAAGTATCTTCAGGAACGTAATACATGTATACTATAGCGATAGTGAATACATATATGGTATATATATATATAGTGTTGAACGTACGCAAAGGGGCGCGAGTAATTTGTTCACTAAAAATACAATATATCACCAAAAATACACACGGAAATTGAACGTTATCACTCGGTGTCCACGAGTGAGCAATAAATTCCCAACAGTGAGAATGTTATCAGAAAATTGGACCAGGTTTTCCCTAGCGTTTCACGCACGTACCGGGGGTCGAGGATGAGGAGGCGTGCTCGTGGGTTTGGACGTGTGTAATGTACACCGTTTGAATATATGGCGAAACATTGTTGTGTACGAGGTGTAAAATTAGTAAAGTTTATCTGTATCCAACAGCCCCGTCTCTTTTTTTTTAACGGTGCCTCTTAGTGTCCCTTATTTCAATCGATTATTTTATTACTACGCGTACGTTGGAAAACACGCGTGCAAACATTCGTATACAATTTGTCAAAATATCAAATTTAACTTTTTTAAATCAAGTTTACCCGATAGTTAGAATTTTATAATAACAATCACACACAATATAAACGTTTAGATCGTATACATTCATTCGGATGCATACGATTTAAACGTTTGCGCACCTAAAGTTCACGACAAATCGTGAAGACGTAGTTTTATTTTTATAGAAACTTCTTTCAATTTTTATAATTGGGCAATTATAAATTCATTATAACGGTATACGACTGTTTATATGAATTTAAAATAACTGTAAATAACCGTTATATAATAAATATATGGATTATACTTTGTAATATAGTTATATATATTTATTTCTTAATGAAGATTAAAGCTTAAACATCTATATTTGTAGTCTTATTTATTTGCTTGCTATACACGTAATCTGCATCGAAATAAAGTATTATTAAATCGTTTCCATTTGTTGAAATCTTCAAAAGTCTAAAATGGCTTCAACTAATTCGAAAGCATTATTAAAAATATAGTAATTGCACAAGACGTTTATTCAACATGAAATTGTTTCCGAAATCTAGAATATCATTAATTTTCGTGGAATATTCGAATAATAATTCATTCATGTATTTCCTTTTTACACAAAAAATATCCATTAATTCACGCACGAATCTCGTTCCTTCTCTTTCTTCTGTCTAGCACAATATTTTACTAGAAGGACCGAGAAAACCGCCCATTTAAATAACTATACGCGAAGAAAACATAAGTCTAAAAAGTTGTCTCCCGGCTAATGTCAGAAGTTGGTTAAAACGGATAATAAATGTTTACGTACAACAAAAGTCGGGATACGCACGCATTTCACCCGTCAAAAAGTTTCAGGATTTTTATGCGGACACACAACATTCAAACTATTTTCGTTGCCGATTTCTATTTTTCGCTATTTTTTTAGCGTCTTGATAACGACATATTGTATTAATTTTATCTATAAAATTCAATTTGTTTTACTGGCATTTTTCTCTTTTGATGGTTAGATCAGTTAATTTGGTTAATTACGTAATTTGTGTTTTGATATTTTGTCGAGAAACTATTTACCGAATATTACGCGTTGTTAAATTATTTTCATCTCAGTATTTCGTCATAATACGCATTCACTATACATTTTAAATTTAATAATAAACGTTTGAAGTAAAATTGTCTTTAAATTTGTGGATCGCCATAATAAAAAGTTTGGTAATATTGTTTTAAATAATACTATGCATCTTTTATTCATAAAAACAATAAAATAAATAATATTCGCTGAATATTTTTACCATTGCCTGTTGATACTATTAATAATTTATTTTGCTTTATCGTTATATTTTGTGAAATTATATAATATGACGATGGAAGATCAAACCATATGTTACGGCGAATTGTATAGGCAATAAAGCACCGTGGAAGTGAATGTGCTAGGTTTTTTCATTTGGATATAATATGATATAAATAATATATTTTATTAAATATACTTACGTAGTGAATTTAATAAAATATAGTTGGTAGAAAAATAATAAATCTAATTGATATACGCTTTTAAAATATTATTGAAAATGCAAAAAAAAGTAGATTTTAAATATTTAACAATAAAATCATAATTGGCATATAAACTACTTTTGCTAGTTTTCTATAAATCCGATTTAATTGTTCTAACGGTTTTATATTTTTTATAAATATAATAATAATTTCAATGTTGATAAAGCAATTGATTTATCACCCATATTGCTACATTTAATTGAAACTTTTAATTTAACGAACGTTCCCGTAACAATTATTTTTATATACCATTCGATCACATGCGCAACATGCAGTAGTTATTATACCAGTTATTATAGTACATACATATATATATATACTATTTCCCGGTTTTCTCTCAAACTACATATATATATATATACAGTTATTTTTATAAAACGTAATTTTTGAAAACATTTTTTTTCATATCTCATTTGTCAAAGAGTTAAAAAAAAAACTCTGTAGTTCCGTTCAGTTGGGTTTAAGCCACCTATTCATCATTTGTATTCGTATTCATTTTTTCCAAACCACCTCTGTCTGGTAGCCTAACAATCGTAATATATATATATATTCAAACATTATTTTTATCTACTCGTCATTCAGTAATTTTTTTTTTAATTAATTAAAAGGAAAACTCACTTACACACACACACACACACACACACACACACACACACACACACACACACACACACACACACACCCACACTCATACACACACACACACACACACACACACACACACACTATACACACACACACATGCCTTATATATTAACAAGAATTCCGAACGAGATGATTAGTGTTAATAATGATAGTCGTTAAGTAATTAAAAGAGTAAACGAGTAATTTTGTGTCTATAATTCTATAGGAAAAAAAATAAAAACGGATAAAAATAGATAATGGGTTGGTGATGGGCACTCATCCGTCTCACTCAATTCAGTCAGAGCCAGTATTCTATTATTTATTGTTATTAACACTAATTTTAAAACGGAAAATAATTATGAGCATAGCTCGGTTTATTAAGCGTTCATGTTATGTTTTAATTTTAAGTATTCAGAAAAATAGTTTACGTTAAAAATTTTGTTTTAAAAAAAATGTATGAAACATATAGTAATGAATGCACTGCAATAAAGATATATTGGTATTGTCATTTAAATCATAATATTAAAAAATAGGTTTTGTATAGAATTAATTTACTAACGAGTAATGACTATATTGATATAACACGCGAATTTAAAACAGTTTAAAATAATTGTATCTCCATTGTAAATTGATAAGACAATATGTCTCTAGAGATCATTTATTAGGTTGACGATAGGAAATAAAGGCTGTCAAACGCATAAAGATTGATCGACGTTTACCTGTCCACGGGTTTTACATCCCTACGAGTTACGATTACACTTTCCATTGAGTTCTTCGTGATTTATTAGATTAAAAATAAAAAATAAGTTACACGCCGTATAAAGCTTTTAAAATGTAATACAATATGCACTTACGAAAATTCAATTATTTTTATTTTCAAGCATATTATATTGTAATAGTTAAATATTTCTTTTTTTAATGTAATATAGAAAAAATAACATAACTTTCTTATGCATAATTTAAATATTTTTTCATACTTGAACATGAAAGAAAAAAGTATCAACGTTAGATTGAGTTTTATTGTATTAAATATAAATATAAATATATATATATAATGTAACTTATTCTTTATTACTTGGTGTAATTAATTTAGCAATTAGTAGTGAAGTATTTCGTAAAATGATTTTTATGAGATTCTTTTTTAATAAGTATGAAGTTTAAACGAATTCGTGTGCTGAAGCCAGTAGCTTTTGTTCAGTGAACGACTGTTTTTGAAGTTGAGTAGGGAACGTAATTAAAGTAGTGTTCACAAGAAGAATAGAAAGTAAATTGACCCCGTGGCATATAGTAAATTCGAAATTTCAAATCAAGTTCCTTTTAAATATTATAAACGTATATCGTATCTAACAGGAATAAGTATAATAGTTTGTTGAAATAGGTTCTAGAAATAATGTAAGTTGTAAACAATAATAATGATATTCAGAAAATTAATAAAAAGATAGTCAAGCAATTAAATATTTGAAAAAAAACTATTAGTAATAACAGGTACCCGACATATTATAAAAAATAATTTTCGATGCCTGGGCGTTCCTTGTCATATCCAAAATCATTATTGCCGTGATCGCAGTGCACCACGATGAAAAACTAAAAATGATGGTTGTTCTTGCTTTCAATTTGTCGTAAAAGTACTTTTCATTAAGCTTCAAACTTTTTGTCCCCTGTATGATGAAATAAGTTTTCCAATGTGTACGTAAGTTTGAACAATATCAGTCGGAGTAGTAGCCGTCCAAAACTGTTATTTTTCATTCACTCATTTCTTCTGCTATTTTTATTAGACATGCAACGGAATTTATCAAGTTTGCAACATCTTTGGAGTTTAATGAATCGGTTTTGTTGAAAGTTTAATTGAAAAATTAAACTGAAAACCACAATATTTGAGTTTTTGGACATTAAAAATAATTATAATTCAATACCAGACAAGTACTTCTTATATAAGAAAAATTTCCCGGTTTTTTTTATTAAGAGAACGCTGGATCCTTATTTTATTAATCTTCCTGTCCAGAATTGTAAACTTAAAATAGTTGATAATAGTTTTCTTTCCAATTAAAAAAAAAAACGATTAACTTCATTGGTAATGATTAATTTATTAAATAACATGTATAAAAAAAAATCAATTAATTAGTTATCAAATATTCTTTTAGTATTTTTTTCAATATTGTTACAATGAATATTAATTGCAATTAAATATATTATAAGGAGATAAATTTATTTTTGTTTTATTACCTAATACTATGGGTATATTTTTCATTGTTCACATCTTTTTTAATTACATGCTTTTTAGATTTCATATTATTCATTAAAAGCATTTTACTTGAAAGATATTTTTTATTGAACATAATCATTGTTATTCAACATAATTATACTTAGGATATATTACATTTTTATACGAATAAATTATATTCATTTTGAAACTCAATAATATATAAGTTATCTTTTGTGTAATTACTGTATGATAACTATGATTTTATTTTCATAGTTTTAATATAGGAGTTTTTTTTGTAAAATAATAATAGCTATTAATAGATCTAAATAAATTATTATATTTGTTTAGAATTTATTTATATTGTTAGGTATACTGATAATACGTATTTCACAGTGCGCATTCTTATAATGTTTCATTATTTCTATGTGTTTGTATATATACGTATCTAAGTGGATGTAGAGTAGGAAATTTGAGTGGATGTCCCGTCATAGTTTATTTAAGAACAATCATCATTGAATTTTAAATAATCTATTCAGTATTTATATTTTCTCAGGCAAAAATAGCGAGCATTTTAAATTATCCAAATAAATACCTAATTTATATGTATATATATATATATATATATATATATATATATATATGTATATATATATTATTTTCTAATGGAATATCATGTATGTATTATATATAACTTTTAAAATACAGAAATTCTGAACAGCATATATATATATATATATGCTGTTACTATACTTATAGTATACTTATATATACTTACAGTTACAATGAAAAGTAATGATTTCGTTAATATTAATTGTGTTATTATTAACTTATAAATTATTTACTATTTTGAAAAAGAAATAATAAAATCTATTCATAAAATAAATCGATTTACATACGCGTAACATGTTTAGATCATTTTATTACGTAAAAAAATGGGTTTTACCAAATAAAAAGCAACACAAATTATAATTATAATTAATCAATAACTTTCTCGTTCCAACTCAAAAGCATTTTGGACTATGTTTACTGCTCAGAACTATGAACAAATTATCATTACTTTTTTATTACATATCCATAATATAATTAACAAATAATTATCAATAATGTTTAAATATAAAAACATTTATATAAAACATTAAATTTATTTTCATTCAATAAACAAATGATTGCTAAAGTTGGCGTGATTTTTTATAAAATCGCTAAGTTTGTTGAATTTATTTTGTGATTTCTTGTCCTACGCTGATATAAATGAAATTCTGAAAACTATATATTGTATTTATTTATATAATTTGGGTGAAAATATATTATATATAATTAAACGTGAAGTCTAATTTTTTTTTAATATGTAAAAGAAACAGTTTCCTCCCCATTTATATTTTTCTATTTTTATTCTTAAATTTATTATTATTTATTTATTTAAGTTTTTTAAATTATATTTATTAAAAATAATATTACATTATACATTTTCTTTTGAATTAAAATCGTCCAAATCGGTTAATTTCTCGCCCAAACGATTTATGACGTACTCAAGTTAATTTTGAGTCATTCGTTCAAATTAATTCTGCTCGCTGATATAACCGTATAGGCTAATTTATTGTAAGGACCTAGTCTTTGTGTTCAAATACTGTATGCATTTTGTGTATTATTGTCATGTCATCATTTTTTATTTTATTGTTAAAAAAAACTTTTTGTCAGTTTAAATGTTTGTACTAGTTTGCGATTAACGTTTATTCTTTTCATTACAATACCGATTTCGTTTCGAATCGATAATTTGTAATAATCTCACAACAAACCCGACGGTGAACGCGACCTTGTCTACTATTTTTATTCAAAACAATAAAACCGATAGCTTGTATAATATTAAGTGATGTTCATCAAATAAGGCGAAAGGGTGCACCAGAGTTAATTAAAAAGTTCGTTCGGAAAATAACGAGGTCATGCACATCTTTAGCCATAGGTACCGTGTTGGCAGAGGCTATTAAAAATAACGGTCGGAGTTTTAATGGTTGTTAAAAAAAAGAAAAAAAACGAGGGTGGAAGAGGGAGAGAGTGTAAGAGAAAAAAAAAGGATTTACTAGGACGGCCGTTCTACTCGTGAAAACCGTCCATTGGGATGTTACCTGACCAAAAAGGATTTCACCATAAGTCCGCATTAACAAGGTGGAGACTTACGAGTTCCGTGCAAAACCTAACCAATAAGTTGAACATTTTAATCGCTTTAAGCCGTGTCGGGTCGTTACATGAAGTTAGCATTGCATTTAAAGTAAAACTACTGGCTAAATACTTACGACAAGTAAACAATATATCCGTTTTATTTTTATCTATAAACAGTATCTGATTGATAATTGATATACAAATATTTTAATTAATAATTTTAATATCACAAAACACATAAATTTTTATTTTTATTATAATTATAATATTTGATTGATGTTTATTTTATATAAAAATTGATAAAAATAGACTACTCTAACACTAATAAAATTCTATACTTAAATGTAATATTAGTTTTACTTTTTGAGAACGCGTATTATAATTATTAATTATTGTTTAATAGTACAATTTCAAACGTGTGTGTTTTATATTTTACATTAATGTCACAACATAACTATAATACAGTTTAGTTAATTATATAATAGTTAGTTCTATAAGGGTAAACATGATTTAATATTTAAAATATTTTGTTTTCGATTGAATTTATGTTTTTCAACAATAGTACAAATGTGACTTATTAGGAATATATTTGACAGGCGTTAAGTTTATTTAATTCAAATGAATTACTTTAAAAACAAAATCAAGTAGAATTTCTTAAGAAATTTAAACAATAGAGAATTTTAGTTTACGTTCATTTTGTTTCATAATGAATTATATAACTTCTCGTGATATGAATATTTGGGTTATTGTACTAAATACTTATTTAGATATTTTCGTGCGTTACAAATCAAACACAATGTATATTATAACGGATTTCATTTCTACTATGAATGATTCATAATGTTGGATTCACTTTCTATTCAACGATAATAAGCAATTTTGATTGTATAAGACGTAAGAAACAATAAGTTATACCGCGTCGGCCTCGATATTAGCTTATGAGATCAATTTTCGATATTCAATTCTTATGAATAAATGAATGCATAATTTTAAAATAGATATACATTATACAGTATTGCATTTTTTTTCGTGTGTATAAATATTCAAATAGGAATATACCATGCTAGTTAAAATAAAAATGTTAACAATGAGTACGAGCGAGAGACTTATCGAAAGTGATTGATTCGATTGATATTTCGTTGGAAAATGTTCAAAGTTAAAAATCTCGTTATCTAATTTATCGCGAATAAATAACTCTATGAAAAGTATAGCCGTAAGATGGTAAAACTTGTCAATAGGTGAACGGCGATCAATCTTTATGCTTTTGAAACCATGTATGTAAATATATATATATATATTTTTTATATTTTATATTCTATCGCGTAAATTATAAACAATCTCTAAAGCGGTCCTCAAAATGTTTTGAGTCTTCGCCGTCTTATAAGTTTCCAATAACAATATTGCGGTATGTCTTATTATTTTGTGTATAACAGGGCACATACCGTTATTGTATTGTTTATGTGATATAACGCATACGATTGGTATTATTTTAAACGTACGTCTGTGTTTTATGTCGATGTTTGTCCGTCCGAACGAACGGCAGAGCAGCGATTACGACGAGACGCGGAAAAAACTGAACCGAAAAAACAAGTGTATAAATGTGCCGTGGTACCCTTTTTGTAAAATTATCCAACGCAAACCATACGGTAACGTTGGTTCGGTCGGGTGCGGACGGCTACAATGCACGAAACGCCGTGTTTTAAAATCGTTTGTTTGGACATCGGAGAGAACGTTGGACAGGTCATCGGATCCGTGTTCTTCACCGATCCGTACGCACGGAGACCGGAAAATGGACAACGGTCGTTCGGCTGATTGACGTTGAAAAGCGTTTTTTTTTTTTGTTGAAATTTTACTTTGATGCCGGACGAGACTGTTCGCGGGGTGGGTGGTTGGTAGAGTGAGGGAGAAGATCCCGACAACGGTCGAAACCGTTCCTTTCTGTTATCACGTACATCGTGGTAACAAACCGTCGCGGTATATAATACGCGTAACGCGGTTACGTTCGGTTGTTCCGACGCCCCCGTTCAAGTGACGGCAGAAGCCGTACGCGCGTCTCTACGACGAGAATACAACGACGGAAAATGGCTCGGCCGTCACCGTTTCCATTTTTTTTTCATCTTCTTCGACGTTGACGCTCCTCGACGCCCGGCGGGGTCGGTCTGATAGCGCCCGAACGAACACAATAAAAACGTCCGTACGCTTTGTACGCTCTTCAAATTTATTTTTCCCGTAAAGTCATCGAAAATCCGGACGTACTACTTGCGGCCGTAAATCAATCACTTTCTTGTTATTGTTGTTTTTCAAACGGGAAAACGCGCGCATATCGTAACCGCTATACGTTGTACGTGCGCTGCGTGTATGGTCGTGTTATTGTCATTATTATTATTATTATTATTTTTTAATAAGTTAGGTATCGCGCGCTTGTCGTGAACTCGTAACGATTCGTTATCGCCCGTCGACGTCGTCGGCGTTTTAATAACATAATTGCTAACGCGATTTCGCGTCTACACGGGTAGGGAGGAGTGAAAATTGACAAACAAATCATTTTTTATCAGGGATACGACCGCGATAACGACGCGCACCGCTGTCAGACAATTTTATTAATTTTATTAGATCGACGAAATCGGGTTTACCACGACGCGTTTAATATTCAAATGTCGTTTCAAAGTCGTTTAATATTATTTTCTGCGCGACGTTCGTCTAAATTCGGTTTTTCGAAATACTGCGTAGTTCGTAACGCACAGGTTTAGTCACGAGTTGTTACCACGAGCGCGGTAGGGTTAGTGCGGTTATACGTATTTTATCCGTCGTTTATAAACTTTAAACAATTATGATCAAATATGATGTTTTTATTGTTAGTAATTTTTTTGTTTTTTTTCAGTATTTATGTATTTGAAACTATGTTAAACTCGCGATTATCATTTTATTTGAATAAATTAATGCTATTAATATTTTATGAAGGAGCTAGATTTTCAAACTAACTTTGACACGATTGTCAGTATTGTTTTTAACATTACTTTAGCCTTTAACTAAACAAATTACTCATAACGTGTAATAATTAACGGCGACGTTTATTATTTAATAAATATAAATTTTAAACTCGTGTCTGTTTGTTTAGTTATATTTTTAATTTGATTTTGAATACTTGACATACCTACAGACACGCATAACTTGACTCAAATTACTTTTCCGAGTAAAAATCATATTACAAAAAAAAATAACAAAATTAATTTCCAAACGAACGGCATCGACAGCATTATATCCGTCCGGTCGATGCCATGCTGTACGTTTTGTATACACTAGGAAAAAAATAATAATTTTAATTATGACGTTTATTTGGAACCCTGTATGAAAAAAAAAACCGAAATTCCCCAAGTTCCGAACGCGGAATACCGTATATATATATATATGTGTGTGTGTGTGTACGTACGTATATCGTATCATAATAATAAATCCACGTTTTTCATGCTTATTATATTCGCAACCCTCGGTTTTAGTACGCGTCTTTCCTTTCTCGTTATGTTCGTTCGTTCTGTTCCAAAGGCCAATTATCCTCTGTCAAACCGTATCGCGCACGTCCGTGACGTCTGCGCGCATTGTACGCGCCGGGATCGAATACCGGAGGATCATGTGTCTAATTCGGTCGAACCGTCTTAAAACCCGACCTCGGGAATTCGGTCGTATTAATATTAGCAGCGGTAGCGGTATGCTGTGGTAGCGGTATACCGTGGTAACGGTATACTGTGGCACTTCGTAGAAGCCGTATGTCGCGGCGTATAATTGGGCTCAGTCTTTGACGGGTATCGCGCCGCGTCCTTTCCCCGCCGCCGCCGCCGCCGTTCGTCCGATCCGCGTATCTCGTCGAAACCGTCCGGCGCGGGGACGTCGCTAATTAAACTGGCCCCGCGCGTTCGCTCCAGACGGTCGGCACCTCGGTTACAACCGTCTTGAAACAAGTCGAACCGCGAACGCCGTACGTTTTGATTGGCCCGAACAAGCCGAGTGAAAAACGGCGAACGCGTTTTCCGCCGTTGCGGTTGTAGTTTGCGAGGAGCCGTCGAGTCCGTTTAATCAGCTAAGTGATGAAATCACGGGATTTTCACGCGCCGTTTCACAAAATTTTATTCCGTCGTCTCGCGTTCATCGTTAATTCCGCTCGTCACCATCATAAATAATGCATGCGCACGTAGAACATTCGTACGGTCGCCGAGTCGCCGTCGACAATCGTGCCGCGCGAACATGTTTTACGAACGACGGGGACAAACGTTTCGATCGTTCGGTTCGTATTCCGTGTCGGCCAACACGCGGCGAGAAAGTGTACACGCGTCGCGTGCGCGTACAAGACGAAAGGCGGAATGGTTCGGATCGGTCTGCCGCCGTGTGTAAGAAAAATTCGCCCCAAAAAGCCGAAGAAGCGATCCGGACGGCCGCGTTTCGCTTCACGCGTTCGTTTTACGCCATTTCGTACGTATTATATATATATTTACCGTTCTCGGCATCGTTCGCGTCGTAGTGTTATAACGACGCGCGGCCGACGTGAAATCCGTTTACCCGGTCAAACCATAAACGCGGTATGTCGCACGCGCGCGACATTCGATTACTGGTGGTGCGCGTGCGCGTGTGTCTAACGGGCAACGAGAACAATATAATTAGCGGCCGGTACGTTCGTGTGAACTCGCGACGTTTAATCTCGTCCGCCCGTTTATGACGTGTACACGAACACGGCCGTTGCTCTACACCAGTGACGGGCAAAGTACGGCCCGCGAAAGTATTTAATCCGGCCCGTCGAGGGTCCATCGACATGGATAGTATGTGACCCGTCATAATTACGTTTTGACGGTCGAGAAGTATACTGTAAATTCTGGCCCTCCTCTAGAATTCTTCTTTGTGGCCCCCCCCATTAAAAAAGTTTGCCCGCCACTTCTCTACACTATCGCCGCGTTTGTTTCCCGTCACCTCGTTCCAACATCGTGTCACAGGCGCGGGGCGATAAAACACGTTGGGTTTGTTCCCACTAAGAATATTTGAATAGTGCCGTTATAACCCCAAATACACGTACCTATTATGTGTATACGTATTAGATTTTACATGAAAAACTAAAAACAATATATTCTGTAGGTATGCATCATAAATTACAACGAACGGTGATAATACAAAATATCATAATTCACGACTGTTCGATTAATAAATATTGAATTATTTTCGACGCTAAAAATAATACTTTTTCAAATTTACAAATCTTTTTTTATATCTAAAATGTCTCTGGATTGAACATTATCAGATACGACTCTTTCGATATTTAAAATGGCAAGAGACGAAAATCTATCGTGGATCATAGTTGACTTTATCGATGTCTTAATTATTCGCATTGTGTAAAATGGCTTTTCACACGACGCTGAAGATATTGGGATGGTTAGCGAAAATTATTTACACTAAAAATATTATTGTCAAAATAATAACAATATATCAAAATAGGTGTAAACAATGTATCGATAAATTATCATAAGATACTTTTATAATTTAAAGAAACTTAAATTCCTGGGGGTCTAAAAAACACAATGAGCTCTCAAGCACCCCTCTCCCTAAATACACCTATGAATACCACACAACACTGTCGGGCGAATAATGACATTATCAATTCACTCGTTTGCTATTTTAACGTCTTCGAGGCTTGTTATTTTCGTTGTCCATATACGTGGAAACGGTAGAAATTGATTTTTAATTACGTTTTAATCGAAACCGTTTGCTCGGGACGATTGTTATAGTTCTAATTTGAGCGTAGACTTCGGGAATCTAAAAACCGATTAACGTACAATATTAATATGTGTTTCAAATGACGGGCGTTACATAAATTATACAAGTATTTTAGACATTTAAATCACATTTTATTATGTAAGAAACCAAAATCTATTAAATACGTCAGTATTGATATCGATTTATTTTCACAGGTAACAGTCAGGAAAAACTCGAGGAAAAACTCAAGAGTCAAGTTTACCTGAGGTAAGTGTTTATTATCATCAAATTGTAGAAGTTACCTAAAACAAAGGACATATACATGTTTAATCCAATGTAAAAAGTTCAAAAATCTCCTGAATATATGCTTAAAAATGATAAAACTTTAAAACGTTTTCGAAAGATCGAAAAATAAAAATTCTCATCTTAAGTTATATTTATGTACGAAATAATCGACTGGAGCACAACCCGTTAATGCTAACAATATCCGCTTACGTTACATTAAGTAGATTATATTTAATAATGAACAGTATATGCTTTTCGAAAATTCTCGTCGTTTGAACGGTACAAATTAGATAGATATTATTTATCATATATACATCAAATAGAATAAATCTCTTTCAATCGTATTAATACTCCGTCAAGTTATAAATCGTGCGTATGCGTTATAAAAACGATTTATTATATTAATTTTTTTTTTTTAAAAAAAAAAAGAGACGATTTATCTATATGAATGATATTTGAAACATTCGTATGCAATATGTGCAGGTGATTAATTTGTTTCTCTGAAAAGAAAAAAAAAGAATCGTAATCAATAGTAATAAAAATCAATATTATATATACATATTATTTTTTATCACCGATTATCACTGTTTCGATGGTGTCCGTCCGTGTTCGTTTTTTTTCTTCTGATACGATTCTGGACTACTATAAACTCGCCGGATGAAACGTCGCCGGAGACGGTTGCTAAATTTTTATTTATCTTCGGATATTCTTGCGGTCCGTGTGCGTGGCGAAAAAGTGGACCGTGAAATTTGTCGTTTTGGCGATAGGTAGGTTAGTAATTGACACGTTCGCCGAATAAAACGCGCCAGACGATTTCGAACGATTTTAGAACGGGTATCATTATATCTACATAAAATCGCGAACCGCACGGTCTCCGGCCGTTGAACGCGCGAAAAGTACAACGTTTTCGAACCCTCGAGGGAGTTCTGAAACTGAACACGTATTAAGGTAACCGGAGATTTTGTGGACGGTTAACTGCAAGTAGAGAAGTCTGCGCTGAGTATCGGCTTGCACAGTTTGTTTGGTTAGCATAACTTTTAACCCGTGATCTCGTTTTTACTTCGCATTTTCCGAGTCCGACTCGAATTCGATAAATTACAAAAACGATTCTGTTCAATAAAAAAAAACAAATCTCTCTCTCTACATATTTATGATGATAACGTATTTTTGTCGAAAACGAAAAATTATTGTCTGGGTATTTACAAACGTTTGAATTCTGACTTGTTCAGAGACACTATTTTTGGATATCGATTATGTCGGTAATTTATATTTGTTGTTTCGGAGAATCGTGCGTCTTCGACGGTACGACAATTCGTTTACAGAATATAATATAACTTCGTTGGCGAATAGTTTGAAAACAATTCACCAACGGACGTTTAAACGTTAACGAATTAAAACGGGGCCCGTCCGAATCGCGTGCGGACTGCTGGAAATCGAATTTATGGGGTACGGATCGAAAACCATATTTGCTCCCGGGGCCGGAGAGCCCCTGTGTAGGGGGGTGGTCGGGGGTTCAAAACACCGCGAATATTTTTAACAGTTTACAATAAATTGAATTTATCATACAAAATCATTAAGTCGGAGACCACGCTATTTATGCACGTCACATATTAACCCAGCGTTTAGACACAATTTTCTCGTACACAACACAAATCTAATAGTTTAATCTGGCAGTTGAAAATATATGATTCGGTTTTAACCCCCCCCCCCCCCAAGGGGTGCTGAAAACGGTGCTACGGCGACGACGTGATACCGCGGCGTATTCGTTATGAAAAACGTACGCGTGACCTTTTTCACGAGTGAAAACACACGTGACGGTCGTTCGGAACGCGACGACGTCGGTACGCGGGCGCGGCGCGCGTGAAATAACATATTCGGCGGAACGCGCGGAGCACCGAAAAATAAATCATTAAGCCGATCGTCGTTGCGCGGCCGACGGCGAGAGTGGCAAACGGTGTAAGTCTCTCTTACGACAATAATGATAATAATGGATTTCGAGAGTTTTTCTCGCCGCCGCCGCCGCCGCGTCACGTGTAGTAGTTTTTATTTCGGAGAGGCGGCGGCGACAATGACACATCACATTAGATGATGAATTTTCATACGCCGTTGTTTATGCCGCGGAAGCTGACGTTTTAATGGAATCGTTCAAGCAACGAACAAGCAACGCGTCCCCATAACCCCGTCCCGTCCCGCCGTCAACGGGCACACGAAACCTAACCTAACCATCTCCCGGACACGTTTTTCCTTTCGTCCGGTTATGTGTTCACGTTTGTCTAAGCGCGTTTTCCCGCCGCGGCCGCCGTCGATACGCAGACGTCCGTTCGAATATTGTTCGCGCGGACCGTCACCGCGGTTCGGGACACGGCGACACGACCGTAAACGCGGTTATGGCGAGCGTGCCGCTGTCGCCCACCCCGTCGTCGCGTATGGTTAATGTAAATACGGCTACGCGCGTTACGTCCCTCTCTCGAAACGTTCACTCCCGGTGCCTTTTTCCTTTCCGCGTTTTTCGTTTTGTTGTATTCCGTAAACAACGTCCGCCGTCTCCACCCGGAAAACCAATATCGCGCTCGTATTCGACGCGTTTTTATATTTTTTTTTTTGTCATACGTTCTTTTCGGAAATCGCTACATTTTTTTAATTTTTTTTTATTACGGGCGGCGAAGAAACGCACATTTCCAAACGACGCGCTTGTATTTCGTAATTTTGTGTTTTACGCCGTGGACCACGGATTTATTGGTAGTCACGCACGGCGAAAAACCGTTAGCGACCGCGAATGGACGAGAGTAATTGCATTTGTTTTCAATTTTCGATTGTTTCGCCCGGAAAACGTAACGAAACGTTTTTAACGGTGATTTCGTGATTTCGAATGTTTTATGCTTTTCGTGTTGAAAATTAATGTTCTAAACTAGAGTTTGCTCGGCGTATGCATTCGATAAATACGCTTTCGCGTAGTATACCAAACCGCGGTGAACGATTAATGAGCTGTATAAGAAGACGTACGATAAAAGTTTGAAATAGAACACGATTCAAACGGAGAACGATTTGTACAAGTTACGTGTACGTATATATCGCACGTACGGCAGTAAACCGCAATAACCGCGAGGTCGATCCAAAGCACTTTCCTACGAAATATCACAAAACTTTTAATGTACATACACGCGAATTTCACATTGGAGTAATTAAATTTAATTGGAGTACATTAAAAAAAAAAATAAACTAATCGTATTTATGGTATCAAATAAAAACGCGTGACGGTGAAACAGCGCGTCTACCGCCAAATTAATATGAACTTTATGACGCGGAACGCATTATTTCAACGCGATTACGCAAAATATTCGCAAGATGTTACCGCGATCCATGTGACATTAAAGTGTAGACGTGTTCGGTTCTCTTTTCGGACGAGTCGCGTATAATTCGAGTACACGTTATTATTTTGTTCGTCTCGTTCGGTTCGTACGCATTATTGTTGTTATTATTATTATATTTTCTTACGGATTATAGTCGTACAAAAGTATATTGGCGCGCGTAAAAAAACGATTCGTCGGCAGTTTCCCGTGTGTATAAAACGGACAATTCTGGCGATCTCGTTTTATCCCAGAGACCGCGACGGGATGTTAAACCATCAACTCACAAAAAACAAAAATAAAAAATCGATCCGAATAAATAAAATAATCGAACGTAGCGACTTGCAAACGGTGTATAACGTATTCGGCTGTGGGCGAACGAGACGCGTGCGTCGAACGCGCCTTGTAAAAAGGGTACACTCAAATGTATAAAACGGCCGCGCGGGTTCCCGCAATAATTCTAACGAACCGTAAATACGGTATTTGATATTTCTACGCCGTTTTTTTTCGTCATCCCGTCCGAGCACCGCGATGGTTAACGGTCGACGAAATTCCTACCAACGAATTTATCGATGTATTACACGCCGCACAAAAACCGCCTTTCCGTCGCGTTCGTCCAGAGGACAATAATATTATATACGACAGCCGCTGTAAATCATGTTCGGAATTTTCGATAAAATCGGGCTAGTTGTGTTGGTCAGTGGGGACCGAACGGTTTTTCGGTTTTTTCTCTTCTATCCCGTACAGTGTACAAAAATATCAGTCGTGTACGAGTTTCTTCTCTCTCTCTATATATATATATATATAAGTCTCTGATTTATTTATATTCGGTCGTATAACAGTCATGAGGGACATATGACAATTTTTAAACGACCATTTTTTTTACTCGATTGTTGTTTCGGTACTTATACAATATTTATACACGATTATCATTATTTTTTGTGTCACTGTACGAACATTCGTACAATCTGTCAATGATCAATGTAACTTATCAATTCGTAATTAGCATTTAATATTGAAATGATAATTTTTTAGACATATTGAAACTTTTTTGAAGAAAAAAAAATACCTTTATTAATACAATAATAATTTGCATCGTTGATATTTAGCAAACATAAGACTTTTGTGTTGAATTTGTACGCTTTATTGATTCTTACGTGGCATTGTAATTTGTTGCATTATGAAGTTTTATCGATCTCTACATTTTTACAAAGTAAATTATTTATTGAATAATTTAATTATATGACGTTCATAGTAGTTTCGTTAGATATGTTATCGATTTGTCTCCAACATTGTCATCGGTTATCAATATGAAAAAATAACTAACGAGTAATATTTATAAATTATTGATATTTTATTGAAAATTTTCATTTATTTTGAGTAATCGAGTAATGCATTTTTAAAAACATAACAAATCGTATATCAATACTATATATTAATACGCAAGACAGTAAAAAAGTCAAATGGAATTGAGCGTGTTCAATTTTTATTATTTATGAATAAATAGTACATGTCTAAAAATCGTGATAATAAAATTCTGTATTAAACGAGTGTTTGATATTTTTGTTTCTTAAAAATATATTACATATAAATCTTTGGTAGTGTGTTGTCAATTACATGTTCTGAACAATTTATCATTTTGTTCTCTACGTTTTGAAAATAATATAAGACAAAATGATCGATCGTAAATTATACTCCAAGTGTAAACATAATATTATTTACCAGTATATTTGTAAAGTTAAAGTAAAATAAAAAATAAATAAATAAAAAATAAGCGTAAAAACGACAAATTTATTGTTTCTATGAAATATAATCGTATAGCAATAAAATTGTGTAAACTGTACATTTTAGTAATGGAAACGTACATAATGATGAATACATTTTTAAAAAAGAATCTTAATACATTTTCGAAGAATTATTTTTATTATTTATGATATTTTTCGTTCTTACAGACCAATTATAATAATTCGTGTGCGTATCAAAAATATCAAAAAATAAAAAATAAATAAATAATAATAATAATAAATAAATAAAATGGGGAAAAAAACATTAACCGAAATCATAAAATTGTTTGAACAACATTAAATATATATATATATATATTGTTTTTAAATTACAACGTAATAAAATATTTTACGTTTTCACCCGAACCATTACATAACAGAAGTTCATAAAACTTCTTTACGTTCAACGCTAAATATTCGGCCGGAACTCAACATCGGGCTTTTAAGATGTGTGACGGAACGTAATCGCCGAGGTAAATACAGCGGTTAGCATCAGTAGTTTAGGCGAGGATTAGATTAAAGCGTTCGAGCACACCTCTCATTTTGTCTATTTTCGCGCGACGGACGATATCGCGAACGATCCTGTTTGCGGCGCGAGTTAAGATGTTTGTTTGTATTTCGATCGGTCGAGCGTGTACAGCGCGTAGCCGACAGTCGGCATACGTGCCGTCCGTCCGTCAGAAAAGTTCGTCGACACGTACGTTTGCGCGCGGGGCAGCGACGTTGTGTTTCGTTTCGGGAACAATCCGTTCTCCGACACGACGCGAACGGATTCGCGGTCGCCGTACGGTCACGTTGTTACCGTTAGTAATGCCGTCGGCCGTGTCGGGGAAAGAGAAAAAAACCGTCCCGCGCACCGAGATGTTTGTTTTGTCGTCGTCCGCTCAACAGTATCGCGAGTTTCGAACAAACATTTTACACCACTCCCTCTATCGTCCGTCGCGACCGCCGCCGGCGCCATAACCACCGTCAACGTCACGACGACAATCAGTCATATTGCCGCCGTAATATTATTGCTTTTCCGCGCTGTCGTCGTCGTCGTCGTCGTCGTACGAAGCTCGGAAGGAAAAAAATAATAAATAAATAAATAAAAAAAAAATACTGCCATGTTTGCCGAAATGCGTGCGCGTTATTAAATCAATACGCGGTGTACGGGCGGCGAGAGAGCAGCAGGAGGATTTCGCATTTTGCATCCGAACGGAAAAATCGGAATAGACAACACTGATCCAACGAAAACCTAACACGCATAAATCAGCGTTCGTAAATCCCGACGGCGGCGGCGCCAATAAAACGGAAAATAAAAATGATTCGTAATTTTTTTACGATGCGGTTACTTTTCGTATGTGTACACCGTAATACGCGTATATTTATAGTCGCCCGAAATTCACGTTCCGAACGAATCTCGTTCTGCGACGAGAGAAATCGACATTTCACAACGGGTGTGACGGAAGAGAATAGAAAAACACCTCGTAGACGCCTTTTTTTATACTTATAATTTTGTCAGTCGTCTTACGATCAGCATCCTCCCACTCCCCTCCCATGCTGATGTTTTCGCTCTTATTTGGTGTTTCGTCGTCGGTTTTTAAATGTTGCGATTTGGCGAACAAGTGCGGACAAAACGTGGACTTTTCTCGTCGAGGTGCACTTTTCAAAACCAAATATTATCATTGTATTTATATAATTATTGGTGTCCATTTCTGAGTATGATTAACGACATTGTCAACTGGTATTTTACATTACTTTATTTCGGTAGTAAATAACATGGTCAGATTTCGTTTCGAAACGATGAAACGATATAACGCTAGTTGTACAGTATTATGTATTTTTTAATCAATTAATGTTATATTATTCATTTGAAATCGAATTTCCGATTATCGTTATTTACAAGTATTGTGTTTTTGCGAAACGTACGTACAATAAATACCGACTTCAGAGTGCTGAATTTAATTAGTCCGGCTGGACCGTGATTAAGATTTGCATATGTTATTATGTGTACCGAGTAATTTGATTGTTTTAACGTTTATATCGGCAAATTATATGCATAATGCTTGTTACGATTTCGATTTAATCATCGTAATGCACAAATGAGTTGTGATGAACGTATTGTAGTGATATTTTACAAACATTTTTTTTTCATGTTTTCAATTTTCTCGTTAAATAATGTAATTTATCAACATAATAATTTTTGGTATTATATGATGAAAATGATGGAATTTAAATTTATTTAACAATATGTATTATTACATTGTTCTCCCAAAAATTATACGCTGCTTGGAACAATTAATTGATAATTAAAAAAAAAAATTTAATTTAACAACGAATCTGATACCGAAAATGATTTTTTTCGATTAAAAATCTCAATAATATCACAAATATTATGATGTTTAACGTTATATAATTTTCAAAATTAATTACAATCCATCATTGTTTAAAATTATTTTACATTCAAAGAAAACTATTTGCATTGGGTTTCTTACTATTGTTGATTGATTTCCGTGTCCTTTTTCTTTCCCTGCAAACACTTCATAAAATAGAACGAAAAAATGATTCGCATTTCACAAAAGTTATTGTAGACTGTACAATATTTTTATAAATTATGTAACGTGCTCGTCCCTTTTTTAAATTCGGGAAAACTGAATTCTCACGAAACAATAAATTAAAAATACATTTATACGGTACATATTGTATTAAATGTATTTAATTACATTTCGTTTTTATTATTTGGGAGTAAACAGATATATTTATGATTTTCGAAATACGGTTAGATGTTTGTGACCTTATCGAACAGCGTATTATGAAATTATTTACATTTATATATTTTTTAGTGTGTAATCCATCACGAGACAATGTTCTTGATATGTTTGTATAGAATATGATTTATTATACTCGTTTATTTTAACATAATTTGCATTTATAAATAAGATAATTTCGTGTTATAATTTCGTTTAACCATTTTTTTTTGTACTGTTTCATTTTTTCAGTCGAAAACCACTCGTATTCAAATCGATTTTGTTATGCAATCGTTTCGAACGATATCGTTGGATGACTATAATTGTACTTTACACAAAAACGCGCGTTATAATATTTAAATTAATCCGAAACGAACTTCCATTTTATCGATAATTTAATGATTAATTTTGTAAAAAAAAAAACGTAAAACGGACGTTGTGCACGTTATACCGCGCGTGCTTGTAAGACTCGTTCGGGTGAAGGACGCCGACCGTTAAACGCCGTCACTAGACACTATATTACGTCGCGCGCGTTGTCTATTGACGTGCGTGGGCATTTGTAAGGGAACTTTTTTCGTCCAGTGACATTTTATAAATCACGCGTTTGGCCTCGCAATCAATTATGGCCGTGCCAAACATGCGGGAGAACGTCCTCGTCTCTCGTCCCCACAGTGTACCTGGCACCACGATACCCTTTTTTATTACCGACACGCACACGCGCGTATCAATGACTTAAGTCAGTCATCGCCGCCGTATCATTCAACTCGCGGACCGTATAATATATACTGTAGTTGCTGACACTACTGTTGTTTGTTTAGAGAATATGTGTTTGCCCGTAAACATATCGTTTTGCCGGCATAATATGAGCAATGAGGTATCTTTTTTTTTTCTAATAACAGTCATCAACGTATTATTATTATTATTAATGTCGTCGTCGTCGGCGGTGTTTTATCACGAGATAATGTCGAACGTCACCGAAACTCGGCGCAACGTGTAGGCAATTCGGGTACGCGGACGCGCGGGAGACGATGAAGCCGCGTTGGCAGAAATTTGATATACACGTACATACGTAACACTCGTAAATACTATTAACTTGCGCTGTTTTTCTGTCGTCTAATCAACCATTATTCGTTTTACTCGTGTTTTCTTGTCAATTTAATATTAACAGAATGATTCACTAGTAAAATACGAATCGAAATGTATATGTATACCCGTATATTTGAACTAAGGCTGACCATAATTAATTTTTTTTAAATAATTTTTTGGAACTCGCCTAAACAATTAAAATACGATTAAATGGAATTAAACTTTTACGTTCGGTATTTTTTGAAATGTTATCTGTGAGTATAAACGATAAGATGTAAATTATTATTTTAATTTTCACAATAAGAACAATAGCCAATTCAATTCCTTTTGTCAAATAAATATTTTTATCATTCTTATTAAATATTTAGCTTTATAAAAAGTTGTATGAAAGTTGTTTTCGAACCGTAAAATATTCTGACAGATAAATTAATAATAAACTTTATTAAAAAAAAATTCTCGTATTTTTTATTTTTGTGTAGTTTTATTCCCAGCAAAGGATATTGGATATGAGAAAATAATCGTTTTATTTTTCTGTTATTTACAATTCGTTTTTTTCTTAACTAAAAATTATTTGCACATATAAATTAATTCATACATTTTGATAAATATTTTACATTGTGAAAATTGTCTTCAGTAAATGTATAAATTTACTGATCTATTTTTCTATGTATTAAAAGTGAACTCAAGAGAAAATCATGATTAGAAGATTAGTATAGTGTTAGTCACATAATATAATTTTTATTGTTATAAGTCAGACTATTCAGTTAGAATCAAATACACATATACCAGTACGAATGTTTTGAATATTTTTAGCTATTTGAAAAATTTTTTATTTGAAATTTGAAAGCATGAATTCGTCCAAGTTATTGCTGCCGCTAGCATAATACATTTTTATTTTAAATGTCCTGCTTGAGTCGAATAAGATTATTTTCTTTGTTGAATCTGGTTTACTGATTTACACAAACACGCACACGAACACATAACATAATGTATATTGGATACTCAAAATAATATTTAAATATACATTATGTCACTGGAATTGGTTTATTTACATTGGTACATTATAATAAAATAGGTATATAACAAAGTGTGGTTTTTCTTTCCATTGCAATGTATATTTATTTTCATTCAAGAAATTCAAACTAATACTATTCAAATACATATTGTATTCATCAGCGTATACTCGCGCACATAGTATACCGGCGTTATATTACTTTGTTACAAATCCCTCACTATATATTTACAATTCCGAATTTTCCCTATCAAATTGAATTTAAAAAAGTACTGCATAAACACGGTAGTTTGTTGTTTGTTTTTTTAATATGTCTACTATAATTATATTTTTATGGCGAAAAACAAAATAACGATTTTCCGGAAAATTGCGTATGAGCAATATCGTCGATATAATATATCGTCGATTTATATTAAAAACAATATGCTATAGCTATAAACATGGTAATCGTGTGCATTCCGTAAAATACAAATTTTCCCCCTAACGCTGGACAATAATACAATTTGGAGTGGTGCGAGCGCGTTTGATGCAGGAAATGAAAACTATGGATGGCAAACGAATGACATACAGTTATCGAACACAGTCGGTACAGGGTGGTCGCGCATTTGATTTGTCGCGCAATGTTTCATCGCGAGAAGTGCTGTTAATGTTTCCGTTTTGTTTGGTGACGGTCGTTTTTTTTTTTTTTGGTTGTTATTCTAACGGCTAAATATCGACGACGCGATCACGGGGATAATATTTTAGCGGGTGAACAAAATAAAATGAGGTCGGGATGACTGTAAATATAACAAATCGACTACCGCTGACGATGTACGTAGTGATGACAACGGCATAGCGGTGGCGGTGTCCTTTACGGAACAATCCGATTATTTAATTAGCCTTTAGAACGAAGAAGAAGTGTTCATAATTCAATATTGACCGCAAGTTCTTTTGAACTCAGGTTTTATGTCAAAATCTTTAATGACGTTAGGTGACTATATATATGCAAAAGAATAGGAGATGCATTTTGATCTCACAACAAATTCACCGCCACAGCGTCACAAAAACTGTATACTCAACATTTTTTTTTTATTCTAACCATATAATTTGTTATATAATATAACGTGATATTATATATATATACGTAAAGTAGAAAAATATAATATTATCTTGAAAAAAATTATTACAACTTGTAATTTTAGATTATGTCGGGATAATAAAAACAGGTATAGGAGTGGGAATTAAATTCAGACTTTATAATTATACTGAATTCGTTTGGGTAATTTATATTCTTTCCAGCAGATGTTATTTAGGGTGTTGGACAAGGGAATATTGCCGTTCAGAAATTATTTTTACTCCTAATATATTATTATGATATACGAACAAGGAAAAAATATGACGTTTTTGATTTGGGAATAAATTAACAAAACACGGACGGCACAGCTAAATGTAATACATGTTATTTCACTTAAATATTTTGCTATCCAATACTGTAAACATATATTTTACTATAACCTAAGTAGCGAATATAAGTACTATTTAGGTTTTCAAGTTTTATTTTATGGACTAGATATATTTCAATTAAACATACTTTTATATGCTTTTCGCATATGCAATTTTTGGTTTGACGGAGTTAAAAAAAAATCAAATTTGAAATCATAACGTTAAGCGTTTTAAATTGCATAACATAAAATCGCTGGTATGTGGCGAATAATGTCATCATATGTCATTTTTTGTAGAAAATGTTGACAGCTTAACGTTTTTTAACGTACATTCTTATATAATGTAAGAGATTTTTAGTTTCTACAACTATATTTACTTCGATAGATTCCTGGAGTATATATTACATAGAAATACATATACGTCAGGCAATAAAATTATTAAAACCGCAGTCGTCAGATTCAAGTATTAAAATATTTATATGTAATTTTGTTGAAAATATGACTCGTCTCGTGCTGAAAATAATTAAAATGGTTTATTAATTATATTCACGTCTCTGTGCGGCGATTTCAGCGGACAGTTTCGATCGAACGCTCTTGAACGGAAAATTCAAAACGCACGAGACGAGAGTACATAAAATATGATCGTTAAAATTCCCCGTGTTTTTGCTAGCGCATAATAATATTGTTGGGAACGCCGGAAATACATATTACGAGTAGTCTATTCGCGGTCTCTACAACGACTGCATACACCGGAGTTATTTTCACGAAATACTATAACATCCGACGAATCGTAAGCCTGTGGAGGGGGGGGATAGAGGGAGGTAATCTTTAAGTCTTCATCGAGAGATTGGCCAATTCAGTTCCGTGTTTCGTTAAAGCTATTTTCTACTCTCACGCCAATATAATGTATTATGTTTTCTTATGCGAATGATTCTGTAATGTAAACTATAGATGTCATTTTATTGACAAATATGGTTTGTCGTTTTGAAACGGTGTAATATATCCCGTTTAAACGATGGATAGAAACGATGAAATGAGATGAAAAATATGGTTTCGATTTGCACGTTTATCTGTGAATTGTGCTTTCGATCGGGACACACGTACCACCACATTAGAATGTAACGCGCCGCTATATCGGAACGTAGAAAACGGTACACGATTTTCGCACGTTACCATGTTTTTATGATTGTTGTATCGAAACGCGCGTTACTGGCATTTTTAGATTTTTGATTATCAGAATAGCACGGGATCGAAATCTTAATCTTCCCGAATTGATTATCGTACACCTCCTCGATAAATGTCGCGTTATTTACTGTTGTGCTTACACGCCGCTGCTGCGGTAACAAACCGTGTATGTTTTGGGTGCTCGAGTTCAACGCCGGAGTCCTGCGCCTATTTATATCGGTATAATCGTCATCGATTACTCGCATATTGTACGCCTGCCACACGGCGTAACATATTGTACGATGGCGCGCGCGGTCGTCCGTTGGCGATTTCTCGCGTGTGCCCGAGACGGAACGCGGTAACGTGCGACGATGACTTATAAGGGGTCGTACGATTTCGGGGCGACCGTGGTTGTAAATCCTCGTACAGGTACACGGCCGCACATATATATATATATATGTATGCGCGCCGACGGGGTAGATAACGGATATAAGTCTACCAACCTCCTTTCCTACACATCCCTCGAGTGTTGTCGAACGTTGCATTATTTACGACTGTCGGGGTTTCGCGTATATTTGTGTACGTAAAACCAACTGCCGCCACCGCGCAGATAAGATTTTCGTCCATCTCGGCCCGATTCGCAATACGACGCACTCGTACGTACGAGCATTTAGGTGCCGACCCGCAGAGCGTTTTCGGTTAAGCCAAATTTTGTATTTGTTTGTCTCTTTTTTTTTTTGATTTTCGCGAATTATTAACGAGAAAATTGTTTTAAATTACGTTTTTGTAGTATACGTATACTATGTTATTTCTTTCGTTTTCCGACTTGTTAAAATGCCATTTGGTTTTTTACACGACGTACAATGACGCCAAAGACATTTTATTTTTCAGAATTTTCAACTTAATAAGTGTATAATTTATACATGTGTGTTATAAAATGTAGACGAATCTTTTCGTTTGATTACTTTGTAACAGTATAACGTACGAAAAACCGCAACAAATGGATAAAGAAATATTAACAAATATTTCCACTTATACCATGATTTTTTTTTTTACTTTAAGTAGTTATTAATTAAAAATTCTCGTATTATATGTACGAACATAAAGTTTTCAGATAAACGTTTTACTTTTGGCTATACCAAAATTGAAAATGTTTAAAGTTGTTTACAGTTCTCCATGGAAATTTAAAACGTCAATACTTTGAATGTTTTCCATACGTACAAAAATTAATGTTCAAAGAAATTTCAAATTATCAAAAATATTAAAGTATTGTAACATAGTTATTGAACCATTCTGTATACTTGAAAATGTTTTTTTCCTCGCTCACTCGCCGTTCCGCCTCCTTTTTCTACTTTGACATAATGTCGATTTTGACGGCACAATGATTCCGTGCATGTGGTTTCGTGTGAAATCCTTCGGAAAGATAAAACACATTTTAATGGTATTGGTGTTTTCTTGTCGTATTTCTTTTCGAGTTTTTTTTCTTTTTACTTTTCCAAAACTTTTCTCAAAATGCCTTATCGCGTTGTTCTGTATACGATATGTACGATATGTATGACGACAGCGACAAAACACGGTGCTCAAAACGACTAAGTCTGACAGTTCACATGTGTATCACACGATAACCTCTCAATATATCCTCTATAAATAACATTCTTAAAAAAAGAAAAGGTTTCTGGTGTTTTTAAAAATGTTATTCTTGCGTGTTGGTTCAGTTGACAAAAAAAAAAAAAAAAATTATTATAAACCAATTGGTCTTACACTGTTTTGCTTACGAATAGTTTCAATAACAATAATGGAACATTTAATAACATATTTCTATATTTCTAAATATTTCATATTTTTATTTTCGATCAATTTTGTTTGATTTTAATCATTTTTTTTCTAGTTCAACTGTAGAATATTGCTAAAATACTCAAAATTAATTTGTTTAAAGTAAACATTAAGTTATAATTATTTACAATTTCTTTTTTGTTACAAAATCATTAATTAATCATTTAATGATATTAAAGCTTAGAAACAATAATACTAATAATTTTTGATATTATTACTTGTCGTGACTAATTGTTTAATTACAAAGTTAATAATAAAAAAATTAAAAATTAAAAAAGAGAAGAATTGTTAATATATATATTAATACCTAGTGAATAATACGTACACAATGTTTAAGGAAACGTTTTATTATGAAACTATTACATTCCAAGACTTTGTAATTGTCTTTGTATAAGCCGATTTATTTTGAAAACATTTATTACTAAATTCATTTTTTTTTTAGCAAGGAAATGTAAAAAATATAGAAGCCAATATAGGTCTATGGGGAGTTATAGGTGGAATGAAGAAACTCAATGTAAAAGCTGTTCGAAATATTAAAAAAGAAAACTATATAGTTTTTTTATTTAATATATTTTACGAGGCTTAAAATTATATATATATTTTTCACTTTTAAATACTATATAATACTATAATATTATTAGCATAGAATTTATTTCACGTTTAATGTAATCATTAGTACACAACCACTGTTTTATGTCTATATAGTGAATATTTTTTTAAAAGGTTTAATCGAATTTGTATAAACGAATTACGTAGTTTGTACGTAATTCCTCGACAAGCTTATTAACATAGATTTTATTAACATTGTACAAATGAAATCCCCATTGGACGTAAAAAACCGAGCTAGACTATTATATTGTTCCGAGTGATGTAATAATGTTAGCATACTTGTTCGAACTTTTAACGAATATAATTAAAATGGTATAAAAATTATATCTCAACAAAACTAATAATTCTGATGAAAAACTTGTGTACGCAAAAAGTTGACGGACGTTATTATTTTAATTATGGTTTTCTTTTCGTTTTCGTATGCGAGTTTCATAGTTATAACTTGATTATCGGACGCGTCTAAGTCCGCATGAAATCGAGTTACCGTTCGGTGGCCTTCTGCGCGCGATTTAATTGTCGTTAACACAAAAAGCGACGAATTAAACACAACTGTTCGGCAAATATCAATTTTTTCCCCCATGTTGTACATTCGCCCGCGTTCCTCTCAATATAACGGCGTGCCGTTTTATACGGACGACGAGCACACGGAAAACGCGTCAATAACATATCACGAAAAACACGCGTCACCACACGTTCGCGACGTCGCGACGTCCCGTTAGTTATACTCGTGTACGCCAAGTGGCGAATCAATCCATTAGGCCCGCGACACGGTTTTCGCATTACGCGTCGCCGGGTCCTCGTTCTGACGGAGACGTCTTTGGACAGACCACGGCGGTTCTTCCGCGGCTCTCTGCGTCCTTCGCACCGCCGCCCGCCGCAAACAGACGCCGCGTCACGTACGCGCGGGAAACAAAGCGTGTCGAGAAAACTGGCGTTCGGCGGACGAGACGTCTGCGACGGAGCGAGAAATCCATCCGATCGGTCCCGACGGGCGTCGTTTAATTCGACGACGCCGATGTTTTTTTCGCCTTGCAGCACGCAACCGATCTCCGACGTTGTACGCGTACGACACGTCGTCCGACGGGGTCCCGTTTCCGTTTGATTTTTCGCGAACGATAAGAGGCGCCCGCGAAATTGAAACTGTCACGCGGCGAACATCCTTTTCGTTGCGAATTGTTATCGGAATCAATATCGCGAAGCCCCCCCCCCCCCGGTCGTGTACGGGCCGTGTTTTCTGAAGAAAAACAAATTATTATCAACTCGCGTTTTGTCGTTCGGACGGACCGTTGAAATGCGTCTACCGGTCAATTCGACCAGACGCGTCTGTTTCTCAACGCTCGTCCGATTCAGTTAACAGCGAAACATTTTGTTTTGCTAATTTACCATTCCATCACGACGTTTTAATAACGGAATGCTGTTGCGGATTTTATAGCAACTAAAAATGTTTTCACAGCCGTCGTATCACGTAGCGCACGTCGCGTTCGCCCGTGTTAGTAGTATTCGAAACCAAATTAAAGTCCGCCGCGAACTTAAATAAACATCCCCGTTACGCGGGGAGACATTTTATGTATGCTCGCCCGACCACTGCGATTCCAGCGGACGTTCGGACGGAAGAGTTTCCAAATGTAATTACGCAATGTCATTTAGGCTGTTTGACATATTTTACACGACTATACGTGTCGACAAAACACGCGTAAGAATTCCGTTCGCTGAACGTCCGTAGCGGACGGGTATGTTGACCCAAAACTGAACGGTTCAGTCGTCAGTTTTTATTTCCGTTTTATGCGGTGTGGTTGGTGGGAAAACCAAACGCATCCGTTTCATTTGAACTTACAATAATAGTATTAGGTACGGACGGTATTTTGTTAAATCGATTTCGTGCGTTACTGTACTCGAATAGGTGAAAATCGTCGAGAAACGTTTAAACGTTCAAGTGGCCGGTAAAAACGAAAAAAGCACTGGGGAAACATTTCGTCAATAGTGAATCGTCAGCACGTATAACGCCATGTGTCGCGGTCCTCGTCTTATATCGTTACGGTTGTAAAGCGTATAGTTTTCTCGGTCGGATACGTTTCGGGACGAATTCGTTTCTGCATGCTGACGCGGCAGCATATCAGAGCATTCGAGCGGAAAAAAATATTTGAGTCGTTATGGAAACCCGGAGGGCTGAGAAGCGATACAGGGGCGTGCGAGAACAAAACGACTAACTCGTGTGCGGGTCCGAACGTGTATTTAATTTACGGCGTGTCGCTAGTTGTACTTGTCGTCGGGAAGTAACGGGTTTTACGAGAAATATTCCTTTTGAAACCTTCAAAAGAGGTGGAACGAGATGGAAAAGTCGCGTCGATCGGACGTTTTGTCCGTGCCGGTCACTGGCGCACACGCTATTATTATTATTATTATTATTATCATCATCATCATCGTCATACCGTCGAGATCGCGCGAACGATGTGATGAACAACACTAAAGACTGCGGCGGACGGCCCGCGAAAACACGTGTGTATATCGCGGAAAATAGTTCGGCCGGTCGTTTTGGTTAACGTCCGCGAGGTCGTCTTACTGGCGCGCCGTAAATCGTCCGTCGCCGTGGACTTCGCCGTAGACTTCGCTACGGACGAGCGGGTCTCGGATCGGCTGTTGCGAATGAAAACGTCTCGGCGAAAACGGTGGGTCCGCTCGTTCCGTGTAACGTTTCCCGTTTTAATTTACGGCCGAACGTCTCGCGGTCATTTCTTTCCCATTCTCTTGGGACGCGAAACAGGAAAAACTCGTATACGTGAATATCGTCGATTTTTCACGCGCTTTACAATATTATCGTGAACACGAACTACGTATTTATCGTAACCTAAACGCGCGTGTACGGCTGAATCGCGATTTTAAACAACACTCTTCCCTCCCGCCCCGCCCGCGCCCCGTCGACAACGAAACTTAATGAGATAAATAAAACCGATGCCGTTTTAACTGTTCGCTTAAAACTTTGTCACGGTAGTAATGATAAATATTCAAGATTAGGTTTTTTCAAACGATTATTTGTCTTCATTAAAATGTTTAAGTACTTACATCCCGTAGTATATCGTCGGAGATCATTGGCCAAGTTCCTTATGGTTGTATTCATTTTTACCCTCATTCTAAAAACTCAAAGATTTATAAAACTATTAGAATGGATTTTCAAACTTAAAATACTAAACCGTAGGCATTTACGACGATTAAAAACTACTCTGGAAACGTTTTCATACGAGTAGAATGATTTTGACAAGAACGCTTATTTTATGATAATAGGGGTGATTATTTTTGAGAGGTTACGCGGGTACTCGTTTAAACGTTTTTTTTTAGAAAGTAAACGACGAACAATCAACGTTCACAATCAAAGAGCATTTTTTAATTAAAATACGTTGTGTAAGCACGTGATATTGTACACAATAACAACTTTAATGTCTGATATTAAAATCGGTTTCTAAAAGTCGTATTCAAAGTTAATCGGTAGATAAATATGCGTGATTATTGTATTTTAGTGGGTTAGTAAAACGTGATGATGTACAGTGGGACGAGTAAGAGTGTGCGGCGGGCGTGGTTGAAAAAAAGTCGTTTTTCCAATGTCACCGGGGCTACACCCAAGCATAAAAAATTGTGAAGTACACAGTCGTATACACTAAGGAAAACGTACCACACGCGTGTTTGAGAGCCCGTCGGATTATTATTTATTTTTCATATTTTTCATTTTACACCTGTTCTTACATAAAAGCGGGACTTGCGCATGCCCTATATATGTATTCGTGTGACGAAGACGACGACGACAATTTCGCTTCATTAAACTTGACACCTCGTGTGGCGGTGGTAAAATGCAGTATCTGATGGTGTGTGTGTTAGTATACGTGCACAACGCCCGTTCGTCTCGCGGCCTCCGAGTTGAGAAATAAATGAGGTAAATCTGGTATTTTCGCGAATGGCTTGTTCATGTTTGTTGGATTCGCGTTTTTAATGGTCGCGTATATATATAATATATATATATATATATATATATATATATATATATAAGTTTACTTACATTAGCTTTGTGCGCGGTCCTTGAAAATATTTTTTTTCGTAAAATCGTTTTCACGCTGCGACTGTGCGCGCGCCAAGAAAGACAAAGAAAAGTCCTCGCCGACGAGCGTTCTTCTCCGTATCGATGCAACCGAGGCATCGCACACGCGGCCGATGCAAGTCGCGTCGCGCACGGTATTTAAGAACAAAAATGCAAACGCACGTTGCCGCGTATGACGTTTGCAATGACTATTGATGTGCGTTTCCGAAGAACGACATCGAAACACAACAAATACGTCGCCGGAGGCTCTGCAAACTGTAACTTTTCTTGTGTCACACGAGAACGTACTATATACTATACGTCACATTTTTTTCTTTTCTTTTTTAACCGGCAACACACCCACTGCAGTACAAGCAGTACTTGGGGCAGTGGGTCGCCATCGTTTATTCAAAATAAAACAAACAATATTTCACTGGGACGGGCGACCGGACAATCCCCGGCCACACCACCTCTTACTACTATACGTCACCTGACCTAACCTAACGCGCCGGCGTAACGGAATTCCAGTCGGACGCGACTAATCATCGTTTTTACGTTTACCGTTCGTATAGTTTTACGAAGTTCGACACATTGTGTCATGTACACATATATATATATATATATGCGTGTTCAGTTCGATATATACGTATACACGTTTTATGCGGCGCGTAGTGTACGTTTTCATATATATAAGCCGCGAGCGCAGAGTTGTTATGGGGCGAAATGAAAACTCATTAATACGTTCGAAAATGATTTCACGCACTATCGCACGCGTGTATTTTATACGCGTACAATAAAATAATTATTATTAATATACTACTTTATATATCGTGCGAATACCTCGCGTCGAACTACACGACGCAAATGCGCAATATCATTTATTATAAATTATTGTAAATTTACCGTGACAATAAATAACTGTTTTTGCCGACTACCGTAGCGCGTACGCGTATAGCGTGTATAAAATGTGGCCATCGTCATTTCCCGTACATCGTAGGTTTTATAACGATGATGTATATCATTTTGTTAACAAAAAAAAACTTAAAATTGATTTGTTTATTATCAATTTACTTATCTGACGACGTAATAACTATAATACGTTAAATTGTGTTTCGTAATGTTTTCGAAAACGTTTCATTTGAAATCCGTAGAACGGTCGCCGCAATATACAGGAACATTAGGCGACGGTTAAAAATATCCCGTGCTCGGGAAAATAGATACTAATTACAGTTTAGTAATCGATCGCGTTGTACGCGCGCAAGTAAAAACTCCGACGGCAGTTGATAGGTTAATCAATGCGTTAACAAATCGGGTTGTTTTCAAAACAATTACTGTCTGCAACATTGTGTTTTGAACGATTAATTAACTGTAGTCGGCGAAACATGTTTCTATGATTTTTTTGTTTCATCATGCATTTATGTAATACATTATTATGCATTCCGGCGTTCATAAAATATAAACGTAAAGTACGAACACACCGGTTTTCGTCACGTGTTGGTCAGTCGCTCTATTTACGTATCTGTTTATTCCGATTATTTCACGTTCGCCGGTCATTCGTCTTGTGTTTTCTTCTCTTTTTGTTTAAATAAACATTTGTTTTGTCAATATTTCATTCACATCGTATTACGTTTTACTGATCGTCTCATTTTTGTATACCGTTAAATCGGTATACAAGCTTATACATTTTTCCTGTCCCCCTACTCTCGCTGTATCCGTTCTTTTAAATTCGTTATTCCGACTCCGCTACCGTTTTCGCATAGTTTTCTGTAGTTTTCGCATGCTCGTGTTCTTTTCAATAATCCAGTTCGTTGTTTAACGTACTGCGTTTTTAAGCGTATATTAAATTTGTATGTTTTGTACAGTTCAACGCGATTTGTACGTATGTTTAATAAATGTATAGAGTTTTACTGATGGCATTGTCAACGATTGTATAATTACTAACAGTTTTTTTTTCTCGCTAAACAACAAAACAAACTTCTTAACAGGAAGTGTAAAGCTTTTGTCGTGAGAAAAAATGTAGGTAATCAGTCGTGTACGTGTTTTACATGAACTCATTTTGTAGAGCACACCCGGAGGTGAGGTACATATTACGTCATATGTTCCCTCGTACTAGTTAATGGATTTTTCCATAGTATAAACTATAATAAACATATACACACACGCGCGCGTACACATAACTCTTTACTTCACTGTACTTTACGCAGCCTCCGGGAAATACGCGTATATACATATTATATAAACATTATGAGTGGAAGTTTTCATCAGCGTTGTAATATACGAGTACGGGCGTCGTCGCCGACATATTTCATTTTGTGGACCAAAGGATTTTTTGCCCCGACGATTTTCAAAATGTCTTTGTTGAGTTACCTATCTCCAATACCGTAATTATTTTGTCGTTTGTTTCTTATTGTTTTTTTCACTCGACAGCGAAACGGCAAAAGCAGTAAATACGATTAATTTCGTCATCGAAAAAGGAAATCGACCGTTTAATATTGTTGTAAAATTGCATTATGATCGGCTAAACTTCCATAATAAAGAGCTGGGGTATATAATATTTGTATTTGATTTTTTTTCATTCAGACATTTCAAGTTAAGAGAATTATAAGTGTAAATACAAGTTTTCACAAATTTCTAAAATTTCAATAATATGTATCGAAGTGGATTTAATTATTTTTGAAGTTATACAACACATTTAAAACATGTTTTTACACATTAAATATTTTAAAAAAAAGTTTATATATATATATACAAAATCAAGCCGAACGAATTACTGATATAAAAAAAATTTATCGTTTCCAATGACATTGATTTGTTTGAGAAAACTCGTTTTTTGTATAGAACATTATGTTCTATCATTATGATTAGGTTAGGTTGTACACTATATGTTTATAATGCTCATCCCGTTGTCTGCTTGCATTTCGTTTATTGGCTGATGTGCCTAGCCTACGGGTCGTCAAATAATTCGTATTAAATCGTTCCCCATGTGTACCATTTAAAAGGCGTCACCGACCCTCGGCTTGGAGGGTATCTCTGTTTAAACATCGTAACATGCACCGGATGACTCGCGGAGTCGAAGACAGAGCGGAAGTTTTCGGCTGTTTGTCTTTCGTTCAGTATTGAAACTAGTAATTTTAAACCGTCAAGTTATTCGTATTATAGTTTGAACGCCGTTCCTCCGTTCCCGCGCCCGACCACAGCCAGTAGTAACGCGCATAAATTATTCGCTGTGAAAGTTTCTGAGGCCCTCGAGAAACATATTATTTCACTATTGATGGCTGCTACGCGTACACCGAGTAAACACACGTTCAGTCTGCCGGGCGAAATTTTTGATTCTTGATCGGTTTATTTTATTTCAACAATATTCGATGTTATGTTGTGCGCGAGCACGTGAAACGAAACAAAACATCATCGTAGGATAGAATAATAATACATACATACACACGTATATGCAATATAACGCCCGTGCGTGTTTATCTTCCGTTTCGCTAATTAATATATATATAAGAAAAACGGTTGCGGGCTGGTGAGAAATTGCCGACAGTGCAAAATTCAAGTGGAACGGGATACTTACACGCGCCAGTAACTCGCGAAATAACAGCATTGTGCCGACAAAACACAAAATAAGTCTATATAACGACCGACTCGTTATAAATGCACTCTTGTTAATTATTTTTAAACAGAAATGGATGTGTATATCAAACCTCGGACATCAGATTATTATTACGTTTCACAACAAATTGTTTTTAATAATTTAAAAAACTATTGTTAATTGATTGGAGTATTGCACTTAAAAATTGGATAACAAAAATAACAAAGTTTCATTGAAAATAGCATTATATTTTTATTTTACAAAACAATATAAAATATTTAATAATCATTTTGCATTTATTTTAATCTGCCGAGTAATATTTACGTCTGACAGGTGACGATCTTATTGTATATTATCTATACAATTAATGTCAATAAGCAATTACATTTTATCATTTCTTCATTTTACTAAAAATAGTGTTATAAATGTAAAACATCAACAAAATCTCAATAAAATTGAAAATATGCCGAAAATTGCAAAAATGTTCACTAAACATTTTTAGATTTTAACTCATATTTCTATGAAACGAATTTAAAATTTACTTGGCAATAAATTTGAACAGTAGAAGAAAAGTTGCAACTGTAACATAATCCATGCACTAGTTATTATATCAATATTGTATAAGCACTTGTAGCGGTTTTTTTTTATGGAAACATTTTGAAATTAAATTTTTTCATAGCAGACATTCCTGTACTTTCCTGCGGAGTATTACAATAATGAACATAACGTAATTGAATTCGAACCACGTAATAATAGTTGACTAATCGTCGCATATAAATTGAACATTTATTATTTACGTTACCACCATATAAATTATATCTTACATCTGATGTCCAAAGGCATATATACATATATACTTAAAAATTGGAGTGTCATTATTGTACCTATCTATTTATTAATATTGACAGTTAATTGATTAAATGTAATATCTATACATATACAACAATACGTATGTAAATATTAGAACGACGTTTGTTCAAAAAATGGAATAACGTAATATGAATAATTTTCAATCAAAAAATAAAAACTAGCGAGAGTGTTGCGAATATCGGCTATAAGTAGGACGCTTAGACAAAGATTTTAGAGTTTTATAACTATTTTGAATCGTAATTAATGAATGATTTGATAAATATTGTTAAAATATGATGTGTTGTTTAAGCTCGCATTAAATTTTGAACTTTCGAAAAATACGTAAATCGCCAGTGTAATATTGCCAATTAGGCAATTATGCCAGTGTGTATTCAAAATTAATATATCGGCAATTTTTGTGTGTTGTTTTCGATTACACTTAAGGAAATTACAGAGCCAATCGAAAACCTGTGTCAAATAAAGTACCAAAACTAGATACACAATTTGATACCGGAACGTAATTCATGTCGAGGTTATTCGGTCAGTCTTTCTACATGAAAAAGAGTTCAAAATAAAAATCCATGTCATAAATCCAATAATCCCTTATTCGCTTCACTCTGAATGTAAAACGTTATTTAAATTAAATTTAAAGTCAAACACTACGATAACAATTTTTGTTTTTTGCAGTGTAGACGGTTCTATTATTTGTCGTCGTCGGTTTTTTTTTTTTTTAGTCGTCGGTTTCGTTTTGACGATTCTTTGTTATCGCAATAGCATTGTTTTTAGGAAAAATAGGAGCTATTATATTATGTAAAAGCTGAACATCCGTTAAAATGTCAAAAAAGAAAAAAAATGAAAAAATGAGCGATAGTATATCTTTTATTGTAAAGCACACTGACGCGCAGTGTAAAGAATATAAAATAAATTCAGAAATATGATATATCTTTTGATTTTAATCGACGCACATAGGTCACGGTTAAAAGGACTCTGGAGACCCGTTCCTATTATTAACCGACTATGCCAATACTCCACCCGTCATTTTTTGTTTTGTATTTTTTTTTTGTTTTACCGCACACCTTTTTTTTACGACGAAACAGTTAACGAGACGTACACTTTTTGTTTTGTAACAAATATAACGAACGTAACGCATTATCGTATTCGCGGTAGGTGCACGTCAGCGTTAAAGGCTGTCGATGTAATTCTCATGCATTATATATTATAATGATTACCGAAGTAGCGGCTTTTAAAAGCATCATACATATAACAACTCATCTCGTCGTTTTGTATACATTATACACAGTACATGCGAACGATAAAACGTGTGTCGGCTTTTTTCTTTTATGGCACGCGTTTAATGCGCACAGTAAATAGAAAAGCGGATATTGTTATTATTATTATGATCAAAATGTCGCCGACAAAATTGTTCAAAACGAAGAGACGGTATTATTCATAAACGGAAGTAGGCACGTGTACACACGAGTATATACCTAGTCTTGCCATAAGTTCTGTCCTTCATGCAAAGGTGTACATATAATTAACAAAATAAGTAAATATAAAAAAATCTGACTTTATTTATTTTTTATCAATTTAGTAACTAAAAAAAATGTAACACTATTCAAAATGTCCACCTTTTGTATTTATACACTTCTTCAAACGATCAGGGCACTCGTCTATTACAGCACTTCTAAAGATAAGTTAAAAGATGTTGAGGCTGCTACTTTTACCAAATCAACTTTTAGTAATTCGATATTTCAACGGGGTTTTGACTAGGCTTTTTCTTCTAAAATATTCCACGGTTGATAGTTCAAAGGATTGAGATCTAGACTTCCTGAGGGCTAATCTTAAGTAGCAATAAATCCAAGTAAATTGATCTCTATTCAGCGTTGTTTCGTTTTTACTTTATGCGCAAACGCTGAATCTTGTTGAAACACCCAGTGCTTTCTTGCAAATAAAGCATAATTTAAAGGCTTCACTACCTTTTTTAAAATATCATTTTGCTAGTTGATCGCTCGAGTTTTGATTCTCTGCTCACAGAAATGCAGTTGAGTAACGTCCTTAAATAATATTCCCTACCCAACCATCACTGAAACTGGATGATGTCCTCTTTCTACTCATTGAATTTTTTAGCAGCTTCTCGAGAGTTATGCACATAAACTCTATCATTTTAATGGTTGAATTTTTTTTCTACATTAAACATTTTTTTATCTGTAAAGAGGATTTATCGGTGACCATTTTGTGCGTACTGCTGAAGTAATTTTTTTGTTTTTGGTGTTCGATGTTGACGTACACTTTTTGGCAACCTCTGACCGGTACTTCTTTGATAAGTACCAATGCCAAGGTCTTCATTAATTATGCGTGACATGGTTCTTGGTGGAATTTTCATTTCTCGAACCATGATTTTTTGCTTGCGAAATGAATTTTTACGAATTCTCTGTGCAACAGCTTTGACTGCTGCATTAGTTTTGGTTTCGTGTGGACGTCTACTTCTAGGTCTATCATCTACGATATTCATCTCGTTGAACTATTTAATGGTCCGACAAACAAATTTTAGCGTTATTTTCAGTGGTTTTAATAAATTAAAAGTCTCTAATGGGAGTTCTTTACGCTTAAATAACGAGATCACAACGATACGATTCTTTTTAACACTCCGTTTCATGTTCACTGCGTGACGTAAAAATTTGTACTAATTAGAAATAGTAGATAAGTCTTTTAGTCAAAATTATACTTGAAACCAAAGTCATTAGCGCTATCGAAAAATATTTATAGAACAATTGATAAATAAGGACAGAATATATGGCACGACTAGGTAGATATAATAGTTTATTTTGTTTGACGGTTTAAGACCGCGTTTCGTGTTGTGTGTATTGCTTTGTGTGATACCGTTTGGCCGAGAATTGCCCGCGTTTTTCCGGCGCGTAATCTCACGTAATTTAATAACGCGCGTAAATTATAACCATGCGGTGTCGAGGGCGATTTCATAATAACAATAATAACAATAATAATAATAATAATAAAACGCCGTCGTTTCACGTGTACGCGATATACGCACGCGACGGGACCAGAACGAAAAGATTTGCCCGCGTGTTTTATTTTTTCATTATTTTTAACGTTGTTTCCTTTCTTTTTTTCCTAAAGCAAAACTCACGTGTACGCGTTCGTGTACGTCTTCGTTTGTTTTTGGCCGAATGAATATGTACGTGTACACGGCGACGTCACCGTAAAACAGGATACGGCCGTTATTATACGACGAGGCAATAACACGGAATTAAGGGCGTATAAAGCCGGGAGAGAAGCGCGGGCCGGTATGAGAGAGAAAAAAATAAATAAATGTTAAGGCGCATAACAACGGCTCGTGTACGCGTGTATATGGGAGAATCCGTTATATACGTGTGAGCGAGATGACGAACGCGTTACATTGGATCGTTATACGAATACACACGCACACATACGTATGTACAATTTACTGCGGGAGAAGCGTGCGTGCGTGGCGGGTTAGGCGGCTTCTCGCCGTAATAGGATTTCGGTGGCGTTTTTCCACCGCGATTTTCGTAGTTTTTCGTAGCGGCGAGAGGAGAGCGGGAGACGACGACAATAACATAAAATATAAAACGGCAATAAACGCCGCCGATACAGCGTGTGAATATTAAAAAATAAACATCGGTACGTAATTTTCGAGTACACAGCGGCGTTGTCGCGTACGCGCGCACCATACACACACACACACACACACACACACACGTGCGCGCGCGCGCGTGTGTTTTCGGCGTGAAAACGATAAACCTTTTTATGTTGTCGTACTGACACTAGCGATCGTCCCGATGTTTCTCCGGAGAGATCGTCAGCCACACGCGTTTACGGACATTAAACACCGTCGTACACGGCCGAACGGTGACGGCGTTTTCTTATTTCGTCCGTCGGATTTTACTATGTATATTTTGTGCAGTGTGTGCGCACCATTTCGACCGCCGGCCGAGTCGCCTAAACGACGAGACGGAGAGAGATTTCCGTTCGACCGGGTCTGCGCGGCAGACGAATTTCGCGCGAAACGCATCGCCGGGAGTTTCTAAGAAAACAACATTATCCCTCAGACTTTGAATCTCTTCGGTTTTATATGTATATATATACACGAGCTTATGAAGGGTTCGGCGCGGGAATAGACCTTTTTCGAAATAAATGATAAGACGATATCGCTGAGATGACGACCATTTTCACGGATACAAGTTTGAAGTCTCTCCCTGAAGTTAGCGTCCACTCGGTTTACAAGCATTAAACCGATTTCTTCGATTTTTTCACGAATTGCGGTCTTCACATCTTTTAGGGTCCACCAATGCTTTTTTTCATATAATTCAGTAACACGACGAAGTGCAGAACGGGACGTGCTCTTCAAAATTGCCTGTCTTGCCCTTTCAACATTTTCCGGTGTTGATACAGTTCTTCGTGAGTCTCGTGGTGTCTCGTACGCCTCACTATTCTTCTTGTCCGCGAAACGAACGAACCCGTTGAACAATGGTTTTACGAGTTGGAAATGACTTTGTACGTGTTATTTCGTCGATTCGTGCGCGTGTACTGTGTGAAATCGCCTGGCACGGCACGCAGTGACGATTGCACAATTCTCGCGGTCGCGAAAACACAGTAATCTGAGAAAACAATAATATTATATCTGTATATATATAAAATACGATTTGGTGTTATCGACCGCGGCGGATACAATACGCACCGTCGCCCGGTCAGGCGCCGCAACCCCGTCGCCACCGCCGCCGCCGCCGCCGCCGCCGACGCCGTCCGCTATTCGCATCGACCGACAGAAATTGAATTCCGTACACCTCGCCGATTCCCCGTCACGATTCCCAGTTCGTTCACGATCATTAGGTTTTATCTCGCAGACAATTAATTTCGAGCCCGTCTCAATATTTTCGTCCGCCCTATTAAACACAATAATATTATTGGATAAACGATTACGGTTACACGTAATCGCATTTCAATTTCGAACCTAATCTAACGCAACGTTGTCTCGGCAATACCGCAATGTAGCGGATTCTAAACGGCGTGTTCGTTGATAAATTTAATATTCGTATTACTTAATAACTGTACACGAGACGTATTGTAATGAACGCGAGGTGTACTCGATGGATTAGAAGACAAATCTTCAAAACGGTCGGTTTTCGCGCGGAATCGCAGCTGTGCTTTAATCGAATACTACACGTTGTGTTCATTTTTTTCGTTAAACACGGAAAAACGAATATTATACATACAGTATACCAGGTAGTTATTGGGCCCAATTGATTTCGCGGCAAAATAGATCGCTTTGAACATTAAAAAATAAAAATAAAAATCGCCGATGTCATAATTGTCCGCACTCGGTCCACGACCTATAGGAGAAAAACGCGTTTGAGATTTGTCGGAATACACCGTTGTCGTTGACTATTAACCGTTTTACGCAGTCGATAAAGCGTGTACTAAGGCATAGAGTACGCGTGCATTTCTTTTCGTTTGTCGCGAAATATTTCTGAGCCATACAGTCTTCACGCGCTCCTTTTCGTTCCCCTAACTGGTCAGAATTAATCTGATCCAATTATCAAAAGTGGCTTCTGATGTTCGTCCGACACACGCCGCCGTACACACGCGTAGGTACGGGCCAAAAATGATGCGATTCCGGTTCTGGTGTATGGTCCGTTTCCGCCAAAACCTCTTAAAAAAAAAAAGAGTCTGTTTTAATGTTTTAAAATTCATCTTTGGACGTACTTTCTAATATTTTTGGTCGGCAAACCGCATTATCACTGTAACTGTGCGTACACGTAACACGTATTTCTCGTTTTGTTATTTCGTACAATTTTTGATAATCGCTTAAATATTTTGAATCGCGTACAAAAATATATTTCATGTAATCATTTTTTTTTTTACTTTGTACTCGTTTATGATTGCGTACCCGAAAACAAATTACCAAGAAATACACAACATTAAATCATATTATCGTTGAACTATATTTATCTCAATCAATTTGTGTTGTTCTGATTTCTCTTTTTATGTACTTCAATACAACAATATAATATCACGTATTTACGTTAAAAAACCTAAAATCAAATTTTAGTAACCAATTTTCTTAACTTTTTTCTTTTCCTAAAAAATATATTTTAGCACACGTAATTACACATTTTATTTGAATATTCTTAGACCCAATTTCAGAAAATAATATAAAGACCCTGTCGCTTATTAATTTCTATTCGAATCGATTATCCGTTTTCGTCGTCGATTTTTGCGAGGGTGTACCGTCCGACGCGTACGAGTACTCATATGTGGTATACAGTGCGCTTCTCTGCAAACGACCGTCTCCGCGTGTTTCGATGACGTTTACGAGTGTCCGTTATTATTATCATTATTTGCGCGGGCACGCGTTATGCGAACGGTCGGACGGACGGGAAAATGTCACGATCGGTCTTGCGGAGTCGAAATTATTTCAAGCGGTCCGTCTGAGTGCCGATTCATGTCCCGACGTTACATCTGACAGCCGGTCGCTGTGTATTATAAATACCGCGCGTACCCCATTACGGGTTTCGTACCCTCTGATCGTCGTCGTCACACACACACACACACACACACACACACACACACACATATATATATATGTATATACATGGCGTGGACAATTCAAATGTACTTGTGCGTACGTATACAGAGAGAGGGAAAAATATTTAAATTTTCATGCCGTCCGTCCGAGTGCCGAACCGTGTCGTTACCTGACAGCCGTCTGGTCGTAAACCAATATGCGTATATATATATATATATATATATATACATATGTGTATTTTAACGTATACATTATATTATAATAACGACTCTCTGCGCGCACGTGCCGTCACACGAACCATGCGCGAACGGAGAAATTCAAACGGTCCGGCGTGACGTTTCCCCCGACGATAAACGACACTCTCCGGTGTTACGCGAAACGTTGTCACCGTTGTGTTTGCGTGTCTCCCTCGGTTTTCGGACGGCATGGCCGACACGTCTACGTTACGTATAGTTTCAAAACGCGTCCCACCCCCGTCGGTTAGTGATGCCGTGAGCTTTGCTTTGATTTGTAGGACGGCCGACAAGCCTGTTGACTATTCCAGGCTTTTCTAGTGAAATGATTTTCACGAACAGCGTTAATTAAGAACTGTGGGCTCAACTTATAGGCCTGGAAAGGGTTTTTGTCTGGTCGAGAACTGAGCAAGTGCGTCTGGTGTCAATTTTGTACGACGGCCCGTTAAAATATTTTTATTAGTACTGAAAAATCGTTCGACATCAACCAAAGTCAGGAGCATGCTGCAAATCAGTTACCGTAGTTGATGAAAAATTGGTTATAAGTTGTACTTCATTATTTCCATTCAAACTTTATGCTACGTTCTTCAAAATTATGAACCCTTGTTTTTTTTTGTTGAAGTTGATCAATTTTTATTTTATCTCCATTTTCTCCCGATATTTTTTGAAGTTTATCAATTGTATTTTCAATTAGATTTATCGAATCAACAAGAGGCATATTTGACTTTTCTAAACTCTTGATGGTTGTTACAAGCACAAAAAAATGAATCTTAATAAATATCGAATATCCATAAAATTAATTGATATATTTTCTAACAATCTTTATTATATTAAATATTCTTTATTTTGAAACATTCTTAAATATGCAAAAAAAAAAAATAAAATTGCTATTGATTTATACGATTCCCAATTTATATAGATTTCAAATCCACGTCTGACTTTCATTGACTCAAAACAAAAAAACAAAAAATATGTAAAAGAATATTATTCCGACCTCTAACTATAACGTATAAATTAATATATTTACCTAATCATCAATAAGCACGTCGAACTCTCTCCGCGCGTAATACAATATAGTTATGCCGTGCCGTATTATAGTAATCCAACCGTTGTCAACGTAATACGTTCATTAGAATTGTGACGAATTATTATAATACGTTGTTGAAACATAATCGCAGACGAGCTCGATCGGCGGAAACGTCCGCATGCGTATACGGTGTTAAATTATTATCGAATGTATAAGCAGTAAAAGTTTCTGGCGTTAAAAATGTTAAAATGTGCCGTGTCAACACTTTGAAATTGCGTTTTAATCAATCTTCGCGGCAGACGCCAGCAAAAAATATCGTTGTTTGCTAAACAGATTCAAAACTATTTGAATAAATAAGTTATATGCGCCAGATAAACACACACACGTTGTTTACCAATTACGTTTAAACGTCTACGGACGAGGTGATTAAAGAGTTGAGAAGTAAAAACGAAAAGAGAAAGAGAGAACAAATATTTCGCGCGAGAAACGACGGCAATAGTTTTTTCAACCGTCGAAACGGGCACGTTAAAAAATAAAAAATAAATAGTATACATTTACGATATACCTCCGTGTACATCGTTTCGCGTAACTCGTTTAACCGTAATCGTGACGCGTACGCGTTTTTTTAAACAGTTCGAACAAACTATATCCATTCCGTTCGTTGATCGAAAGCGAAATAATTCGTACGACGTACTCACAGTGTACGCGTTGTGGTGGGATTCGCATGCACGGCAACGGGAAACTTCCGACGGCGGATGGTCGACTCGATTTCAGCCGGTACCAAGAAGCGAATAGGACAATATGTCTATTTTAACAGTCACGCTATACATCATGAGGTCAGATATCGCGTGGCGCGTATATTGTGCATTAAACAATGGTTTATAAAATGTATCGCATGTTCAGCTGCGGCGGCGAGTGAACGGGTTTTGTCAACGTTAAGGCCGGGAAAACGGATTAAAATATAATAATAAAATAACTCTCTGCCGACGTTACGTATGTATATACGTGTATACAGAAAGATATACGAGTCGATTTAGCGAAAAATAATGTCCGTGTTCCGACAGTTTTATTTTGTCAAAAAATATAAACCATTTTTAAACGATGCCGTTTTACGTGAGAACATTATTATCATCGTGACGTGTAGCGAGTTGTACAAACGTGTTGGTTTTTTGCACGTACTATCCGTTCTATACACGTTCACGTTTAAATTGTATTTATATAAATACAGACAAATCTACGGTTTTCATCTCCGACCGCTTAATAATGATGTCAATTCTCTAGATTTTTTGCCAAAAACGATAACAATACGTAATATCAAATGACGAGTTAAATGTATAAGTCTTTAATTATTTTCCCAAGTTTTTCTATCGTTTCCTATAGAATTGTACACAGGTGGAATATGTTTGGTATCCACATTACGTTATTAATACTCTCGATAATTCGTATCCAATAGCGATTTCTTTGTTATTTTATTTTTTATTTTTTTCATGTTTGATCTTGAAAATCCATTATCATTGCAGTTGAACATATGTACACATAAATAAATATAAAAAAAAAATTGCCAAAAAGTAAGATTTACTCTTATCATATCGATTCGTTATTATATATATATATATGCTTAAATAATTAGTTATCATAATAAACAGTATTTAGTTTTCAAATTCAAAATAATAATGCGACTTTAAAATACTTGTTCAACAAATTTGTTCACATCGTGCGAATTTTCAAGTTGACAGAGAAAAAAAAAATTCTACCCAATTGTATTAACTATTGACGCGTGCACGACCGGGAAATGTGCACACGTTTCCGACGTTTTCCAATTATCAGGGAAACGACGAACTTTCTCATATCTCCGGTCGTGTAATGTGTATGCGCAATAAGTTTGCGAAGGGCCGTATCGTCAAACGTCGTGGTAACCACGCTCATTTGCATGCGTGCACACTCGGTGTTGTTATACGGGATACGCGTATCACGCGCGACTGTACGACAACTTATATCGCGGCCACGAGATTATCATAAATCGTACGTCTGGCGACACGTTAACTCGGATTTCGGGACGAGTGCAATAATAACGTGCACACGCGCACCGCGCGTTCGGTGTTGTTCAATCGTAACGAACCGTTGTGCGATGGACGCCGGGAAAAGGAAATTTCGACGCGGCTCCGCGGATAACGACTGCTGCGTGTACGATTGTATTATCACGGCGTCGGCGGCGAAAAAAACAAAAAACCGGCGCAAAAGCGTTTTCAGAAGAGTTTTCGCTGGTCTATGTGATCAGCGGTCGTCTGCGGGCCGCGTGTACGACAACAACAGTGCGGCTGACAGTGCGTTTGCGTGTTCGAATAATTTGCCGAACGGTTTTATACTATGGCACGTCATGGGCAACGAGAGAAGTCTCGTCCCTCGGGCAATACGGCGCACGACGATTCCTATTAGCGCGAAACCCGTCGGGGGAAAAGAAAACAATATGAATATGCAACAAACAGACGTTACGACGACAGTTAGTTTGCCGATGATTGTCGCGCGAAATTTACCGTATACGTACCATACACGCCGTTACGTGTGCATGTAATATGCGCATAATAATATGTGTACTGTTATTGTCGTCGTGGCGGAAACGTTAATACCGTTTGCCCTCTTCGGCTACGTAGAAAACGCAAGTTTTGTGTACGCATTTCGCAAATATACATTTTTTACCTACGCGCATATCATATATTTGATAAAATATTACAATAATACACTACCGACCACTATTCTTGACACACATATATATTTATATATATGTGCAGGTTATATTTTATTGCGAAACTTTTCCGATGGTATTTTATTCAGCTCTAGTTCTCTCTTCGTGGTTCTTTGCCACCGTTCTCCCTCGGACCATCAGTTAATCCTATTTGGCTTATATTTTATCTCTCTCTCTCACTCTCTCACTCTCGTCCGTTAGTCGTACACACGTTGCACGTACACGAGTTAATAATACGTATATATATATATGAATCGTGGCCGAGAGCGAGACGGCTGTGCATGTACGTACGCGCGCGATACGCAGAGACAGCCGTCAGCGTTTTTGACACGAACCGTTGTGGTGTTTGGAGACGAGGAACATGGACGGAGAACGAAACGAGGAGACGTACGCGCCGCACAAAGAGAAATCTCTTTCTCGAAAAAACAACGCTGACCCCCTACGCGCGCGCGAGTGTGTAGTACCGCACACGTCAGTCGCGCCGTACGTCGCCAAACACCGTCCCGCGACAAGCATCTCGTGTCCCTTAATAATTGTTATTTCTCCGCCGCGGCGCACGTTTGATGTTGCTTTGACTGCCAAGACCGTACACGACGTGAAATCTCGGAAACGGACATTTCTGCATCGCGAAACCGACTCGCCGGTAAACCCTCCTCGACGTCGCCGAAATCCTTTTTACCTCCGTTCCCGCCGTCCGCCGGCCCGAACGTTTTCGCGAAACTCGGGACCGCCGAAAATATGATGTTGTTCACGCGCGTATAAGATTTACGGCCGGACGCGAACGCGCACAATATTTATAATTCTAAGCGCGCGCTGTATGTTCATAAATCCGCGTCGACTCGAGTTCATTAGAACCGTACGTTCGCTCGTTGACTACGCGTTATTTTTTTTTATGTTTTTTTTTTTTTTTTTTGCCGAAAAAAGAACGTCTACCGTTAGTCGATTGTTATTTTTTTTTTCTAAAATTGCGTGTGAAAAATAATTACGTTTATCACCAGTGACAAAATATCGAATTTTGATTTTCATTGCGTTTTTCTACAACCGACTCGACATTTCAAGTGGAACGCGACTTCATGTCGTTCCATCGTAAACGATGTATTCAATGAAATATATTATTCCGGCAGAATGGAACCGACATGACGCAGTCAACTATAATACTCATATAAATGATTTTTTGAGGGTTTTTGAAATCTAGTGGATATTATACACGAACCATATTAATGTGGTTTGGTAGAAACTTGAAACGCACATTGCATCCAGTACACGCATATATCATATTGTTATGTAATTTTAATAATTGATTAGTCACATAGCATAACTTCAATAAACAATATGAACAACGCCCTGCCGTTGTGGAAAACAGTCATCATATATCTATTTCCAATATTATTTTCTCGCTGATTATAGTTAAATTGTGAATACTTGATTTATGCGTAGAATGTACTATTAATTTTTCGATATTGCGTTTTATTTTATATTCCAAACCCAATTAGACAGGTCTCGTATTTATTTTTGAATTTAAAATGTTAGACCTATTTTTTTATTTGATTTACTAATTTGATTTTTATAAAATATAGTTTCACCCTTACAAATATTGGTCTTTTTAGAACGGTAATTCGTTTTACTTTTTGTCAAAAAAAAAAAATAATGTTAACATTTTTGTGTTCACTAAATGAACAAAATAATCTACTATGATCGTCATAGTGTGAAATCGATTTCGTAATCATTTTTTTTTCTCAGTACTTAACAGATTATTTTATATTTTGTTACAGGAGAATTGAAGCATAATGGCAGCTTTTGTGGCGAAGCAAGTGGTCGGAAACAAATTAAACGCCGTAAAAGGTATGTATTTACGTTAGATTATTTCCTAAGTATTGCCTATATATTATATTGACTATACTCGGATAGTAGTATAGTTTATTAAGTTGACTTTTTTTTTTATTCTTTTTTTCCATTAAAATATGTACAATGGATATTTTTTAGAAATACATTTTTATTTTTAACATTTGTGCCGTCTGAAATCGTTCAGGCAGAAAACAAAATATGATTTATTCTCAACAATATATAGCTAATGATATAGAAATGAAAAAATAAAAATAAAAATTTTTTTCGAAACGCTACTCTCTCACCTCCGTCGTCGTCATAGGTCGCCGAGAACATTCGATTGAATTGTTCTCGGGTTAGTCGATAAGTTTCACGAAATAGTGAACAGCGATGGCGGAAAAGCACGAGGAGTAATCAAAATGATTAGATATTATGCCCCAGAGAATGTTGAAAAGTTACTGAATTTAAAATACCATTAACCCGCGTCGGTCTCGAGACAACGCTGTCACCGTCGTAGAACGAGCGGGTAGGTGCCTAAAATTCCTAGGAGACCCGGGCTTATTTACATATTATTATATCCCCAAAAAACAAATACAACTTTAAAAAAATACGGCGTTCGTGCCATTGAATGTAATAAAAAAACACGGTCGCATTCTTTTATATCTCTAAAACTTGTCGTTCGGAGGTTGTTTTTTTGCACTGAATTCTATAAGAACCCGAAATAAAAATATCGCGTTCTCTTCAAACGCATTATGAGTTTTCGTAGTTTCCGAAATCGTTCGATTAGTAAACTAATGTTTAGTAACACGTAAGTTGTTGTCGTTCATCTTTGAACCTCATTTTTAACAACACGTGAATATTCGATACTGTAAAATCAATGAATTCAATGGTGTATACATGTATAGACGCGAAACACAGATCAACGACGGAATATGGACAATGTAAGTATTTGTTTTCGATCGCGATGAAATTACGTATGATTTGCCAACAATATCGATCGTATACGTAAAAATTGACAATTTCATTTTCAATCTAAATATGTTGTACCACTGAACTGCGTTACACATAAATATAATTTGTTTGCTTAAACACGTTCTCGGATACAACTTTACGGTTAGTTGAAACTCGAGTCTCGAAAGTTTGTCATTTTCAGAGATATGATTTTATTAAATTTTGTGATTCGTCGTTCGGTATAACGAATTTCAAGGAACTACAAAAAACAACCTACGACACGCCCACGTACTCTCCCCCCTACCCATTCGTATCAACGACCACCGCCATCGACCATCTCTGTAAGCGTACCATTAATAAATACAATACACCGACATCGATTATGTGTATATCAGTTCAAAAACAAGACGTTACACGTATTGCGTACATTTCTAAATTATATGTTTATAGTTCAAATCTGTTTAATTTTTATAGACGTTTCTAGAGGTGTAAAACAAAACATCCGTGCAAATCCCACATTTATTTTTAGGTCATAAGTGATCTCACTGCAATCCCATAGCTCACGACACCGTGTATAATAGCAAAAAAAAAAAAAGGTTTTAATATATACATAAGGATACACATATTTTTATAATGATCTTTTTTTTTTACCTGACGTTCAAACAAACGCACGTCATGGTGACATTATTTCACATATTATAATGTATGTATATAGTATATAATAACTCGTAAAATAAATGTTTGCCTTTGGTTTGATGAGTTCCATCTTGGGCCGGTGTTTTCTCGTCGATTCGCATGATACCGAAAATCTATACTTAAGCAGCAGCGAAAAGTTTGATTATACGCAATATCTGCGTACACGTAGATGCTCGCCGTCGTTGTTGACATACGGTTTTCGTAGTTTTCGATAAAAAAAAAAATAAAAAGTAAATAAAAAATAATAATATTAAATAGTATAAAATCGTGTAACCGTCGGGAATATGTACACGCTCGTGGTCGCGTACATTATTATTTATAATATCGTATCGCCGTAATCGCAAATTCTATATAATTACGACACGTTATATATATATATTTACATACGGTGTACAGTATATTTGCGAAGCCCCTGTGCATTCGTGTCGAGAGAAACCGTATATGAAAAACGTACGCAGTGAAGTCCATACCTACGTGTATACGTTATGTACGCGCCGCGTTAGATACAATAGAAAACCTCACATCTGTTCGTCCTCGTCGGCGACGAACAGAGTGTGTATTTTAATTGAGGCGTCAAAATTCGATCGCGTCCAACTCGACTATATACCCATACTGGTCTTGGGGAAAAAACGGCCTGAGTATACATATATATATGTGTGTGTGTGTGTGTGTGTATTGGAAAACTCCGTCTTTCTCTCGGCGTGCAGTACACATACACTATATGATTTAATGGACTGTTATCGATTGACGGCGCGTTACAGTATACGTCGACCGCGCGTCGTCGAATTAGCTTTATATATCGGCGCCACCGCGGCGACGACGGACGCCATTGTTTTCTTCATTTCATCATAAAAAACTACCACTACATCTCCACGTTGACGGGTCGAGGAAAAGCCGGACGTGAAATGACGAGTATCGAAACATTCAATCGGCATTCGTACGCGGAGAGACGTGAGAGAAAAAAACCCGTGTAATACTTACGTTGGGCGAGTCCGTTTGCCTACGAATACAAACAAAAAAAAAAATTCCGTTTTTTGCGCGTAGTCTTCTAGCATTTTTTCGGAATGATTTTTGTCAAATACGTTGTTTTAAATGTCGTTTACGCATATTGTCATGATAAAACGTTTCAAGTTATATTTGCGTTATCCATAATATTATGTTTTTTTTATATATAATTAGTCAATTAAAAAAAAAAAACAATAGAATGGCTATGGCCATATTATATGTACGTTCAATAATTCTTCTACGTCCCTTGCACTATCCACACGTTATTTTTGGGGTCATGGATTCAGATTTAAAGTTGGGTACCATTTTATAATAGCCCAAAAAATGATAAAAGTATTTAAAACAACTAAAAAAAAAAAGGTGTTAATAGATTTTTAGTTACGATTAAGCGGTTATGTCGTGTGGTATGGTGAAAAGAAACATTCGAGTTGTTACAGACATCCCTGTTGGACGGTAGGAGAGTACAGGAGTCGTCAGTCCGAGTATCGTTTCAAGGTTATATAGTAATTTATTTTAGTGGCAATTTGAGATATAAATATATAATATAAGCCTTTGTCGTATGGTGATCACCGTCGTCTCGAAATACGAGAGTGCGAAGATGTTTGAAAGGAATAAATGAATAAAATAAATATTACTGGCACGAAGAGTTTTGAGTCCAATAAGAAATGGCGAACCGGCAGTTCAAAAAGACCAAAATATTCTTGCGCGTAATGAGTGATGAGGTGTGTATGTTACGGCAGCACATTGACGAGAAGTTGGTCGTTTCGATTAATAAAGAAACTCATTACATTTTGGATTATATACGTACGTTTATGTGTGGGAAAAATGAGAGTGGTATTTTCTTTCTGGCAGCGCGTACTTATTGATTGAGTAATAATCAAGTGTTTAAATTATTTTCAACATTATTATTTTTTTTTTTATTTATGATATGGAGTATATTATTAAATACCAATACAATTGTATTAAACATATTTCCAAAATGAGTTTGCTTTTAAATATTATTTTTACGGAATTCAATTTTACACACGTCTGTATATTTCTCTCGTTTCTTGTTTCTCTTCTCTTCCTCTCATTTATATCAGAACGTCTATTTCGGTGCAAGTGTGCACAACGGGCGAGGGTGGACGGCCGTCTGCTCAAGGGTTTCGACGAAATGGGAAGACGCCAGTAGCACGCGGAGATCGAAATAATAATTTTTCCGCTGCCGCTGCCGCCGCCACCTTTGTAAATAACGGCCAGTTTATCATGCGGACGGTCAAAACGATTAAGAATTTAAAAGTACGTCGTCTTCGTCGCCGTTATACTATATAACGTCATTTTTTTAATTACCAGCTCGCATTTTTTTTTTTTTTTACTGTCAGATTAACGTAGGTGTGAGTCTGTCTCGCAGTTGTTTTCGCTCACGAATTTCCTGACAATCGTATTTTATCGGCCTGCGAAAATGTTTTGCTCGTATCTCGGTCCCCGCGGAAAAAATACTCTCGTCCAGCTATTAGAAAAACAACAGTTACTTTTTCATCCGCACACATAAAAATTAGGTCGAGTAAACGATTTTTTAAATTTTTTATGAATTATTTCTTGAAGTCGTTTCGTGAAACGTTTTTTCCCGCTATGCTTCACTGCTGCCACCCTACATATGGCCTCATAACCGTAACCCTATTTACACACTTATATATATAGGTACTTCGCTACCGTATTATTTATTATAATATATTTTCACCTTCTGACGTACACGAATTATACGCATTGTAAATATTTCGACACGAAGGTGCAATTTAAAAAAAAAAAAACAAAAATAATAATACCTTACCAATTAATATATATATACACCCTTTACCGTCTATTTCGTGATAGAGTTCTTGCAAGATTAAACGTTATAACCCTTAATAAGTACATTTCGTAATTATATATATATACGACAGCCGCATTCTCGTCGCAAATAATATCCTTTTGCACAATCGAATAATCAATACTTCAAATCATATTTAAACATTTATTTTCGCTTTTTTTTCATTGTTGTTTGACGAGAATATAGTTTTTCTATTTAAATTAAAGCTCAAAACATTCAATCAAAACCGCATTGAATTTCCGCACTTTGCTGATATTATAGATTTAGCTTCAATCAACTGAGCTCATATTGATAGTGGAATTTATTATTATTATTTTAATACTATTTATTTATACGATTTTATTATATTTTTTTCGCGTTTAATTCATTTTTGTACGTATTATTTTGCTATGAGTTCTTCTTCATACCATATTTTCTATTTAAATTTATCTGGAGGAAAATTGTTTTTAATTTTCCATTTCAATTCTCTATCACATACAGTTTAGAAAAATGTATAATTTTATTCATTTTTTCCATCTATATTTCATGAACTGCATAAATATTTAAATGACATTTCAGTTTTAAGAATTTTATTACCGTGATATTCGTACAATATAAAATAGTAGTAGTATTTAAAATCTATTGGTACATTAATAATTTTTATTATTCAATAAATCTTATTAACTTTAAATGTCTTCCGTTCTACACGAAGAGAAATACGCATTTAATATTGTAACTAACATGATTTTCATAATAATGTAATTTTAATATCGTAAGTTGTATTTGACATCGTTAAATTGTACATTTTCAATAGAGAGGAGTATCGTATAACATAAATTAAATATTAGGACATCGTATAATTCAGTGTAAAATTTTAAAGGAATAAAGAAAAAAGTTTTGTCTAAATACATTAAATAATTTTTTTATGAAATTTCTGATTTTGAGATTTCACGAATGTTGATTACTGAATTATTGTTTCAAGTTTCTTTCAATTAAATTAGAATTTCCAAAAGAAATAAAAACATACAATACAAAATTACTATTTTTTTCTTACATCAAAAAGTCACTAGGAACTATATATTTTTTATTTTAGGCATATTGAATTATGCAACACCATACCTCTACCAACATGATATAATATGATATAATATGAAAAAAACAATATTTTATTTTTTTTGGACTGTCTGCTCTATGGGTTTTGCGTAATTTTACGAAACAGTTGCCGCTTTTTCATGTTTTTTCCTTTACTTTCTTCACTTTTTTTTCTCCTTTACGAGAAATGTGAATATATTTTATTTTATGCGATTCTGGATGAATTGAGCACAACATATATATATATATATATATATTGTATATAATATTGTCGACGCACATATTGAACATTGAACAGTAGTCGTAAAACGCTATATTTAACGACTGCATTATAAAAGAATAAAATCGAATAGGAGAAACAGTACGATTTCCGGATTAACACTTTGTATGTATGTAATTTGTTCATTTACTGCAGGCCGACGTGTATGCGCAATTTCAACGTGGCTTACGTAAATACGGATAACATCGTTCTAAATTGATTTCTAGTCGATATCGCGCGTAATAACGTAACTAATAATGTCGTTGATTGATTTTAAAATTCGATGAAAATGAAATCAATTAGTTTTTTATTGATATCGAATAACATAATACACGCTTGTTTTTTCGTAAACTTCATTAAAGTTGCTCGCAACACGTTTGAATACTCGTTAGTCTCATCTCGTCGGTTCCCATCGCGTGTGCAATATCGTATCAATGCATGCATCGGTTCCGTCGCGGTTCGTCTGTACAGAAGCAAAAATTAACAAATAAAAAATGAAAACCCGTTTCTTGCCAGTTTTAAACCGTCAACAGTGTTTAAGACGCGACAGTTGTCTTTGTCTGAAACAGAACGCATATATATATATGTGCATATATAAGACGGTTCTGAACTTTCGCATAATCCTATTAGCCGCGGACGATCGTAAAAGTTAACGAGAAAGTTCTGAGAAAATTAAATTACGAATATACACAGGACGAATGATAAGTCATAATCCGATTGCAAAAATTCATATTTGTTTTCAAAATAAAGATACAGCGGTGCAACTGCAAAACATTCGTAAAACAATCAAGTTTTCAATTGGTGTGTGCAATACGATCTCTGTTGATCGTCTAACGCACGTCCGTGCAGTATTCAAATCTCTATTAAACGTCGTTCAACACGTCACGTCATTTACGGCCGCTGTGATTCGAGTTTTGAGGTGGCGCAAACACTTCACGTTGTACTTAGCCCCGTAAAAACACACGCACGCCGCGTGACCCGGAGAACGGCTGGAGTGGAGATACAAAAAACGTGCCGAACAGAGTTGGGAGGAAATTGCAATTATTGCACACGGAGGCGTGCCGGCCAATGGGAATTATTGTTTTACGGACATTCTACAGTTCGCTCGGCCACCACATCTTCGTTAAAAAGAAAACATATATATATATGAGTTTTCGATATCGGCCGATGACTTCTGAATCGTTTTGTACACACATTCATTCGGGTGGAAATAATTCCAATCAAAGGCACATAATGGAACGGAAAGTCGAATCTCTGATCGTCCCGTTTCAGTGCGTTTCCCCTCGCGCAACTACATACCGTACAAACTGAACGTCTTTAATATTATCGTACACGTGTGCATGACGAATGAACGTACACGATTAGTATCCGTCAAATGTCAAGAACAACGGTTCATAGACGCGTCCTCGGCCGGCGACAGATCACGTGTGCGATTTTCGTTTGACAAAAACTATATATACATTACACGCGATGATAACTAATTGAATAGACTAAAATAATCTAATATCAAATGTTTAGAGAGGAAGAATATTAATTTGTTCTGATTTTCGACGAAACATAAACGTACTCCATCAATCGAGATAAAAGTTGTAGTTTCGTTATTCGTTGTTTTTTACTCGTTCAGGTTCCATTGGACACGAGTCGATATTTTGATTTTTTTTTTTACATATATATATCAATATTGTCTTATATGATATTTTAAATCGAAGTTAAAAATCAACCGTTGATCAAAATTTATTCGTTTAACATCGGTCAATAACCAAATAACAATGTTATTTTATTGCGTACGATACATTTTACACACAAATTCCAAAAATATCTGGTTGTTTTTTAAGCGAACAATTTTATTGTATAATTCTGACATATTCGCATGATGGTAATTTTTAAAAATGTTTTTAGTTGCACATATTTCCGAGTGTTAATAGTTGATATTTTAAAATATATATTTTCGCTCGATTTGTTTGTTTTTTTACCATTTAAATGTTCATTCATCCGTTCAAATTGCCTGCTATTGATTTCGTCGTGATTGGCCTGTGACATTTTTGACTACTTTTTCACAGAACAATTAATACAAAGGTATTTTTATTTCCAAAAGTGTATGAAATAGAACGCATATCGTGTTTATGGAAGGGAGAGAACGGTCGATTCGACAAAAGTATACCTACATTATTGCGTTCAAAGCTTCTTTTTGTGCAATCGATAGTACCACATTACACCGCGTGACCTTATTATGTATTATTCACGAGTGAAAAACAGAAGAGTCATTATAATATTTTTCATCCAATTTCAAGGTGAAATGTTAACTTAATATTTGCTTTCTTCGTGTTTTTCAGATACGGTTTTCAAAACGCAAGTTTCACATTGCATATTTACCATTTTTTTTTTATTTTTCGAATCGATCTAACAGCGAAAATATTATTTGTAAACAATACTTATCTGATTTTCTATCTCAGTTTTAATCGTTTATACGTCGTGTATATATATAAAAAAGAAAAACTAATTAATTGTCGTAAACAAATGGTCGTTCGTTTTGGGATTTGACGCGGGTATTTTTCGAAACATACACAAATGTATCGGTCTGGTGGTGACGATGACTTTACTGCTCGTACATATCGTTACGTTTGTTCGTCTCGAATCCAACCGATTTCCGAAAAAAATACGATTCGTGCACCGCCGAATTCGTTTGTGAATTCGATAATCATCTTATATCGCAGTGCGCAGGTACGTAGCCAGAGTGCCGCGGTTGTTCGGGCCGAGAGTTAGGTTAGATACATAAATCGAGCGTATAGGAACAGTAAACGTATAACAAACTCGAATGCCGGTGACCGTGACAAATGACGTACTACACGGTACGACGTCAATGTTTGTCATAATATCAGTAATAACAATTACGGACCGAGCGCGGAAAACGAGCACGCGCGCGTTTGCCACGTGTACACATAATACGCTGTCCGTAATTATTAATAATAACGGTTCGAGTTGTGCATACGAATCGGATCGGAGGACGTCACGAAAAGTTGGCGAAAAAAGAAACGACGAATATATTGTATGTGGGTCAGTGGCGTTTGTCGTCGGAGCGTATAGCGTGGCAACCGTGCGCGCGGACGGGGTTCATGGCTGTCGGACCGAGCTACGGCTTTGGGGCGGCGAGTTCAAGAGAGACCGGGTGGGATGCACGTCCGGCCGTAGTCGAGCGGTGGCTGGCGGTGATGACGACGAGAAGAAGGCTTTATGGCGGCGTCACGCCGGCGTCAGCCCGACCGACGCCTGCCTTATCGTATACGTATACGTATATATATATACAAGTATATACGAGTACGTATTTCGCGCGACAAGAGCACCGACGGCGGCGGCGGCTCGCGTTTGTTTACGACCGTCTTGAAGACTGTCGTTGTTAAAAACCACGGACGTGGTTCGGCGCGGTCGGGTTAGGGGTTAGGTTGCTTTTCGTCTTTCGCCCGGTCCGGGGCGATAGATGTCCGCGTTCAGACCACGCAAGACTGCGCGTAGAGATGAAATAAACATCTAAAATCAAACTTAAATCGCCTGCGGATCGATTAGACGGCGCGACGACGAGAACAAACGTCCCTGGAACACACGCAGGGCCTACGTCAGGAGAACGAGACGAGTCCGTCGGAACGTCGGTCGGAGGCGGAGCGCGGCGTTACAATGTCGCGATCGTCGACAATATTATCTGTATGTACGCTGAACCCGTAGGCGGTAGTGACGTTGGACGGACGGTATTATTATTATTTATTTATTTTATTGTTATTATTTGATTTTATTCGCGCGGAAAACAATAAAATATACGTGAATTATACTAACAATCGGTTGACGTCCAACTTAGATTAACGTTTTCATAATATGTTTTATAATTTATGTAGATCGACCGAGTTATTTGGCCAACGTTCAGGGTCCTCTTTGTTTTTTTTTTGTTTTTTTATATTGTCGTTTTTTTTTCTCGACCGTCACGTCGTCTAAAAGTTTTTTTGGCACTCGTTATATTTTATCGTCGTTTATACACATAAAACAGTAGCCGAACATCTAAAGTAAAACAAAAGACTCGTCTAGTTTGCACATACACATATAATATATACATATATGTTCTTACTGGTACTATATCATAAATTTGATTTCTCCCAAACAGAACAATACTTGTAATTCATAGTTTCCATATTCAAGTAGTATTTTAAATAAAACGTATACAAGTAAATCAACCGGTTTTTTTTTTGGAAATAACTGAAAAAAAGGTAGTAAAACGTCGTATTGACGGACGTATGTTTATGTATCGTCGTCGTAAATATTTTATTACTCTGTTCTGATTGTGATGGTCTTGCACATTTCTATTCGCTCAGCAAATACGTTACAATGTATTTCGGCGATGTTGTCCCTAATAATAATAATAATAACAATAACAATAATGATAATAATGAGCTCCCATTGTTAAAGTATTTCCGACATGTGCGACTAACCGTATAAATGTATACAAAAATCCCCGTGCCACGTCCCCTGATTCGTTTTATATTTGTGTTGTACCGTTCGTTCGAGGTAGTAGTCGAGCCTATAGGGCGTGTACATAATCGTACTCTCCGTTCGACTTCGTCCAAAGGAAATTATTGGAGTGAAAAACTAATCTCTGGATAGACGTTGTATTGTCTGCCGTACAATGGCACTAGCCGTTTCGAACGATGTGGGGGGGAGAAAAAAATCGTACGCTTCGAAACCACACTAACAATATGATAACAATATGATAACTGGTGGACTTTTGCGGGACACGTTTTGTCGACGTCGCGTCGGAACGCATTGCGAAAACATAATCCGAAAAAACGACAAACCGTAACAATAATAAACAACGCGAACGATACGCCGCGACGGGGTCAAGGGAAACGACGGGAAAACCGATTTTCTTTTATTCGATTTGCGGCCCGAGTTCTCCATAGCACGCTATAGCAACCGCGAGTAGCGCCTGACCGTTTCCGGCCGCGAATCCGCGTTCGCGTAATTCCAAACGAACGAGTGTCGCAATCGTGATTTTACCACGGGCCCCGGGAAACTTTTGCCGTGACATTTTTTTTTCCATAATTCCGAACGCGCGCGTTATTAGGCGGCGCGTTTTCGTCAAACATTCTCATACGCGCAATAATATACGTTTTTATTCCTCCCCCTCCGTGTGACGAACGACTTGATTGTGCGCCGCAGTTGTTTGCCGGCGAAAACCTTAGCGAAAACGTCGAAATTTTAGTCGAACGCGATTTCGTAAATAAAAAAAAAAAAAGCCCGGCAGCACGATAAAACGGTCTCGTCGCTTTGTATCTCCACAATAGCTGCGCGCCGTGTAAATCGAACGCGGCCCGAAAAAGGGGTCGAACGAAATTACGATTTCGTTTTCGACCGACCTACAAACAAAAAACGAAAAACCCGTATTATACCATGTCCATGTCTATGTCTAATATACACGGTTTAGTCGCGGGTTGGGGGTGGGGGGTGGGGGGGGGGGGCGCCGCCGTTCTCGTCCGGAGGACACTCGGGACAAAAGTTTTTTTACATTTCATTCCGAACCGCGCTCGTCTACGTTATTTATAACGCCATTGTTTATAATCCGGTAAAACACGTGCGTGTAATACGGTCGTTATCCACATTGATCGCACGAAATCGTTCGTAACGGCGTTTCGGAATTTCATTACTCGGGAAACCGATATCGTATCATTTCCAATAAATCGTACGTTTCGGCTGTATACGCACGTACGTGCGCCGTTCTGTCGGTACGCGTATCGATTGCCGCAATACGTGTCACGTACTCGTTATTATACCTTTATTATTTCTTTAAAAAAAACCAAAAAAAAAAAAACGATTCTCCGATTTCGTGCGCATATTTCGAAATATATATATATATATACGTCGTAAACGGTCGAGTGCAATAGTGTGTTAATTGTTAATTTACGGTCTATTTATATGACGCGTACCTGTCGACCATTTAAAAAAATTAAAAAAACAAAAAAACCGCTATCAAAACATATGTTTACCGTTACGTTAATTAAATTTACTGACAAAGTAATTCTCGATTTCTGTCGTTTGCATTATATTTTACATGTTTTTTTTTTATGACACGCGTCATACGTGCGTGGCCGGTAAACCGGCGAATATCGTTTACGTCCGCTCGTATTTTCGAGCATTGATTTTGAATACCGTGCCATAGAAATGTTTAAAAAAAAAAAAACTTATTTATATTCAAGAATAATGTTCGCTAGAGTGTAATCCAATTTTTCGATTTTAACCGAAAAAATATTTTTTCATACTCAATATCAACACAGCTACGGTTATTTGGAAACCGTCCAATACATAAAATATGCCGAATTTCCAGTTCATATATTTAACATTCTATTGATTTCAAAGTTTACGCAGGAGGCGGCGATTCATTTTTTTCCCTTTTTTTTTTTTAGTCGGGATTTTAAAAATTCGCGCGCGATTTTCTAAGTATTTCCCGAGTATTTCTGTTACTACCGTTCGAGGAAATATAAAAAAAAATACTCTATACGAATAAAGAAATGATGTCGTAGAAAATCGTCATCAAAATAATATCACAATTACTGTCGTACGGTATTGGCGGCGTGCGTTCACGGTACATAAACGCAACAGTAATAATAATAATAATGATAATAATAATAATAATAACAGTAATAAAGTGCGCGCGTTTCGATTTGCCATTCGGTCGTTACGCGGCGGCGGTGTGTTTCCGCGACGGGAACGCGACACGGCAAAGTTCGCGTAACGATTGCGCATGGGTCGGTCGGTCGGTCGGTCGACCGTGGTCGTCGCGGGTTGGCATTTACCTTATCGTTGGCCTGGTTCGGATCGCGTGGCATTACGTATAGCCCAACCTAACCACCCTTACGCGTCACGTGATATACGAGGTACGTCCAGAAAGTAAGTTCCGTTTTCCATTATTACTGCGTCGGCGCTGTTGTCGTGATTATGGTTGTCGGCGATTATTTCATCGGAAAAATTATTAAACCATTTCGAGACTAGTCGATATTATGTACGCCACGTGGTGAGCGTTAAAAAATTGGTAAACAAATTGAAAATCCCGCCACGTATGATTTATGGTCTGTGATCGGTTTTTCGAACGTTAGCGTTACAAAATCAGCGAAGATCCATCGTCAAATTTGTGAATTTTACGTAGAAAATGCGATGAGTTAAATTCAACGGTTAGAAGATGGATGTGACTTTTGGAAAACCGCGTCGCGCAATACCGAATAAGACACGCTTAGCCGCGGTGTTGTTTTCGTCCACGACAACGCCTGCCCGTACACGGCGAATGTAACGCGACAACAACGTCTTACGGATTTTGACTGGGAACAGCTTGATCATCTCCCTCTACAGACTAGACTTGACGTCTAGTGATTTTCATCTTTTTTTTACACATGAAATCATTTCTAGTGGAAATCGACTTAGGGATGTCTAACGTTAGCGGTGTCGTCTAAAGTACCACCGAACCGAAGGAGGTAGACGTTTCGAGGAGAATGCACGACTCGGTTTCCTGGTTCTTGTGGGTTTTTGTCCCCTTCCACGGGGTCATGCGGCTTGTTACTATCTAACGCCTGTCCCACGAACACCACGTTGCAGCCGAGATAGACACCTCAACCTTGCGGGGGTATTGCATCCGGAGTGACAAGCCGGTCCGGCGTGGCAGTGGGGCTCCCCGCTCCCGTGGTACGAACTAGGATTTAAGTTTACGTTAGTAGGTCAACTCGGGAACAATATAATTACAGTATGATGTTGAGTTCGTTAATTCAACATCATACGAGTCTTGAAAATTGTACAAATAACATTACTATCCAGAACTCTTATTGAATAGCCCTTGGCCTTAAGTCAAATCCAACCCCGGTTGCTGTTTTCTTCCGTTCGTGTGCAAGCCATCGCACGTATCAAAAAATAAATGACTGAAAACACATATATTCATTGTTTAATATGACGTCACATGAATACGGTATTAAGAACAATATCGAATCTCGCACGGGCCTTGACAGAACGATGTCGGAAAATTCGAAAACGGCTCTAGTTTTAAGCTTCGGGCGTTCTTGAACGCGTAGTTTTTCTTAAACTTCGAATTGTGAAAGAAAAATTCACCGCCGTCACGATCAGTCCGACGGATTCGCCTTTGGCATACAGTCGGACATGTGTACACGATGTGTAATGAAAGTAGAGGACACGCTACTTTTAAACCGTGTCATGTTCGCCGTTCACACGCCCCCGACTTGGCAACGTTGCGTGTAGGTTATCACGGCTACAGCTCCAAGTTACTTCCAGCACAGCGACTTACCGGTTATGTTAGGTTACTCGTTACCACCCCTCCCTATGTACGTAACAAAATGGTATTAATATTCAATTTGAAATGACAAATTTGTGATAGATCATTAAATTAACATAATAAGACGTCGTTGATCATACAATAATTTCATTCGAGGTAATCTACTGGTTTATGGGTAATATAACAGGTAACTGTGGCTGGTTTTTACACAGTGGCAACACCCCGTCGCACACGTTTCCTGCAGCTCAGCGATTTTCGGATGATAAAAAAAACTTTCTACAATTCCCCGACCTCGCTATATTCACCGGATACTTGCACTGCGTGACTTCTGGTTGTTGCCGAACCTAAAACTCGGATTCAAACAAAAATGAAATTGATGTTTTCGCATCGATCGACGACGTCAAAGTAAATGCGATAGCTACTCTCGGGGCCGTTTCAATAGAGGGTTTTTATCAAACATGTTTCCGGCAGTTACAAACTCATTACAGTAAGTGTTTTTATACTGAATAGCGATACTTGTAGGAGATTAAATTAAAATTGTTTATAAACAAACATTTAAATTCTGCGTACTTTTTTATCCTACCGCGTATTTCACTTTGTCCGTAGAAATTAATTTTAATAAGTAAACTCGGAAAATTCGTATTATACAACATTAATAATCTATTTAATTTTTTTATATTATACAAACTCATCTCTAATTAATACATTCTAAAACTCATTATTATAATATTTGGTTTCAAATATTTCGTTGTTTCAATCTTGTCTTGTGTACACGTCACTGTTCCGGCATTTATACATTATTGTTTTCGTTATATCGTTGTTTTATTAAAATAATAATCATAACAACAACAACAACATAAAGCCGTCTGGTCATACGAGCGTTATAATTTATTGTCGTTGGAAGATTTGAGATTCACTCTCTACCTCGCTGAAAGTTAAGTCATGCTGATAATTTATAGTTTATACATAAAACATTGGGCAAATACAATATTATTATTTTAACAGGTAGTTCACAATATATATATATACATATGTTATGAAATGTTTTTAGGTTAATAATATAAATATTTCAAAACACTTATCTAAAATATTTTATTTGTATAAATAATATAAACATGTTTAAATTTGTTTTCTGTGGAATAATAATTTTGTACAACACAAACAAAAATATCTTTTGACATCAATAGAATTTTTTAAGTAGATACTAAAAAATAATATTTTTAAATATAAAAATATAATTTTATGTGTTGTGTACTTTCCCGTGTTAAAAATAAGTATTAATTTACAAAGAGTAGGTCTATAAGACTTTTGACAGTTATTACTCTTCAGAATTAAACTACAAAATATGATATATTCTAATATAACTAAATTAATAGGTACACTATCAAAATCGAAAATTATAAATAATAACAATAACAATAATAATAAAAAAACTAAATTTATGAACTAATGAAACTTTGAACGTGACGTTAAAAACTGTGTTTTCAATGTGATCATAAAAATATTCATTGGCCATTGTAATATACGCGTTTTAAACATACTTATTTTTTTTTATAACTCGTTTTATTATGTCATTCGTAATAACTGTTCGATAATAATTTTGAACAGTACAGATAATTGAATTTTTCCTTGAACCTTTGCGTTTTCGTAGTTCATTGAATCGTTTTGATTTTCACACATACACGTAGTTTAAATAGAAAATCAATAACAACTAATGAGTACAATTTTATTTAATTTCTATAACGTTGAATGACAAAAACCACATCAGATATGTCCGACAAGTTAAATTTAATTACATAAAATTTTAACAATAGACGAAATTCGTTAAACGAACAATTAGCGCATCGATCAGAACAGTGTTTCCGACGAAATTTCAAACTTTACGACTTTGTGTGCGATAACAGACGCAGGCAAACATGTTATTTGATATTTTTGTCAAAGGCCGTATACGTGAAATGCAACCACTACCTAACGTACCTACCTATACATTATTCCGAACGTGACGCGCACAAATTGAAAACAGTAGTATTTATACGCTATGTGAGGAACAGCTGAAATTCGAAATTGAAATATCTGAAAGTTCTTAACACGTCAGAAACAGTCCAAATACGCCGTGTGTTCAGTTACGCGTGCGCGTGTATTTGTATTAAAAAGCGAATCGAACGTGCACACGTTAATTACATGCAAATAATAACTATTGGTACGGCTAAACAAAAATAAACTCGACGTAATTTCCTAAGTTTTCTGTTTTATAGCCACATAAATATGCTTATATATATATATATATATATATAGCTAGTTGGAATAAATTAATATTTGAGTATCAAGTTCGTTTCCGAGACGGCGTGCGCTTCGCCTCGAGCAAATAAGTATAAATGTTTAAACGAAACGTATATACGAGTTCCTTAAAATCGCAGTGCATTTCGTTTAGTAAAATAATCACATACTTTAGAAATTTAAATTAATTTAACGTTGTTTATGCGAAAAGTCGTTGGGCTAAAACACGATTTTCAAACCGTACTACGTAGCCAGGTGATTTTGCGATTTGCACTCGGACAACTTTATCTCCTCGACTAATGAATTTATTGTGTACTCGTCGAGATACTACAACGTGGGCGGACGTTGTTTCACGCACCGCGTGCCGCATTGAATAAAACCTTATTTTCGTTAATTATATTTTCATTAACTATATTTTCATTTAACGGATTGATTTGACAGACGATTGTGTTTCATCGTCGTACGCTTTTATGGTCAACGAATACGCTCAGCGTCATGTTATTGTATTGGAAAGTACAAAATGAAAAACAACAAAACATCGTCTATACCCTGCGAACGTCGTTGGCTCGTACGAACGAACAGACAAGTCTTTGACGTTTTCCGTTTTTTTTTTTTAGAAAAGCGCCGGTCGGCCGTAGGCTAAAACCACGACGACGACGGCGGATTGTCAACAGGATCGCCGCGCCGTATAAGACAAGAATTCGAATTCGATTTTTATCGTTCGTATTTTCTCCCTGCGCCCGACCGAACAATTAGATTAAACATTCCGAAACGTTCGTCGTCGTATGCGCGCGCGTTTCCGCGGAACGTCGGAATATCGACGGGAAAAACGCACATATGGCGACTCGTCGGACTCTCAATACGATCCCGACACCGCCGCCTCGCCGCCGTCCGTCGCGTTCCCGTCCCCGTCCCGTCGCAGCCCGGAATTCCTCTCGATCGGAATCTCCGGAAATATTTCACCTGGCTCTTTTTAACGCGCCCGCGAGTGTTCTCCGCGCGCGAGTTCTACGTGCGCATACCGTCTCATTCGCATTGCGTTCGGCGGGAATTCGCGGGGCACGGGACGCGGGGGGGAGACGGCGGTATCGCCAACTCTTATCGGACGGACGGTGCGAAAAGTGTCGCGCGCGTACGGCGAAAAATATGCCGCTTAATAATGTACGGGACCGCCGCCGATCCGAATTCCTCTCGACGGCGGCGTTTTAATAACGCGCTCGTAATTTCTGGGCGCCGCCCGCAACCCGTCGGTCGCACGGAAAACTCGAGCATTACTTCGTTTCGGGTGGAAAAGAAAAATCGACGTGTCCGGAATATCGCGGCGGCAACGACTCCTAATCGTTTATGGCCTCCGCGAGCACTTCCCTCCCCTTTTGCCGCCGTCCTGATATCCCGAAGACGTTCGGCACGAACGCGAGAAGAACGAAAATTCACGAACTCGGTTTCTTTTTGCCTTTTTACCGTTATTATCTCGCTTCGGTGTAGTCCGCACAGTCACATTCGTGTCCTTTGATTTTGTTCTCAAAGACGTAACGCGATTAAAAACTATGCGCTGGTCGTGGTGAGTGTCGCAAAACGGCGAGAGGCCAGCAAAACGTTTAACAGTCGCGCGCCACGGACGTTGTTGCGACTTTTGCGCGTTCGTTTTTGTTTATCCTTTCGCTTTCCGACTCTTTTCACTGCCGCCGCCGCCATCAATTATCTCGAACCCGCGCCGGATGCGTATTACCGAGTGTTATTGATTATGCAGATTTCGCAAACAAATCGGATGTGTAACGGCGGCCAACATTGGAAAGCGGCTTACGGGAAATATGCCATCGTCGCCGTTCGCACGCGCCAAAGTTGTATTATCGGGTTTGGAACGACTCCGATCGAGTCGTGTTTTGACGCGGGGGAAATTGTTTACGTTGAGTGTTTTCGTATTTGTTGAGCTCGTGCTCGTAGCGAAAAACTTCTGAACAATCGATCAGTTCACTGTGAAACGCCGCGGATTTCATAACACTCTCGAACCCCTTTGAAAATAATTTATTTCACTTTAACTCGCCCGGTCTCGTTGGACGGAGATGTTTCCAAGGTGCACGAACTTCGTTATATTTTGGTGCGCAAATGTCGTTATATTTCGGCGCTCATTCGATTTTGCGTTTGAGAAAAAATAATAATCAGTGAAAATGTCTTATTCGAATTTTTAATTAACGAATTATTCATCTATTATCATATGAAATTTTTAAAAACGAATTGTTCACAAAAACGCTGTTTGTCATGTCGTAGTACATTAAAAATGTCATGAGACATTTTATATATATTTTTTGTTTTACTGTTGAAATTATTTTTTAACAAAACGAACAAAATAATAGGAAAGTTTTGTATTTTATTTTTATCATTCATTTTGATATATACTTGCGTATACTCGTATACGCATCTATAAATATGCATTTTTTTTACGCTAAAAGGCGCGTCCTATTGTCAGTTTTTCTTATTCATTCGTATTAAGTTTCTCATAAACATTTTCAAGCATATTGTACTAGCAGTGATGTTGGATTCCATTCGTATACTTAACGTTAGACGTTACCTTATACATGTTACATTTCGGAACACAAAATGCTGAATATATTTCACGCGAACATATTAAATTCTTTCTGGGAAAAATAAATATATTATATGCCAAATGAACCCCCATGAATACATAAAACACAAATTATACATACCTTATACTCAATTCCAAAAGAAAGAAAAAACTTTAAACCCAATGTTGACTGCAGCCGTCGTTGTCGTGAACTAAATAAAAAAATAATTATACGTGTACAAATACGTTTTGGGGTTTTCGTTTGAACTCAGAAACAAAAATAACGCTTGTCTAGCCGTTTTGTTTGTTCGCGTTAGTCAGCACAAACGTAACGAACTAAAACACTTCGCTGATTTTCATTTGTGATATTCTCAAGACTCGTGTTTGATAAAAAGTCAACGCGTAAATCGATTGCCGTCAGACGAACGTTCAACTTTTATCATTAATCACTGGTGTAACTTATGTATTATTTACGAAGTAGTTCGTTTTTTGAACGCACAGTGTACTATGTTATTTCCTAGAGAACGAAATGTAATAATAATTTTTCGTTTGTTTCAGGTAAGAATTACATCCAACGAGATTCCGTTATCTAACTAGTGAGTAACGTAATGTAATACGATTTGTTTATACATTACAAATTTAATATTATAAACGTTTATTCGGATTCCTCGTGGAACTGAATATACAAAGTGGGCGATGAAAAGTTTTTGATAGCGTGTGTAAGGGAAAAGTTAATCTTTTTGTTTAAACAAAACAAACCTCTGCGGCATAAGCTTATTATATACGGGATTCGAGGCAACGTGTTAAACGCGGTATGATATACGAGTTATATATAAGATATATAACGGGGTTTGGGTGGACAAAAAAATAAGCAAAAACAAAAAAACAACCACTCGTAAAACGAATTGTCGTGTTAACGATCACGTCCGCGACGGACGGCGTATATACATTATTATTATTATTACTATTATTGAGCTGTACGTACGCCCGACGACACACGTGGCGGTGGCGTGTAGGTCGATATTGAATTGTACCGTTGTGCGGGAAGTCGGCCAGTCGCGTACAGGCACACTGTTATTCTCTTCCCGCGGTCGAAAAGTATTACGAGGCAATTGATGGGTTTCGGTCCGGAGGGCCGGCGAAAAGACGGACGGACGGGCGTGCACAGGACCGGGAGACGACGGCAATATTTTATGCGCGCAGTTAGGGTCAGGCATGTCCGAATATAATGTACAGTATCATTTTTGAAAGGGAAAAAAAAACGTTTTCACGGTGACCCGCGCGGTATCTATTTCTTTGTGTCGTAAGCCCCGCGCACAAACGCTGCATCGGGCATTCGAATCACGTAACGCAAGTCAAGAATCTTGACTCGAAAACTTTACCTGGTCGTGTTCTATACGGGAAGTATGATCTATTGCCCGACATTGCTACTGACAGCGCAACTAAACGTAATTTATTTATTTCGTTTCGGAAAAACCCCTAATTTAATATGTATCATCATCATGACTGTCTCCATTGATACGTCGAACGTTTCGGCAAAACGGTCGCAAAAATATTTCATAAACAAAAATGAAAAAATTGCTTTTATTTTCAAACATTTTGTACATCGTTACGTCAAATAATCGAGTCGTGTTTTTTTTTATGTTCTTTGACAACTTCATTATTATTCCTATACAGTTGTTACTAGAAAACCGAACGCTTTTTCTTTTTCTTTACGGTATCTGTTTCGACGAAATGCAAATCGAATAGTCAAGTAGGAACACTGACTTTCGATGTGTATTTGAAACCGAAAGTTGTAAACGCATAATCATCAGTAACGTTTTATATATATTTCCGTAATAGCAGCGCAAAATATAAAATACATATATTAAGACCCAAGAGTTGCTGTTGAAATACGATATTTCACGGTAGTAGTCCAATATTGTAATTCCAAATGTGTATTCAAAAATAAATATTTATGGTTATTGTTGTATTTTAATTCCTCGAGGGTTTAAAGTTTAAAATGTGCCATCCCGTGTCACTTGTGAAGGGAATTCACGATTGTTCCGAGTTTTAGATTATTTTCATATAATATTCAAATATTTTTAACCTTAATCATAAAGTTTTCATGTCCAGGCGCGTGTTATTTAATTATTTTCTTATGGTTGAAAATAAACTGTTAAACAACATAGTTTCGTGTCGCATAAACAAGTACTTTTATACAATATAATAATAATAATGATAATATAATAATAATAAATATAATAATAATAATAATATACAATTGTATACGTACATATAGAGTATATAATTTATGTAATGCTCCGAAGTTAAATGTAGACGGCGTTTGTCAATAGCGAAATATCAAAGAACGGCTACAAGAGGGATGGCTACAGTCGTGTACGATATGACTTTCGTATCGAATAATTCATACATTCCATTGCGGTATGTGTACAGGGACTTTTATATATTTCGGCAAAATGTTTCTCCTCGGCCCGTATATTTTTATGATTGACGATTCGTTTGATGGTCTTCGATCGCGTGCGGTCTTTAATCAAGTTTATCGTTTGCCGATAAAACGACGTGATTTGAATTCGTATCTCGTACAAGTCCACACTTAGAATATTAATGTCCGGCAAAATGTTTATCGTTGTTATATTATAATTTCCGTATCAACGGCTTCGCGAAAACGTTTAATTAAATTTTATTCCGTCCGATTTTCGCATTGCGTTCCAATCGTGTCACGCGCAAAACAGCCGAGAACAAAATTTGAGCATAATGTTTCTTCGGTTTTTATGTATGTCTTTATTGGTTTTAGGTCAAACCGAATATTTTTGTAGGAATTTCGAAAATATTCTAGCGAATTTGTGTGCATGTGATTTTTTGATTTCTAGTGTATATCGGCAATAAGGATTTTTTTTTTGTTGACCCGTTCACCACGAGGTTTTTTTAATTAAAGTCGTCTCGGGACACACCGTCAATCAAGCGCCGGCATAATTGTATTATTTTTATCGCGTAATTAATATAATCGAAGCCAAATCCAACAAGTTCCCGGGACATTTCTATGCCAGTGTTCCGAGAGAGTTGACAGAGCTTGACTTTTGTTCGCGTATTGTCTCGGCACAAAAGGTGACTGTGTAAAATCTGTTCATACGTTGTGTGCACAATTGAAAACAAAACGACTGATAAACGCGTGCGGTTTAAGACCGCCTTACTTACCGTCGTCACCCATAAATCATTTATCTTCCGCCGGCAGCCGTCCGACCGTCGCGCTTCTAATCAGATGACAATAAAACCGTGCAAATAGACTGTCGCAGTTTTCCCCCGTATACACTCGCCCGCATGTATAAAACATACCGACGCCGGCATAATGGAAGCGACTCCGACTACGACGAATATCGTATCTCCGCTATTTTATTGTTACTATTATTGTTATTATTTTATTTATTTATTTATCTTGTATCGAGACATTTAAGTTTCTTTGTTTTTGAACTCCTTCTCTCTGAACTTGAAGCGAAACAAAACGACGGAATAAAAACCGATTTCCGCGCACTTTTAATGGAATCGTGCCGAGTTTGTGAATTGTTAAACAGTGTATCTGAAAAGTAAACGTGATGTACAGAGGCACGCGCGTATTTTAACGTAGCCTCGTTTGTTTTTAGCGAACGTTCGTAGAGACGCATTGAACGAGAGGTTTAGCAAACTCGCGAAACACGCGTGAATTCACTCGTGCTCATTGACGTTATATATATATATATATATACATATTTATAGCACTGTAGTTTATACATCGTTAGGTGTCAAATTGCACCGGCAAAACCAATTTTCAAATGCAGAAATAGCGGTGGTGGCGGCGCCCGAGCAAACACAATTTAAGTGAAACGCGTGGAAAATAGTAATTTCGAAAACGATGCGTGCCTTTCATCATCGCGTCGTCGCGGGTTTCACGAAAACGGATAATCCATTGTTTCTCGTATTTATTTAGACGTTCATAAACTACAATACGAACGCGTAAATTAAAACCACGTGGACGTTCATTTGGATAAGAATTCTTTGTGTTATTTTTTGACAGTTTATGACTTTGGAGGGTGTGTCTGATTAAACGCGGTGCGATTTAAAGGAAGAAGGACCATATATATATGTACGTTATAGTGATCAATATTCAAAGAGAGAGAGAGAAGCCGTAGAAATTGAAATACCACAAGTGCGCTGTTGGATATACTCGGTCTTCTTTTGTAAATGACTAGCAAATATTTTGAATACCGATCGATGTCTTATCCAGTTCATAAGACACGAATGTGGCATTTTAGATTACTGTCGCATGGACGTATTGCGTTCCAGCGTAAATGTTTCGAGAACACATAACAGTGAAAATATGTTGTACGCGCAACAGAAAAAAATAATACAATCTCGAAAGATCGGACCATTATCAGAAATATCGATCACGCATAATAATAATGGTGCGTCATATTTGTATTCTGCGAATGTCGAGCGGTGGTGTTTATCTCGGAGTTCTACGCAATCGAATAAAACAGACGTAAGTACTGTCGAATAATGTCACGAGTAGTCCGTATTATATAATGCATCTGAACGCGGAGTTATGTAGATGTGTATAAAAAACACCCTTAGCAAAACGTTATCCTTTTATAACCCCGCGGACGACGTGATCTTTAAGTTCACGTTTAACCGTTAGTACGCCGGTCGTATTATATATTTGTATATATCATTAAATCGTTTTTATTGTTATTTCGAAATTCCGATACTTTAGCTTTCTTTAAATTCGGGCCCGGTTTAAAATGGTCACGGAGTCACGAAATGCGTGTATGCATATATTTTTCCCCCGTTTTTTAAAAAAAAAAAAAAAAATACAATAAACCAATTGCAGATCAATATATACACACATATATATATATATAGGAAAAAAACGATACGTGTACGTAAAACGTCGTATATGCAACGAGGGAAAAATGTTTTTTTCCTCCATTTACGAATATAATACACGATTCGGGAAGGTAAAACGCGGTTTTAACGACATCCTTATGCCCCGAGCGGGAAAACAGATAAAACCCCTATAATAAATTTCGACTCGTTTTCACCATCATCCGGGTTGTTTTCTTTTTTTTTTATTAATTTTGATAAACATCTTTTATGAAATATTCGGCTTTTCTCTTTACGCTATCTCGTCTAAAAATATCAATATATTCGACGAATAATGTTAAGTCTGTTGGGACATTTACAAATATTCGATATCGACGAATATTAGATCTCGAGCCAAAATAATAACGTATATCGATTTACACTGTTCGTTTTGTATTTAGCACTATATGTGTATTTATACCGACTTTCCGATTGCGAATCGTACTCGGGCAATATTTTATTGAACACGTTTATTCAGCAGTCTCACTTAAACGAGAGAAATGACTACAGAAATATTTTTTTAAACGATATATCACCGTTTGTATTTAAATGCTAAACATGAAATAAACGCTGAAATTTCAAATGTCGTTAGTCATAGTTCTTTTGAAGCGTTTGATGTTTGAAATTTTAAAAACCATAAAATAATAATAATAATAATAACCGAGTATCGTTTAAAATGGGTTTTCTTTGAATCTACATCGCTACTTTTTTTTTTTTATATATTACGACTAATGCGTAATTTTCGTTTTTAGTCGAAAATATTGACAGCGATCAATTCGGATTATTGATGTTTTCTATTTTATAGAAAATGTTCACAGTAAGTGTATTTCAAACGAATGGATCGATATTAGTTCTCGTCGTTATTACTGGCAGCAGCAGTTGACCGAAACGCGTGTGACCATATACCCGACGCTTGTGCACGTGCGGGTGCTCGTCGTTATCTATACGATACTGTGTGTCCTCGGATAGACAATAATCCTCCGCTTCAACTGCGAACGGAAACGCGGGGTTCGAATAATCGACAATCGAAACGAGCCGATTCAGCCGAAAGCGGCGAGCAGCGGCCGTTTATTTCCCTCTCTCGAAACGATCGGAAGAAAGCCGATAATTTAAACATTTCGTCGGGATCTCGCGGTCGGTGCCGAGTAATCGTCGGCAAATAGGGTTTTGAGCCGTAGAAATAAAGTAGGATAATGACGACGACGACGACGACGATTCCTCGTCGGTGTAAATGACGGGGAACGTCGGGCGGAATATCCGCGCAATCCCCTAACGCGGGGGCACGGCGTATAATAGGATTTTCTTTTCCCTCCATACTTTCAGCAATAAGCCGGGCGGCGGCCGATGTTTCTCGAAACAAAAGGGTTTTTTTTTTCCCCCGCTCGTACCTGTATATTGATAAGCCGTTCCGGGATAACGTTTGTTAGAGTCGAGAACAATTAAGACGCGGAAAAGAGTACAAAAAAAAAAAAAAATCATCTAACAAGTTTACTCGAATAGGCCCGCCGCGGTATACATATTATATAATACGCGTCCGCGATGAAAGCCGTCCGTTATGCTTTGAAATTAATTAATTTTATTATTTGTACTCGCTAACGATATCTGCGAATCGTTCCCCTCGCCGTAATTTAATATGCGGGGATTACGCCCGAGGCTCGGTGCAATTATCGAAATCGAACTTTTCGAGCAACGCGTTAACCGGGACGACAACCGAACTGGTTTGTAAGGAAGAAAGCGAGACCGTTCTTCGATGGCCAGCGGAACGTCTCGCGTACGCGAGTTCGTTGACTGCATCCGCCGGGCGAATTATCGACAGTTTCGCGTGCGCGTTTTTATCGTGGTGGGCTTTATATTTTCGGTGGTGTGTTTTTGCGCCATCGGCTAAAGAAACGTAAAACACCGCACACGCTCGTGCAGTTTGCCAAAACGTTTACGGAGTCCCGCGAGCATTATCGCCGCCATCGCGCATAGATACTAAATATATACCATATATATATATATATATATATATACACACTCTCACTCCGACAAAACGTTCCGTATAATATACCGCCGTGCCCTTTTACGCGCTCATATTTCACGAATATCCGCCACAGAAACCGTTTGGCCTCGTTCCAATGATACCCTTTTACAGGACGGCGGGCGAGGGGACCGCGTCGATGTGTGTTTTTGGTCTTAACAGCGTATACGCCGCCGGCCGTTCTAATACCTGCTGTAGCTATATATATATGTACGTACAGGTTTTATGCCGCGTCCCGATAATTTTACGAGTCCGAAAATCGACGCGAAAAATCGCGGTGGAATAATACGCGAGCAACTTTCAGACGAATCACCGGTTCGGATCGCACGCGTTATAGTTATACTGTCGGGCGAACTCACTGGAATCGAATTTTACGCGCCGGAACCGGTACCACGTGTAAAATATCACGACGGACGATCATCGGACTCAGGGACTGGAACCCAACCCAAAAGAACCGGTTCCTGAGGGTATTTCAAGAACCTATATTTCATATTCCATAGGACCTGTACCGGAACCAGAACCGTATAAAATTACAAATTAAAATTTTCGCTTCTTTTGGGTTCCTAACGGTTCTCAACTTTGAAATTGCCTAGATTTTTTGAAGATTAATTTCTATCTATTGGTTCAAATCGATATTTTGAAACTGTTTTAAAATTCTCAGATTTCATTTAGTGCGTGTCATAAATTATAACAACAATAAAATCTAGAATGAATTTTTCATCAAAACTCTTCATTACCCCTAGATGAGCGATTATTTAAATAAAATGTTTGGTATAGACATAAAAAGAAAAATTAAAATAACACATTATTGTAAAACTTATGCATTTCTCGTTATACTCAGAATCTAAAATATTCAAAATCAAATTATCAACATTGATGGACGATAAGAAGAATGTTAGAAAAATATTCTCACAAGTGATTGTGTATGAGTCTTATAAATTTCACAAAAAAAAGTGAAAACGTATAAAACTTTAATGATCAGTCAGGCTACGTAATAATTAGTACTATTACCAATACAAATTATGAAACCTTTAATAATCGCACCACGTTAGAATTGATAGATTATCACTTTTTAATGCCGATTTCTATGATTTCAAGAACCGGTTAGTACCGGTATCAACCGGAACCGAACCGAACCCAAAACCGATAAAGTCGTTAAGGTTCCAGTCCCTGATCGGCGGGCGTCACAGCGCGTACGCGAGCACGCGCGTTGGTTTATAGGCTATGCAACGCGTACGTTGTCGTATTAATAACGTGCTGAATGTATACGGACGGAAAACGAAGGCGGAAAACGTTCGCGCTCCATTAATGTACACGTATGGGACATACACTGTGCACACGGCAAAATTGCGCGTATTGTGTTCGCTGTGTTTCAACAGTTTCGACGTTATACATGTATGGTGGCGAATATGTCGTATACCGCGATTAACGGCGCGCTGTTATGGGACGTCGCGATTCGAAACGTTCAATGCGAAACGACAATGCACGAACGGCCCGCGGGGGAATTTAATTGTTTAATGTTTTAATCGCTCGCGGGGAGGACACAATGCAAATTGAAAATGGTCGGGCGCGCGCGATGACCGTTTGTGCAATATGAATATTTCAGTTTTGACGAAATTCGATATTTATGCGTGTCCGTCCGCTGATAACGGACGTTGTCGCGCGTTGAACTCGTTCACACAATGACGGTTATTGTTACGTTACGTATATACACGTCCCATACTTTTTTTTTTTTGTTTGATCATCGTCATTTATATATATCATACATAAAGTATGACTAATTTGAGTACTTTATATCGATTCGTACGGAAAAACCTTTTTTCCCGTTGTGTACGAAAAATTCATTCGGTCCGAACGAAAAATTTATAAAGAAACAAATTGTGTTATGGAAACCGACGTAGTTCGTTTCTATACGTTTTTATTACTAACGCTCTGGCGGCACAAATACGCATTAACCTGCAAAAACGTCACTTCAGCAACTCATAGCGTTGCTGCTTTTTGTCGTCGTCGTTATTATTATTATTATTATTATTTACTTTAACGATTTAAAATCCACCCGTTGAGTTACATCGCAATTCGTGTTTCTATAATTAATTCCCGTGAAAACGCATCGACCGCTCGTGAATTTATTCGTGAGAATTGGATTGTCGGTTTCACGCGACGACGAATTCTCGACGTGATGAAAGTCGAACATATTTTACCATCGGTAAACTGTTTAATAATTTTCAAATTATATAATTGAACATTTCGTGCGGATAAAATGATGAATAAATTCGCCGGGATTTCGTGGCGTGTTGCAGTGAGAGGAGATGTTTGTCCGCGGTATGACAATAAAACAATTATTTTTCGACTCGTAGTGTTTCACTCGCCGAATTTAATGAACGACGATAGTTATATAAACGTTTATTTACGTGCAGGATCGTTTGTTTGATTTACGTTAAGTGTATATTTATTTTGTTATTAATAGATAATACCGAGATTGAATTAAATTTTTTTTTTTTTTGCTAAAAGTGGGTTCGAAAAGTATTGGTTTTTTTGATGACGTCATCACTAAATGTTTATTATAACTTACTATAATTCACATTAATTTTATTGTGAACCGTTTTTTAAGAAAACCGAAATGGGTTTTATTTTTTTCTTTATCTGTTGTTTACTTTTTGTAGTCACGTCCGCGTAGTACGTAAATGAAAAATAATGATTTAAACCCTCCCATGCGTTTTTATTGTGATTTGTAAACGAAAGCAAGGAAACGTTATGCAATATTATTAATGTTGCGGTCCGTTTCACTGGCCGTTGTCGTCATTGTGGAAATCGGGTTTGCGACGGTCGAACGTTAAAATATTTTCCCTATTCACGAAACCTAATATGCGCGCCTTCCGTCGATTTCTCAATCGGATAAATTATAAATCGTACGTGTTTTTAATTCGCCGTCGTTTATCGACGAAATACAATATTATACCGTACGAGACCACACTCGGTAGCGGTGTCGTATTTTCCACTGTTTAAACCATAACAACGTTGGCACCTATGCGTATTGACGTACAGTCACGTTCAATATTAATCGAACGACGGGTCGCGTAATAAAATACGGATTTTAATAACGGTGTATTGTTATAGATTAGGCGGACGGTATTCTGTATTTGAATAATAACTGCGTTACGTTATATGGACACACACACGCACACGCACGATCATTATACTCCTGTGCGGAATTCCATCGTTAATCATTATATACAATTTAATATATACATATATATATATTGTTTATACATACATTTATAATACGCGATTTATGTACTATAAACAATCCAGGATAGTTGGAGTTGTATATTTGTGTACAATGTTTGTGTTCTCTGCTGTGCGTCGGAAGTCGTTTCGGCGTTATATGTATACGTGCCGTCGTTCGCTTGGTATAATAATGTTTTCGAAATAATGCTATCGTCGATTAAACGAATCGTCGTTATCCAGTCGTAAACCGGTGTCTCTCCGCGACCGGATATCGATTCCGACGTTAAATGCTTGCGCGCCCGTAAAAATCTATTAAAGACGCGCGCGCGTTTCGGCCGTTTGCAGTTTTTCGTTTTTTCCTTATCAAAACACTAAAAGGATTTGACCATTAGGTTTAACAATGAATAAACATCGCGAACTTGATTTATAAACGCGTACAAACCAGCACTGGTCGCTAACGCACTATGGCAACGACGGAGATTAAGGTACGCACTACTAATAAATATAAAGACGTGCGGAGAGAAGTACAGCGACGGAGAGGATTATACTCGAGAGACTACTCTGAAAATAAGTAATCCATTCATTATTACAACATTGTTTTTAAAAGCTTCTCGTCAAACATCTTACGTTTTTCGCGTCCGGCCGTAGGATAAATCGAATCGTTTCTGTTTTACGTCCGTCCGCTGTTCGTCTGTTTACGTTAAAGTATTAATTCGAAACGTTTGGAACATATATATATATATTTAATTAATTTAATCTACCGATCGAATCAACAGATGCAGAAAAGCGAACGACGTTGTCAGTAAACGTTACGTTTTACGGATGTCGTCGACAGATTACACATATAAGTGTACCGCAGTTGTACAGTCGTACGGAATCGTGCGGATAAAAACAACAATTTTTCGTATGATCGGCCGAATTTGTCGAAACGACGGCCGCGCGTCGTATACGATTCCCTCGGGTCCCGTTCGCTCACTCGTCCCGCAAAAAACAATCATCCCGTAATTGTGAACGATTTCCCAAAAACGTCACGGTGTGCACGTGTGTGTATATATATTATGTGTAATAGGTTTTTGACGAGCATCGCGGACTCAGCCGTCCGTCGGAACGTATTCGCACCGAGCGATTTCCGTCCAAAGACCGTTACAAAAAATCAATAAAATAAACAAAACATAGGTCGATAATGATACGTGTATATTTATATGTACAAGACGTATACGCGTTGTCTGTTACCGTTCCGGAGGTATTCGCTAATAAACGATTCAATCGAACAATTCAATACGACCGTCGAATGCGAATAGCGTCTTTCGGTATCGATACGAATCTCGCGGGACGCGCGTGAACGATAAAGGCATGTCGCCGCCGCCGCCGCATGTGTGTGACGACGATTCGTGCAGACAGATAAATCACGTAAAAAACGCATCGTAGTCGTCGCCGTCGTGTAGTTTCCACGCGTCTCTTGCTGTCCGTATCTCGCGAAACGGTTTCGCGCGCGTCGCCGTCTCTCACGCGGCAAATAGCCGGTAATAAAAGCCGGTTGGACGTGCACGTTTAAAACCGTAATCCCGCACGGGAGACGTTATGTAAATCGTTGCCGTCCCGTCCTCGGAACAGATTCGTATCAACGCTATTGTTCCGGTCAAATTATTATGCACTCGTTACTACGTGGGTACGAAAAAATGAATAAATAAATTGAATCGTATCGTCAGACCACGCGTTTAATTTACGCATAACCGTTAGCCGTATCTTACACGCGTTATCTGCGAATATACCGTGTTTTTTTCTGTTTTCTTTTTTTCTAACCGACAATCTTGCAATAATGGTCCAAGTACGCGAAATATCTCTTTCGTAACGACAGCGTTGCACAGCTACAAATCGCAAAACGTTTTTTCGAATCCACGTCCCGTACATTTGTATTTTTTTTATCAATTCGCTATATTATATTATACGAGATAGAAATTAGAGCGTTTCGTTTTTTTTTAACAACTTCTTCGAACCTTTTTTTTATTAAATTAAAATAGCCACAATTACAAATTACAACTGTAACTATGTTAAAAAAAAAAAACGAGTTTATGTATGATGTAAAGTTTCGAGACTATACAATTATATTAATTTGATATGTAACGGGTTTGTTAGTCTGTGAACAATTAAGGAATGGTGGTTGCATTTAGGAAATGTCATTTCGTCGTCGGTTCGTTACAATCCGGTTAATCTATTTAAATATTTATTAAACCGCCACCGTCCGCCGCACAAAACGTACTTAAGGTCAATTGTTCTTGTGTTTCTGCGCCTCGGCAACGACTTAGCGTAATGCATTTTTTAAATATTTAAATTAACCATTCAGCCGATTGCTAAAAAAATGTTCTTAAAATATTAACAAAGACGCCTCCAATACCAATCTTACATACGTTTACGCGATATTTGAGAATATCGAAAAATACGATACAACATTATGATGATACGGGAAAATACCAAATTAAAACACAATTGAATGTAATATCGCGTTCTGTTTATGATCAAACAAAAATGGTCTGTTGTGGTGATATCATATCCAATGCAATACACCATAAGTAAACATAATGAAAAAAAAAACACGAAAATTTTATGTTTTTGACAAATTAAATTTTCAAATTTGCGTTATAACATAGGTAGAATATTAACTTAACCTAACAAAATCAGTCGAAATCAGACTAATTTCAATAATCTTGGTCTCGTAAATTACTCTGTAATTTAAATACACCTTGCATTTAGTTCGGTTATGAATGTGTGTGTGTGTGTGAAGAAAAAACGGCTTTCGATTTTTTTTTCTCCTAATGAGTTGCCCGCGGCACAGCTCTTCGAGATCGTAACTCAACGCAGACGACGTTTATTGTTTTTGTCGCGTTCTGATGTATAATTAAACGACCATCCAGAGAGAAACGACAATCGCAAGAAATGAAATCCATTACATAGCGTAATACGAAAGATAATAAACGTTGAACTAAAGCCAAATCAGTGTAATAGCTCGGAAATTTAAATTATATTCGTTTAATATACCCTCCCACAAAAAAAAAAAAAATAATAATAATAATAATAAATTATATAATCGAATTCCATTAAATCAAACTCGAAAACCTTTAATCTTTTTTTTTAAAAATTACCTCTTGTGTGTTGTAGTTAATATACAAAAATGCCCACGATTTATATTCATATTTTATACATATACGTACTATATATTTTGATTTGTCACATTTTAATCTATTTTCGTTCATATTATTGTACGGTGACGTTACGTCAATATTGTTTATGAATATATATATACATATATGCACGTACTCTTCGAAAACTATAACGTTAATACGATTTCCGAGTGTTGTTGGGAAAATCTTCTTTTTTTTAGTTTTTTTGTTCGTTTCACCGTTTTCTTGCTAAGCGATCATTATACGTATAAATACAATTCAAATTTATATAAAACGCGTTATATGTGTACACGACTCGTAAATATATATATGTATAGTATAGTATATCATCTGTTTTTTAAAGTTATTTTCACTGCGATATTTTATTCTCTTGCGGCCGTGTACATGTTTCTCTCGAACGATGTGCAATGCAAAAAACATAATTTATCGTTTTCTTTCCTTAAAAGTATATGATATAATTTTTTTATGCAATATCTCGTGATATTTCCTACGGTAATATTAGTTTTGACACATAACTCGTCACGGGCAGTGTTTTTTGTGAGATGAACAATGTTATCAAATCAAATCAAACGAAACTATAAAAGAACTACGCCATTATTGTTTACAGTCATGATAATAAAACGTGATATTTTTCTGATTGTTGTACGAACGGGACCTCCGAGCAAGTCGATATCATTTCGCGGGAGACTGCTGCGGTGTACGTTTTTCGCGACGGTAGGCGTAGTATTGCGCGTTGTTCCCTGTCTCGGACGAAATATTCTCTTTAAGGGAACCCCTCCTACCGCACAACCAAAGATTTATTGCGAATTTCTTGGCGAAGTTTTTAGTCGTCTAACAACGCGATCATTTTACGCCAGCCAACTGGTTTTATTCTCTCTTTCTCGTGGTCCTTATCCTTATATATATATATATATATATAAATATATTTATTTATACATATATATATTATATATATATATGGATGGGTAATATATATGCTGCAGCTCTTCTCGGTTAAATGAAAATCGTCCGGCAATTTCATATTGTGTACATATATATATATATATATATAAATGAGCGAGTTCCTTGGCATCTTCACAAAAGCCCGGACGAGGAGATAATATACTGTGGTAGTAGTTATAGTAATTGCGTACAAAACAGTCACTGGCGTTTAATCAACGGCGGTCGTGCCCTTTGAAAGATCGCGCGTGCGACCTTTTCGCCAGCGAAACACAGGAAACGTCACCGGCAGAACTACTCCGTCGCCGTGCGGCCGTCTCCGTTTCATTTTCGACGTTTCCCTTCTAATTTATCGTACATATTCATACAAATCCGTTTCGGGATCGTCATCGCGTGATAATAATAGGTTAGGTTAGGTCGTCAAACCGACGGGTCCGCGTAGGATCGACGCGTCGCTCTTTTACCGTTTGGGCTCCGTACGCGCCTGGTCGGGTCGATCGCGTTTTATCAGCGACGCTCTCGCGAATAGTTAAATCGCACCAGTGAGAATATTGTATATAAATAAACTCACACAGCGAGCACGTGTAATATGTGTGTGTGTGTGTGTGTTTATACAAGTGCGCAGGTCGACGAATATAATCGCGAACCTACCGCGGTGGAAATGACGAAACTCGCTAGCGTTATCTCGACCGACCAAAAGCGACCCGACCCCAAGGTGGCGGTCGTCTTTGTCCATCGCCTCGGGACCCGCCGGTAACAATGGTCGCCTCTGGTTTTAAACCGGAGATACCACTACGACTGCGGCGCCACCGCTTTTGTACACACACACGCGCGCATGCATATATACGTGTATATCCCTTAAACGAGGAAACGTCGCGATAAACCGGAAGGATGTCGGGTCGTCCCACCTTATTATAATGTCGTATGTGTTCTCGTGCGCGCACTCTTCTAAAACGGGAATATTTACCCGTCTCGAGAGATGATGTGACCACTGACGTGCCGCATTTCCGCCGCGTCCTCGCCGGTCCGTTTTATCAACTATCGTCCGACCGCGTCTACTTATACGTCATTATATACGTGCGTACTCTATCCGCGTGTCTACGCGCCCATTGTTCGCGTGGATAAAACGACGAGCTTATCGTATTGTTTCGAACGATCGCAGTCGCTGCCGTTGAGTAATCTTGCGCACTGTATTATTACAATTATATAATATGTCTGTCGGAACAAAGACAAAACGTTTGCGGGTTGAACGTAACGGTTAATAATTATAATAAAATACTGTGTTTAACCAACGAATTCCGGTTACGATCAGAGGCGGACTGGCGTATCGCGAGATTTCCCCGCCAGATCGTCGTGTACGAATTTTCACCCGTTAAAGGTGAATTTTATGCCTAAATTTTGTGTATTTTTTTCCTCTGAAAACGTTTTATTGGTTAATCGAAATATTTAACGGAATAGTGACGACAACGAACCTAACTAACACAACAATTTTCGACAAATCGGTATGTAACGTGATGTACTGTTTTTGCCATCGCGTATACCTACGGTGGAACCACAACGAGCATCTATAGCGAAATTGCATATTCGGAGCGCCGTGATGGCGCCTGACGGTCGAATCACATCAATGAACATTGTAAAAATAGTCTTTAGAACAGAACGCGTATATTATGTATTTGAAGTGATAGAGCTGTTACATAACACGTGGTCTACTACCGTTCGTTTTCAATCGCAATGTGCGATCTTTTGATACCACGTCAACAGCCGTTTAAATGTTAATTGTTTTAGTTATTAAAAAAACATTTAAAAAAAATTAACACTCGATAGCGACCAATTAACACAAATACCTAAATTGTAATTAAATTATTTTAATTAAATAATTGTAAGATAATTTAAATTATCACGTTTTCTCGCCAAAGCATCGGTTGTTAATATTATTATTGATCAGTCAGTAAAATTGTTTGATATATTAATTGACGTTTAAATTTCAATGACATTACTATTATTTGTACTTAGTAAACTAGTACTTAGTACTTAGTACTGTGTAAAGCAGAACGCTTTACACAGTATAGATCGCATACTACATCACAGCCAGCTTTTGATTCGGTGCTGTTAATACATATAATATATATATATATATCACATCGTGAGAACCACGTGGTGTTAAATTTATAAAACTTTAAATTCGCTCGGTCGGCCTTCCGCCGTGCGATACGCATGTTTTCCATTAGTGTCCATCGTCGGATTTCCCGCACGACTTTATGTTGTTTGCTAGGTGGCGGAATTAATAAAACCGATTCCACTCAACGACCTAACAGTAAGCTCATCTATTGCAATATTATCTGATTCTTATTGACCATTTACTACGCGTTTCGTGTACCATATTTGTCGAAATCAGTATGCTAAAGGGCGAGCTTCACGCGGAGTTGTTTTATGCCGACCAATAAAATCTACTCAACATTTTTGGTAGGTTTTGAATCCCCGTGCATGTGTGTTTGTTTATTTTCTTTCCTACGAACAATCGTGAAATCTATATATCTTTTTTTTAATATATAACACTTATTTTACACATATATACGATATAAACAGTAGTGGGGGTCAAAAATACTCATTTTCTCCTCTGCTAGCAAGTTATTATTTAAATTTAGAACCATATTAAATATATAGTGACACGATTTTTGAATATCATATACGTTTTAAGAAAACAACGAAATCGTACATTTCTCGAATAAGTACGTAAAATACTTTCAAATTTGTAAAATCAATAATTAATCGGAATACCGTTAAAAAATAAAGGGTTTAAGTAAAAACATGATTTGGATATTACGTATCAACGCAAAAAAAAAATCAAATTGTATTATTTTATTGTATTATTAAATATTTTAATAATTTTGAAAAAAATAGTGTCTACAATATGGATATTAAAGTCATTTATTTGTTATTTACGTATTGACTATAATCATTTATAACACACAATTATAGTTTTGTTGAATAATTATTTGTAATTGGAATTATTTTTTCCGACGATCAAAAAGAGTACCGTGGCGACCACTATAAATAAAACCATAATAATAATAGTACGAATATAAAAAAAAAACCTTTTTCGGCTTCGTGTGATCGTTGTGTATATCACATGTATTTGTTTTGGCGGTTATCGCGTTGCAATAATAATACAACGAAGTTTCGAATCGGACTAACGTGTTTCAGGGCAATTCCGGCGGTGGTTTACGAAGGAAACGTCCCTGACACAAATCGGTTTTGCATGTTGACGAAAACTCGTTTGCTGGTAGCGTCGTCGTCGTTATTTTTTCTGTTATTGTTGCGAACGTTATGTAGGCGCTAATGGAATAAAATCACGAAAAGCCGGCCCGGAATATTGTTTATCCACCGCTCGCGGTAGATTCGACGACACACCCATTTCGTTTACGGTCCGGAAACGGCAACGCGCGGCCATCGTGTTAGTCGAGCCCTGTCGCAGTGAATTTGTCGTCGGCGTACGTTTAAAAAAAAAAAAAATCGAATTCCTAAATTATTATAATACAGACGAAATTTTTATTTACATTGCCGTTCATTAAACCGCCGGCGAAATTAATATTGACAAAACGGTATGCGTACTCGTGTAGGCGCTGGGTCGAAATGTATTATCGTGGTCGTCTGCGTCACGCATATTATTATTAAAACACGCTTTCCGAATATCCGATTTAATCGTTAATATCTGGTACGATATAATTTATTATACTCAAAAATCGTCAAATTCTATTTCACCCGGACATGTCGAAATAATCAATAAACAAACGTGTACACGTGTACAGGTACATTAAAGAGAATATTCATTAGTACGTAATAACGCCGTAAGGCCGGTGCACGTACAAATATATTCTACGTATTCTGTATATTCGTTTATAACACATTCGTTTCGTTTATAGTGTTTCGGCTCTTAAATTAACATCAACTTATCCGACAACCTAATTTGGTTATACGGTTTCGAATCGGTTTAAGCTTGTTAAAATTTGGAAAACGGTAATGTACCTTTTTTGTTTTAAAATGTCACGAGCTTTTGAATTATGTTTTTTAGTTCTTTCGGCACTATTGTGCTCTTGTTTACTGTTTATTTACGGGCTTCCCAAAAGTTTTTGATAGTGTGAATTATAGTGGACTTATTGCCAAACTTTGTGTTTTGGAATTCTATATAAGTACTGAGCTTTCATTTTTATGGTGAACAGATCTGCTTCGTAAATTAACGAATTATATGCATATATAAACTATCTATTGTAGTACATCTCTATGATCAAGTATTTTTAAATATATTTAACAGTACTTGAAAATTGTTCCTTTTTAAATGGTTTGTTTGATTTTCATGCTATTAAATAATATTTTTTTCGAAAATGATCGCATATATAATAACGTTTGACTGAAATATTGTTTCCGGTTTTTTATAATCAGGTGTATTGATAAGGATTAATATTCCAATAAATAATAACGAAAACAGTAATTACAATACAACCTCAGAAACTAAAAGTAAATTAATTAATATTTGATCACAATACATATTCAAACATTTATATAATGCGCGTAATATTTTAACCAAGCGATGCATACATAGCGTTTCGAAGTTATAATTTTAACAAATTATAATTGCTCTTGTGTTTAAAATGGAGAAAAAAAAATGAAATAACCGAATTTGAAATTATGAAACGCGAGGGCGGTGTATACCATTAACAAAAGAAAACGTTTTCAATATTTATAAAGTTCAAAGGAATATAAAAAATAACTACCTACCGTTTTTAAATTTTGACCCGGACAGCAAAAAGAATAAGAAAGTAATAACAAAAGAGGTTTCTTACGTATAGACATTATATTATGCGCGATACGGAGAAGTATACAATAAAACCATTTAACGATCACGTTAAAACGAAATTAATTCGCGAACTGTTAGCTTTTTTCGCGATAATAAAGTATAATACATTCACAACACCGATACGGTCTCCACGTATCCCCGTTAACATACACGTATACACACGGTAGCGCGTAACCGATACGTTCAAAATACAACAATCGTCGAATACGCGCCATGGGGTTTTTAATTTTTTTTTTCGTTTTTCCACCGGACGGTCTCGCGGGCACCGCCCGAATTTCCGGTGCCGTCCGACGGTGATGGCGTGTAGAAAACAAATCGGATTCAAAACGATACGCGTCGAACGGATATGGTCGTTTCGACGGAGCGATCCCGTCGAAACGCAGTTCGTCCGCTCGTGAACGAAACGCACGTGAATCTCGGCCCCTCGCGGAGCACCGGACATAATACACAGGCGGGCGTGTGTGTTTTTAAAAATACATTTCGCGCTGACAATGGTAAGCCCGTCGCACGCGCGCGAAAAACGGTCTTGACGGTATGTGAACGTCGTAATTTCAACGTTTTCGACACCCGCAGCGCACTGTGTTCTCGAAATTTCCCCCGACACCATTGTCGTGCCTTTGAGTCCGTCGATGCGCGCGACCGCGACAATAGGACGGGATCATCAAATCGTATTCGAGACGATTACAATCGTTGACGCCGCGACCCCGTACGGTATCGAAGTTTCCGAGGTGATTTGTCTCGATGAGGCGACCCCCGCCCGCTTCGGTAACCGATTCGCGGAAATTACCGACCCGAGGGAAACTTCGGTTGACAGAGCCCGACAACTTTGTTTCGACGTGTTCGAGACTGGACTTCTTACCTCCGGCGTGGTCGACTCTCACCTCGAACACGCACATACGTTCCCGGGACCCTCTTGTTTTCTAAGACTTCGAACTTTGTCTGTATTGTTACAGACGATCGCGGAACACTATTTCGATTTATCGCTTATGTATACTTTTGTCGGTATTTATTTGCGTTAGTCTTTTCAAACTTCAAACCGAAATTCTCAATTCACATCGCATTTGTTATATAATGCAGTTATTTACTTTTAATGTGTGTGTATGTTCCAAACCGAAACTGTTTAGACCGATAAAAATGATTTGAATATATTTAATTTAGCGTTAAATAAAAAAGAGAGTTTCCAAGACAGTCTGTCTGATATATCACTATTAATAGTGGTGTGAATAATAACAATAATAATGATAACAGTAATGCACTGTCCCGTCGTCGTCGCTATACCGTTTTCAAAAATGCGTACCTCTAAATATACCTACCACGCACAGTCGTACAACAATTTCCTGTATGGAGCGCCCGTTTCCAATATACTTTACACGATCGAGCCGTGTTGAATAGTTTCTTATAACTATTTACGTAATAAAAAATTCGGTAACAAATTACATTTCGTATGTTTTTCATAGTGACATTTAGGACGCCCGAGTTCAGCGAGTCCGGGAAATCATCAGCCAATGCTCCCCATGTTATACGATTATGTTAATACGCGTATTTCGAAACTTCGTTATAACACCTCATACATAATATTCGTACTAACCAGGCGCCAATCTAGGATTTATCCGAGTAAGAGGGGGGCCGCAATTCGGTTACGAACCCACGGATGATTTGGTTGGCGCCTTCCCTCCTATTTTATCCTTTTTTTACGCTAGCAGCAATATTCCCTCCTGAAACTACAGTGAGTTCTGCTTCAAAAGTGCAGCTACCTCCGTTTAACTTTTGAATTTTTCACACTACAACGATTGTTCAGAGTTTTGGGCACTACTGCATATTTGATTTTCCCCCAGGGAGAATGGAGGTGCCTGGCTACCGCTGTATATTGACAAAGTTAAAAAAAAAAAACATTTTTTTTTTTTTTCGTTAGAATATCGTTAGAATATGCAATATTGCCCATCGTCTGAAATGCCGTAGTATATGATGACACATTCAACTATACTCGCGTACATATACATTTATTTATATGCGAGCGTACATTTATTATTGTATTAGCTTGAATAATACGTTTCGCGCGTTGTGCTACTTTGAAAATCACGAACACTATTATGTCGCACTCGTTTCTAATTCAATCACAGCGTCCACACGTATATAAATTGATCGCCACGCCACTCTACGCTCGAACGACATCGTTCGTCGCAGATATCCAATGTCGCTCCATTATATTACGCCGGTGTACGCCCTGAGAAATTACTTTCGTTTCGGAATTCATTCTTCAAAGGGCAGAAACAAGTATACCCTTTTAGAATGTTAAAACTCCGCCAAGTTCATTAAAATATATACCATCCATACGCAACAATGTGTATTCGGCTAATACACCGCCGTACGCCGTCCAACCAATTGCTGCACGCGGCGGCAGCTTGAAAATAAATCGTTGATACAATTAAACGTCGTCGAAACATATTGTTCCAATATAAAATAAATTTACCACGCGAACCACTTGAAAATAATGACTACTGGTTACGCGTGTTCGCGGGTTGAGAAAATCTCAACGTTCTTTTTCCTTCAACAGAAACCGTTCGTGAAAACGTCGAAATCCATTTATACATTCAATTGTCTGACGTGAACAAATAATTTTTCTCATATTCGCCGACCAACGCGTGATTTGGTTAGCAATTTTTTTTTTTTTTTTTAAATCTTACACTTTTACAGACGGGTTTTAAATGTTCGGAAAAAATGATCCCTTGTTCTAAATTATATTTTGTTTGAAACCCACGTACATATTTTAAACTCGTTTATTTTCATAATATATATTTTTTTGTGTCTGAACTCATTTCATGGAAGAATAACGTATATTTGGTTATAACTTTGACGTTATGACCTCCCTGTCATTTTATAATACGTATACAAACGCTCACGGACATACACAAACACATGCCTTTTGTCCGTGCGAGTCACCTGCCATAACGTCAACTGATTGCCTTTGGGAAAAATACAAATGATGTTTGGGATTCGGTTATGGTCTTATTTGATGTCATCTACCTTCGCCGTTCGTCGTATTCCATTATTTTCGTCGTCCTCCTCCCCTAATTTTATACTTGTTTCTTTCCCGTCGTCCTCCTCCAAACTCACCGCCGTGAGCCGTAAATCAAATCTATTTTACTGAATATTATATTTAGACCGGAAATGATTTTTTTTTTTTTTTTTTGGTAGCTACGCGATGCATATTGTCAGTGTTGACAACTGGAAATAAACTAATCAAAAAGAATTCGTTTATTAAAATGTTTTGATATCCTTCGATATCAGTCGAAATTTATAAATTTTATTTCACTGTTTTTTCATTTACTGATTTGATAAAAATAAAAAACTAAAGTAAAATAAATTCTCGACTGAACGCAATAAACCAAAAGAAAGTCGTATTGAAAAGTTTTCGATATTTTGCATATACTATAATATACGTATTTATAAACACACAGACGATTTCCTGTTTCCTCCACCAAAAAAAAAAAAAAAAACATAAATAAATAAATAAATAAATAAATAAAGAGATGAAAAGAAAGTTGTATTTAAAACGCTGTAGGAAACATTTAATTATCGAGAATAATAAACGACTTCAAACGAATGTAAATTCCGCGTGAACTCGACGCGGTGTCGCTCATTTAAATATGAAATAAACATTACGTTTGTTTTCGATCGGCAGGTCGATTCGGAAACTAAAAAACAAAACAAACAAAAAACCCCCGATAAATAAATTAATAAAAGACATTGCCGTGCGATATGGTTTAATTGTTATTGTCGATCGACACTGTTCGTCTCGTCGTTATTCGTCTGACCTTTATTTGTTCTCCGTCGTCCCGTCCCGGTCACAATCGCAGCCGTCCGGTGCGTTTGGCGTTATCGCATCGACGGGCGCTTTTTCTACTCGTACGACGTATCCATTTAAACGGACGTGTTCGGGACACGCGTCCGATACACTTTTCCGATAATTGAAAAAATTGCGAAATAATATGTACTATTGATGGTTATTCATCATCCGGTTGATTTATTTTCGAGCGCGCAGCTAACCGTTTCGACAAGGAGAAAATCGTTAGTTTTTTTTTTACGATTATATATACGTATGTAATATGTGATATACTTTTTTTTAAATCAAAAATTTTTCTCCACCGACGATCCGCTCAATTTATTTTCAACTCTATTGCCCGCGATCATCGGCTCGAACGATTTTATGAGAAATATCGTTTGTGATTTTATCTCGTCCTCGAATCCACGATATATTTATTTAATGACAATAGCGATCTTCTCGATATGGCAATATACTTTGGAACATACGAAATTAAGCAGCAAAATAAATGTACGTTTTGCGTGACGTAATAAATAACAATAAAACATAAAAAATCGTTGCGTTTATATAGACACATTGTTTGAAATTACTTTTCTTCCTTATGCGAAATTATTGCGATTGCTAAAAATGTCAAACATCCAACAATAAACGTGGAAATCGATCGTCAATATTCCTATATTGATACCCCTCATACATATAGTTTATTTATACAATTTATGATAAATATATCTGTATGATAATGTACAGAACGACGAAACGATCCTTCTTATTCGTATACAGTTCTTATTGCTTATATTTCTTGAAATCTCGTTGTTGAATATCACAATAAATGTGCTGTAGTAACTAGTGATTTTATTAGTGTGTAGTCGTGCAGATTGATTTTTTTTCTCTTACGGATATAGACGTTTATATTATTAGATTGTGTTCTCATGAACTTCGTGAAATTATTTAGTGATTTGTTTTTTTCGCATAACCATTGACAGTGATGTACTACAGTTGCCTTGTTGAGTGTAAATAATTATGACGGTAAACGACAAAAATCGAATTTCGACATTTATTATTTTTTAGCAATTTTACTTATCAAAATGGAAGGAAAAACAACGTCACTAAAAAATAAGCGATTTTTTCGAGCGTCAATTTTTTTTATATTTCTTTTTGTGGCCGATAAAAGACGTAAAAAAACCCTCTCGTACGTTAATTTTTTACGGGTTGACATCGTCAATGGAACACGTCAATCTGCGAAAATTCGTCATTGTCAACTTTTTTGAAAAATTTACAATCTGTATTGTGTTCGCACGTAGTAACTGACACCCGTCCGGGACGGGTTATTTCGATGACACTTCATTGGTCGGTTGTAATAATATTTCAATACGATTATTTCGACACGTTGTATTTTTCATAAACATATTTATAAACAAATATTTAGCAATCACGAAAAATAAACGTCTTGATTTGATCGAGTAAAAAATATCACCGTTTAATATACGCGACGACTTTTTTTTTTTTTTTTACAACCGTAATGAAACGTGGAAAATCAAAACGTTTATTACGTATTTTTAATTAAAAAAGTTTACGTCGAATATCGAAATGATTTGCAATGCAGTGGAACGTTTTTCATTCAAATGGAAATACATACGATGCACTGTGGAACGACTAGAACGCTAAGACGTCGAACGACTCGAATGTAAGACGCGTTTATTGACATTACTGCAATAGAACATATATCGTGTTTCATTAAAACGTTGCGCGGGAGACAGGTCACCACGCGTTCGCGCCGTTAACGATTTGACTTGTTCGACCGCGACAATCCGTTCTCGTGCACTCGTCGCCAAGTTTATATTGAATAAATGCGACTTTTGACCGGTTTTTTGAAACGCTGTCGAATAATAATCCGCTAATAAAAAATACCGAGCGATCTTCAACTCACATCGACACGTGCGATCGGTGTACAATCGGCCGGCGTCGTTCGGGATCGGCGACGCTGACGCGGTCTCGTCAGAAGCTTAACGAACGAAAACTCGTCCCGGGAATAACGTCCAGACGGACGGACGGTCGAGAGTCGGGGCGAAAATACATCGGTCGTCGCGGACACGAATTATTCGATGAATACCGCGGAGGTCGCCGTCGCGCGTTCGGCGCTGATAAACGAGCGGGCCGCCTCGCGCGGCGGAATCCCGTTTTAATTGGAATGCTCGTTCATTGTTCGCCGGCACGGCAAGTCTCCCTCGCACTTCCGCCTCACCACCCTCAACCCAACGTCGTCGTCGTCGCCCGCGAGCACGCGAGCACGAAAACACGCGAACCCTGTCCCGCGTAACACCGTCTCAGACGGCGCACGCGCTTTTCGCGAGCCACGGACCGCGAAACGCTCAAATCCCAAGCGTACGTACGCCTATGGGTACGTCGACGTCGTTATAACTATGACTTCCGGTGTAATATTTCGTGATCTTTTTAACGCGGTCGGCTTCAACTCCGCCGCCGCCGCCGAGTTATCGTGCACCGCTCGCGGATTCTACAACAATACGAACGCGCCGGCCTCGCGCGTGTCCGTCGGCAACCCATACATACAAGACATATGAGACATCGTCTTTGTGATCGCACGCCTCAGACGCACGTATAAATCAGGGCGTTTGCGGGCACACACGACGATGACGACGTAATGTACGAATTAAAAATCAGATACTCGTTCCGAAGGTTTTCCGATTTTCGGTAACAACGGGGGTTTTTTTTCACTCCTTCCCGTACGGAAATCTTTTTTCAACCCGTTGTCTGTGTCTGGCGTCGTGCGAATTTCAAAAATGAACCGGTAATAATAGATCGTGACGGGTCGTTTATGAAAACCGCGGGGACGAGAGAGTAAAGCACGTATAGACGTTTAAAAGTTTCTTACAGATTTCCCAAAGCCTTTTACACGTGCGCGATTACGTTTTCCCGGAGAGAGCGGGTGCTGCGGGACGCCGAAATCCGCGTGTACCGCGTGTCCGCGCTCTCGATTTTTCGCCGCACGTGCGTTTCTAACCTTCGCGTGCGCGGCCGGGAATTCCAAGGACATCGTAACGTGCAGGTGCGTTGTGACAAAACGACAGAGGAATACGTGTGGTACGCACGCGCGCGCCCGACGGCATGCGCGGCGGAAGTGAAGTCGGGGAGGGTTGCGGCCACGGATATATCCGCAGAACGTCTGCAGTGCGACGCCAGGGCGGTGTGACGCGTGCCGCATTACGCCGGAGACGCGGACGCGGCGAGAGAGGGACTACGGACGCGCGCGTTCGCGAGAACGGATCCGATGGTCGTATGTCTTTTTTTTTTTTTTTGTGCGAATTCGGTTTGGTGCGTCTTACACACGTCCGTATTGCTATCGACTCTAGATTATCGAGTTTGTCGACGATCCGACGAAGATTCAGCAGCCACGGTCTTGGTGGCACGATGCGCGGTTGCGTGTGTAGGGGATTTCGGCATACGGTGGCCAGATTATAAATATAAAAATACGGCACAAATACGTATTTTTCTATGTCAAAAAAATTATATTCTGTGACGAAATCAAAAATACCCTACAACGAGCGGGGGAAAAAAAATGGGGAAAAATTATAATAACTGATAATGTCGATATATACATATTCGTCACAACGAGGAAAAGGGACACGTCATTAAAATACGGGACAACGGGACAGGCTTTTGAAATGCCAGACGTCTGGCCGCCATAGTTCGGCACGGTGTATTATGCGATCTCGGCGAAACGTACGTTTTCGTGGCCTCGTGCGAGACGCACATTTCAGGCTTTAACCGTCGTGCTCGAACGGTTTAGGAAGTGTCTGAAGGATTCGATGTCGGTGGATGATGACGGTTGGTCGTGCACGAAGGAAATATCGTACCGTGTCAGTACGGATATGTTCCCGAAACCCGAAGTGTTCGGCGCGTTTAATTACGCGATTAATACAGCTCGAGCGTTTTTATACACGTTTGTTTGTGTTATTGTAGCCGGTCGCACGTGTCGCGTTGCCGATTTCACGGCGGAATCGCGCCGGGTGTGCGCGACAAACGGTCGAACGTGAAACGCGAATAATCATCAATACCGTGATGCGTGCAGACGCGTTATACGTTTTAGCGAACGGGATTTGCTTTTTTTTTCCTACCGCCGTGGTAACGGTTCGTGCCGGTTTAATGTGTTTATAACGTGTACGGTTTTGTTCGCGATTTCGAATACTCGAAAAAAATATCGATCGCTTCGATCTACGTAAACGGAATGCGAATTGTATTACCCGCGCTTATTTCGAATTGTACATAATTTATGTGTATATCATAAAAAAAAAGAAACCTATATAATATGTACATATTAGATATATAAAAAAAAAATACGACGGGAACGTTGTATAAACGTGTGCACGAACCGATTGTAAGACGAGCGTTGGGAAAATACAGAAACGTTAACGCGTTCAATAATGTAAAAATAAAAATGTCGGCAAATCTCCTTAAGCTATTGAAATGTCACATTGTACAAACAACAAACTTTTCTTAACGGAGTTTAAACAAATTTATCATTTATTCTTATTTCGCTAACTCATTATTATGCAAAAAAAACGATGTTTTTCTTAAAAGTAAATCTTGAATCGTTATTGGTTTTTTTTTATTATATAAAATAATTTGGAATTCATTTTTAACATATAATTTTCTATATTTTAAGCTTTACGTAAATTTTTACAAGAATTCCTCTCTTTGAAGATTGATATCTATGCACGTTTGTTGCTTAGGTAAATATATTGAAATGAAAATCTATGTACTTATACTAGAAAGAATGCGATTTCAAAATAAATGGATTTTTTTTTTTAAAATGTTCCGAGTACATCTGAAAAGTCAAATACTTTTCTACAACCTGATAGAAATTATATACATTCGTATATTTTATTAGGGAATTGTTATTTCTGTTATTTTATAATAGGAATTTTCGTGCGCGCCATTATATACCTGATTACCGTATGAAAATAGAATTTAAATAACCGAAACGGTTCAAAAGCCCCTTTAAACACATTACAAATATTATTTATATATATATATATATACAACGATAAGTATATAAAAGATGATAACAATCAAATACTTTCGTCGACTTCGTGAACAAAAAGCGTGTTTACAAGACGCGATATTAATCACGGAAACGTGTATATATATTTTCCGTGGCAAAAACCATTCATTCGATTGCTCCCCAAATACTCAACGCTAATTGTATTTGACGGTTTTGTATAGAACATTATGCGAGTCGTATCGTAATCCGTTGATTTTGATTCGATGCCAATACGCCCGACGAGTATCCGCGTGAATTCTTTAGATTTGCCGACGAACGCAATGTTTTACGGATTAATCGATCGACCCGGTGTGCGGTCTCGTTCACCGGGGCCCATTGTTCCGATCGTATTCGCGAGAACGCCGACTGCGACAAAACGATAAAGAAAAAAAAAATAAATAAACAATAATAAAAATATTTAACCTCGGTTTGTACGGATCATAACGTGATCGGTTTATTCCGAGAACAGTCGACGCGGGTAAAATGACGCGTACCTGTCGTCCATTTCAATCTGCCAGATATTATTATTTTTTTTTTCCAAGTCTCACTCCGCGTTCCGTATCGATTTCGCTCGTATATCGGTACTCGTATGATATAGTTTTTGTCGAAACCGTCGCGTATATATTGTTGTTCACACGCTACGTTCACCGTCGCGTAAGAAACATTCGGCGCACACGAAACTGATGATCGTGAGATCGAAACCAGATAATGAATATCTGACGATTGGATTTTCGGGCAAAAACGTTGTTTCTCGTAGGGACGCTCCTAATGATCTGCACGCGAACAATAATAATAATAATAATCATAATTATAACAGTAATAATAATAAAAACACGCTGTTGCCAACGTTGGGGTCGTGTTTAAATGTCATACGTATGAGACCAGTAAATACTATGTATCAAAAACGTTGTAAAATATAAGTACTTAACATTTAAAAGTCGACGGGTATCTATTATATAGTATACGAATTAGGGATATAATGTTATTTTAGTAAGGATATATTAAAATCAATTGCAGTATTGCACTAAAAAAAAAAAAAAGGTTAAACAAAATAAATTAATTTTTACGAAATATTTTACCGAAAGCTTTATGATTTTTGTTTTTTACTTACACCCTATCAAAGATTGTTTCATGCTCATCGGCCTCGTTTTGTAGCTATAATAATTTAATTGCATAGTAAATCTAAACAGTATATTTAAAGGAACACGTGGTGTATAAAATTTGTTAACGATTTTTGTCATAAAAACGATAAATAAGTTTTAAAAACAAAAAATGAATCATATTAAAGAAATATTGCTTTATATATATATGTACAAATCAACAAAATACAATAAAATTGAAAAAGATACCGAAATTTTCATTAAGTTATACTAATTGACGTTAATTAACGTTATTGACGAACATTTAAACTTTATTTAAAATCAAGACAATTTAAATATAACTCGGAAAATATTGTGGATCGGTCGCTATAGACGGTGTGTTTACTTCATTCAAATAATAATTCACGGGCGGATTAATAACTTAACCTTATTTCTCGATCGTCTTTACTTGGTATTTATTTTCTGTTGACACGACACTTTTTGAGTCAATAAAAATTGTTCAAATATTTTAACTTTTTATCTTTAACAATAAATGTAATATTGAAAATAGACGATTCCCAACAGTTTTCAAAAAAATCGGGTATCATTATTCTTAGCGTTACGTGTTATACATATATACGAAGCGACTGGATGTATCATAATTGCCTATTCGAAGCTCCGTGCGTGAGCCACGATTTCTATTCGTTAAAAAACGCAATAATATTATAGCGAGTGTACAAAGTCTCCGTAGAAAAAATAAATAAATATACGTATTACATATAAAATAACACGTTTTCTTCTGTAGCGAACTGATATACACACACGTGTGTGTGTGTATATATATAAGGTCGACATGATTTTCCGTTTATCGCGAAAAAATTTCCAATCCTCCTTCGATTACGTTTTCGTATCTTTCGAGGTCGTTGGAGCTATACGAATCGCGCTTGGCGTATCCCGTTTAATATGCGCGTGTTAATCGAAAATTACGCAGTGTCTGATAATAGGGCAACACACAGACACACGACGTAGCCGACTACACGATAACCTAACCGCTCGAACGAGAACAAAAAAAAAAAAAAAGACGAAACAAAAGGGATAAATCAACGTTTCCTTAGCAACGCGTGTATGCGCTCGAGCCAAGTAAAATAATAACACCGACTTGGGGTTTTCGAATATACAACAGTTCCACTCGACCTACGGTCTTCATCATAACGCATTCATTAGACTGTACACTGTACACGTGGTTTCGAATAATCGTGTGTTTGTGTATTTTTTCGTTTCGATAACAATTCCGGTCGGTTTATTTTCTGGGCGATTGCGAGTTTTTTCGTTTAAAACGAGAGATAAGAACCGACGAACGATTCCACCATGAGGTGAGTACATAACATTTTATTGTGTTCACTTTTCAGTTTTTTCAACAGATATTGTCGTCGTCTGTATGAAATGGGGTTTTTATGACAAATCTTTGGATTAATGGTTATGTTTTTTTTGTCTCTTTTATCGCCATAACTCAAACGCTTATTTATACTTTCGGTCCGACGCGACCCCTTTTTATTCCGCGCGACACAATTATTATTATTTGACGTTAAGCCGATTTGATAATGAATTTACGACAAATTAATAATTCCGAATACACGTGTAAACATCGTATGGCTTTGGCATGAAATATTATACGCTACAGCGGCGTTCAGTAAATTATGTTATCCCTTGAAAATAATTACACAATGTTTTTGCCGACAGAGACATATTCATTTTGATGTCACGTATTAAAAGGTGAAACGTACAGTTCTCGCGTTATTTAGGTAAAGAATGTCCGTTACAGTTGAATATTATATGGATGTATGGTTATAAACATTATTTATTATTGATTTGAAATATTTAAATGTAGATTAAATTAACGAATAACATAAGAGGTTAGGTATTGTATATATACATATATCACGTAAGTCGGTCAAAGAACAATAATGTAGGTCATATTTTATAACCCTATCTAATAAAGGATCTTATCCAACAATTTTAATTAACATTTTATTACGCGTTTTATAGTACGTAATAATATTCCAAATGTATTTTTTTCCTATTTTATACTTTTACGATGTTTTTATGTATATACGCAATAATTAAAAGAATACGAGGTTGTGCGAATACGTACAGAAAGCGTAATATGGCAATTTAAAATCAAAATAACGCTTATTGAGAACTATACGGCATGCTGTTGTACGCTTAACTACGGTAATATATTAAATTTTAAAATGAAATCGCTTATTAAAAGTATTATACATAATTCTAAATAATTTCTGTTTAAAAACGTTGGAGCGCAACGGGTGAACTCCAAAAAATATATATGTATATTATATCGAATATAGAGGAGCGGGAAGGGAGAAGGTCGTGTGTGCGAAAAGTATCGTATGATATATAAGACGGACGACATAAATTCAAATGCACAGTGACGTAATTGAGTTAAAAAGAACAAAACTGCAATAAACTATCTAAGAAAATAAAATACTTTAGAGTGTTTGAAACGGAACTTTTCGAAAATAAACGGCTTCGAAGTTTTTTCGTCATTTTTTATTTTGTTTTGTTTTGTTTCCTTTTTTCTATTTTATTTTTATTTTTTTATTATTATTATTGAATTTGAAACTTTATAATCGGATTCAGTATAAAATAATGGATTATGAACAATGACGGAAATTGCATTTTTGAATATTTAATGAAAACGAAAAAATATAAATAAATACAAACTCAATAAGTTTCCGAAAGAACGGGGAAAATAAACACACGCACAGAATACTAACTCGAAAAGAACATTACGCTTACCACGATATATAATCGTACGGGAATAATATACTATAACACGATCTACTATTACAATACTTTATTGCATATTGTTTTTAATATTATATAACACGCAAGAACGAGAGTAGTCTAGAAGATAAGAGCACAACATTACAAAAAAAATCTATCTATAAATGCATAAAATGTCATAAAATGTATAGAAATCGCATTATTTTCTACACAAACGCCGTTCAGATCGACGGGTTTTTGTATTCAGCTTTTATATTTCAGTATCCAAAAACTCTAATTTCGTTTCTTTGAATCATTTGTCAACCGTACTTTTTACCTACTACTACTTTTACCTACTTTTTTTACTCCGTTCTGGTAGCGGTCGAGAAATTCACGAGCGGCGAGAATCTGTTTGTATTCAGACGAAACTTTACCGTCACGATTTCCCCCGGATGACCGGTATAGATGTCAGACGTCCATCTACTCGGACGGTTTCTTTCGTTCTTTCGCCATTAGCACGAGAGTCGTTCCTCACTCCGTTGAATTAGCCGCGCCATTTCGCGTACACGCTCACGACCCATCACATCAACAATTCGAAAACCGATAACCGCGATAACCGGATCGACCGCGCGATCTCATTTTTTTTGGACGACCCTCGTATAACGTCGTAGACGGCCGAGTACGTCTCGTACGGTATTGAGTACGGCGGCGGCGGCGGCGGTCGAGCGTAAAAAAACGATAATAGCGTGTAACATCGCGTTGGTGGCGGCATCAAAGGACCGAGACGGGAGAGATCCTACGTCAGAGGGTGCTGGTGCCGACGACGGTCGAGAGGAGGACGAACGCCGCGGAAATTAATTACGTGTGCGTTTTATTAGACCTCGGGCTTAGAGAACGCGCGCACACGACAACACGCGTCGTGAGCCTCGGCCGCCGTATCGTTTTGCGCGAGAGGATGCACCTGCATAGAGCCGTACGCGCTAACCGTCGCAATAACGTGATGCGAGTTTAAAAGCGTATTTACAACGATGATATTATACGATCCTCCGCGCGGCCGTCGTATCCGTTCGCGTGCGAACGAACGGATCCGTGAAACAATTACGAACGCGAAACAACGTGTTTCGACCGGGCGCGTCATCATTGCTAACATCGTTGCCGTCTCGTACGGCACGACTCGGCACGAACACGACGACATCGGGGGTAACGTCTCTACGTCGGCACGTTTCGGCCGTAAACATAACGTTTCTTATTCTGGTATTATTATGATTATTATTTTTCGTTTTTTTTTTTTTTTTTGCCGTTCGCGCGTTTTTGCACGACGTCGTATTATACGCGGAAACGTTTCGATCGCTTTTCGTTTTTATTTTTTTTTTCAATACCTTTTGTATATTTTCCCGTCCGATCTGTCGACAGTTTTCTTTGTCCCGAATTTTTCTTTTTTTCCCATTCTGACGACTATTTGTTTTTCTATAACTATATATATATATATGTATTAGTAAGCGTTTCAAGTGACGTCAACAACGGTCCTCGTATACGTATATAAACGTGTATAATATCGTGTATTGGCAAACGGCGACGAAATAAGTCGCAGAAAAACACGAAAATAAGTTTTGTCGTTTATCAAATTGCGGTTTTCTTTTTTTTTTTTTGTATTTTCTATTCATGTTTTCAATATTCAAAATGTAATATCATTAAATTTGCAGCCTCGCAAAAAACTGTAATTTAAATATAAATTGTTATCGGGAATATAATTTTATTTTTCCCGTCAATGCTCAAAATAGATTCGTTATATTACTTTTCGAACGACTTTCGATTATTATAATTTAAGACTTATGGAAAACGCGTTAAAAGAGAGAAAAATAAAAATCGAAAGTCATTCGCAGCCTTTCTTAAATATATTATGTAACCCCGGGGACGGTTTATCGTGATAAATATTGTGCGCGCGTTCAATACGATTATGGAATATATATAGTTATTACTTTTATCTGGGTGGAATCACACGGTTTTCGTGTTTCGTCTGCCCTAACACGTAGACGGAAAATCATTTTAATTCGCGATCATTCGCGTCGCTCTGCGTAGAAGTGCACTTTGTATATTGAACTCTTCCCATCCGACCGTGTCCCTAAAGCGGATGGTTTACTGTGTATGTCATAACCATTTGTACAATCTAATTTCGTATTTCGACGAATATTTATTTCGTCGTGCCGTATATTATTATTTCGACGTGGTATTTTTTTATACATTGGCGATGTGTGTGCGTTTACATTTACTATTTTTTTTTTACAGACATAAAACAACAATAAAACAGTGTTATTACGACATTAGATTATATTTTCGTGTGCGTAAGGAATTACACGCAATATTTAATTTCACGCATAACTTTCTGTTTTGTTTTTTTTTTTCATTTTCATTTCGTTTTATCTAAGTCGTGTATTAAGAGTAATGCTAATCTAGTCGAGTTTTCCCACGAACGAAATTTATGTGTTATAGTCGCCATAACTATGAAATTCTATTAGCTTCGATTTGGTATCTACAATTCGTATCATACTAAATTCTTAATCGTAAACGTAACACGACTGGGACGACACGATTAACGAAAACCTAAGGGCATATTACGTGAGATTTTCGTTTAAAAAAAATAATCACGATTTACAGTACTCAAAAAAAAAAAACTGATTATCGATTAAAAAATTTTTCTTAAATCTCACAGTACAAAACGTAGTGGATAACTCGGGGTAAAACATAATTTATGATTTGCACAATATATTTGTATCGGTCAATTCCGGGAGAGGGCAGGGGTCAAAAAATCTAAAACAATAGTAGACTTAAGATATAGCTGGTTACGTATACGTTTTGACTATATAAATCAAAAAAATTTCGAAGGAAAAAAATGTCAAACTCACCAACGTGCATTAAAAACATACTTTATCCGGTGACTTACAGTTGTTTATTTATTAACCGGGTTAGGTTACTACTGAGAATTCGCCCACAATATAATAGACGATATAAATACGTTCACGCACGTACGGATTATTTAAACATATATACCGTGAGCGTACCGTATGACTTTTTGTAGACTTTACAAGAGGTCCGTAACAAAATTAAATTTAACCTTGCTTACTTATTAACATATTTAGTACTTGATGGTTTTTTTAAATTTTTTTTTCATAATATTTTTGATTACATTCGAAAAAACTCTTAATAACAAAAAATGTCAATACTGGCTTTAACGCAACGTTCACGATACATACATACACAATATAATACGTATTTTACATTTTTTTGTCGTCTATACATTATATAGTCATAAATCATAATCTACGGCTTTTTTCCAAATTCCGACGCAAAAACGACTATGTTAAAAAGCTGTTTGGGATGACTGCCATGTTTTAAATTTTTTCACGAATCATTTTAGCCAATAATCATTTACATTTTTTGAAACGTTTGAAAATCTGTTATTTATAACAATATCAAGAAGAAAACGGGAGCTCGACGAGAAATATCGTTATTTATGTTAGTATTTTAAAGTAAATTGCATCTAGGATTATTTTTGTTCTCTTAGACTTTATTTCATACAAAAATTGTAATAATAAACAATATTTAAGTAAACTTGTGGTGACATTATATTTTATAAAAACAACTTATGGTAATTGAATATTTATAATAGCTATTATTATTATTATTATCATTATTATTATATAAAACATTTAAAGGTCATGTTAAGAAATAATAATAATTTTGCTTACATAAAAGTTTTTTTTAAACTTTATAATGAATAAAATGTGATTAATTCGGTTGCTCGTTATGTTTAGTAAGTTATATAGATAAAATGTAATTGAGGTTAATAGTTTCAATTTTTATCATTGTGTTATTTCGTTGTGTACACATTGTATATTATGTTGTTGTATGCGGTTCTACTTCACATTTGTTTGTATTTAAACAAATCTAAGAATAAAAACTCCTTGAAAGAAAAATAACTTTTTTTGTCAAATATAAATATACCTTAATATAGTATAATAATGGAATAATTTTGTCACGTTACAAAATTACAATGGCGCTTTTAAAAAGTTATCTTATTTATATTATTTATTGTTTTCTTTAAAATATAATACATAAATATTTCCATAATAATATACAAAAAATTAAATTGAGATATTTTCAATTCTATTTTTTAAGAGAAATTGGTGTTTGAGTAAATTACCAAAACTCTAATTCGTTTATTTATGGCACCAGAATATAACACAATTTATTTATTTTAACGAAAATATAATAAAACTGTCGTTAACGTATACATTATTAAAAAGGTAACGGAAACACTGAGACAGAGATTTCTGAGTTTTATTATTATTTTGAATTTGAAAACAATGATAAATCATTGTATTCGAAACGATTCTGAGTGACGCTAGTAGGTTATTATAATTAATGAATGTTGTTAAAACGTTATATATGTTTACGCTAGTATTACATTTTAAACTTTCAAAAAATTATTTTATCCATGTCCAAAACTAAAATGTCAAAAATTATACCGGATTTTGGCAATTTTCGGGTTGTTTTTCATTGCGCTTATGGAAACTACTGGGAAAAACAAAAATTCGTGTCAAATAAAATACCAACTACATAAAATTCGCTACCAAAACGTAACGCGTGTCAAGATTCAGGACCATCGAAGCACTCCTTCTACACAGGAAAGTACTCACAGGCAAAATAAATAAATAAATAAAATTATTCACTGCCGATTCAAAACATTCATTGCATAGTGCTTTTTTTTAAATGTTTATCTACAGTGGTATTTTATTCGATTAACAACCAACTCAAATAATTTATAATTTATAGTCAAATTTTGTATTCAGTAAAACGAAGATTTTAAATTAAATAAAAGACAAAAAATCGAAATTCATTATCAAAAATATTTAGTGATCGCGATAGAAATTAAATAACTTGAACATACTTAAAACGAATGTTTTATTGTACCGTGTATCGTAAGTTATCAGTAGGTATATTTAACTAGTCCAATAGCGTAAGTCAAGTACTTATTATCGGTTTATATGATATCAAACAGTATTAATGTTATTAGCTTTAAAACGACATCTTACCACTGTCGCACTTCAACGATATCAATGAATAACAATATCGTGCTACGGTTACTCCTGGGGACAGAGCGGTCAGGGCAGTTAGGTTGTACAGTTTTGGTGTTCACCTGCGAGTGATCGTCATCACGCGGTTAATTACAGCTCGTTAAGACCAGGGTAGCTTTTATGATGATATATCGCGTCGTACAAACACCAGCGTTTGGTCGGCGGACCCGCAAATTGTAGACCCCTCGCGAAATCGTATGCTTCGGCACCCGTCGAAAGACGTCGTCGTCGTCTCCGAGTGTTCATCACCGTTGGCGGAAAGCGGGTTTTAATATTTTCTTCCGTGAGTCGCACGACGTCCGACAATTATTGTCGTCCTTGTGCTCGGCGTGACACCGACGAGAATAACAACGCCGATGGCAAAATAAGCGACTATCATCGAAACGTCTAAAAACGTCGAAACGCATTTTCCGCGGAAGGTCCCGCGCCCGTCGTCCTTCACTTGCCCCGGGGCAAACGATATTTCCACGGTCGGCCGTTATCGCGCGACGTATACAAATCGAACGACTCCGCGGAGCGCCGTACCTACCGACGGTATAAAACGTCTCGGGAAAAAGAATATATCGCGACCCGATAATCAATCGACGTTTGTCCGGACAAAATAAGACGTGTGTGTATACATATATATTTATCCTCGACGGGGTATCCGAGACACGACCGTCCCGCGCACGTCGAGTCCGCGAAGATTTTCTACCGCCTTAACGGAGAATCCGACCCGTGTTCGCGACGCACGTAAGCACAACTTCCGTCGGGCCGACAACGGACAATAAACTTTCTCGCGCGCGTATTTCATCAAATGCGTTTTCTAGTCCTCAGCCGCCCGTCGAGTCGTTTCGCGCCCCGAGGTCGGATCGGATACAAACTATCGGCGCGAAAGCTTTTCGACGTCCGTACGTCCCGGTCGGATTCAAATCTCGCGAATTTTCCTCGGGGGTCATTTATCGCTCTAGCGGGCAAAGTTTTCCCTGCTGTTACTCGTCGTGCCGTCGTCGCAGGTCTCGCCTGTATCTCGTCTATTGTTCAGACGCGATAAACGCTCGCCGAATCATTTACAGACTCGTTAGGAGTACGTACACATGCGCGACGGAGACGTGTACATGTGACCGACCGCTGCAAACATTGATAACACGCGCCTCCTCCGCCGTCCACGCGTGAACCAAAGGGTGAACGTTGTTGCACGTATCGACGTCAAACAGTAGACCCGAAACTACTGCTATTACTCTAAACAATACATCGTATATATATATACGCTTTTGAACGTCATCCAACTTATCGATTTCGCTTAATGGACGACGAGCTGATACCGTTTTCCGACCGTGTATGATATAGGTACTCGTCCACACAACCGCGGTGCTCAAGTCCGGCGGGTAATTAGTGTACAAACATGAAATGTCGGCGCATTGTACGCATAACATTATAGTGAATATTATTATATTGCATACCGCGAGCTCTGCACAACGTCGTTATCGCAATACGCGACAATATTATCGCACTGCGAGAAATCATTAAACGTGTCATCATTTCTAATTTTTCTTCTCGTTTTACGTTTTTGAACGCTTTCAGAGTAACAATACACTTAGGACGCGTACTCTAGTACATTAATATATATATATACGATCGCAGTAGATAAAAATGTTTTTACACCATATTTCTCGCGTAATCCTCCGGATAAATATATATTCGTGTGCGTGTGTATAAAATAATAACGTCAATAAAGCTAAATCGCCTGAAAATAAAACGTTCTATCCTCGTGCGGTATATGTAATAGAATCGTTTTATATCACGGTTCTCCGCAGCAGTGTATTGTAGTGTGGCGCCCGTGTTTTTTTTATTTATTCTTTCCAGTGATTTATCGTTTCCCGGACATAACCGAGTCCGGCGCGGAAACAAGACGACAATATTTTGCATATCGTTTATACGTAAACAAACGTAATGTATGCCACGCACAGGTTTATCCGGCACGTCCAGTATTAATGGCGATTTAGCTTGGTCGTCGTCGTCGCGCTCCGTGTGCGTTAGGTAAACTAGGGGTTGACCGTTAAGTAGTAAGACACAAAGGTTCCGGTACACCGGACGAGTGGACATTTCAATATCCCCGTGTGACGTGTATATATGTATTTATGTATATTTATGTATCGAGCAGCACCGACGGGCGCGCGCCTCTGGTGTGGAGCTCGTGTGACCGATAGAAAGACGACGGCCGTCGGTGACGGTGGATACGGACCGAGAGCGGATGGGATTGAAACACGAGAGCGGAAATAATGTATTCTAACCTGCCGGTCGGGATAAATGCGATTAGGAACCGAGTGAGGGGACGTTCGGTATAAATTACGGTGGATGGTTTTGTTGACCAGCAAATTCGATAAGAGAACCGGCGAAAGAAAGGACGAGCGGGTGGAACGAACGCGCACTCCCGAAATGTAATTTTCTAGTGATGGATCTCGCGGGTCACGCCGCTATTGTAAACTTTCTGGTGGTTGGTAACTATTTTCTTTTTCCTGCGAGAAGATAAAATGACGATTTTTAAACGGAAAAAAAAAACGGCGAAGGTTTATTATTTTTCACGATACAGCACGCACGTTTCACGTGTTATATAACGTTTACAACCGCAGACGGTTAAGGGGATAATTGAATATTAACACGTCCGATGCTGCTAACGATGTAAATGCACACACACTACGCGTGTATATGGTCTAATAAGTTTTGATAATTTATGACGTCGGATCAGTCCGGAACATTTGGCCAGCTTTTGACTGGTCCACGATGCGTTATTATTAATAACGTGAAATTAACTTGACGGCCGTTCTCGCCGCCGCAGCTTATTCCGCACGCCCGCAACGCCTATGTTTCGCGTACATCTTCCGAGTAAAAACCGTCTGCAAAACGAATACGATAAACGCACTGAACGATAATAATTCATCCCCAAATATATACACACACACACATATAAAATACCCGAGAAACCTTTCCGTTTCTTTTCAGCGACTCGGCATCGCGATCGTGTACAGAATAAAATAAAATAATAATAGTGTATATCGGCGGAATAATGACGTTTTACGTATAATATTTCCAGAGGGTACGTATGGTGCTTTTGAAAACGACCGTAAAACAATATATATATATATATTTTATTTATAACGTTGGAATTATGCGATCTGCCAGAAGTCATTTAGGAGAAGAATTTCGACGTGACTAATCTCACCGGGGAAAATGCACGCGCGTGATAAAACTAAAATGACATCAAATTGAAAACGATGGGGGGGGGACTGCTGCAGGATATGATGGAATTTTTTCGTGGAGAAAAAATAAATGGTTATTTTTACTTTTTTCTTTACCCTAACGTTTTCTTTGATAGATTTTTCGCCTTTCGATCGCCTTTCTTGTTTATTCATTGTTATTCGTACGCGCACTGACGAACGCGATCGTGTTCGACGAACAGACACAGCGCTGCGTGTACAACACGCGTATTTGTGTTTGCGTGTGCGTGCCGATACGAAAAACACAATTGACGACGTTAATTTGCACGCGTACCTCCGAGAGATCGTTTTCGGAAAACAATTTCAAGACTATTCGGTCTCTTTCTCCCTCTCTCTCTCTCTCTCTTCTCGCCCGCAACAGCAGCTGAGAATGACGGAATATAATACCGTCATGTCGTACACACGCACACACACACACACATATATATATATATATAAAATTCTGTTTTATTGATGGGAAGAAAAGAAATTACGCGATTGCGGTGGTGTGTAGTCGAGGAGAGTAGTTTGCGACGGTGGTAGAAGCCGATATGTATGCGAGACGTGTCCTCGCAATCGAGAAACGGAGTGGCAGCCGACTGCGAAACAGCTGATCGCCGGTAGACTGGGCGGCAGGTGGTTTATGGCGGGAGACGGGTGGGGACACGTTCAGAATCGTATATAAATTCCCGTGCGACCGCTTCGAACGTTCCAGTTCGCGTGGGTCCATCGTCCGAGTCGCCTTCAAGTCTCTCTCTCTCTGGGCACACGTAATATATAGAAGTACTATTATGTTATATTGTTGGCGCGTCGCTGCTACATCTCACCGCCGCCGATGACGACCAAGTCAAGTCCTGTTTTTCGCGCTTGCCGTCACCGCCGCTCGTAGACGAAACATCCGGTCAGTTTATATTATATTTTGTAATCGTGTATAATGTTTTATAATTTATAACGCGTGATCGACGCATTACCATGCGTGTATATTGCGCGTTATACACCGGCGCGAGACCGTCCAAATGTTTGCAACTTTTATACGTCCCAGTTTCCTTTTCAAAAGGCAGTTATGAGCAAAATCTTTAAGAAGCGAATAATATTATAAATTCATATAACCGGGCCGGGTGACTATCGCGAGCACGTTTACGCACTCGATACGCATTGTTTAACGTCAGTTCTAATCACTCTTCTCAAATCTATTTTCTTCGCGTATCGCCTATGAGCTTTGCGCGTACCGCCCGGTTTGAGAACGGCTGATCCGGATCGATCCCGTCCGGTGGCGGCGGTGTTATTCGTCCGTTTCACGATTTCGTCGTACTCGGGTCGTGCAAAACGTTATCGCTTGTTACGCGCTGTCGGTTATAAATCGCACGGCGACGTGATAATTCCGCACACGTATGCGTTCGTGTCAGGCCCGGCTCGAGCGTTTAAACATACTAAGGCAAAATTAAGATTTGCCGCCCCCTCGCATGTTTATAAATACAATATTTTCACTCAAACGTAAATGAGGGGGCTTTCCCCCCCAAATAAACTGCTATAGTCTCTCCCCAAATTTTTTCGATATTTTGTATAACAATATAATGGGTTTAAAATTATAATTTTCTTATGCATATTATCGTACAAGTTATCAACCCCTCCCACACGAATTGCCCACGGATTTCTACCTACGGAATAACTTAAAATATCTGTTTATAAAAATAAAACTAAAATTATATAGTCCATTTATTAAAGCTTATTTAAGATATGTAGACGATAAATTAATTTTATTCAGAGGTACGAATATAGACAAACAGAAATTATGGTTGATAGTTTTAAAAAAAATTAATGAACATATTCAATTTACCCTAAAAACGTAATTAAACAATAAAATAAATGTCTTGGATCTTACGGTGAGCTTAGTCTAGAATCGGGGCAAACTGTTCAAAAAATTTACAATATTTATGTACTAGTAATTTATTATTGGAATATAAAATCAAAGAGCATATTATACAAGTTCAACGTGTCGTTTTATTTAAATGTTATAGCAAAATAATTTTGTTTATAAAAATCACGTATAATACCAAATCTTGAAATGCCTATCCCTGTTGCTGCCTACCCCTTGAGCCGGGCCTGGTTCGTATGTATGTACGCGCGTGCACCTTCTGGAAACGCCTACCGATTTCTGACGCGGGCACGATAATAATAATGTACGGAGACAACACAAACACCGACTTGTATGGCCGAAATACCTATTCATTAAACCGTACGCGAGCAAAACATTCGCGTTTGCACACACACACACACACATACATACGCGAGAACTGCTTGTTTAAACTTTTAATATAACTGTATCGCGCTAGTGCGCGAGTATTAATATTAATAACACCAGGTAACATTACATTGTTTTACGAGCGTCCCCGTGCTTCCGTTTTACACCGCACTTTCACAAAACATACAAACGCGTACGCGCGATTTATATACGAGCATGTACGCGAATCGTATAACGCCGTTGCGGTAGTCGGAGCTATTTTACGTTTTGGTTTTTTTTTTTCTAGAAAACGAGAGACGGACAAAAGACATTTTTTTTTTTTTAATATTTTCGAGTTTTTATGAACATTTTCGTATAATCGCGAGTACGTGCGTCGGTTAAATGTAATGGTTTTCTCATAAAAGTTCCTTATTTTCTCTCTGTATATTTCTCTCTCTATATATATAATATCTCGCACTCGCCCTCCAGTCTCTTTTTGTTACTTCACTTTCGTTCTCGAGCAGTTTCTAGACCAACTATAAAAAGCCTTTTCCATTATTATAAATACCAGCGGTTATGTAATACGTAAACCACTTCACACTATATTATTGCACTCTCGCCAAAGAGAGAACACATTTCACACTAGTAGTGGTTCGGCAAAAAGTTTCACGGACATAAGATTATATACACCACATATCGTATATTATACGATATTCATTCTGTGTAAGCCGAAAACAAAAAAATAAGCCGTTGATGTTTGCTCGAGTGGATCACAATTACACGCGGACATTCTTCTATTTTCTTCCGCTTGTATATACACGGAACAAAAGTCTGACAAGTGATATTCGTCTCGATCATACTATTATTTTCCTAAGTCGTGTTTTGTCGAAGTGTTAAAAGAACTCGACGATGACGAACTATCGAGTTTTTTGGAAATCAGCCGAAAAAACATGTTTTATTAGCAATAATAACGCTCCGTTTACTTTGCTCGCTTAAACTTTTAACATAATTTATAATATTCCCAAATGTCTATACTCGTTATTCCTAAACACGTTTCTCCGTTTCCCAGTCGTTTTTAAAAACTGAAATAATAGAATGGTTTTTATATATGTGTATAATTATCGTATAATCATGATAACACGTAATGTTATTTTATACCGAATTATTATTTTATTATTCAGTTGTATTTTAGTTTTCTTTAAAAACTACATAATTATACCCACGTTACTACTTTATAAACCAGAAACTGGAGGGACCGGGGGAAAAAAGCCCTCGAGTTTTCGTGACGCGCCCGTGGTTCGCAATACCGATGTTATTCACGAAACAGTTATAATTATGCCTTAAGCCGACGTCGTAAAAAACATATTTCAGTACTGAAATAGTTTTGAAAAATAACATACCATCTCGCGCACGTAAGCAGGACGGACGGCGCGTATATTCACGTGTAATATCCTAAGCCAATTTTAAAACGAAAACCGATAAATTGCTCGAAACTAATGACAATAAGCCTGTGAGCGTATTTTGAATGCACTAATCGAACGGATCTCCCGACGCCGGAGGGATTGCGGAATTGAATGAACAGAACGCCGTTCGCCTAAGCCGTTTCGCAAATACTTTTCGGTGGATTAATATGGCGGAAAAAGGTGATGGGGCATACGCGCGCGCGTCGCCAAATTAATTCGTCGTTCGAAATTCACAGCTAACCGAGCACGCAATCATCGTGCACTCTTTTCGTTTCCTTCCTAGTGATTGTTTATCGAACGCGCGACGGGGATTTCAAACCATTCGAGCGTGCATAATGGACTAATTCTTACGGGACTATGGAAGACAGAAAATCATTTAGGTCACTGAACAGCGCGACGAGTCCAAAGAATAAATAAAAGTGTGTTCGATGTTTTCTATGCGCGTGTTATAAATCACACACACGTATATATATATGATATTATCATAAATACGAGTATTAATAATTTACACTTGTTCAACTCGACATATTTCGTAATGGTCGAAATTACAAAAATCGTCGTCGAAAAACGTATTGAATTGGTATCGGGGTGAATACTGGAAATGTACGCGAATGAATTAATATAACACCAACTGTTGCTTAGTATTGATTTGCGTGAACGAGGTATTACGTACATTTAAACAAATAATGCGAATAATATTGCCAATAATGTGCGATCGTTTCAAGTACAGCGACTACAAAGTCTTTTAGAGTTTGTTTTGACCGGCTACATCAGATCGCGCTATTCACTTGCGGTAGCGTCCTATGCAGTGGTGGTCAAACGGGAGCAGGGGGGACTTCTTTGTTATCGTGTATTAGTTTTAACGTAGATTTAATAGTTTAATAATAATAAAATTATTTGATAAAGTGAACATATATTATGTTTTCAATGATCAAAGTTCATGTTGAAAAATCAGCCTCGTCTCCCCAAAACCAATGACTAAATCATTTGACCGGCACTGGTCCTATGGAAATAGCCGTTTGTGGTTACCAACGTGCATGCGATCTGTTTTCGAAGATAAGGTCCCACGTTGTCTGTCACACGCACACAGGCGAAAACTATCGAGCAATCACGACCGCCGTGGCTCCACCGGCGTCAGGATTTAGTAGTCGCCATTTGGAAAACCGTTCGACGTAAACGAAAACGTTTTAGCGGGCCGGCCGGCGGGTAGAAGTCTATATGACATGCGCGCACGTCGTATCGAGAAATACGATCGCGGTCGCGCGGGAAACGCGATCTTCGAAATGTTCCGTCGCCGGTTTTTATCGACAGCCGATCGACGGCGCGCCGACAAATCACGCGGAAAGGTTATATTCGCACGGTTATTTTATCGCGAGTTCCGAGATTTCGTATTCTGCGTGATCAGACCGGAAGCTATATATTCGTCGGTTACGTTCTGTACGCGTGTGTATATATATATATATATATATACCGTCGCTTTATCACTTTCGACACGAACCGGAGTCTATGGAGTGGAAACGATCAGTGCCGTCCGTGCGATCGCAGCGCAGCATCGTGTATAGTATAATATATACGCTGGCCGTCCTCTCGACTGCTGAAAATTCGGTAAAAAAATTAATAATTTTAATGAAAACCATTATCAAACGGAAATATGTTTTCGGTGGATTTTCCACGGAAACTCCGTCTCGCATACATCGTATATATACATCGTTTTAATTAAAATCCGCGCGTATTGTCAGGTGACGACGACCGAAAACGACGCGGTGACAGACATATAAAAAGTGCGCGTCGTCGTCGTCGTCGTCGTGATGAAGATCGGTTTCGGAGGAGGCGCAAATGGTAATTATTCTCCAAATCGCTCGGCGGACGGCGTGGCGCATTGTGTGTCTGACGGATAAAATTTAATAAAGGCCGAATAATGAATAAAAGAAGAAAAAAATCAAAAGGAATTTTCGAGTACGAAGAGAATTCCGACCATGTCGTATTGTATTATTACACGCGCCGCGGAGGTTTGCCGCATAAATCGCTCGTGGAAGTATTCGCCAGGCGCGCGCGCGTTGTGCGCGGGGAATGCAAAATATAATAATAATAATAATAATAATAGGCACGACCGAAATTTTCCGGAAACGCATCCGGCGCGTTATTACCGCAAATACCGAACCGTTAAAGTACGCGGTACGGTGTACAACACGCATGCACATTCTCTATTCGCGCTGACGAGATACGTTTAGTGTTTGTGCGCGCGGCCGGCGATTTCAAAAATATACTTTTTACAAACGGCCGTCGGAATAGTTTCGCAACGTCGGCGTTGTCGACGTGGGAAACGGCAACGATCTTTAGTATTGTTTTTGAATCGACGTCGGTGAAAACTCGCGGGGGATCAAATAATTATCGCGTCGCCACGCGTGAGAGTCGTATAAAAGTTTTTCCGCCCGACACTGGTTCGTACGAGTATTCGAGCTTTGGCGACGGGCAAAAGTTCGCGGGCGGCGATGTTTTTCCCCGAGCCAATCGGAAATCCCGTAATTTGTGTGACCTTATCCGGGCGCGCCCGAAACTTTCCGTATAATACAGCGTATTGTTCGCGCGGAACTTTTCAATTTTCCACGTCTTTATTTTTATATTTTCCGACCCGGCGTTGGGTCGGTCGTTCGTCTTCAACGTAACTGTGTCGTGAACCCTAACCCATCCGCGCTAATAAAACTTGCGCAGTTTTCAAAAGTCCGTGTATCGTCGAGCGCGCATCGCGGCGGTCAGGTAACGAACGCGAAACGGCACTTGATCAGTGCTCTTGTCGCGTGACCAAGTGTTGAAGTCGTAGTTTTCGCTGTCGCGCTACGGAATTGAAAGACTACCGTGCGAAAAAAAAAAAACAAATCGAACTAATACAATATTATTTGTACTCGCGGTTCGCTAAAGTCCGGCTGGATGTTTTCCGCATGTTCGCGCGTGTACCTATTGAAACAATCGTTATTATATTTCCCGTCCGTATGACGACGACGACGTTATAAATTCGAACTGAATCGGACTGCGCGTTCGGAAACTTTGCGAAAAGTCCGTCTTTTGTAGCAGCAGCAGCAGCACCCCGTCGAAAAGATACAATACGTTGATCCAATAGACCGGCGGGGCAAGTACGTCCTTACACGGCGGCGGCGGCGGCGGCGCATATCGCGTGACGCTTATTTTCTAATGAACAAAGTTTCATAGAAAATGATCCGTGTCTGATGCGTTAAGTTTCTGCCGGTTCCGCGCGAATTTATTCTTATTGAATCGTGTCGCTAAACATCATCAATAATAGCTGTGTAAGCCGAAACTTCTCGGGACCGATAACAATAAAAAACCGCTTCACAGCCCTGTTCTAGCGTAGTATTCTAACATTCGTTGTTATGAAAGAATTCAATTAAGACCGACTCGGCTTTCGATTTTCAATTTTTTTTTTTTTTCTTCGTCCTACGTGCTCGGAGTTTTTCGCCGGAAAATTGATATCGCTCGAGGAAATTAACGTCCGTCGTATATATATATATATATATTACGTATTATACTCGTATTTCGGTCGGTTCTGCCGAACAACAGCCGTTACACGAGGGGAAAACATCTGGTCGTTATTGGCGTGATGTCCGGGAAAAAAATAAACGAAAAAAACGCCGTTTCGAGACGCATATACATTCCGTGTCGGGTGTTTTCCGAATCGAAATGATTATATTTTCGGTGGTCGAAAACCGTCGTCGGAATATTAGATCGGACGAAACGTTTTGTTATAAATAAAAATGTTTTCTACGAAAGGATCGAAGATTACACTCGTCGGTTTGTGCGTGACGGTAAAACGATAAGACAGTTTCGTAAAAAAAAATATTTATGTATATACATACGAGAGCCGTCTGTGCGATATCAATCAATGTCTGTACAAGGACGAATTCAAAGACTGCAACCAACACCTTCGCCAATAATCGGATAGTAATAACTTTGGAGGGAAAAAGAAACGGGAATGTAAAACGAAATCGATTTCGGCGGGTTTTTTCTTAATCTGATATGATTTTGCATTCGGAAAGACGTAAAAAACGGATTGGTTTTTTTGACAACGTTTGCCGTCGGGTACTTAACGCGCGCACGAGAAAGTATCGCTATAAATTAAATTAAAATACGCGACGATACAAATGCAGCGAAACGGATTTTTCGTTTTATGGGCACGAAACAACGCCGCGTACATAGCTGTTTCGGGATTGTTGATAAATGCATATTGTTTTCTCGTATTTCACAGCGCCAGGAAATGAAAGCCGTAAAAAACGTAATTTCGTCTTAAATCCAATTTATTCTAAAATATTAACGTTAATAAGCTGCGAACTCTATTCCAGTTTAATAATAACAACAATAAAAACACGAAAGCAAACGTAAACGGATATTCTAAAACGCACACGCGTGATGAATAAAAAAAAGAAAAAATAGACAGTTCTCGATTATAATACGTTACGTACAACAACGTCGAACGCGACGGATACTTTGTTTAATTCGCTTCGTTTTCAAACAACTCGCGTTTATCTAAATTGTATACGTTTTTTTTTTCCTTACGCGCACTTCGTATCTCGCCAGACGGAGTTGAGTCGAACGCACAAAAGAATAAAAATCGTTTTTTATCGCGTTAAATCGATGTCGCCGTCGCCGTCGTCGTCTGTACCACGTACACGTGCACACAATAACGTACTCAAACTATATGAGCGCCGCCTCTGTTCGTTCGGTCTATTAATAAATTCATTTCCAGTACATAAAACGGGATCGTTCGCAACACACACCCCTCTGACCCATAAAACGATATCGTATTAATCGTCGTTCGGTGTCGTCGACGCGTTCGTCACCCCACCGCCACTGCCATTCTCCGCTCGTATTATCCGCCTCGGACACGCGCGTCGGCCGTGCCCTGTCTCCAATAGATTCCGTGACCTCCGAACCGGGCGGCGAACGAACGGATCGCGAACTTCGGATCGCGTTTGTGAACATTTGTTGTTTTACCGACGTGATAGCCGACGACGACCGCGCCGCACTCGTACCCCGTGCGGTCGTTTAATCCGCGTCGAATCCCGCAGAGGACGACGACGAACGTTCACCGAAATCCACGCTCGTCCACTCCCTCTCCACCACCCCCCCACGGCCGTCGTCGAAAAACGTTGTGTCGGTCGTCCGCGCGAAACATACCGAACGGATTATTCATCCGGTCACATCCCGTCTGCCGGAATGACGTCTTCCCGTTCCCCCGCCAGCCGCCCAGCTTTGAACCGGCAACGAGTGTGCGCTCGAACCGCGGCATTGAAATTTCGGTCGAAACGTTTAAACTGCGAGTTACGTTTGACGTCAGTTATTGTTTGTGTTCGCAAATCGTATTTACGCACCGGCTAATTTCGTTTCTTGAAAATCCGGCGGCGCGAAAAAACGCTTTTTTTTCACATGTATACGTGAAACCTTACGAGCGCACATATAGTTTGATACGTGAAACGCACGATCGTCAGGTAATGCGATTTTTTTTTAATTTTTTTAAACTAGTCTTATTTTTTTCTAACCTTACATAATATATCGTTCGAACCGTACGGACGGTTCATGTACGCGTGCGAGAATAACGATAATCAAATAATCGTTCACGCGATAACGACAAGAGTCGTGTGCGCTGTATTCGTCATACGACGTGTACAACAGTAAGCTGCGAATCGCGTCGAGTACGGCGCACAGCGAGCGCGTGGTACGTTTATAGGGAATTCCGGCACGAGAGGATTACGATATTATTATTATACGGACGCGGCTTTTGTCTATTGCCCGTACAATAACGTTAAGTATTATCGAGTGGGACTGAGAACGGAGAGAAAAACTATCGAACCGTAAATGGAATACGCGTAACGATTATTACTACGCCGGTATTAAACGTAATAACAGCCGCGATAAATAGCGACGTCGACACGGCGAAACTTAAACATTGGAATCAAAAAGATTACCAGCAATTAAAAAAATAAAACGATGATTACGTTTTACGCGATCGACGTGACAATGACGATTTTAATGAATTCGTAAAACATAGGTCGCTATAGGCATTAGCCGTTTATTTGTGAAATGCACAAGGCGCGCGAAAAATAATATGCTAATAAATAACCGAATAACTACCATTGTTATAGTTATTATCATTAATTAGTAGCGTTCGGTTTTGCGGCAAATTTTCGGTCGTTATCGCTATTGTTCCCGTCGGCTTATCGCGAACGCGCCGTAATCGATTACGAAACATCGATCGATGTCGAAATGCTACCCGGCAAACTGGTTGTCGCGGTAAGAGAATATCCGGAACGCCACGTCTCGCGTTCCATTATTTCGTATAACTTTCGACGACCGTCTGAATATTTTAAATTTGCGTGGCGATAAAAAAAAAACCCGTATACCACACGTGTATGAACGTTTTCTTGGACGATTTCCGCGGATTCCAATAGTGAATTTACAAAAAACGAAATCACGAGTAAATAATATTTTATAATAGACGAAATTAAATGACACGAAGAACCGAAACGAACAATGTAACAGATAAGTGATATTTCGAAACGAACAATTACTGTTAATCCATCGAAATCCCATGTCGCGAAATACCTTCAGAACCAGTCAACGAAAATTATTTGTGCCTGCGCGCGAGTAGTGCGCGACAAATATATTTTCCGTAGAAAATTGCTATTATTCATACTTGACCTATTCCTTGTCATTTCGTCGGTTTTGTAACCGTTATTCAATTTCCATAATTCTGTAGTAAATCTCTAATAGATTATGCTGCGCGTATATGATGCCGTTTGAATACTGTTGACGATTCGATATACATACAGTGAAGTAAATAAAACAATTGTTTACGGGCAACAATAATACGTCGTTTTGTATCGTGAACGCGCGTAATCGCCATTCGTTATTATTATTATTATTATTATTTTTAATCGTTTAACTAGAAACGTTTTTAAAGAATCGCATAATAACGATCTGACCTTAACGGAAAAAAATAATAATAATAGTCATATTAAGAGACCATTGGCTCCAATGTTCATAAAAATAATATACGTTCCATCCGTATACTATTCACGACGCGAATGATTCGCGTTACTCGTATATCGTCATAAATGTGACCAGAACATAAAATCACTATTGTAAAACCGAAAATCCAAAAACCGATTTCTAATTATTGTCATGGTGTTTCGCTTTGTAATATGGATAAAATTCCTTTAAAATTTATGAGAGCGTGACTAGTATTAATGTTTACGCTACAACCAGTTCTATTGCGCAGCAAATCGCAAATTGTTTTCTTGCTAATACTTAAACGGGACGGGCTGCCGTCCATCGGACGCTATCGATCGAAATCAAACGGCTCTAAGCGTACGTATAATATACCCGAACGATACGTTACAATACTATAAGAACAGAATATTTTCGATCAACATTCTCAGTTCACTAGCATAAAAAATAATCGTGTCGATATTATGTCGTAATGATGCGAGTGTATGTTTTTCGCGATGTAATTAATTTTAATAATATTGAAACTCGAAACGTAACCACCTCTTTTTTTTTCGTAAAAAAAATCGTTAATTTTGTAATTAATTTTAGAGCCGCAAAGTGGTTTGTGGTTTTAGAGATTTGAATAATTCCAAGACAAACATAAAAATAATTTTTTCCCTCGTATTATTAATTTGTAAATAGTTTTTTTTTGTACATAAAATCAATTAAAATCACTTCTTCAGATATTGTGTACCGTTCCGTCGGCATTAAAATTTGTTTGAAACATTATGTTGATTTTAATAGTGTTTATTTGGTTCGATCGTTTCATAATATTATTACTCGTTTACGCCTGAATTGCTCGAAATCCAATATCTGAATTTAAACATTAAAAACAAAAACAAACAAAAATACATACACGTATAATAAATTTATTATTTTATCACGAATTCCTATAAACGTAATAATCATTAACAGCGTTCGTATGTACATCGTCTGAAATAAATAGCCGCCTGCAGTCTGATGATTTGAAAAGTTATTGTACACTTTGAAAAGTTAACGCTTCACGACCGTTATTATACGACTCGTGATGTACCCTATTTTATATTATAGATGGGGAAGGGGGAGGGTGGAAATATAAAAATAAAACAAACATTTTTAACGTTGTTCTCGACGTTTTCTACGTTGTGTACTTACGAGCGTATACTTTTTGCGCGAATATTACGAAAAACGAAAAAACAAAAAAAAACCTGCCGTTTATTTAGTTTTCGTTGCGGTTTTTTTTCGCAGGAGCGGTGGGCGATGGCGGTGAATCGGCCGAGGACAAAGAGAAAAACGCCGAGGCGGAAAGGGAACGGTTGGAGGCGATCCGGGAGGCCGAGGAGAGACGCAAAGAAAAACACCGCAAGATGGAAGAAGAACGGGAGAAAATGAGACAAGAAATCCGAGATAAGGTAAAGCAATGATGTTAAACTTTAGCTGGACGGGACGGGGACGCGGGTTGGCGTAGGCTCCGTGCGCGGGACCGGGAAATAATATTGCAATAAAACCCACTGCCACTTGGCCCCGCGACGTTGGCGTCTACACGCTGTGGCGCGGTTCGAAGATTTGACACTTGTCGTTTTTTGTTCCCGTCTATTTGCCATGACAAGGAAAAATAATAATAACCCGAAACAACGCGACATCTCCCGGGACGGACGTGATACAAGCACATATATTGTATTGAAACACAACGACCGGCAAAATATTTACAGAGTTCGGTCGGTTTTCTCGGACCGCGCGTCGTTGGGAACGGAGGGAAATGTCAATCGTTCCGAACGACCGTGCGTACAATAACTGTGTGTTTTTTCGAAGATGAAAAATATACTATAAATGAACGTAACGTGTATATTTTGAAATAGAACGTTGAATCGATTGAGGAAAACGACAGATGAAACATTGTTTACGTGCAATGGAGAGATATATACTATTATTGCATTTGTTCAACGTCAACCCGGTCTTGACAATATTTATTTTTTAAATTATGACCGGAAGGCGTACAGTAAGTATTCGAAATTAATATTTGTTCGCATTATTTTATTTCGTTAATAACGGTAAATGAAAAAATTAAATTCTCCGGTATAAGTTTTTAAATTATGGCAATAAACTGAAGTACAATATTATCGTATCGGCGATGTACGGCAACTTGCCGGTACTTCGTCCGGTTTCACGGGTATTATATTAATTTTTTAGCGATTTGTGCCATCTGTCGTTTTCTCGACCAGTTAAATATTAAACTTTACAGTTCACTTTGTTGGACAATTTCCTCCTAAAAATATTTAAATACATTACAAAATCATAACGATATCTTTGTCGACTTATCACACATGCATTATTAATATGTTCCGTTCGGTGTTAAAACATTATTTATTATGTAAAGGTACACCTGAACGTCGGGTTGTCGGATATCATTTATATATATATATATATATTAATGATTGTGCCGTCGTAATATCAAACTAAAAGCTAACGACAACAAAATTGTCCGTCGCTACGTTAATTATCGAAATGTACGTTTTGATCCGTGAACGAATTATCGTGTACGCCGTAACGTTTACGAATCTAGACGGATATACGAACTGATCGTTTGAAAAATAAAAAATAAATTCATAATTTGACGATTTATGAGACTACGCAAACGGACGTTGAAAAATATAACTCGTTAAAACCCGTTGAATTCGTTTTCGTTTAATATATTATTATATACATTAGAAAAAAAAACAAAGTTCGTATTATGTAAATGTACGTTATTACATATAATGTATACAGATCGAGCGAAAATGTCGACTGTTTCCATTCGGGTGTTCTCGTCGCGCGCCATTTGATTATTTTATAACGTCGTGCGTATATATTATTCGTACTGTTAACGCCGTTGTATTTGAAACGTTTTTTTTCCCCCTAACGATTTTTCCCATCTCGTGAATTATACACATGTATAAACGAGAATCACGACGCGTTCGATTAACACAATATAATCTGTCCCTGTCACGCACTCCAAGTCCGTGTATATATAGTAGCGAATTTCGCTCAGCTTTATTGTTCCGAATATGGAAATAATATTTTTGGTTTACGAATAATTGTTTCCGAAGGACCTATATTAGTATCTCCGTCAATGCAGACGTGCCGATCGCGTTCGCCGCACCGCTTTAAAAATTTAATGTGCGACGCGCGTGTTATATACATTTGTACAACACCATTAGACTTGCCAACGCGTTAATTGCGTTCCGTTGTGCGAAAGCCGGTATGAGGATTTGTCGACCGACTACGTCGCGCACGTCCGTTCCGTTTTCGCGTACGTTCAATAATCGACGACGGTCTGCGTACGGATATTTCACCGTCCGTTTTGCAGTCGTTTTTCGCGTTCACACACCTGTTCGCGTTCTGTTCCTGTCCGAACATATTCGGAGAGAAAACCCCCGATACAATATTATTACGTGTACGTTTTATGTACGCCGCCGCGTAGCTGTAGCGGAATTGCCTGTTCGGAGCGCCGTGTCGACCGAGCCGTGGACAACGGAGTTCACCAGATTTCATAAATAAAATTATTAATAATAAAACAATAAACCGCCGAACCGCCTCCGCGATTGTTGTGAACGAACGAAGTCATTAGACTGGTATTCGATTGCCTGTTTACATCGCTCGGGCCGACGTTATTTTTCGCCGAGAGAACTTAAACACACGGCCATAAATGAATTGGGGGTTTTTTTTTTTTAAAATATTTATCGATGTCATCGTCATGTGTGTGACGGCGGATCGAAAACGACGAGGATTGAAAACGTTTCTTTCCGCGCAAACGAGTGCCGCGGTTGTGCGAAATTGCCACGTTTCGTCCGCCTTAAATTTTATAGCGGCCAAACACAGTTTATTCTGCCCGTTGGCCTTCAGCCTTAATGTTCGCAATATGAGAAAACACGAAACTTTTCCTAGTTCATTTCAAACATTACGTTCAGCTGCAGCACACCTATATATAAATACTTAGTATAAATAATATATTTTTTCGATGGTAATATCTCGTAGTCGTTTTCATCATATTTCCCCCTCGTTTTTCGTACCTAAATTCAAAAAGGCGAACAGTCGAAAATGATAATAAACGACCGCGTACTCTGTATAAAAATAATTACATTTTTCGATTTTTTTAAAAATATATTTTTCGTATGACGTGAAGACAGTATATTATTTAAGCGACTATATAATACATAAAAGAAAATCTAATAATAAAAAATAAAATAATAATAATGTTAATATTCACGAGGAACATTTGTTATAAACATACGATATGATTATATTCTCTCTAAATAACTAAATCTAATAAAATTTACTGTATACAATATAATAAACAGTTAATAAAAGCAAAACAATTTTGGCAAACAATCCAAGATAATATAAACTTTTTTCGTATCCGCTTTGTTTAAATAAAAATATATTGTATGTTCTTTCGAAAATATTTAAAACGTAGTAATTATTCTTCCATTCAATATTATACGAAGTGATGTTTTATTTATTTATTTATTATAATTTATTTTCAATTCGTATATAATTTAAATTTAAATTAGTTATGATTTTTTTTAATATATGTATATATATATTTTTTTTTTTGCCAAATTATTTTTTCGGTTTTACTTACACCACATTATTGGCGTACAATTAACATAAAATTATCATACTTATTTAGTGTTGAAAAAAAATAATATAATTAAACGTTAGTTGCCTTATAACTACCGAAAGAATATTTAAGACGAAATTTCCTTAATGTCTCCTCGGTTTTCACTTTAATGTTAATAGGCGGTACTAAAAATTATTTTACTACCACAGATGAGAATATTTGGTTACCAATTCGTATTGTTGTTGGTTTTTTTTTTTTATTGAGCATGTTTATATAAATAAATAATCTTTTTAAGTATCTGTGTACACCTATATAAAATATTTTATTTAAATGTAAATTTTATTAGTTTTTGTTTTTGAACACGTTAGCAATTCGTTCAATCTAATCTTATATCTCAAATAGTAAATTATCCAATACGCATAGCACTGATAAAACTAAAAAAAAAAAAATTGTTATTTGTCTTATATATATAAATATTTAAATTGAATGTCGAACGAAATGATAAAATAGAAATGAGCTGTACGTGGTTTTTGTTTTTTCGCTAATATAAATATGTCGTACACGTATCCTATGAAAACAAATATATTCAAACGTATTCATAAAAAACAATGCTTGCGCACGACTACAGCGTGTGCACAGAACGACGGCAATTTTTTGTGTTATTTTTTTTTAAATAAGGCCTAAAACTGTGTGAATTACTTGCATCACTTGCATCATTTATTGTTCAACAAAGTCGTTTTTTTGATTATTTTTTTAATTATTCGAATTTCCCGTTTGTTCCGTCGACCAGACCGTGTGTGTCGTACGGGAATGAGACGGCGTTGGGTACTTCACGCGTTTGTTTTGTCTCGTCGACGTCCGTCGCTTTTGCACGTGAACACGAACGTTACAAAAACCGTAATCGTCAACGAATTTCGCATCGAAACGCCGTGCGAGTACAGGACGAGATCGAGAGGAAAAAACGCGTAAACGATCGCGCATGATTTCGTAAAGTATTGTTTTCGCTCAATCACACACTGTAGTTACGTCGCGCGCGAACAACACGAAACCCGCCGGCGTCGTCGTCGTTGCCGTGGCCGACGTGCACGAAAAGCGATCCCGTCGCCTAAGCAGTCGTGACTATGGGTCTCTATTTCACGTGTGTTCAAGCGAACACCAACGTACGTGTTTTTATGGAAACGGTGTTAAAGTGCGTGCACATTAGAGTCCGCGTATTCAAAGTCCGTGCACCTTGATCAGTGGCGGATCCAATTGGGCAAAGACGTCTATACACGGGTGTCCCAAGTCCTCGAAACACCTAGGGTCCATCGTCTCCGTACGCCGCGGCAGTCGTCTTAAACGTCAACGACCGTCTCTCTCTCTTCTTGCTGTTGTTCGGCCGAGGCGATTCCCGAGACCGAACGCAAACCCCGTTTTTTTATCCTTTTCGTTTCCCGTTGTGTACGCCGTATCCGAAAATTGAAAACATCGGTCGCGTCGCACGTTCGACATGTCGTACGACGTTATAATCGGAAAAAAACGAAAAACATTGCCGGGGGGCGGGAAATGAAACGACGCGGGTAATCGGCGCCCGTTATTTTCCGCGTGGTCACGAGTACGGCCATCCATCCGCATCAGCAGACGGACGGGCCCGTCAAGGGGAAAAATATCAGATTACGGCCGCGGAGAGAGTCAATGACGAAGAAGAAAAAGCGCGCTGCCGTATAAAATAAATAAATGAGCACACACACGCGCGCGCGTGCGAGGACTTGCTGCGATAGCGCGGAGTCAGGTCGGCCTTTCCGCGAGCGCGTTTTATTTATCAGTGCCATTTATCACGTTATTTCGGGCTTCTGGCGGTCGGATAAAACGCCGCCATCCGGGTAACGGTTTGGGGGGGGGGGGGGTGGTGGGGCACACCGTCGTACTCCGCCTCGGACCGACAGATTAATTTACCTAAAAGGTTTTCCGCTCGAATTTTCTCCGACCGCGAACGTATTACACGTCGTGATTTACTCGCGTGAATTTCACCCGGCCCGAACGAACGCCGGGACCCCGGATCTCGGTCACCGTGTCTGACCGTGTCGTCGTCGTCGTCGTCGTCGTCGTCGTCGCGTACCTGTCGCGTCGAATTACCAGACGCCGCGCGGCGACGGAAACGGGCGTTGGACAGCGACGACCGGGGAAAAAAACACGACACCGCGGCGCACGTCTCGCCCCGGGGTAAATTACGTCGGGTTAATTTGCCGGTCTTCTCACGCGCGAATTATAAAACGGCGTCGGCCGGAAGGGTTTTGGAGATCGCTTTTAACGATATCATTAGCATACCAAGGAGGAAAAGTTCTATCAATTAAGACGGGACGTCGATTTTTTTTTTCATTTTTTTTTTATCGCGGTTCGAGGTGAAATCACCCCTCCGGGTTGTTCGTCGCGCCGACCGTACGTATCGGACTCGCGTTCCGCGCACATAATTCAATAAATTTCGCGCCGAGAAGGCGACGCGCGAAATACGCTTTTCGTTATCGACTTGGGCGCGTACGTACCTCGTGTGCGACGTGTCGCGTTACATAAATAATATCATAAATAATCTCAAAACGAAACGTCATTATTATTATTATTATTATTATTATTATTATATTATTATTAGACGACGTACGCGTCAAACGCGATACGTCTTTAGATGTGCGTTTCGGTACGGTTCGCTGGGTTCGCGATTCGATTTGGCAGAACACCACACAATTTCCTGTTTTCTCGTCGATTCGGCGCTCGTAGATTAAACTCGAATGGTCGAAGGAAGACGAGGAGGAGGAGGAGGAGGAGGAAAAAAGCAAAAATATCGGTCCTCTTCACTACGCGGGTGCACGGGCGGCTGTTGTAGACGGCAGTGACGAGAAAAATAAATAAAGGTTTTCTCTCGCACGAGTCTCTTTGTCGGCCAAAAGATAATGATATATTATACGCGTGTTTATTCGCCGCGCGGTTTCGCGTTTTTACCGGAAATTGGACAGTTTAAAACGTATATATCTATATATATATGTACATATACGTGTGTGTGTAGTCTACTGGGATAATTGAGAACGCTTGTATATATATATACGACAATATAACGTCGTCTTCTCCGCGCGATCGATCGAGGTCGGCCGAAGCACCTCGTCGAGAGGCAAGCGCGACCGACACGTTCACATCGCGGAACCCGAAAAAACCGTCCCGGAAACGAGGCAACAGCTCGATCAATTGCCGATTTTCCTCCGAGTGATAACAGTCCGTCGCGTTATAACGACGACGACAACGACAACCAGTGCGCGTATCAACCGAGTATTTGCGTGGTTTCCTCCGACAGTTCGAACGCCGCGAGTTTCAGCATTTTTCCGTCGATAAAAAATCGTTTTTTTTTACCGCGGAAACAAATTTTCTCGCCGCGTACGGAAGACGGGAGGAATTTTCTCACGAGCGCGACCATTCGTTTATCGCGGCGGAATAATACGTGCTAGTTTGTTACCGTCATTACAGTACAATACCGTTCGCCACGATCGTACAAGCAATGCGAATATGATAATCTCAAAGCCCCGGTAGCTTCTTTGTTGCCGGTGACGTAACACGAGTGTTCAACTTTTTAGACGTACCGTACTACTCTGTGTCATTATTGTTTTCGAACTCGTGTCTTTTCAACAAGTTCTGATGTGTGTGCGTGTGCGTGTATATATATGCGTGAAGTCATTATAGCCGTTCTTGTAGGTTTCGCGTGTTCGTCGCGGTAATTCGTGTAATAAAACGAACTACTGTTATACGGTACCTACTAACTTTATCCCGGCGCGACATTTAGAGCGGGTAACGCAATAAACTTGAATATTACCGAATCATCCAGTTGCACTGGGAAAAAGTAAAATGATGAGAATTCAAAACGAAAATAATATTTTAAACGTGCAAACTTCGCGTACACTACACACGTTATCTCTCCAGGGACGTTTTTCACGGGATATACAATATTTATGTACGAAATATCATCGTGCGCGTAATATGTGTGTACTTTTATTTTTCGAATACTTTGACCGAAATTTTTATATGGCCCACGATACCGATCGTGTCTGAAATTCTGATTATTCGAAATTCCTTCGCCCGGCAACGAAAACATCGGGCCGTAATGAAACTTTCATGCGAATCTCGTAAATATTTTTAATTAAAAAACGATGAATAACTGTTGTGCAGGCAACAATAACCAAACAAACGAAATGAAAATAATTTCTTTAAAAAAAAAAAACAAAACAAAAAAATGGCAATGGTTCGAAGATATTTGAAATTCACTGTACGGTTTGAAATTTATTATTACTTTTTAGTTTATAAATTGCTAACTATAACGCAATTTTAAAAGTTTTACGCTTGAATTAGACATTCGTACAGTTTTATTTGCATTTATACTTTGTATTTTATTCGAAAAGATATACAAAATGCCGAAACGAAATCTTTAAAGATTAAGGTATAGTACAAACATAATAATATAAATAATACAGACATAAAAATACGGACTGAAATCACGGCGTGTTTCTGGCATAACGGTAAACCGTCTTTAGTAAAAACCAATCGCTTTCGTATTGAAAACAAAACAAATTATATGAACGGAAAAACTCGAGGATACCGTTTCTCGTTCCGCAAATGCAAATAATGAGCTATTGTTTAGTTTTTTTGTCTCTCGTGCACATGTCGTTATGTAATGTGTATCAATGTGTGTTTTGTGTACGCGTGCGCGTATACTCGTACACACGTACAAGATCCGAAAAGCATAAAACGTTGACATAAATTGCATGTCGTACTCGCGTTGTTTACATAGTGAAGTTGAAAAGAAAATAAATAAATATATATATATATATATACATGAGAGAGAGAGAGAGAGAGAGAGACGCCTGGAGGTATGCGCGGAAGAAAAAAACTGCCGGCACGGGAACGGGGTCTCGGGGAAGGGAACTAGCGCAATGCCGATGGGAAATTGAGCGGAGTTATACGTACGTAATGGCGAGGAAGAATCGTTTGTTCGGCAAGTTTACTTTTTGGATTCGGTCCCCGGGCATGGGCTATTTGACATTTTTATAGTCTACTCTAAAAATGATTTACGATGCGGAACGGTTGAGCGAGTTCCTCCGCACCTGACCCGCGCCGTATCCTGTTTCAGTGTATAATAAATATCCAATCGAAAATCGATAATATCCTTTAAACGGACTCGGGTCGACGTGCAACGCGCGCGCGGCAACAGAACTGGACGCACACGACGCGTGTGTCGTACGAACTAAACGGTTCGCGTCCGTGTACCAATGTGTCGCGTGTAACGTTGTCCAATAAATATGACCTACATTACGAGTATACAGATGGCGGATGGGGCGGTGTTCGTCTTCGTCGTCTTCGTCGTCTTCGTCGTCTTCGTCGCGTTTCAGTCGTCCGTATCGTCAACGTACTTCAGCGTCGACGCCGCACAAGTCTGGTAATGCTTATGTGGTTCAAATTGACTCTAGTAGGGAGTCCTTATATTTAATGCGACTCCCTAATGGGGTCAGATTGAAACGCTGCAGCCATTATCGTCGAAACTCGTCGTCGTCGTCGACCAAACATTAGAATAATAAGTTGACGTTTCGTTTGTATAATTGACAACAAAACATGTGTATATATTGTTTTTTATTATTATTATTGATGTATTTACAATGACGTGTGTGTTTTTTTTTTTAATTGTCTGTGAAACTTTTTACTTTTCCATAACATATCGTATTTATACGACGCTTTCTTCCGTTTTATCATAAGCGTACGGAAAACACGTCGACACGTCCGTTTTGGACATGTTCTCGTTTTGTATCCATTAGAAAATTCATTGCGAGCTAGAATATTTTAACAGCGTTTAGAATACCGTACGCCGTGATTGTTTTTTCGAGCGTTTGAATTTCGTAAATCTACAAATAACTATAACAAACAGAGTTTCGTCCGGGATTGTTTTTCGAACGCAACGGGTTTATCGTTGCTTTCAAACGTAGAATGAACAATACAACACTATTCTCTAACACACGTCGGACCACTCGGACCGACAGCCGCGGTTGGCTACGTTTTATTAATTATCATTATTATGATTATATGTACCCGCCGGGGACGGTAATCGTTGTATTCGCGTACAGTGCGTTATTGCGAATTCAATATAACGACGCATGTACTCGGCGGTAAGCCGACCACGAGGCTATATGATGTACGGTGTACCCCACGTGTGTATAATGCGCGTGTATATCACGTGCAAATATATAGGCGTCATGTCGCGCGGGGTCGCAGCGTAAAGTTACAAACGCATTAACTTCCCGGACGTCGGCGTTGCGCGGAGTGCCCGCGGAATCGGTCGTCCGGGGAACGGCGTCAACGACTGTGCGCGGGACGTGAGATCAAAAAAGTCGGCCGTGCTGAATAATGAAACGGTCGACGTCGCGCCGTTCCCCGCGTCCGGATCACCCGTCAAATTAGCCCCGGCGTTAAACATTCATCGCGATCGCGTCCGACTGTTTGCGGATCCGTCCGCGAATCCGACCCCGGGTCCGGCACCGCGAAACGTTTACTTGGGTTTCCGTAGAGCCAATAACGTCCGGTCGTCTCCGCCGGCGCGGTCAACTCCTTTTCGCGAATCCGCATGTGAACTCGCACGATAACACACGTGTTTGCAATAGTTCTCCGACATTTCGCTTACACGTCGCGGTACGCGTGACCCGTTCAAATTTTCCAGATTTGTGTCTAGAATTATTACTTTGTTATTCATTACTTTCAACTATCGACCTCGCGCACGTGTATGAACATTCATATTGAATTTCGAACAGCACGATTGTTCCTGAAGTACGTTCGCCACGTGTGTTTATCGATTTTCACTCGCACGTTTTTGCTTCCCCTCTGACGAATTACGGTGTATGGCTTCGGAAGTTTGCTACGTCGTACAACGCGATCGAATTATGGGTATGTCTGTAACGTCACCAGTTGTACTAATAACGTTTACGAGTGATATGGGTATGCACAGTACAATATTCATGCGCGCGTATAAAAACGAATACAACGAGGTAAAATTATCCCGGGGGGGAAACGCGTGCACCGATGCGGCGTAACTTTATAACGGTGTAAACGGGCGGGAAAATCAATTCGAATTTCCAAACATTCGGGTCGGTCGGTACTGGTTAGTGTCGAGCCGCGAGTAATTCGACTAAGCGAAAACTCGGGTGTGTGTGTGTGTGTGTGTTCGCGTCACGCCGGTCAAGTTTCAAGTCAAGTCGTGTAGGGGTCAATCGGGCAGGGCGAAAGTCGCGGACGGAAAAGTCGATCGTGAAACCGGGGGGGACGCATCAAGAACAGACGCCCAGAGACGAGCCGTGTTGATTTATCGTCTCGATAACATCGGATGGGCGGAGCGCGCGTCAGATTTTCGTTCGGCCACTCGTGCCATCATTCACGGCGCGAACTCTCCCGGTCGAACGCGATCGCGTATATTTTTAATACGGACGGGTACGAATTGGACACGGCGTTTTAACAAAGTCTATCGTCGTGGCGAGCGATGCAAGTCCGTGCGGCAAAGGAAAATTGTGTTCGCAAATAGCGAAACTCGTTACCCGGCGAGTCACCACGTTGGATAATAGACAACGAACGGAAAACCCCGCCGTAGAAGACGTTACGCGCTGTCCCTGTCCACGGCGATATAAAACGCTGATAATTCAACGCGAAAGACGTGTTTCCCGGGTTTCGACGCCGGCAGCAGCAGCCCACGTCGTACGTCGCGGCGAACCTTGTTGAACGGAACGGTTAAGGCACGTTTGAATCGCGTGTCCGCCACCGCCGCCGCCGAAGCCGTGATCGAAACGCGGGCGGTGTTTTTCGGCGATAAATCGGCGCATGTACAGGCGAGAGAAAATACAAAGCGCGCGATCGAATCGACAAGGATTTATAACTTTGTTTCTCGCGATGGCGGCGCGTTAAAGAATCGTTGTCGCCGGGGCGAATGGAGGAGTGGTGCGTACGACGTAATGAATGGAAGAATTATGTAAAAATAACGCGTCGGATCGAAAACGCGACTGTGGAAGAAGCAAAAAATACCGAGCGTCTCGATCCGAGCAGTTTTTCCTCCGCTCTCCCACTTCGTCGTGGTTGCACGACGTAGATCTGTGTAGAGCGGGCCCAAAGCCGAGTAGACTGTTGTCTTTTTTTTTTGCCTCTTTTTTTAATGATTAACAAACGAATGGACGATTATGTCCGTAATTGGTTTTCCCATTAGGAACTATTTGAACGGTAATACAAAATACAAAAGCATCCGTTCACTTGGCCCATCGTCCGCAAACCCCTTCTGTCCCTAAAACGGCAATTAATCATCAGTTAAACATCAGATTTGAATATTGTAAGACCAAAAACAAACATAAAAACTCTCGCTAAAGCAACGGCGACCAATTTTGTTTCGTACACTCCTCGGAGAACAACGGCACGGCTCGAAATTTGACCGTTTTCGGTTGTGCTCGCGTACGGGATTATATATTTGTTATATTAAGTATCTGTTTTTGATCTTGGTAGTATGGTATGAAAAACCGAAAAAAGAAAAAAACTTGTCGTAATCCTAATCGTGTCGATTAACGTGTCCGCCGCGTAGTAATGCCGTTGTACGATTTAACCGCGTCAATGATACGTTTGGTCTGTTCACAGTACAACATCAAGAAGAAAGAAGAATTACCCGAACCGGTACAAGAGGAGCCGGCCAACCCGTTGATGCGCAAAAAGAAAACGCCCGAAGAATTGGCCAAAGAGGCGGAAATGGAAGAAGAGGACGAATTTACGAGTAAGACACGTTTGCCTTTATTTATTTGTTTCTATTGATACGGCGCATAATACTGCCGTACATTTATAATCCGCGAGTGTGCGTTTATGTACGCGTTAAAACGTCCTAAGGACATTTTATTAGTTGGCCGAATCCTGCGGAGTTTGCTCGTCCGTGACCGAGCCGAAACGCAAGCATATTTAGCTGGACGAAGAAAAGAACCCATCGCGTAGGACGGGGTTTTTTTTTTTTTTACATTCAATCGGTTTTCATAACGCGGATTTGAAACGCTATTTACCGGGACGTGAGTAGTAGTAGTTAGTGTCTTTCGTCCAAATATCGTGAATTCCGTGATCGATTCCCCGACGGGCAATCGATTGTTAACGCGCGTATGGGATTTGAAAGGAAATGAAACGTGGTCGGTCTAATGCGGTGCCGTAAAATCGCTGAGACGCAGTTGTTCGATCACGAATTACGTTTCTCGTGGCTGGACGAAAACAGGCGACAACTCCGCTTTATTATTTTTCGAAAACAGCCGCTCCACTCGTGATTTATATTCCTTCTGGTTTATCGTTACTTTTGTTTTATTCATATCATTGTCGTCCGGTAACACAACAAATATATATATACACACACTCAGTAAAATCGCGCGCAATGTTTAAAAGAACGACGCCGGGTTATCGTCCGGAAGAAAAAAATAATAGTCGTTTCTCCGTTCGGACGATAGTCGTTCGGACCTCGACGCGGAGATAAACTAGTAGTCTCATCAGTATATTAAACAGACATTTAGGACTGCTATCGGATAATAAATAGCCAACGATCAAGTTTGTTGTCCACTTACCGTTTTCGAATATAAATAAAACATCGAACGCGTTGAGATTTATTTAAACACACATATATATATATATATCCATTTCGACGGTACGGTCGAGACCATTTGATAAATCGCGTTGGGATAAAAGGTGCAGTGTTGTTCGGGACGCGAATTAAAATCCAGGAACGTCGTTGTAGAAAAACGTTTACCCGATCGCCATTATTATACGTCGCCGTGCGCTTATTTTCCATCGTTTTGCGATGCGGCGCGAGGTTCACGTCGTATCCGTTTATAGGTGAAATTAATAATTGCGGCGCGGCTACGGCGTGCTATCGACCGACGAAACGCAAAACGCACGACATTTCAATGGAACGACATGATAGTCGGATTGGCGCGATAGATTACGCCACCGTCTAAGTATTCGCGAAACGGTCTGGCGGCCGTTTTTATCAATGTCCAATATCGTCTCGATCGTAAATTACAGTAGACGGGACGAACGATAAATTTATTTTGGACTGATACCCACTTCTGTCGATTTTACTCCGTCGGTTCCGATTCCGGTCGAACGTTCGGGACGATCGCCTGAGTGTGAAAGTCGTTCGCGCCCGTTTTCCCCCCTGTTGTCTGGTGTCGGGCCGAGTCAACGTGCGCCCTTCGTACGTGTATTATTATGATTATTATTATTATTAACGCCGTTTCCGACTGAAAATATTATGTACGACGCCCGGTTTGCGGGGCCGCGTCGCAAAAACAAAACAACTCTGAACTTTGTTAATATCTTTATGACGGCAAAACGGATTTAAATTGAAACTTTTTCCCCGCGGTTATTACCGGCCGTTCCGACGGTTTTCCAAAATATATCGTCGCAACCGCGTGCAAATAAAAGCAATGGCCTGGCGTACGCACACAACGTGCAAGAGCATCGAATTTCCGTGTTCTACACAATATATATATATATATAAATACAAAGGCAAACAATAATGCGAAACGTGAAGCTGATTGACAAAAATAGGGACTGCTGCAGGCCTTTGTGCACACTTTAGGACTACGTCCTTTCGCTTTTTATTGGAATACCGCCAAAGTAATATTCAACTCTCAAACAAATAAACGGAATACGGAAACCTCCTAGGAGCGGCAAACTGTTTAATGAAAATATCACGGGAACTGTTGAAACCTGCGGGGGCCATTCGTGTTTACGGAACGCAGTCGCCGTTCGCCGTTTCGCCACGAAAATCGCGTTGAACCAATGACGATTATTGTTTCCGTCGCTCGGTCGTTGAAATGTCGGCCGCGCGGCAGTTCAGTGTAGATGAAAATAGTTCGCCGACGACAATACGCGACAGATCGAACCGCACACGCCGACACGATTTACAACGACGGGAGTAAAAAAATAACGCCAATTCAATGGTCGGACTTATTTGTTTCGTCGGGAACGACAAACCACACCGCGACAATGGAAAATAATATATTCCCCTGCGGACGTCGGCGGGGGCGGCGAAGGAATAATAATGTTCGCGGGGAATATAAACGACGTTTAAACGAATGAATACACGCGGAGGAGTGTGACCGCGATAAGAGGGACAAGAGGAAGTTTCGAGATAGGAGCCGTAAGGCCGGGCATTATTATATTTCGCTGGCGTAGTACCGAAAAGTTTTGGCTGTCGTATAAAAACCGACCGAAGAATTAAGTCATAATTATCAACGAAAATTATTATTATTATTATTTATATTCTAACTTCTGTTGTTTGGATTTTTCCGCAGAGTTGAAGAATACCATCGAGACACAAGTGAACGAACTCAAGTCTCAGATCGAGAGCAAATGTAACCTTCAATAGATGTGTTCAAAAAAAAAATGTGGAGCGAACAATTACTTAAAAAATAAAAAAAAATTATAAACTATTTAAGCAACTAAAAACAGCGTAACTTTTCGAAAAAAAAAAAATATTGTGATTCAAACCCATTAAATATAAAATTACATAGAACATTATTATTATTATTATTATTATTACGATACACGAATATATACGTACGCGTAACGACGTGTACGTATATATTTAGGTATATTATAAATAAATATTAGGATTTGAAATATTATTATTATTATTATTGTTATTGTTGTTATTGTATAACATTTATAAACGTCGAGTTAGAATTTCAGCAGTTTTCAAAATGAAATCGAAGTCAAATAAAAACGTATTGTTAATTATATCGTGTAATTTATAGAGCAAGTGCGAAGCGTAGTAGTACGTCTTTTAAATCTTTACTATACATAACATAGAAATATATGACGTATATAATATATATTTATATACGCGTGCGTGCGTGTGTGTGCTCGCCCCGTATATACGGTATACATATATATATATATAGACGTCTTACGTGTTTTTATTTTTTAAGTTATCGACTTTCACTCGTTCAATAGATGTGCGTTGTAGGTTTTGAAGCTAGTAAACATTGTCTAACACGGCATTGTACGGTATCGTCTCCCGTCGTTTCACCATTCGACAAAAACGCGTTATCGTTTCGTTTTATGATTGTATATTTTTTTTTTTGTTTTTTTTAGAAACGACAACAGACAAAAAAATATATATTTATATATATTGATATCTCGTCCGACGGTTGTCCGCGGTACACCGTGTCCCGTCCCGAACGATCGAACGATTATTCAACGACGACATATTATCATATTTTATTTCGGTAAACAATGACGATTTATTTTTGTATCGCGTTAGTCTAGTTTTTTGGTTTTGGTCGAAGCCAACGTTTTTTTGTCAATTACGTTTAATGCGCGCGTTCGTCCTCGTTTCGTTTCTTTGTCCCCCCCCGGGCACATCGCTTACCCCGACATTCGTTACAGTAATATTTACGTACATTATACTTTTGTACCCTATTAACTTATACATATATATTATTATTATTATTATCGTCATACTCTCTTACTTATTATTATTATCGTTATCTCAATTTTCAAACTCATTGCATTATCACTATTGTTCTTTGTGTTTAGTACTCGTTTTAGTTATACCACGCGTTGTACAACATTTTCACCGGACCCAAGCTTTTACGTTTCGCTTGTTCTACGGGTTCTTTGTTTATTGTGGACGTTTTTCAAAAAAAAAAGAAAAGAAAGAAAGATAAAATAGGTTCTTCGAAACTTCAAAACATACCGTCTTAGACTATTCTGCTATAATACCGTCTCTCTTACGAACACATTTCGAAAAAAATATATTATATATATATTTGTTTAAAAAAAAAAAAAAGAAAAAACAGGCTGTGAATATTGTCAAACGAATAAGCTATTCGCCATCTCACTTTGTTTTTATTGTTTTGCAGCATTCATACGACGAATGTGTAAAAAGTAATTTCATAGACTGCTCAAAATTATCTAAATTAATATTAGAAAAATATTGATTAATTAATTTGTACTGATTGTATATTGAATTATATAGGTGTAATAAAGGTTATATAAAGTTTAAAAGTTATAACGACAAAGGTAAAATAAATTTTGTTTGTATCCGTCGAACGACTCCGGTCTGCACGATCCACAATAATATTAATTGAAAAAAAAAACAAAACAAAACATGCGAAATTATATTATTTTATTTTAGTATGTAATATAGTCGTACGATGTGTAAATAGTGTTTTTGTGTTTAAACATTAGCTGTTATGAATTTTTTTGTTTTTCATTATGATTAATATCGTTCAGTCGTGAAAACACGTATTGTTTTAAATATTTATTGGAATGTTGTCTAATTGCAAAATAATAGTTAATAATAATAACGAATAATAGAAAATGTAACGAAATTGTAGATGATTAAAGAAGAAAAAAAAACAAACTATACTACTACTATTATTATTATTATTACTATTATAATGTTTAAGTTAAATATAAATATATTCTATAATAGATGTTTGATATATATATATAATATTCGTACGCGCGGAATCAATGATTTCCGCCCGTGTTAATAATAATTATCGGGTTCGAATTCTTAGCTAGCGACGTTGTTTACCTGTTGTTTTATTTTCTAGAGTTTCAATGGATGTGAACCAGTAAAAAGCATGATTGTTCAAATATTAACCGTTGTTGTGCATTTTCCCCGGTCCGCCATCCGCGAACGATCCTCGAGTGTCGCGCGCGAACAAAAAATAGGCCGACGGACGAGGGCCGTTACACGCGTGTGTTGAAGGGTTTACAGAAGAATAGACGCGCGACAGGGACGCCGGCGGTGGTCGAGGGTTGGCGGGCGGCGTCGTGGACGGGGTTGTTGCACGGCCGGGCCGCGCGCAGAGTTCCGTCACGGGTTCTGCACGACGCAGTCGTGGATTTTCACGAACGTCTCCGAGTAGAACACGGAGCACACGGCCGCGTTGTTGGCGTACGTCATTTCGGGGATCTTGTGCTCGGGATTGACGGCCACCTGAAACACGCGACGATGAGACCTCAAATCTGAAAACGCGAGCGGACGTGAACACCCGAAATTGACGGGTAAGACGGGTTGTTTCTTCTGTGGGGGCCTCTTGATAAAAACGTCCCGACGGGATGCGCTGCTGCTGCTGGTGGTGGCGCCTACGACCAATACGCGAACATACCGCACAACAGCGGTTGGAATGTCGATAAGAAGCAAAGACGTCGGGCGGTCCTCGCGTTTAGGTAAGTATCTCGGCGTCCGATTAGATCGAATATTTTAAATCGGAAAAGCCCGTCTTCTACAAACGTACGTCATCCCGATTTCTAAAGTACGTGGGCGCCGCTTGGATCCTACTCGTTCCTTAGCAAAAGTAAGACCGGTGTTGAGGCGGTTCAGGGCCGCGAGGGCTCTCGAATGTAACAGACACGCTTCTAGACCAATTTCGTTCGCGTCAAACGTCTCGGCCATCTCGACGTCTGCGGAAATCGAGCCCTCGCTATTAAATTTAACATTTTATAACTCCGCTCGCCGTGTTCACGTAAATTCGACTCCCTTCACTACTAGCAAGGACACCACCCCCCCACCCAAAAAAAAAAATAAGAGAGAGAGAAGAACGTTTCACCTTGAGCGTGTACAGTCCCGGACCTAGGTCGGTGACGTCCACCCACTGGCAGTCGATGTTGTGCCGGTAGATGTCCGAACAGTTGACCGATATGCCTTGGTCGCCGTAGTCGGCGCACGCGAAAGCCGGTCTCGCGCCGTCCGTGCACTGGTTGTCTTCCAGGCAGAACGACGCCTTGTGGCCCTCGGCCACTCTGACGCCGCCGTCGTCGAGCACGTCGAACGTGGCGAACACTTCCATGCTGTGATAGTGCCTGGCGAGACAAGCGCGACGTGTTATTGTCGGTCGGACTTTTTCTGTTTTTGATTTTTTTTTGTTCGCTCGTCGAAACATTCGATAGAAACCGCGTAAATAAAAAGGAAATGGAAATATTATCGTTCGAACCCGAATACCAAACGCATGATCGCGTCCGACGGTACCGAGTTGAAACGATTTGTTTGAGCGTTTTCGTTGTTCTCGTCTCGGAAAAAACGCCGTTCCGATCCGCCCGGGCGGATAGCAACCGACCGACATCGGTTCGCGACGCACGGCGCTCCGAATAGGCAACTGTTATCGGCCCGGATGAGCCAGTTGTTCGACGGCGACAATAACAGTGCGGCGAACAGTCCGTGAACACGACCGCGAAACGTAAAGCGTTGGCGCTAGTAATGTCTGGTTGTTATCAGTGGAAGACCCGACGACGAAGAATCTATCTAAGCGACTCCATTACCGATTTGAATAATCCCGCCTCGGCCGGGGTCGCTGTCGCAATTATCATCGAACTACACCGGACCGACGGGAAGAAGGAGAAACGAAATAATCACGTTTACGGTGAAACGGGGTGTCGGTCAAAGCACGTGAAAACAATTTCAGCGGATAGTTCAAACGCACTTCGGTCGCGGAAACTTCTACCGCGCCGACCAAAAGAAAATAAACAAAACCCATACGTACATGTGACACTGGTGGAACTGCCACAAGTGTTTGGGCACGGCCGGCCGGAACGGCGCGGTGCCGACGTTGGTGATTTTCGCGGTGAACCTCAACAGTCTCCTGGTGATCAGGTGCCAGTCGGTCTCCTGTTGCCGGAGCCGGTACGCGGACGACGCCAGACAGTTCTCCTCCATGGCGCACTGCAAGAAGTACATCTGTCTGTCCTCCAGGTACGCCGACCGGACTAGCTCGTCGGTGTCCACCGCCAGGTCGGCCATTTCTGCAAGTTAGGCAAGTCGGAACGAACGCGACGCGTTATTATTGTAAACCGCTGTTGTTGTTGTTGCCGCGTCGGTGGAAAACTCGTGTCTCCGCGCGATCCGTCGTTTACGGAAACGGCGTACCCGTTTTCACCGTTTTCAGCCCGTTTTCTGTACTTTTGACAATCGTTTTTCGACGTCACGTTCACGCGACCCACCGCGTGTATTATCGGAATGAGATCGATCGGCCCGCGGAAACCCCGTCCGTTTTCGTCACCGGGGGGACACGCCGCCGCCGCAGTCGGGATGAGACGCGCGCCGAATCCGCTGCGGACGAAACGTGTTTTCGTGCGTGAAGATAATGTTTTCGAATCCGCGAGAGTTTCGATGAAATCGTGTAACTGGTGCTCGAATTTGTTGATGGGGGGGAGTGGTAGAGAACGGAATACGTGTTCTCGATTTTTCTTGACGAGACGCCAACGTTTTTTCACCTCCAACACGCGAGTCGGACTTTGAAAAGAAAGAAATTTTTTTTTCACCAATTCATTGAATAAATACTCCGGAACAAACAACCCCGCCGCCCCATATGGAAATCGTACGTCGCCGGACGGGGTCTCGATAGCGTGACGGTTGTTCACTCTGCCCAACCTAACCTAACCTAACATATCGCGTAAACGTGACCGGGCGGTTACTCACCTCGGACGCACGTCACCGCGGCCACCGTCTGCTTTCTGGACGAGCACGCGGCCTTGGGCCGGTGATTGCAGTGGGCCAGTGACGACTCGTTGCCGGCACACTCGACCGCGGACAGCGCGACCGGCCGATCCAGTCCGCCGAACCGGTCCGTCTGGAACGCTCCGGCCGCGTACCCGAGCCCGGCGGAACGGCACACGACCATCGCCTCCGGCACGCCGAACCCGTCGCCGCAGATCACTCCCCAGCCTTGTCGGGAAAACGAAACGTATACGGACGGTAGCGACGAAAAAACAATAATGATATTTTTATTATTTTTTTGCAAATCGACAGTTCGTGTCCACGTCCGTATTTCCGCCGTCTGTTCAGGTTCAGGTATGCTCGTGACCAGACCGTAATTTAGAGGGGGGGTGATGGTAGTGTATCATTTTTTTTTATTTTTTTTTAAATGTTCAAAACATATTTTTTGCTTATTTCCCTTTTTTTTTTGGAGTGGTTAAATTTAATGGAAAATTGTACACAAATTTGTTGGTCCTTGATTTTTTTTCCCCTGGCCCTGAACCGAATCGGATGGGTGTGGGCGACATAGGTGTTGTAATTTGACCGAACCGTTTTAAAAACGAACTCGGTGACTCTGCCGTTTGCCGCTTTGTAACGTGCTCCGTGCATCCGTCCGGACGATAAAACGGCACGGAACATCGTTCGAACACGCGTAAAGAAAAAAACGGAACGGAACGAACAATACTTTTTTCTCGAATTTATTAACGTCGACGTTTCCGTGCGATTTTAGAAAATTCACGACGAACCCGTGTGTGTTTTCATTCGGGACACGGATCGGTACGGTCGTATCGTTACCGGGTATACCGTGTATACCGGAACAATAATAAAAAAACAAACGAAAATGAAATCGTACGGTACGGCAACGACAACGACAATAACGTATCGCGTACGGGGGAAAAATAAAAAAAGCGCCGACGTGGACAATCGAGAAAAACCGATTCGATCGCGTCGTCGATTTTTTTTATTCGCCCTGTATGTATAGACATTTATTTTTGTTATTTTTTTTTCGCGCGTAATAAATGCAGACGGACGGAACGGCAACCGCGGCGGTGAAAAATCCGCGGCCGTCGTCGTCTCGCCAAACGAATATAACGTTTCACGAATACGGATACGGAACGTTACATTTTTTTTTTTTTCTAAACGTGAATCACGGACGTTACGCGATACCCGGTTACGGGAGAAGCCGTACCCCGTTTGTCGTTACCGCGAACGACGGCCACGACAGACGCGACGCGCGAGTCGAAGTCCGTGCGAACGAACCCGTTCCGTTCTGTACGAACGCGCCCAGGCCGAGACGAACCGATCGTACAGGTGTTCGGGGCCTTGTTGATAACCGTTCGCTTATCGTCGAACGACCATGAGATTGCAGCACGGACGATATCGGCCGACTTGTTGTTTGATTTGTTTTGCGTTTCCAAATTTTTTGAAATAGAAAATCTTGAGAAAGTATTGGTTAGGTTCAATGCAATAACTTAACAGGTATTAGAAAACATATATTTTTTTCGTAATTTAAAAAATACTGAAAAAATATTTTTAATTTCGTTTTCAGCTCAATAAGATGTCAAAATGCCAACAAGTTATTATTTTTTTTTTTAGTTATAAATAGTTTTTATGTATATCATTAATTTATTAACAACATCTGATGTATTTTATTTTTGGAATTCAGAATAATTTTTTTGCGTATTTAACGTTTTTAATGCATATTTTGCAATTTTTTGCATGCATATTTTACCTTTTTCAGCTCCTAAAACTTCCGAGCCCTAGTCGTCACGGTCGAAAAAACAAACACGCTCGATCGGATTCGCGAATAGCGTCCGGTCCGATAACAACGCTGCGCAAACGCGTGTGCAGCCGGACGCGTCGTCGTTTTCACAAATACGGTTTCCGGAATGAGAGCCGTGAGTCGATTTTTTCACGGACGTTGTGTTCGCACTCCGTTTTTAACCGTCCACCGTCCCGCGCCGGGTTCTATGAGTTCCCGTTCGACACATCGTGAAAACGTATCAACGCCCGTGCAAAACGATTCTGACGGATACCGAGTGATCTCGGACCAAGAACTATCCGCACAGAGTCTCCTCGTCCGAATGAGTAGCACACGAATAACCAAAACGAAAACGGACAATACGGCAAACACGCATGAAAAGCGTTAGGATTCTTTGCCCCGAAAACGAGTTCAGCGCAGGAGATCATATTTGATATTGATGGTTTTCGTAAATTGTATTGAACGTCCGACGCGTTTTCCTTAAAACGATATAGCGATCGTTAATAATGTATTAAATAACTTTTTACGAGTCTCGTGCTAAAAACTTTCTCTCCGTTACATTATTTATTTATTAAATACGAAACCGGCGGGTATAACACGTATATTGTGCTTCTAACCTTTTACGAACGAGCCAACACAGACGAGTCCGTGGAAGTGATCGATTTGAGCGCATAAAACTGGTCGGACGAAAGCAACTGATTCGCGCGGATACGACGTAGTGCAATCCGACAGGAAACGTCGACGTTGTTGCCGTTGACGTTTCCCGCGTTTCCGATCGAACGCCGAAGACAAAACGCCGTCCTACCCGAACAACGCGCGACGCTAACGAACTGTGCGCATTTGCCGCGGGGACGACGATTGTTCGCGCGCGCGAAAATATTATTACGCGACTCACCCGCGTCAGTGTTGACTTCCACTCGGCCCTCGTCCGGTGTCCCGCCGCCGGCCAAACGCACCACCACGTCCGGTCCGAAAGTGTCCTTGCAACAAAGAAAACACGACGCGTAAAACAAAACGAAATTTCGGCAATTTCGGTAACGATTCGGTTTTCGAAGCGCAGAGAAAACGAAACGGAAAACACCGTCATGACTAAATGATAGACGCGAAACGAACAAATATTGTTAAAAATCATCCCGAGCAGCAATTGTCTTGTTCTTGTACTTTGCCTTTTCCCGCTCGCGCGCGGGGTCGGCGTTTTTTGTCGATTTTCTCCAATCGAGTCTTCTCCCTCGGATCATCCCCCTCGACACAGTCTCTCCGCTTCTTCCTCGGCCTCCCTCTTCTTCTCCCGCCGTCCACGCTCATCACATTCCCTTCTTTCAACGCGTGTCCAAACCACCGCAGTCGTCTCTCTTGCACTCTATTCGATATCTCTGTCACTTCCGACTTCTCCACCTTCTTTACGGGCCAGGTTTCAGTACAACACTGCCGGACGAATTACTGTTTCGTATACTTTACTTTATGCCGAGCAACGGTGATTTGTGATGATCGTTCCATACGCTATTCGACGGTTCGTTCGGTTTGTAACGATTGTCGGGAAACGCTATTTTTTCGTTCTAAACGCCGAACGGCGAATAAAATGTGCGATTCGATTTACATTGATCATGTGTTTCGCGACGATGGCGGTCGCGGTGTCCGGCCTTTGCTCGCCGGCGGCGGCCTCGCGGTCCGGCCTCTCGTCGCACACCACGCCCGCCGCCTCGGACGCGTCGCAATCGTGTTCGCCCCAGCCGTCGAACCGGCACTCGGACAACTCCGTCTCCCGGCCGCCGCACCTCGCGTTGTCCATCCAGTAGGTTCCTGCGGGAAACAGTGAAACAATACCGCGGACACGCGCGTTACCCCGGGACGGTGCTCGTCGTTTTGCTGTGCGCCGCGTTCTCACTGGCCGCTTGTCCGTAGTACGAGCCGTGCGTGACGCGGCGCGCGCCGCCGAAGCCCAGTTGTCTGCACGCCACCTGTCCGTCGCGCAAGTCCCACTCGTCGTCGCACACGGCGCCCCACTTGCCCAGGTGAAAGATCTCCACGTTGCCTGTCCGACCGCGGAGGCGAAAACAAACGAAAACAAAAAACGAAAAACACCGATGTTCAGAAAACGGAACACGGGTTTTGATGGACGACACTCGTCGCCGTGAAAACGTGTCGGCCGCACGAGACGTCTTATCGAAACGGGTGCCTGGGACGTTTTTTAGTTTCCTTGAACTCTTCGGGCGTGCGCATACGACTCGCGTTTTTGAGTAATGGCAACGCCTGTTTTTAGCGCCGGATTGACTGTTTTTTTTTTTTCACACTCGAAATTGACAGTCATTTGAAATATCAACAAATTTAAAAAAATTCTATGTACGATCTCGTTTGTTCGTGTTTTTGAATAGTTTTTTTATATTATCATTATCAATTATTACTATTGTTATTTGTACTTGTACACATGAAAACAACGCAGCACGTAATTCGACGTCCGTGAATTAATTTAAAAATTAAAAACCCCAGTTGTCCTAAACTACGAAGAAGTCAAGGCTTCTCAAATTGGTTTATAGATTTATACAGAAAAAATAAAACTACTCGAAAACACAAACGAACGATATCATACATAAAAAAAATTGTTCCTTTTACAAGTTGAAATGATTGTTATTCAGTCAATTCTGAGGTTAGAACCTAAGTTAATCCGAATCCAGTGCTAAGAATAGGTGTTTAAAAAAAAAAAAAAAATGCGAGTTGTATAGCGGCGCGCCCGAAGAGTCAAAAAATTTGAAAAATTCACAAAATGTAAAACGTATGCCACTGGGCGCCCCCGCGAAAACTCGTTTCAATAAAACGCCGAAACATTCGATGACACCTGAGAGAACGATCACAATGTATAACGCGTAAAAATCGAAAAGCTCGTTTAAACGGGGCCCGCGCCGCGTAATCGCATTTCGATTTGATTTTTCCGTATCCGAGTTATACGGTCCCGCGGACACGACATGACAATGTCAATCGTCCGGCGTGCCGCACCAAATACATAACGTTATTCCCTCCGCACGAAACGTAAATGGGTTTTTCGAGGGCGTGTATTCAATTGAAACTAAGTACGTTTTACGGCGTCCGCACACTATATCGATCGTAACGTCCGTGTACGGACTCGAGTCACGTGCGGAAAAACGGTACAAAGTGATTTTTACCGTACGTGACGTTTAGCTAGTCGGTTTTTCACGAGAACGCGCGCAAAGTCATTACGATTAGTTCGTCGCCGGCGTACCGGGACGTCCGTTTCCCAACGCCGTTCGACGGGTCGGTCGGGAGCACGCGGCTCGGGCCCCCCGCCGGGAAGACTTCCGGTCGTCGACGTACCTTCGCGCCCGGACCCGCCGTCGACCAGCCGCGCCATTCCCTCGAGGCTCTTGTGGCTCTTCAGATGGTTTTTGACCACGTCCGTCCTCCAGCGGTGCCTGTCGCGGCGCTTGGCGTACGGGTCGACCGTCCCAAGCACCAGCACCAGCAGCGCCAACGCCGCGCAGGCGGCCATCGTCCGCGGGAAGACCGGTTTACGACGACCGCGCGGCACTGCTCGTGTCCGAACCGTCCGACGGACTACGGACGAATAAGAAGAAGTAGACCGCGACGACGACGGCCGACGTTTCAAGCCCGTTCGTACGACTCTGCGAAATCAATCGTCTGGCCGGTTCGTTTTGGTCGACCCCACCCGTCGAATCTCTTTTAACACTCGTCATAACGACACGTCACGTGTTAACCAGCATTCAGACGCGATGTTATCGTACGCAACACGATCCGGCATTCGAATGTAGCAGTTGAAAATATTACGATTCGGTTTTAAACCCCACCACCACCGCTGGAAACGTGTTCTTGCTCCGTCATTGTTTTTTTGACGAACTCTCGACGAGCATCGGCCGCGGCGGGACAGCAAAAAAACAAAACAAAACGCACCGACGTCTCGGTCGATAACGACGAACGGGACGCGCGCTTTTCTTTTCTCTCGTTTTTCTTCAGTCGCTCACGCCGCTTTTAATTACGTATAAATAATTTCCTCGCGGCGGTGTTCGTGACGTTGAAAGTTTTCGTCCGGACCGAGGGGAGAAAAAAAAGAGGGCATTTTCCACGCCACGTGTTTTATTCCGCGTTACAAAACAATCTCTCGTCCGGGCGAATTCGTTTTCCGCTCGACCTCTCGTAGCTACACGTATTACTCGTACACGCCACACGAACTTCAAACCGCGGCGACTTTAATCGACGGACGCGAGACCGAGACGACGAAATAAAACGTCTTCGGTCGTTTCGATCGCGTGTCACAATTGGATTTCCGTTCGTTTTTTGTTGAGACCACTACGCGACGCGGTTGCACGCGCGCAATCAATGTGAACGGTTTTTACCGTGAGTCGCGATCTAGAATCGGTCGCGTGCACTGTGCTATGCAACCGAGTGACGTTTTAATGTTCGTGTCAAGGCGCGCGCAGACTTTTTCGAAAAAACGTACCTATTATTAATATACGGCCCATAAAAACAATATATACCGCGGTTAAGGTCGAGAAAGCCAAGTTTCTAAAACGCCAGACTGTATTTTTAACGTCCCGGCGTCTCATACGTATACACGTTTCCATATATTATATCTCGAACGGTGGGTATAAATTTAAAAATAGAATAAATTCGAGCGCGAGAATAATGATTCGGCAAGCCGTGAGCAAAAATCGTTTTCTCCTGTTTGTTTTTTGTACATTTGCTTACGAACGTGACCGATCCGCCCGTTTTGTTCTGACGGCTTCGTTAAAACAAAGCGCCGGCTTATCAAATCGGGGCGATAAAAACTCGGAATCGTAATGCGATTTGAATTGCCGTTAAAACGCAGTTCAAAACCGAACGCGATCCGAAATGGCATTACCAAAAAAAAAAAAACCGAGACACCGTATATGTGTACAACGTAATGCGCGTGATTTATTGAAACCGATTCTTGTTTCGGAACAGAAATCGTACGTTTTACAATAAATATTTATTCGCGCGTGTCGAATTCGACCGATCGAATGAATCGCGACGAGACGATATAAATCATGAGACGAACGTTTGTTATCAAAGAATAAATTCCTAATGTTTTATCGCTGTGCGTTTATCAACGTTGAACGTATTTATCCCTGCGGCCGTCGAATGCACAAGTTTCATTAAGAACTGCGTTTCAAATGTAAAACGTGCGCTGAAAGGGCGAAGTTTTAAAAATCAGACAAACAGTTCGTTCGACGACAACACGCGCGTATATTATTTCGGATATCGACAATTCAACCCGACACTGTTTGAAAGACCACCCAAAAAGGAGAAAAGAAAAAAAAGTCTCGTGATCGAACAAATTGCGTACACTTTGGTATTATGCGATAAAAAAAATTTTAAAACCTGACCCCCTCAACCCGGACGCGTTTTCTACAAACGCCACGCGAAACAGTCCAACGTACGTGTGACATACCACAACGGTCACGTGACGGATACGTAGACGCGCGACCGGTGTGGCGGTGTCGGGATTTCGCCATAGGGCTTCTCTCGCCGGACGTCAAACGCCGACCGTCCGAAGTCGTTCGACGTCTGCTCGTTGTTTGACGAAATGATCGAAAAATTCGAAAACCCTCAGGTCGGCGTCGGTCGAGGTAAAACGTTTCCCGTGCGTCCGACGAACGGCCCGCGGCGACAGGGTAACACCGGGAGCTTCGTCTACGTCGACGCGGTCCTGTTTCCGACTGGCCCGCGACGTTTGTGTCGCACGGCACGGCCGACCCGCGATGATGATCGTTTTCGTCTGGGCGCGGTCGAATATCGCCCGATCGACTTCTGTCGTTACGCCTGTACGCAGGGGCGGACTGGCAGGGCGGGTAAGAGGCCATACCCGCCCAGGCCCTTTAGACATTTTGTACTCGGGCCTTAAGCTATTTATTTTATTATGGCCCATTGGCTTACACAAAATAATATACCTAATAGAAAAATTATTACGATATTCTAAAAGATTTTTAACACGAGTATTTGTTATCTTTCACATATCACACCGTAATCGTTGCCAAATGTCGATAACCGAAATCGAAAAATCAAAATTTTTGTGAATTATTTTACAATTTTTAGTTCATTTTTTTCGAAGTCGGTTTTATTTTGATCCAATAATTTTTTTTATGTGATACATTATCAAGTTATTTATTTTATCAAGTCGCTTGTTTGTATTAATTACGTTAGTTTAAGGCCTCCTAAAAACTTACCCACCTGGGCCTTCAGAGTCTCAGTCCGCCCCTGCCTGTACGTGTCGAGTTACGGGTTGGCCGACGGGGTTCGAATTGCATTCGATCCGGCGCCGCATTTCACACGTAACGACTGGATACTATCGATGACGTCGGCAGGTCTTATCACTCGTACTCGTACGTCAGTGGCGGCGCGACCTCGGGTCCCTGCACGTTGAGTGTTTCTAAAGCGGAAAATCGTGCAAGACAATTTTAATTGTTGGCGACGGGTGAACGTCGATTAGACTTCGCACGATCGATTTATGTGGTTTCACTCAACTGTACCGATGACAAAAAATAAAAATTATCGTTCTTGAAAACAAAAATTCCGGGTGCGTTGTCGTCGTACATTTCCAAACAACACGGTGTCGGCGTTTCTTTTTTTTCTTTTCGCCGGTAACGATTGTTTTATTATTCCGCGGGCGTTTAATTTACGTGTGCCCGGCAGACCGAAAAGACAACGTCGATAAGTCGACAGCGGCAGCGGTTTTGACGGGACGGGCCGATTGAATAGCCGAAATTTCCAATCCGCCGCCGTCGCCAAATCGTTCTTTAGCCAGTAACGCGCGCGCGCGCGCGCGTGCACGACGACGTGGCGAACGTTTTAAGGACAAGCAGCGGACATAAGTAAAAAGAAAAATAATATGTGAATCGTTTTTTTACATACTCTCCGGCTTTTGTTTTCTTCCGAGTTCTATCTCCTGAATTCCGACCGACGTTTCTCACTGATAACTCGAGTGACAATCAGCTGAGAGTAATCCACTGACCACCGCCCACCCGGCCGATTTCAACTAGGAGCGGCCGCTGTGTGTGTGTGTATTCGTTATTTTTTTTTCGTTTTCAATGACGACGTCTCGTTTATTAAAGCGACATATCGCCAACTCTTCAAGACGCCTATTATGTAACTGTTCGTTTTTAAATCCCGATTAACATTTCTGTGAGAATAATCGTTGACGAATAATAATTTTGTTACAGCATGGTATTATTTATCGGGAAAAACAACACGATCGGACCGAGAAGTGCGTATAATAATCGCAGACGATCTGTTTATGTTATATAAAACCAAATTTTTTTAGTATGAATTAAATTAACGTCGATTGATTTACGAAATAATTATTTAAACGTTTTCAGAGCGGTTTCGGGAGATTTTTTTTTTTTTTTAGTGTTAACTACGAAACCGTTTTATCGATTCAACAATATTGTACACTTACTGGGGGCAATCGTTTAAGGAGACGACAAAGGAAATTAAATTTGAATCTTCTGCATGTTTACCTCGTCGTGTGCCTTGCCATTGTTTTTTTCCCCATTTCTCGGCACTCACCAACTTGAAAAATATTAAAAAAAAAAAATATCGTCTTCGTCGTACATTATATTAAACATGTTTTACGTCACGACAATATTGTGTACGAGGCGCGCGCGAACCACTCTCGCGTCACCAGTCATTTGCGTAACATTATCGTCACGAGGCTTCTATATTATTAAACACGCAATGCTTTCTGGACACGTTTAAAACGCAAACGATACGTATGGACAATAATAATAATGATAACCGTCGTCGTCGTCGTCGTTTTCGTCACACAACGAACCGCCTCCGCGGAAAGGACCACCGACGACGCTACCGATTCTTTTCTCTTTCCTCTGACCGGCTTCACGCGTCCGATACGAAAATATATATGTTGTGTCGTGTTATATAAATCACGCGAAATCTAATCGAAATCGCTTGGTGCCGGAACAGTTATGTTCGTATGACGTGTGTCGGACGAACGAAAACGATATACAAAACCAATATTTTTACCTGTCGTATTTGATCGTCGATCGCACAATTTACGAAAAACGTTTCAAACACGTCGGCGTATGTTGAATTTCGATTCTCCGCGAAAACGTAATGACTTCACACGTAATGAAACAATGTCAAAGTTTGTCTGTTCGTTTAAAATGGGATATTAGAACATTGTTCTGATTTCGAGTCCGTCGACAGATCTTCCAACGCGATTTTCATCTCGATCCGTGTACACGAACCCCGGATAATCGTTTCTCGTCGTCATCGGATCCCGAACCCGAACGCACCTCTTGTGATACACGTCCGCCCGAGCGGTACGGTCCAAAACAGTGGACACTCAATGGACGCACAACAGGATACCTGGTTATGACGAAACGCGGTTACAAATCAAACGCGGCTGTTGTCTGGCGGCGGAATATACGCTTAAAAATATTATATTTGTAATAGAAATAAAAAACACAATCGTCTTATTGAACGTGCATAATATATATATATTTATATTAAAAACATCTCCACACCCAATGTAATATATTTGTCCTGTGTAAAGACGCGTCATGACGGAAACGCCCACGCTAAACGTTTGGGTTGGTCATTCTACCCATGAAAACGACGTCGCTGCCTTTTTTGATAATAAACAAGAACGGATGACATGCGTGGAATTTGACGGTCTTCACTTCGGGCGGGTTGTATTCTAAATTGTAAGTGACGATGGTCGCGACTAAATAAAAAAAATACGCAATCATTCGATAAAAAAAAATAATAATAATAGTAACAATAATGATTACCGGAAATTCCCGCGGCTTCTGTGCCTAATTCGTTGACGTCCACAAACGACTTGTGTTTCATGTTATCGACTTTCAGCTTACCCGCTCCGGACGAAGACATCTTGGAGAAATCAGCTGCCGGCGTGAATATATCGCCACAACCCAACTGTCGAAAACAACATCGATGAGCGGCCCCGCTGTGTACGGCGTGCAAGTGCCCGACGCAAAGTTTATAAGCTGATTTATACTTGGAACTTGTTATACTGAATGCATAACGTGGTAGTTGTTCGAGAGCATTACGCATATGCGGTTTCAAGCGAATTATTTTCGGACGAACTCGCAAATATAAATTTACATCGTGCAACAATACACGTACGGGTACTGTCTAGGTATCGGCTAGATCGAAGAAGCGGTAAACTAAATAAATTGAATTTTCGTACTACTAAACAACTAAAAAAACTCGAGGAAAACGGCGGTGAAAACGATACTGTAACATAATTTTCAACGGGTTTGTTTTCTTTTTCGACAAAGCTCACGTTGACCGGTACGTTTGTCTTTGAAAGATTCAACGTAAACTTCATAACTTTTGTACACTGCCCACGTATAGAAAATTATATAATACGACGGTTATTTTATAGTTTTCATTCGCCCACTGACGACGTAGAACGATTTTAACATGAGCACAAACATTCGAACGTACAATTATAATACATTAAATTTCCCCGTTTAATACTACGTCAACAACAACAACAACGACGACGATTGTCGACAAAACGCACAATCTCATATTGAAATCAAACAAAACGTGTCCGAACAACATTAGTTCTATCGTTGATATTGTCGATTGCATTAGAACCGTTTCTCGTTTCTTTATTTCCGAACAACGGACAAGACTATTATGTTATCGAGCTCACTAACAACTCCGTCGAAAAAGTTCGAACTTTATGTAAACTTGTTCAAAACTATATAGTCAAATATAAACGAGAAATACGTACGAGGAATTGTATGGAGTTGTTTTTGTTCGACGCAATTTAGGTTTCGAAAAAATAACAATAAAATCCACTACGTTCAAAACAATACACATCCGACAACTTTAATTCGCGCCCGTAGAACCGTATGGATCACAAACACTGTCGGCCGGGTCGTGAGTTATGAAAACATTTTTAATTCAAAAAATCCTATCCCGATATTATCGTAAGAAATATCGACTGGATACCGTTGAAAATACGAGATCCGCAGTATAATATATTCACCGGACGCGACACGGATTATTTAAACCGTACAAACAACAAACGCATTCGTAGGCGTAAAACGTTAAATTGATCATATTTTGTTTGAAAAACACTTTAGTGGGCAAACATTGTACAGGGTTATCGGCAACGCACGAGATACCTTTTATGAAACGGAAACCTGTTCGGAGCCGATAAAAAAAAAAAAAAAAATAAAGAGACAACCTATTCTTACTCGTTTTCACATTATGCAGCTTTCGTAATTCGTTTCCTACACGTTATAGATTTTTATTCTTCAATAAACAGCCGGATATTATGAACGACTATTACAAAATCGAAAACGCCGACAATGGATATTTGTGTCATATTCATCGTCCTGTGCGCTATTGGGTCTTACGCACATTTACGTTCATTTCACAACGCGTTTTTTAGCCTCAGACACGTCTTACATATCATGACGTAATCTTGACGTGATCGGGGAAATTTGCTAGAAGAACGGGCAGCATCGCTTATTTTTCGCTAACGTCTATGATTGTAAACGTTACGCGCTGCGAAAATCATTCGAATGATAGATAATTAAAATGTACAAAAATACTGTGAAAAATATTTACACGAAAATTCAAACGTTATCCTAACTCTGATCAAATTAATTGCTTGCACATATTTTAAATAAACAATGGGGTCTTTTAATGAGTTTTTAAAACTTTTTAGAGCCCTTTATAATTAAAATTCAAACTATTCCGTATCCATGATGATTTCATTAAATTATTATTATTATTATTATTATTTATTTTATTATGTATGAAACCCTAACGATATTATGCATATTTTCTTCATATTAACAATAAGCACAAGAACTAGAAATTTATATGACAACTTTTGATAAACTCAATCTGTATTGAAACCAAATTTTATTATTACCATTATCAGCAACATTTTTTTTTCTACGTTTTTCATGCGTGTCGTAAGACGATATTTTTACTGCCTAGTTTAAAAAAGTATTTCGTAAAAACAAACCGTGACATCGAGTAAATTCTACCGTGTTTCTTATTCCGTAAAATTTTTGATAAGAAATAAAAAAAGTAACGGGCCGCGATAAGTCACTTGATCGGACGTTTTACGTTTGTATTAATATTTTTAATTTAAAAGCAATCATTACATTCGCAAAAACTATTTACTGTTTTAAGTGAAATCCAGTTGATTACAATTAATTGAATGTGATAAAAATTCTACGTCAAGGTTATAGACTCGTACAGCTACATTTTTTCCACATGAAACGTTTGTGTGCGTATTTACCAAAATGTTCGACAAAAATAATAATGTGTTTATATCAAACAATTACACGGGGTTTTTTTTTTTTTTAATATTTGCTTTAAACGATTTCAATGCTCATTATCATTAATTTTCAGTATATTTCACTTATCTTACGGTAATGACTAAAGGAATATATATATATATGTCTGCTTAAAAAAAACCTCCGACTGAAATTCTAATCGATGTTTTGTAATTTATGTGCGCAGTATTCATAGCACGCATTTATACTATTATTAATTATTTATGATAAATATTCTCGAAAAGTATAAAATAATTACTGGATAGATACGTATCAAGTATTTTTAACAGATTTATAATAACGATCGATATTCGTTGAAACGCAACCCATATACACGTATTAATTATTATTGTTAATATTTACTTCGTTTTATTTTATTTTTGAATTAGTAAACAATATATTAATTCAGTCGAGAGAATGTATTTGCTTTTCGCAATACACAAAATCCATAATTAAAATAAACATCAACCTGAAACGCGGGAAAATGTTTTGAACGGAATGTCAATTATACGAGAGTAACACGAGTGTTATCACTCTGTTAAATTACGTAAATAATTACGAAATATAACCGGTAAAAAAAGAAAAAAAGGTAGTTCAAAACTGAATTAAAAAGTTGAGTTTTTTTTCTACAATCGCACAACGTTCACATAGGTAGTCCAAGAGAAAAAGTTTTTTCGGATCAAATAAAATTTGTTCGAAACACAAAAAACATTATGAAATAGAATTGGGTTTAGCGGTAAATAAAAACCGGCAAAATAAATTATTGACAAACGCACGAAACCCAAAAGATAAATCCACAAATAAATTTGAAACGTACGCGGACCCAAATCAAACAAACCCACGTGTGTTATAACATGATGTGCTTTGTGTACTCACGTCGCGCATGGACTTTTCGAGATTCAAATCCGATTCGAATTTAAACTTTGGTAGATCCAACACGACTTTATGGACGGTGAGATTGGCCAGCAGGATGGGAAACTTTGTGGAATCGCCGAGGATCGTATTTTCCAAATCCGTCACCCCGTCCATCTTGTCCGGCAGTATGACCAACATTTCGAATTTGCCGCCCTACGCGCCACGACGGTTAATAAATAACGAACGGCGGTGATGTCAGATTCGCCGTTCGCGTTGTACTTGATACGGTAGCTCGACAGCGGCGAACTTGTTCTGCGCGTCCGCGTGATACTTGAAGTAGCCGGTCTGGCGCATCATCTGGACGGGAACGTGTTCTCTGGCGGACAGGCAAAACATCGCGGTTTTCGTCTCGGCGAATTGGTGTTTCCACGTGTTCTGGAAGTGAACGGCCGACGCCAGAACCATCGCCGTGCTCCGAGTGACGCTGCCTGCGGGTTGAAAACGAAAATTACGTTGAAAACAACACGTTAAGCAGAACGCCGTGACGTCGCGTTCCGTTACCCTGGTCGAGGACTTTCGAGATTTTCCCGTTGGTTTTGTTTTTAGCCCATTCGTTGATTTCCGATTCGCCGGCCGACGGGCTGCCGGCGAAGTCGAGTCTCCTCACTTCGGACTCCAGATAGTTGCGAACCTGATACTCATAATCTGCGCTCAAATCGAACGCCTTGTCCGCGAATATCCCGTTGGCGACGGTTAGATATTCTGATTCCTGAGGAATAATTAATTTTGGCTTGAAAACTTTCCGAACGTCGTTCGTTTCTGCGGAGCACGCGCAATTAAATATTTATCCGAAGCTTGGATTGTATAAACAACGAGAACAGATACCCGACGGACAAACATTTCAAAAATCAATAACGCGCTCGCAGTTCATTGTGAAATATCCCGTTTGCAAATCTCCGAACAAATTTATTCGTTCGTGTAGTATTTAAATGTGTTTTATAAACACGGCACGTGAGAACCGTTCGAGTACGTAATGTGTTACACATACGTGTTCGAATCGAAAACGATTTCCACTTACGATACGCCTACAGATAAATAAAATTGTTTTCGTCGTTGTTGAAATTGAGTAATCGTTCAAATATAATAATAATAATTATGTAACGGCGTGATTTTGTTTTCGACGGGTTATCGTTATAATTATCATTAGAACTTCTCAAAACACAATATTATCGTGATGATATTGTTATAATTAACTAAACGCTCCGTACAGACGATTACGTCATACAGATTCGTACACATCCAAATAACACATTTTTATTCGCCCGACATTATACAGTTATTTCATTCGCTTGCAGTATTCACCACCGCGTACGCTTGTCACTTGGATTTTAATCACGATCAACACAAATACATAAAAATATTGATTCGGCGGATGTGAAGTAGGCCGTCATTGTTATTTTCGATTTTAAAACGAAAATGGACCATGTATAGTATTTGAAAAAGAAAAAATCTCATTAAAGTCCATTAACTGATAAATAAATCAGTTTTTAGTTTTAAACATTATTAGCTGATAAAAATAAAAAATAAATCATTTCTTAACGATGATATTATAATAATACGGAGAAAAACTTTTCCAAAAATTATTCCAAAAACTTTTTCATCCTATAACGAATGATAAAAAACGTTTAAGTCAATAATTAGAGCACGAGAACAATCAATATTTTGTAGAAACTTTATGGAACTGGCAATGCACGACAGTATACGTATACACATAGATTCTCTCAACGAACGTTCGTAAGACTATAAATTGTTGAACTCTGCTCAAATGAAATGAGAAATAAAGACCAACAAAAGCAATAGACGTTTCGTTCCAAACAAAACTGAATACATTCGTATCGGTTGATAAAAATAATTATTTTTTTAGAATTAAAAATTTGAACAATTCGATAATAAATAAGAACGTGTTTGTTGGGATGGGGGGGAAAGGCCTCGCTCAGCGTTCAATTTGAAATATGCGTAATGTCGAAAATCAACGCGGTTCGACCGACAATTTACAACGTTGACATTCCGAGCACACTAAATTTAAGTGGGTTGTCGCCGTGCACTTATGATAAGTAATTAAGGACGGGTTTTCGGTTACGACGGACCCGAAACGTCAGGTGTCGATCACGCAAATCCGTTGGAAAAATAAAATAAAATTAATATCGTATTATATTTTGCCTTGCACGCGTTATTCGCTATTTGATTGATGACGGGCCCGAGCAGCCCGTTGTCGATAAACACCCGTGTTTACAGTCGGTAGTATGACAATAATAATCTACGTACGTCGCATGAGAACCAAACGCCGCGACAATAAACGTGGAGTTAGAAAACAGTCTTACTGCCCGTCTACGTAAGACGTGCATATTAAACGTGAACAGTCGTCGTGCCATACGAATCCGAGGTGTATAACATGTTGCAACGTAGATGAAGGAACTGGCGCGGCGTCATACTCGTAAGCAAAACACGAAACAAAAAGCGCGGAAACGTGGGTTTCGGCCATCCAAACGTGATGAATCTCGTGGACGGAACGTTGACCGTTTCCAGTGCGTTCACTCTGTACAACGTGAAGCGATTTATACGCGCACACACACACACATCAAATCGTAATATGGATCATAAGGATCTCCACTCGGCACCGGATGTTTATAACGTAATCTGAAACGAAACCATCGCGACATCGTCCCAACTGGCCGTGATGAAATACTTCTAAACGATTTCCCGTGCGATGTTTGTAATTGTTATACCGTACGTGACAACATCCGGACGACACACCGAAACCGGACGTTATTGCGTCCGTTTCTTTGACGGCGTGTCGACGCGGTGAACTGCGCGCGTCCCTACGGTTCCAGACGGCCGACAAATGTTTTTACTTCGATGTGATCGATGACCGCCTTGATTTTGTCGAAGTTCGGCGACCTGTGCTTGGGCAGGCGCAACACCGACGTCAGCTGCTCGTTGGTCTTGGACCTGGACCCGATGGTGAGCAGCAACAACAGCAAGTGTACGCTGTACGTGGACGCGAACACGTTGCCGTCGACGGAAGCGCCCAGCTCCTGGGGGAACACGGGAGTTATGAAAACGAAACTAACTGTCGTCCGAACGGCGACGAGCGCGCGTCTCTCTCTGTCTCTCCCGAGCCGTTCCGGACGGGACGCGACGGTTACCCTGAACAAGCCGAACGAAAAGTTGGTCGCCGAAGCGGTATAGTGGACGGACACGGCCGGTTCCATTTCGTCCGCAGTGACGACGTGGGCCAGCGACGCGTCTGTCGGCGGAACGGTTCGGTTCGTTGAGTGCGCGCGTCCGACGGGGTCACGTCTCCTCGAGCCACGGGAAACACGCGGCCCGACGACGTCCGGGAAGTCGGACGGCGCCGATAACGCGGCGACGTGAATAACCGTCGGGTCGAAGGTTACCACGGTCGGTCGGTCGGTCGGTCTTATCATTCCGTCGTTTTGTGTCGGATCCAAAAAAAAAAAAACGGAGTTTGATGACCGCGCGCGCCGCACTCGTCGAGGTCGTCGTCGCGCTCGGCTGTCGGGAAAAACGCGAACGCCGGCACTCGAACACGTACGCCAAAACAAACAAACAAAAAACAAGAAAAAAATTGTTAAAAAAATCCCCCCGAAAAAACAAAACGCGCGGCTTTTTACTTCGATTCGACGTGACCGTCGAGCTGAGCGCGCAGTAGATCTCGAGTAGATCTCGAAGGATTCGTAATTTATGTTCTGAAATCCGACACCGACGTATCGGCGAAAACAAACGTCTTTTTCGAACGACTTGAGTATGGTTTTTTATTTCCCCACTCGCCCCACCCCACCGCACGCCGAATGTTTTTTTTGTCATTGGGTTACACAAAACGCGACAGTTTTTATTTACATTTTGAATGAAAGTCGGTCGAGTTTTTCTTACGCCGTCAAATTAACGTTATAACGTATACGGTGTATAATGATATTTATATCAGCTCTAATGTATTCAAAACACATATTTTCTGAATAATAAAGTTTCGCGCATATTTTTTTCTTTTTTTTTTTTAATTGCACAACAGGAACGTAAAAAAAAATGACGCGTACGTATTTCACTCGCATCCAATATATGTTTATTCGTTCATTTTCATACGTGTTATAAGCTTTTTTACTCACCTCAAGTACGAATTATAGGCTCGCAATTATGGTGTGTACGTTTTGTGTTTGTTTTTCGATTTTTTTTCTATCCGACCTCCGTTTGTATTCGCCGACGACGATAATCGTTGTGTTTCATCGTCGACCACTTATTTGCATACACGTGTTTACGATCAAATACGCGGTTATGATTTCATATAAATAGAAAATAATTTCTTTCGACGTTTTGTTGTTATGCGTAAAATCCAATCGATCTGAAGTAAAGCTAATTATATTCTAAAGACACGCAATGATTATTACTCACATTATTAAAGGCGAGAGTTCTGTGTGCACGATAATACGGGGGGGTTTTTTTTTTTAACTATAAACTATTGATACAACTGCGAATGTGTTCGTGATGTTTTTTCGTTGTTACGAATGTCGAGAGTAAATTTAAATTGTGTACAATGTGTAGTATGCCGAGAAAAAATAAATAAAAGTCTTAACGAATTTAATTTTTAAAACGTGACATATTTTCCGAACAAACTTTAAGTATTTTACTGGTCACTTTTAGCTCCGGAAAGGTCATTTCAATAATATGTGAGGCCATAAATCATTGTTTGATTGTTGAAAAAAAAAAGGAAAAAGAAAAAAGTAGAACATATTCGTCGTGTAACGTTAATTCGGTACGCTAAACGTGTATCGAAAAACATCCGGTTAGAAAAAAAAAAAATAAGAAAAATTTGAAAGTCTAATGTCTGAAAACGACGTCGAGCTTTGTTAAACATCGACGGCTATCACAGCCCGGACCGTGTGAACAGCGGTTTCGATTTTAACCCCCCCCCCCCAACCGTGATATCATTATAAATTTCTACGCGCGAACGCTCGACTTATGACGCCGGACCGCGAAACGCGTTCGTAATCGACGAACGCTTTGCGATTATTATGATGAAGCCAAACCAGTGGTTCTCAAAGGAGGCGGCGAAGTGGTGCTGAGAAGGCGATGAACTTGTTTCGTGGCCGGTACGGTGGTGTCGGTCTCGCAAGCGTCGAACGTAACGTGACAAAAATCGGCTCACCAAGTGCCGATCAACACGATCGGTTCTAAAAAAATCGTCGATCATTTTATGTCCGTTGTTCAGCTACGCGCTTTTCAGGCGTGCTGTTTTCGTTTTAAGGGATGGGACGTTGAAAAATAATTTTTGCTCCTCGGGGTGGAGCGGCAGCTTCCGTAATGGTTGAGGACCACCGCGAACGTTATCGGCGATCCCTCAAAGGATCCCTCGTATTCCCTCGACAACGGGTACCGACGGTTTCAGCGTCACGTTTTTTCTTTTTTTTTGCTCTCAGTCGGCCAAGGAAAATAAAACGAATCGTCTCATTTTCCACGCACACTTCCTTCGTGCGCGCCGTTTCGTTTATTCGTGTGAGAGGGGGTGTCAAAATTGCGGAATTTTCAATATTGTTAATAGCAGCCCGAACGCGACCAGACGCGATACGGATTTGCCTTTGTTGCCTGGCTTACCGGTTCGACGAATATTGTTCATGACAATCAAATCTGCCGACTCAAAGGTACTTTGATGAACAAAACGTGAGGGTTGCGTGCCGCGTGTGTGCAAACGGCGTCGCTCGGCTCGGCGAAACGTTCTATAGTAATAACGGAGGTTCTTTACGTTCGATGGACGTTGGCGGCGATTTCGAATTCGCGCGACGGAATTAATTTTAAAACCCATGTGGATTAATTTTCACCTGTTGGCCGTTCGCGATAAAACGTTGTGCAGGCGTACCATACGACGTGTCCGCGTGAAACGACTTACAAAAGAGTGTTCCGCGAACTCCGGTCTCTGGACATTTACCGTTTAATCACACCGTCGGAATTTCTATACGAGGCGTTCTCGAAAAGCCTGCCGATTTCCGCACAACGCAATATTATCATCATTATCGTTATTAATTTATTATGGGTACATTTTATCGGTTATCCACGGCGTTGTTTACAAATAGTTTAGAAAAATACTCACGCGATACGAACAAAAGACATTGCGAAACGTATAAAAGTCACACAATTGTCTTACAAGTTTAGGTGTAATATCAAAAGTTTTACCTCCTACAAGTGCTTTTGGACTTTGACAATTAAACTTGACGAGAGTAATGACGGTGTTCTGATTGGCCCCGGCTTTGTTCCCACGATTTCATTAACAATGTGACAAAAGATAAGTTGTACGAATTTCAAACCGTTTTAATAATATTATTTTAATTAAGAACGTTCGTTACTATTTTGTGTCTCAACGACACGCAGACAGATGTTTTGTTTGCGTTATTCTTAAAAAAAAAAAACGATTGTATTACAACTTGTACTCGAGTGAGTAAAAGTTGAAAAATCTCGTCACCGACGTATAATATATTAAAGTGCATACCTGTGTTACAAGGTTTAATTTTTTAATCGAAGCGATATAATATTTATTTTATTAGTACGTGTTTCACGAGACTTGAACTATTGCATACAAAATAGAATTGTAGAACTACGTGTTTTTTTTTTAAACAAAACTTTTAGATATAACACCGTATATATATGTATACATTACCATGATTGCATTTCGGTCGCGGTTCACTTTGTTAACTTGGTGATTTTTAAACATTCGATTCAATATTTGCATATCAAAAGTTCACGCTTACAACAACGACGACGGACGATCCGTTGAATTGGCAATTCGTGTGATACGAATAAAACTTTCGCATGCGTTTCAACGTTCGTAATTCTCGAATATCACAAAACATTTTGACGCGACACCGCCGTTTCGTATTCGTCTCATGCCGTGAGAATTTCGTTAGTCCTTAAACACGGCGTTTGATACGCAATAATGCTCACGCGAAGAACACGTAGAACCGAATTGTCCGATCCGAAAATGTAATACCGTTAACAATCAATGCGCCGCGAGCGATTTGTCCGAAATAATTTACGATTACACGGACTTAAATCGTGGTCGAATTGAATACGATTGTCGGTTCGAGTCGACTGGACACAACAAATCGGTTGGGTGCTCATTGGCGTGTGATACTAAAAGTACGGGAACGAGATACCGGGGTGGTATTTTTGTTTGTTTTTTTTTTTTATGGCGTTATGACGAGTTTAATAATCCGGTGCAAAAACATTGCGACGCTAAACTTTTGACCCAATTCCAATTAAACTTGATGGCGTAATTATAATATAAGGTACTGTGAAACAATAACAAGTATTGCGTTCTACGGCATAATCCGTCTAGAAAAACGTCGTGAAACCTTTTCGTGCGGACTAAACTTTCAAGAAACAATTTTAAAAATTTCATTTAGAAAATATCGTCAACTCGCATTTATTAGACTCGTAAACGTCATGTTGAAAATTCGTTTTCACGTGGTTTCAGACGATTTCATTCGAAAACATTTCTAACGGCGATTTAGTTCGACCGAAATCCAAAACGAAGTGTAAATCAATAACCCGTACACGGTTTCGTGTAAATTGTGTTATACACAAACAAATATAACGATCGGTCCGGCCACTCGGCGTACGTCTTGAATTCGCTTAAACGCGGTATATTGTATTCAATACGCGTGTGCTGATCGTCGTGGGTTTCGTAACGATAACGTACTTATTTTCATTGGCCAATGTGAAATGATTTACTGATCGGTGTGTTAACGGACGTTCGTTACCGACAGTAGTGATTGGCGATCGCGTCGATTTAAAAAAACCAGGTTTGTAATCGATAGGTGTTTTTTGTATATGTATACGAGTATATTGTTGTTATTATTTAAACGTATAATTATCGATAATTCGCTAGACAATATAGTCCGGGGGAGTCGTTCGCATAGAAACGTACAGACGATGATGATGATGATGATGACGATGATGACGGTTCGCGCGAGATATTTTACCGGGCCGGTTATCGCGAGTTAAAATAATAAAACGAACGACGAACATCATGACGGCAAGCGGAAATAACAGTTACGATAATAATTTGAACGCATTATACGAAACGATGATTAATCGCTGGCGCATTGTTCGTCACGCCGTCCGTATCGTTCATCCTACAAAACTGCAACGGCCGACAAAGAAGAACCCGTCGCGAACACGCTACTGCTGTGACGTCTCCGCGTCACAAACAACTGCCGGCGCTTTGACGACTTAACCCGCCGGCGAGATGAATTTGTGTCCGCCGCGCGTCGTCGATCGCTGACCGTCAGAGCCGTTTCGTCTGTTTCCGACGGAGTCTCTTGGTCGTCCCGCGAACGGGGCGATTTCCGGCTTCACGTTTCACGCGGCTCAGACCTGATACGTCACCGCGCGAACCGATCGAATCCGATTTTAAATTAGTGCACAGGTGCACAGGACAAAATCGAATCACGTTTCCTCTTTCGGAACGAGCTAAAATGCGAAACGGCTTCCTGCCGCGTGCTCGGACGAGACCCACACTGAATCGTGCCGACAGCGGGGAAAACGCTTTGTCGTCCGCCCGCGTTGCGAATGTGCACGTAGCTTACAAATCGCGCGAACGTCGCGCGACGGAGGCTTGTTGTCGAATCGGAAAATATAAAGTAGTGGAGCTCGGTTGGAAATTTAAAAATAACGTTCCAAATGAAATATTCTATATCACTATACCCCTCGGTTTACCACCAATATATAACCTAATTTCTAACCGTATTCTTTTTTTTTTCAATTAAAAACATTTCTCTACACAATTTCTAGTAGAATAGTAGTCCACAACATTTTATATACATAAACAACTAATAAACCCCATTTAGATTTAAGTAAGAATAATAACATGTAAAAATAAATTATATGATAACATGTTATGATAACTTATAAAAAAAATGTTAACGCATTCACGTTATACGGTTTTATAATATATCTGGGGGTAAATCTAAAATTAATTGTCAAATAATATATGAATAATATTCTGTGATGAGGGATATACAAGATAATAAATTGCCATTATCAAGTAGGTACTTGATATAGTAACAATGTATTAGTAATAATGAAAATATTAAAAATAATCATACAAAATATACAATTTGTTCATGATTTTTTATCTACGGTCCTCGGGTACACCGGTTATAAGCGTTCCCCCGCGTTCCTTTGAAAATTGTAATAAAGAGACGCTAATTTTTTTTAAATGTAATAGAGGAGCTCCGTGACTCTGCACTCCTCCCCCCTCTCTTGATCACCCAATTTGAGCACTGCTTGTACCGCGGACAAATACGATCTTCGACGACCGACCCGCGAGAACGTCGCCAATCCTTTCCCCGTCGTTCTCCCAATGTACAACGTAATGTGTTTTACTAGAAAAGCGATTGGACGAGGAGGTGGTGTAATCGTGATGAAATAATTTCGGTTTTATACAAGTCTACAAGTCTAAAAAGGGATTGGCTATGGTCGAGCGCAGCAGCGGATTTTCGAATAGTACGGCGATACAAAACGTATCGTTCGGGATGTGACGGTAAAACGGTCCGATTACGTACGACGCGGATTGCATTGAACCGCTCTCTGGCCCGGGCACGATTTTTTTCGCGTGTCCGACTTGACTTGACCGCCGTCAATCACGACGTTTCGCGATTAAAACTCATCGAGAACCGAGTCAAAGCTCGGCTGCAGCATAACGTCGGGTTCGTTGACGACGTTCGTAACGAGCGTGACGACGACGAACGGAACGGGATAGGCGTACATCGTCGTCTTCGGCTCAAACTGAAGTCGTGCGTGACTTTGCGAGACTTCTCGGATCTATCGTCAGTCTAATTACATTTGACAGTCACGAGTTCGCCGACGCTCGGTAACGGATTGTCGAGAGGGCCTGATATATTATAAACTACGTATTTGTCGACGGCGGGGAACGTGCGTCGGACATGGAAAACGCGGGGCGACAGTGAAATAAAATCACGTGAACCAAAACGTTCAGCGGATAAATCGCCCGAATCCATTAGCGCGCCTACGCGAATTTAAGTGATGCCGCAACGTTCGTGAAAAACAGCACGAACATTTGTCGCGAATGTCTCTGACGATATTCTCGGATAATTTCAATCGTATCGCGACGTTACTATATGTAATTAACAATCAGTTTTCGTGCAACCATAATTGCATTTTTCAATGACTTTGTTCCGTTAATACGCTTATCGTTGTAATTTAAAATTTTAAAAATAAAACGTCTTATCGCAATATACGTTTACTAGACTTTTAGTCCGGTAGATGATTTGAATACTGAGAAAATTCGAATTAAATTTTAATTTTAAATTTTTCTCGAATTATGATTATGAAAATTTTTGATTACACTTTATCGAAAAATGTTTAATAACACAATTCTAAACAATTACAACTCGTAAAGTATTCTATATAATCATTTGTTGGGTAAGGATCGAAAATCAGACGAGAGTGGAAGTGAAAATATGCGAGTCGAGAAATATACGCGTTTTTTGGGAAAAACGAGTAGAATTATTAGCAAATAACGTTTCTTAATTTCTATTGAAATAATTTAAATCTTTCAATTAAAATATTTAAGTTGAAAACAAATTTCAAGCATGCTTGAAATTTAACAAACGTACTATATTCAAATACGCGTGTATATCTTTATATTATTATTATTAAAAATCATATCTTCACAAATAACGTTTAATTAGAAATTTAATAATTGTATCAAAATCGCAATTTGCATACAATCTGTGTATAAAATAATGATTTTATTTTTTGTAGTTTTAATGTTCGCCTATTATCTCCGTTAACAAAGTACTAACGTATTTTTAAAAAATGATTTTAATTACAACAGATAATAGAATGAGTTATATTTATCGCCAATTAATAGTCTATGATTTTATATTTTAATTCATAAGCAATCATCGTATTAAATTACATATTTTAAATGTTTCCAAAAACGTGTATTTTTACGTTAATTACGGTCAACGTATATTTAACAAAAGTAGGCTCACCAAATACTCCAAACGAATTCGGAATACTGATAAGTGAGATCTATTCGAAAACATCAAAATGTTTATATTTAAATCAGTACGTAAATTACGAGCACATACTGACAGTAAGTAGTTGGAACTCGACGTGTGTAGATTTTGTAAAATAAACACCTTTGATTTGGTATGCATTACTTACGACGTGTAAGTCTTACGTTTATCGATTTCGACGAAACAATATAACCATAGCATTGTACCTGTGCAGTATATATTAATATTTTAGAATGCGTAAACTCCAGAGAGCGCAATAATCTATGTATGGAAGGTATGGGTGAGATAAAATATATATTTTATTTTTTTCATATCGAATAACATACCTACACACACGCGTAAAAAAGTTTTCCTTCAATTTGTATTCGGGTACTGTCCTTTACATATCAACGCGTACTTTTCGAATGTGGGCGTTATTCAATCAATTTTCTAGTCAGGCAGGCGTACAATTTTTCATTTCCCATCGCCGATACAAAATACGTACGCAAACCCGATTCCGAAGTACAGAAAAAAAAATAAAAAAATAAAAACTTAGCTGAACGCGAACGGTTATTAATTTATTTGACCGAACGGTTCGACGAACCGTATGCGGACAGCCTATATAATGACACGGAAACATAACATATCGAAATAAATGGTCATAATAAATATATCGGTTCGGCGTGTAAAAATCATCAAAAGCAAAATGCGCGTATACATACACTGGGAACGTGAATGTGTTGAAAAACACTCACTTGTACGCGAATACACGTATGCACGTACGTACATCCGTTCCAATGGTTACGTGGTGCAGTGCGACTATATCATATTAAACTGCAAAATCGCGATAGTGTACACTCGTGTTTGTAGAGAAATAATAATCAATATTATTATTTTCTCTTCTATCGAATATTTTATTATAAATTATCGCGCGATTTCCATCGAACGAATTTAGAAATCGTTTAAAGGCGTACTTTATAATACGTACATACTTGAATTAAATGACTGAAATATATCTTGTCGTCAAATAAACAGTTAAACACGCTACTATATAACATATCGTATTTGAATGATAATGTTTAACATTCAACAATACGTACTTTTGATCAAACATGCTGAACATCGCAATTATTAATTAATCGTAGTTATTGGACCATATAACAACCACGTTATAATTACGTTTCGAGAAATTAAGGACGTATTAGTCATCGGTTTTTATTGCGATTCGAAATATGAACACATATCCGTAACGATATGTATGTAGTGACGAGTGCATTGTATTGACTCGGTTAATGGACAAAACATTTTGACGCAATTGACTCGATGTCTATGCCGTGTCGCTATCAGAACATAAACTATATCGAATCATAACAATAAAAACTAGATAGAAAAAAAGAATGTCTTTGGCCTCTCGGTAACCCCTCGTAAACGCTAAAAGTGGTTTAGAAATAATCGATTTTTTTTTTTTTTTTAAATTAGTTTGTTACGGTTAAACATTGGGCCGACGCGAGCGACATACTTTTTATAGAAATTGCAGTGTATTAAAAAAAAAAAAAGTATTTAATATCGTAGTAGCTGCAAAGAGCTTTGAACAGACCTTAAGCCGTTCACTCCATCCTTTCTCTCGCCCGTCTCCCCCCGCGAACGTGATTCCTACGCGTTTTCCTCGAACGTTTATACTTCACGTTTTGCAAGTCCACGTTTTCGTTTAATTTTTTTTTTTTTTTTAAGTTTAAACACACTCATACCGAAAGCTGACCTTCTAGAAAATCGACAAATTGCGTCTTCTAGAACATACGTTGGGAAATTCATTCTGAACGCCGTCGTTACTTTATAACAACCGTCACGGCGTGAACTATTGGGTACGCGTCGAAGTTTCGTAACGTCGCGCGAACGAGCACACACGAGTTCTTAGGTATTTTCAATCCGCGACCTTCGCCGAAAAATCCCGCCCACGCATATGGTACCTAACAAGCGAAAACCGAAAAACTATACTCGGAACACGCACGAACGAATCAACTACGCGAAAATCTCTCGACGACCCGCTCGGCCCGAACGAACCGAAAACTTATATTTATGCACGGTGCGACCCAAATTCTAAACTCGAAAATTATGTGCAGCGTTGCACACGGATATACGAGTGTGTACGGCGTACGGAAGTTTCAGATCAATATGACCATGTGCGTAAATTGTATCCGAAGTTTATTCCGTTGTTGTTTTGGGCGTTGTTAGGGAAAAAAATTCTTCATGGCGAGCGTTTAAATTATTTATCAGGGCGAGTTATGCGTACGGTACACGGATCGTAAAATTGATGTGTAGCGTTTTATTGATAACGTTTTCGTTCACTTCGAACGACTGAAACTAATCTCTAATTAAGTTGTCTATGAATTATCAATTGTTATTTAGTATTTATGCAGATAGGAATTTCGGAATGAACGCGGTGTTATAAACGTATCGAGTTAATTAAAACAATCGGGAGGGATGATATTCGATTAGTGCGGAGTACGAAATTCGAGAAATCGCGTAATATACTGTGGCGCAATAAGCCTGCTCGAGTATCACCCTGCGATATGATTTAGGTCAAGTGAGGTGTTATTCACCGTTTCGTACCGTATTACACACTACATATATATGACACATTAACTTCGCGCTCGGTAAATCGGTATAGTTCGTGTATAATTATAGTTGTCGGTTAGTTTTCCTATCGCCGATCGAATCATTGCATCTGTTCATGATATTTGAACACAAATTCTAATCGAATGTCCCATTTGCCGTCCAAATATTCCACATGTGTTATCGAGAACAATATAAGTCAATTTAAAAACGTTGGCGTGAAAATGAAAGATACTGTCGGAAAAACGAAAAAAAAATATACGCACACACATCAATTTAGATGTTTGCGTATACAGACGCAAAAATACGAGATGAACATTTGTATGTTGACAATTTTTATGTGTTCATATTTATTGATCTTAACATAACGCACTTCGAAAATTTAATAAAAATCATAACTCGCACTGAACTATGATCTTATCCGTCTGTTTATCGATTCGTCCGAAGGAAAAAAAACGTGTTGATATTTGACGAAAACGAAAACTCCTCTATTCGAGACACGTTCCGGTTTTTCACGCTACGACGAACGGAAAACAAACCAAAAAACAAAGACACAACAAATGTTTGGTATTAACGCAGTTCGTAATCAGGAGTATGACAACCAACACAATATCGATACACAAAAAAGTACGTAAAACACGTCACGTTATTAGAATATTGGATTTGAATCACGATATTTCACTAACACGTTTTCGCGTGAACAAACCGCCAATTCGCATCAATGCGATTTACCGCGAAACAGCGATAAAAAGTTTAATTACATGTTTCCCACGTGACGGTTTCCTTCCGTTGACTCTCGTCACGCCACAGTAAATACGCGAATCACGTTTAATTAGAATATAACACGTAGTACTAATAACAATTGGTACGCAGTGCTTCAATTCGTACGAAGATGAAACAAACGGAAAAAAAAAACGTTCAAATGTCATTTTTGCATTGTATTTGTTACCTGCAACAAAGGCTTGCAGCGGCATTATTCGATCGTAGTAAACACGCGAAAACAGTGTTCCATCTTTCTACTCGACGACCAACGAATCAAATTTTTCGTAAACGTAATCTGTTTCGCACCGAAATTACAACTTACGAGTAAATCACGTGCGTCATTATTTCGCGAAATTGAAAAACGTAATATACCTACAACGTTACACATTCCAATTACTTTCTTCGACATGTATGTAAAAATATATATCGTATTTACGTATACCAAGCTACTGTTAAAAAAAAAAAAAAAATCAATAAATTCTACGTTCAATCCGAAAAAAATTTAATAAAAACACAATTTACGTGATGATAAGTATCTATCCGAGTGCAAACGTTCGATTTGAAGCAATATTTTGCCATAATACGTCGGGCATTACTTTTGCACGCTTTAGACAAATTAATGTATTTTCTGACGATCAGTGTACTCGGGAGTTATGTTTATGAAGATTGTGTGCTTCAAACACAAATAGAATAAAAATATTAATACGGTGTTTTTTTTTTATTTACATACACAACGTGCAAATCAATTGTCCGGTTATACAGTCTTACTGTAACACGCACGTGCGAACACACGAGCACATTTGGATATCGTCATAAAAATCATTTTATTCGTCGAAACCGTTCTGGTGGGAGTACACCGGACATTAATTTGCTTCGAAAATCGTCTAAACGATAAATTCCGATCGAAACGTACGACATAGAGTCTATTATTTCAAAACGAGAGTTCGTGGGGAAACTAGTGATAAATTGTCGAGTTCACGTGGGCCACGCGGTCGGCTGAACAATGTTCGATACACACGCGCCGATTCAAAGCATGCACATTATAGTACACGTCGCAAACGTCCGTCGAGAATAATATAACATGGTAAAATACGTATATACAATTTTAACCGTCTGAAAACCGCGGGAAATGGCGCGCGCGTAGTGTTATACGTAATAACTATAATAATAATAATAATAATAACGATTATTATTATTATTATGATTATTATATTCTCACGCGACGATATCTAATATCTAACGCGTATTTTTATCTACGATATTATAATATCATTATTGTGAACGAGATATCGAAGGAGAACGATCTACGTGCGCGCGTGTTTGTTCGCGAAACCTTATACAATTCTGTTTTTTGTTTTTTTCGAAAATCGATTTTTCAGACCTATATCGCACTAACATAAACGCGTAGTACGAGTAAATTGCGCCTTGTGCACAAGGTGATACCGGTATATATTAAAACCGCGTTACCTATACATAACACGGAGCGTCGAGTGGAAATTTGTACGCAATTATTATTTATATTGCTCGTGAACGCGCGACCGTATATACATTCACTGTAGTCGGGTGGGTGGTTAGGTTAGGTTAGGTATACGAACACACGCACACGCACACACACTCGTATTTAGGCGAGCGGACGTTTTCTGAATATTATGCGTTTCGTTTCACAGTGTGTCTGTGCCGTATTTAAGCGTATTCATATTGATATCGTACTACACAATATACGCACGGACAGATGATACCGTACGGGTTTCATAAACCGCGAGCGTGCAATTTATTAAAAAATATTGTTTTTTCTTCTGATCGGCGATGGTTTTTTTTTTTTTGATAAAAACATTGCGTACTGGAAATACGGTGTCAAACGTCAAAACTCGCGTGTACATCAACCGATCTAAATAAAACCGTACGCGGCCCGTTGTCTGCAATCGAAATAACGACTACACATTACACGTGACGCATAAAATAAACATATACGTGTGCGAAATTAAAATTTCAAAACAACCCGACGTTTTATTTTTTATTTTTCCCGCGTTAAAATGGGAATCTATTGGTCACATAAATTGTTCATGGCGTGTTGATGCACGCCGGTTCGAATAAAAAATCATAAAATGACGTGGAATTCGAGTGGAAGACTAAGATTTTCGAGCGCATTTAAACGTCAGCGCCGCGCAATTTATTATTAATTATTTTTATTTCACCGTCTTAAATCATGCAAAGTCCTAGATTTATTTCGCGGGGAAGAAAATGACTGGAACCCTGCGTTTATAATTACGGCTGATTGTTTTATCGGGATTTTCGCATAAATAGCTGGTACTCGAAAACTCGTCAAAACGTCATTACAAAAAACAAAAAAAAAAAGCAAAAAATCGCAATAAACAAAGAATTGTTTTCCGAACGCGATGATTTATGATTGCGCTTCCAAATCAAAACAATAATACGACACTGGACTGTAGGGAAGTAGAGCGAGACGGCATGAGCTCTGTGTTGTTAATTAGTATTAACCGTTCACCACCGTCAACATGCATGCACGCGTGTTTTACTTGACGATTATTGTTGATACGAAAATCGAACGTACGAGAATATAATTTCTAGGACGCATATCGTTACTTATACGTACATACCTGATGTTGTAGGGTCGTTTCGGTGACTTGTATAAGCGTCAATTGTGAACGGTCCAGTCGAAATACGGAATGGAAACGAAAAACGTTGGACGATTGCGCAGACCGTCAAATGTTGGCGATAGGCACCTGTCTACCAATATAGCGTACGTTTTTCGAAAATAAATATTGCAGACGGTAACGTGTACGTGAGACTCGGCCCGGGGTACGTATAGTGTAGAGGCCGGCTGTGTCCCGCAGGGATACGCTCCTATCGGCGAACGTCCTGGTAAGTCGTGATCCACATTTTGAGAGCTCGGGGAGAATGATCGAATCGCCGAAAAAATAAAAAATAAATAAAAATTTATGAATAGCACGTACACATAACGCTTGTGAGGTTTTCGCGCATCGCGTTCAAAAACTAAACGGACATCGATTTGAATCCATCAGCTGCGATTTACATCTTACACGTCGTAAACATATTTCAGTCGTGTTCGCAGATGTCCAACAGTCAAAACACGGGTAAGACACTCGCGTTTAATCTACGCCGTAATCAGTACAAATATCCACTGCGGTTAAATATTATGCGAGTGATATATATTGTTTATGCGCGCGGGACAAAATCGCTTCGCCCGGGCCGGTTATCGTAAACGTAATCTCGGTTTCGGAATCGCGAACGGTCGTGTAATTACGTTATTTTCATTTGTGGTTGAACATTTTTTTTTTTCAAAAACATTTAGAGGGAAAAAAAATCTCGCTCGGTTCCCGTACGAGCGTTGACGATCAAATACGTTGTGAGCAATTGATATATTTTTAAAATCGTTCTTATTCAAGTCGCGACAATCAATACGCGTGGATTTTTCTAAAAAAAAAAAATTAACGACGACTAGAACGCGTTTACGAAACAAAACGAATTTGTTTATCGTGTTTTACTAGTCAACAGCGGTGGCGCACGCACTCCTAATACGTTCGCGATTTGTAATTGGTACGAGAACGTCGTCATGAGTCGTTACGGCGACACAAATTTGTTTGGCAAAACGGACGTTGTCGTTTGATTCACTCGACTGCGGAAAATTCGCATTTTATAACGAACAGCAGACCGAACGTACAGAACGGGACAACAAAACTGCCGATTTTCGAATTTCAGTTACAAAATACAAAGAAACGAATGAAAATGAATTATTTACTTACTATAATGAAGTGCACAACGTGCCATTTATTTTTTTTTAAATTATTTCCTCGAGATGACCGTCTTCTAATCCTTCTCGTATGTTTTCCACCACACGATGTATCACTTCCAAACGTGTATTGACGATTCATTTTACGAACTTTGTTTTATTTTTATTATTTAGTTCTTCTACATCTCGAGGTTTCTGCACGTAAACTTTACTTTTTAAATACCCCCACAAAAAAAAAAAATCACATACCGATAAGTGTAGTGATCGAGGTGGCCATTGAGGTGGTCACCGTTTTTAGATTTTCAAAAATGTGTCGAACAGCATTCGTCGATATTCGAACAGTGTGAGAGATGTCGCACCATCTTGTGGTAAAACGATTCTATCGCTAAAGCGCGTTGTTTACCATTCGGTTGTTCAACGTTTACTAAATGGCGTGTTGTTTTTTAAGCTAATAATATTTATTGAGCATTCTTATCGTAGATCGTATTATCGAGAAAATCGACTATTTTCAGTATACCCCCCCACCCCTGTACACGAACCGTACGGAAAACGGTATTTACGACGGAAACGACGGTTTCGATAAATTACGGCGGCGGCGGCGGTCATATAATATATTGTGTGTGCCGGACAAGGCGTAAAAAAAAAAAAAAAAAAAAAAATGGAAAGAGGTCGACCGCAGACGTTAAGTTCCGTGTTAGAGGAGACGGAGTCCCGGCCGAAAGGGCAAACGCGTAACTGCAGATCGCGCCGGCGAAATGGGTCGCGAGCAAAAAAACCGACGACGACGACGACGACGAGGCGGACGGACGGGGTCCTGAGAGTCGATCGTACCGGCTGCCGATAAATATAAACATTAAGGCAGCGCCACCCCGTACGGGACATCCGTGTGGAGCAAGTCGATTCGACAGGGAGAGAGAGAGAGAAAGAGAGACAGAGAGAGGAAATAAAACCCAAAGTAGAATTCCCAAAACGCCGCTATTGCTCGTATATATATTACGAGGGACGTATATTGTTGTACACAGTGTACGTGTATTATACACGGTACCCAACCTCACGAGAACTCGATCCTATTCAGTTCCCTAACGTTCGTTTCCGTTTTCTACGGGCGTTATTGTCGTCGTCGTCGCCGTCGTAATTTCCAACGGTTATTTATCGTTCGCTACGCGAGGCCCGTTACAAGCGCCCGTATTTTTATATTGACGGCGAGTATCCTGATTTCCTTGTTTAAATTGTAACGTTCCGTCGGCGACCAGAAAACGTTAATACGGTCTGACACTCGGTAACCCGCGGATAGAAGCTGCCTCGCGCATGTGTTCAATGGTCGCGGTGATCGTTGAACGTACGGTATGTGCACCGTAATTGGAGATAATATTTGTCGGTTTGAATATTTCCCACCTTTACAATTGAAAATTCTAATAAAAACGAATTATAAATTGTTTTTTTTCTTTCGATAGAGTTCAAAAAATAAACTTAAAAAAAAGCGATTCGTTCAGCGCTCACGCGTTGACAAAAACGACCCGCCGAAGACGACGTGGTGGTGGGAAAGCGACGACGGACCGGAAGATCCTGCAGGTACATAATAATATTAGAATGCGATTAAAACACACGCAATCGACGACGACGAAGGAAAAAACAATTGATTTAGTACTCCGTTGGTAAAGTAGTTATGAAAAACCACGTGGTTATCGAACTAGAATATAGCTATGTTTCGCATTGAGAACAATCGTTTGTTATAATCGAAGAAACGTGGGGGAAAAAACAATTTTTCAAGTAAACGAAATCTTGATTTCCGTTCGCAAAATGTTTTACAACAGAATGTACGTAGTGGGATATCTATTTGGAATAAATCTACACTTGACCGAACGTTTACAGTATTTATTTTTTCAACAAACCGATTTGCAATTGCTGCGTACAGATATACTGTGTAGTCGTTTAGAAACACACATTACGAGGATTTTTTATTTTTGAAAATATCTAGTTGTCTACAGACTTTTCGCTTTATACAAAATGTTAATCGTGATATTAAACAACGTGAACTCAAAGTGTTATGCAGATTTATATAAAAAAAAAAAAATATATAAAATTGTTCTTCCTACAACAATTCAAACCCATAGTATGCATTATAATAATACACACTCCATACAATGTTATATTTTAAGAGTGTCTTAAAAAAATAAAAGTTCAAACATCAAATAGTTTTAACACGCGTGTTATTGTATTGATATATCTATATTGATATATCGTGTTCGAGAACACGTATTCGACGTGAGCTATGCACTTTGAACCGACTCGTACTTAACGCGAAACAAGACGAAACGTTTACAGTACACGAAAGCGATTATCCGAACTCGACGTCACTCTCGTTTTAGTTTCGTCGACTCGATGTAAATTCCATTTTTTTTTTCTTCTCCTTCCAAGTCGCACGATCCAACGAATAACGGTTTGTATTTTCTCGTAAATATTTCTTATACGTACGAATACGGTGTGCGAATTCCGTACGTTTCGTATAGATTCGGTTCTAAGTACATTGTAAACATCAGATTCGTTCAAAAACAAAACTGTATAATGCGAATTTTAATTAGTTGTTTATTCGTGTTAATTAACAACAAACACGTATTTTATCACGAGAAATCAATTAGGCGGGGTTTATTATTGTTAAGCTTTCGTACACGGCGTACTTTGAAGACGATATTATAAAGTGGCGAAATATTTAACCAGCTTAAAGCATCGTGTGTTATTGATAACGACCCGAGCGAAAAGAAAAATAAAAAAAAAAAATGAAAGGACTTTGAGTTTTTAACAGATTTGTTTTGAGACTGGTGATCGGCATTCGATATCAAAACGATCGATATACCACAGCGATTGCAGTTCGATAAACTAGCGTACGCGTGTAAACTATGAACCGCGTTGTCGGATGTACGTTCATCGAAATAAACGCAATAGTCGTAATGTCGCGGACGAATTATTAAAACGCCGGAAAGCATTGGATAGGGTTTTATCCTGTACGATAGAGGAGAATGATTCGGGGATAGAAGACGAGACTGAGAATCTGAACCACGGGGAACGGTCTGACACGAAGACAGAGATATATGATGGATCGCGTTTCCGAAATGGCAACGGAGATTTGCAGATAATTGCAACGTACAAATTACGTTTCGTCTACAACGCGTATAATGCCGCAGCGTTGTAGCGGATAGAATACATTGTTCGCACAATGACGAACTCTTAAGCGCATTAGAAGCATGATATTATTTGGAAACGTTGAACCCCCACAGTTTATACAACGCCCGATAGGAAAATTAAATCTCAGTAAAAGGGGATTTATAAAACGATTATTCAATAGTGGGTTTTTTTATATATAACTTTTTTAATCGAATTCCCGTCGTTCCCCCGCGATGAGCTATTCGTACCGTTTTAAAAACGCATTAAACAAAAATATCACAACGAAAACCCCGTAATGGCTTTACTTAGCTCCGAGAAACTTGCCAACGTGCAATTACGTTATTACGTTTAAATACGAGCGAGCGTTTATACCGTATCGCGTGACAATAACATCGTTACAGAATGTATATACTGCACACCTATTAGGAAGTATTAAACGCGCGTTACGCTGTTTGAAGCACAGGCCGGAACGATGAAACAAATTGATTTCGTCGTCGTCGTCGTCGTCGTGGCGCGATCGCGGCTATATCTATACGGAATAATTTGTTCGCGAGAATATAATGAACGACGTCGGGATATTTTTGTCGGATTACCCGAGTACACGCCCGCCCGCCATAACGCGCGCGGTAAAATAAGATAATATAAAATGTCACAATGAGGTTTACGCACAGCGGTCGTTAAAAACGTAACCGGAATATCACGTTGCAAGAACGTCGAGGCAGACGTGAACGCGCCCGCGCGCGCGTCTCTAATGAAGAATTAAGTAAGATAAATTGTGCCGGTGGTCGCCTTATCGATTTATTATTGTCTTTTTTATACATTTTTTGTTTTGTTTTACTTCTAAGGACGTTCGGACCGAATAATATAATTTACGAGCCCGTCGACGAGCAGTATCGTCATTATTTTTCGTGATTCGTTGTTGTTGCCGGGACGACGGCCGTCGCGCCTAAAGGTCTGCCCGTCACACTGTCGGTACAATACGAGGTCTGACAATTAAGTAATGAGACTGATTGCAAAATTCACGCGTATTTAAAAATTAAGGTGCTGAGTCCAACGCTTTTTCCAGTTTTCGTAAGATTGCTGGAACTCATTGACTGGAAGCTTCTGGAGTACACTCGTCACGGACGTTTGGATATCTGCTACCGACTCGAAATGCGTTCCTTTTACGACCTGTTTGATCCGGAGGACCGAAAAAAAGTCAAACGGAGACATATCCTGAAAATACGGTGGCTGGGGCAACAGTGTAATATTTTTTGAGATCAAAAATTGCGTCACACTGAAAGCACGATGACAAGGCGCATTGTCGTGGTGAAGGATCCACGTGTTTGCGATGTCTGGACGGACTCTAACGACTCTTTTTCGCAACCGTTCGAGTACTTCGATGTAGGTCTGTCCAGGTGGCAAAAATTCCTTATGCACCACCCGTTTGCTCTCAAAGAAGCAAATCATCATTGTTTCGAAAAAGCTGGTCGAAAAAATCAGTCTCATTACTTAATTGTCAGACTCCGTACAGTGTGAGATCCGTTCTATCTTCCATTCTATCAAACGTATAATTCCGTGTCTGGCAATTTATAAACACTCATTTTCTCACTCAAGAGTTACACACAGTCTTCGTTGTTCTCGCTCGTGTTCGATTTCTTGGACTTCGTCATCCAGCAAACAATCGAATAAACTGATAAAATAATTATTACGAATACGTCGTGTAACGCCAAATACGCATAAAACTACAGGGTTTTTCTTGAGCTTTCCCGGTGTAATTATTTAAAGTTCATTCCGCAACGTCTGTTCAACGCGCAGTAGTTGCAATACGCGTTACATTCGTTCCAGAATTCTGCTAGTTACGCGTTAACAGAATCGACCCCTCGTTCGCCGAACACGTGTATTCCGAACGATCGGGCAGGATTCGACGACGGTAACGAAACAACGACGTTTTGCACCGAACGGAACACAGGTTTGGATTTTCGGACGTTTCTTGTCGGTTTTTGTATTCGTGAAAAACGAACGAACGAACGTGATCAGACGCTTATACGAAAACTACGGCGGTACGAGTGTGCCGGAAATTCCGGTGACGTCCAAACGTTCCGGTCGAATAAAAGTCTAAACGTTTTTTCTGATTCAAAACGGGCACGCTTTTAGATTTAACGACTTGGCGCGCGTGCGATCCGAATACGGACTTCGTAATAACGTTATCGTTGTCGAGTTTGTTCGTAAACCGACCGTAACACAATTATCATGCGTTCGTCGCGGATTCGCGTTTGTGTACGTTTAGTAAATACACCGATAATCTGTTGAACGCGTGTGTAATATATACGTAAATTACTTGTGACAACGGTAAATTTAAAAAAAAAAAACTTTTAAAACAAGTGTTTTTCCGAGGAAAACGTAACGTGAGGATCGCCAAACAATGAAAAACGCCGCGTTCGGGAATCCACCGGGGCCGACCACACCGGAATTCCTCAACGTTTACGAACGTCTGTCCGCTAAATTATGTAATATGTATACATCGCCTAACCGTTAAAGTCGGACGCGGAAAAACTCGACGAGATTTGCCGTCCCGAGCTTATTGTGATATATCGACGGTGCCGTTATTTAAGAACAATGCGTGTGCTGCTGTCCGGGTCGGCATTGTTTCCGACGGTTTCCGCGTAAACTTTGTTATCTTCAATCTGCCAGCCATCGTGCGTAATACGTCGTACCGCCGAAACAAATCAGATATATGCTATCATGCGGTCGCGAAAGCCCTCAAAGACTATCGTTTTCTTTTCAAAGACAAAACCTTACTTACCATAGTAGAAGTACAACACTCGATGATACCCGGTTGATTACGTTTTCGGTACGATTTTATACTATTTTCCCGTCTTTGATGTCAGAGCGTGAGTGTGTAATTTTTTTTTTTTTTTCATTCTCTTGACATATCGCGATAACTTAGTACAACGTATATATTTTATCATCGCCAGTGCAGACAAATTTAACCAATTCAAATAATAAATACGATCCTACGTTTATTTTATTATTATCAGGTACCTACCGGTGTAGATATTGTCGAATGCGCTGCAACGATACGTGCAACAATAATAATTATAATATTTTCACAATGGATATATAACACAAAGTAATAAACGTAGAAGTCTATAACGTTTTTTTTTAAAAAAAATATACATAATAATTCTCCGCGGGTCTTTTTACTGGAAACATTATTAAATTATGGACTGTTAGTCGAGTTTCATAACTATATAGTAAAAAAGTAATGAACTGAATGCGTATTGAGTCAAGCGGAAAATAAATTTTAAGTGCAAAGCACGGTAAAAATAACTAACAGATATTTTCCAAAAGATCCCATTAACTGAACCATGGTTGGAACAAGCCCTTTTTTGTGACGTTAACATTCAAATGTGAAAATATATATACATAAATATTCGTTAATTACATAAGTATAAACCACCAACGTAATTATTCAAAATAATTCATTTCAGTATTTAAATTAACTTTGAAAAACATCTGGTTAAAAAATTAATTTGCACGCCGGTAATTCCGCATCAGATGAGATTTGGTAAAACAATTAAAATATTTTTAATTAAAAATTGTAACATTCGAATTTCTTCTTTTTTCTTCATACGCACATATTATATTCTGTCTTCTCTTATAATCTATAACACAACATGTCGATGTAAAATGTACGTTTGCCTACATAAACGTGACTACATCATTACCGATCAAAAGCATAAGTGTAATGTTTGACATGGGCCGGTGATGGTGAAAATTATTTCACACTTCAAACAAATTCTGCTATTGCTGGGAGAAATATCCGACAGGACGCGGCGGCTATGTTTGCAAGGATTTTTCACATCGGTGTTACTGTGGTGTCTTGTGCTCTTCCCATTTAAGTCGATGAAAGTTATTCGTCCCGGTGGGTGCGACAACGAAACGGTGACAAAGGCGAACATCCCGCGGAATAGTCTTCGGGAAAATCCGATCGAACACACTGGCCTCTGTCGATAACTACGGTAGACCAGCAACGCGCATCTGTCGCTGAATTGCCTATTCGAATCGCCGTGCGATAGTAATCTAAACGACAACAAACCTTACCAAAAATCACGGACGATGTAAACTTCCAAGTCAAAAGTATAATCTATTTACTCTAATTGCATTACTTGTAAACAGTCGTAAACTAGCTAAATAATAACGTACGTGAGACAACATGCTTTGTTGCGGTTGTATTTTCACGGTTTTTACAATCTACACGTTACACAGTGAACAGTTATATATACATATATAAATTAACGACGATTCATTCAATATTGTTAGAATGTTAAAAACTGTATGAATTATTGTAAAAAAAAAAAAAATCAAACGTTAAAACAATTATAACACAATGGTTAAGAAAACGACGGTGTACAGTAAACGATAAATGGCCGTAATGGAAATAGTAATTTTTTGTTCAGTGGTTTTTATAATAATTTACAAAATACGTACTTTCTCCGACGAAATCAAATCATATCGTATTTATCGTGAGGCGATAATCCACTTGGTTTGCGTTACCATCAAAATGTATTTTGTTACCGCGCGAGACGCCGATGCGCGCAATATCATTACAGCTAATATACAAAACACGGCGCGTTTATTTCAAATAATTTATTGATAATAGTATAATGACATTTGAAAATATAAATATATTAATATGTGTGAATACGTGGATAAAAATTAAGACGATGATTTGTTTGAAACGGCGCGTAAAAATGTTATGACACTCAAGGTTTGGACAGACGGCCCAGAAACAGGACATCGTCCGTGCTAGAAAGTATGGCGACGATGAAAGGATGATCGGCAACGAACGTAACGTCCGGTTTCGGTCTCGAGGGCACGCCACTCAAAAGCGCAAAGTGCATTCCTGTACGTTATACATAAAACAGATTCAAAACAAAACGTAAATTAATTTTAAAACAACGGATAATATCCGCATATGTTTCGACCGCTGTACGCGAGAAATGCGGTGCGGCCGGTACCGCAAAACGTGAGTGTAGCCAGCGGCGTATTTAGACATTTTTTAAGGGAGAGGATGAGACTGCAGTGAACTACAGCGACAAATATTCTACAACGCTATTTACTATCTACATAACTAATTACTTTTACTATAGCATATACAACAACAAAAGCTCAAGTAAGATCATACCCCCGAATCAAACCCCCCTCCTCCACGGTAAATACGTTAAATACATAACGAAATCATTATATAATTCGGCTACCATTATAAAAATAACATTGTTCGAAAACATAGTAAACATAACATGGAAACTTGTGCGGTAACGGTCATAATTTCTGGGGATGATCAAACACCGGGTAAGCAAGCATAGTCATTTCCAACAACGTAATGAAATACGCTTGAAAATGTTTTATTTGGAGTGTTCCAAACACGTTAATTACTTAACAGTCAAGAAAGAAAAATACTTTAAAATAGTATCAAATAAGTAAAATGATTTAAACATAATACCTATTATTGGTTTTTAAGATATAAATGTAAAAGTTGTCTGGTATTTTCAAAAAATCAGACAAAATAAAATAATCATTTTTCTGATGATATTTGTGAGAATGAGAGACATTCTAAAACACCGTGTACCGTATAAACACTTAAATACTTTTATCATAGCGTATACAACGACAACGAAAAACGTCAAAGGGAGATCTATTCCCCTCCTCACCCCCCCACCACCCGTCGTACATACGTTGCCGAGTGTCGCTTGTGTATGCCGTGCAGGCGATTCGAAAGCGAACAGCTAACCCGACCCAACCCGTTTGCGCCGCTTAATTGATAGTAGCAGGTAGTAGCTCGCGACGTCGCCACCGTACAGCGTCCGATTAACCTACAAGCGAAAAGAAAGCGTTGCTCACGGCCCTCACAATACGGTTCGGCGCACGAGACGACCGACGTTTCGAAAACGATATTTTACGATCGTCCGTCCGACGGTCGGCGACCCATCGATCACGACAAATAACTGCTAAACATATTTTCACGTTGAGTCCATCGAGCAGTGCGTGATTGGGCCCGCGCGATCCGTCTGCTCGCGGCCAACAGAGTACTCGAACCCCGGCTCCCGTCGCCCCGTACACCACGCGACGAACGAGACGGACTCCGAACAACGGCGTTATATGTACTACGCGTGACCCGCAAATCCTGTTCGTGCGAATCTCGCCCGTCAGGACCCGTTGGAGATTTCATTGCGCGTAAAAAAAAAAAAAAAAAGAAGGAAAAAAGGAAAAGAGAAACCTGCCCGGGGTTATATGGCGAGTGCGATAACAACAGTGACGTAAAACGATTCGGCGGCATGTGTAAATCATCACTCGCATATCGCGTCGGTAATGGTTCTTATAGAGCGCGTGTTACGTCGCGACGTCGTTCGGAAACGTTTCGATATACACTTGCTAAGATATTTTATTTCATTTTATTTTTTTTTTTTTTTTTTTAACAATTAAAAAACGCGCGAGCGAACACGGGTAAACCGTTTTACGGTTTCGACAGACGGCCTAAGAACAAAACGTCGTTCTTGCGACCGAGTATCCCGACGACAAACGGCCGATCCGCGTAGAACGTGACGGGTCTCGGAGGTTTGACTTGGACAACGATCGACTCCACCACCAATACCATTCCTAAACAATGCATACGTTATGAAGTCGGTCCGACTTAATTATATATATATATATATATATGTAGCGCATGCCGTTATAGGTAAAGTATGACCGTTTGGCATTTGACCAAAACTTGTTTAGGTGATTTTTTTTTTATGTATACATATTCGTTAGACGTTCGTTTTAAAAGATTTATCGACGATGATTTTAAAAGTAAAACGATTTGGTTAAAAAAAAAAAAAATGACAATTTATTAATGATTCATATGAAAGTGCGTGTAATGTTACGAAATGGATATTATTGACATCGTCTGCACACGTGAGGGGCGTATAGGAAAACGATGGGTTACAATCGACAATATGCAACGCGAACAAAAACGTTTGCGAGATATTTCAACCGGTACAGATGCGAATGTACGGTCAATGAAATCAATTGCAGTGCGAAAACGATTTCGAAAAAGTGTATTGAAAAAAACAAACCAAATACATTTCAAACTGATATATTTGTACTCTGTTTCAATAATTACTTATAAACGGTTGCGCGAAAGACGCAACGGGTACGACGGGTTCTACACGATTCACGGGTTCGACAGACGGCCTAAGAACAAAACGCCGTTCTTGCGACCGAGTATCCCGACGACAAAAGGCCGGTCGGCGTAGAACGTGACGGGTTCCGGAGGTTTGAATTGTACAGCAATCGACTTCACCGTGAATGCCATTCCTGTACAAAGTGCACATGAAGTCGGTTGTTCGTGGACACGACAAAACCGCATGCCGTCAGGTCAATTGAACACGCGACGTGTGTGGAGTGCAAGCGAACGGATAACATTTTAGCCACCTGTCGCGCGCGCTCGGCGGAGCGGATGCGATTTGTTCCGCAGGATGGTTCGTAAACGCGAGATTTGTTAGAGACGATTACAAAATATCAGTTAGCATAATTATTTACTCAGGGCGGATTTCATTTGGGAGAAAAAAATGTTAACCTATATTAAATACGAGTAATACCACTATGGTCGTAAAATATTATTTTGACTATGACCACAAAACAATCGATAAACTGGGGTTGATTTGGAGCTGGGCACATTGGAAACACAAACTATCTCCTGAGAGGGTGCGCCGTGGTCGCAAAAGTTTGGGGACCCCCTCACGCCACGTCCTATGTATTATAGCTGGCGGCGCGACAATTATCAACGATCCAAATCCATTGACGCGTACAAAATGAATCGTATGCCGAACTAATAAACAGCATACGGGTATATTTTTTTCGTGTTGATGAAACACGTACTTCTATCGGTTTTCTAGTTGGGACCTGGAAACTACGTCAACCACGAACGCGCGTTTCGATAGACGAGTAAGTGTAGAGGACCTGCCTAAGAACCGGTTTGCAGTTTTCAAAAGAAATCCCAGACCGACCTCGTTGCCGTTAGCATTTCCGCCGTACAAACAAGTACATAAGCACTACGGTCGATGTAATCGTTGTAAAACAATCGACGCCACTACAAACGCGACCAGGCGCTTCGTCAAACGTTAGACAATGCATAAGTGGCTAAAAACGTCTGATGGGTGCACTTAAGTTCGTTCGCCGAAAACCACTGCACACCGCACTTCCACCACCAGTATCGTGTCGCGAGAACGAGGCATCTCATCACGTCGCGTTCATTTTACCAATTAGAAAAAAAATGTGAACACTTCGTACGTATTACATAATTAGTGAGCGTGTCATTTGTTCGAAAAAAAATCAAATTATTTCTCTTCGCCGATACGTGTGTAGTTCAATTTATTCGATCCATGGGCCGAAGTGAATTCGACGTGACGATATTTCATCGCATCGGTTGTAATAATAATGATAACAGAAAAATGTATCGGAATTACATTCCGGTTGACAAAAAACGAAATCGAAACTGCTTGTAAAAATAAAATGAAATAAACGAAGGACTATTGTCAAATCGACAGCCTCGTTCCGATTCCCATCGATTATTTTATTACCTTGGTCCGATTTCTGCGTCAGACTTAAATCTTGCGTCAATCGGTTATGGCATAAACCTCGTGCAAATCTACCTCAACATTTCGCTACTTGGTACAGAAGTTTAATAATCCCCTCCATCCCGTTTTACCCTTGGTTTTATAAACTTAACCTTTCACGCAAAACAATCTGCTCTTTCTCCCGCCTACGTTTTGGCCGCATTTTACTTCCTTCACATTCTTTTAAAATGTCCCTAAACTACTCTCCTCTTTGTACACTTCATAATACTCCTGCTATCTGTGACATCAACCAAATTATTTTCAATTGCTCCTCATTGTCCTTAAAGCGCTCAAGCTTTCAATCTTTACCAAACTCCCTTAATATTCCATTTGATATTCATCACATTGTTTCTTCTCAATCACCTTCTGTCATTCTCGCTACCTTATCATTTTTCGAAAACTCCAGGCTGCTTATATAAAACCTTTGAATTTCAATATATAATAATCGTCGAAACTAATTGATAACTACACGGTTTCAATAAAAAAAATTTTTTTTTTTTTGAAAAAACATCGATTACGATAAAATTATTATCACGACGACAGTTCAAACGCGTTTTAAAAGAATCCAAATTTCGGTCAACCGACCGAACATATCGGTCGTGTGCTGCAGACGTTTGTTTAAATACGCGGGTAGATTTCTAAAGGGAAAGATGGACTGTTGGTCGAACAGTAAACGCTTATGAAAACATAAAATTAACATTACTGATCTTGAAACAAAGAACCGAACTGTTTTGCATTCTGTTCAACCGTATGTAGTTCTGTTTCGTAAATATATTTTTTGATAATATCTAAGCGACAGCGTGTGTTCAAATGGCAATAAGTATTTTAATAGTTTTTATTTTTTTGTTAACTTTCTAACACATTATTTTCGTACGCTTCACTTGATGGTCGAAACTCATAACATTTCAAATCAGATTATTTCCAAACGCATTTTATTCGAGCAGACCAGTTTTCGACTAGATTTGTTCTCGTTTTGAATACGCGTTCCTCATTCGGCGTCCGAATTCAACCAACTCCGTAGTCTTTCGAAAGTTCAAAATAATACGTGCACGATGACAATTACAATTGGTTTTTTTTTCCCAAATATAATATATATATATATATATTGATTAACACCGGAGAAAAAAATAATTGTCGAAATCCGTATATAAACTATTAAATAACATAACTAATCACGTGATCATGAGTTGCTACGATTAAAACATTCTCGAGCAAATGTAAATAACAACGACTAACGTCCGCGGGGAACACTAAAAGTCCAATCGATTTGTTCGATGCGTCGCTCATAACCTTAGCAGACGGCCTAAAAACAGAACGTGATTGTTGCGGGAAACTACGGAAACAACGAAAGGATGGTCGGCAGCGAAATTCACTTCGGGCAGTGGTAGAGGTAAGAAGCTCGTCACGGAAAACGTCATACCTGCACAAAAACAAAAAACAAAAAAATAAAACGAAACGCGTACGGTGCATCACAGTACACGACAATAATAATAACGATCACGCGTGTCTGTAGATCATACACAATACCGAACGTTTCGTCGATCGCGCGCGAACAAAAACGCCAGCGACACAACGAATGGATAGTATTTATGACGCGACGCGTAAAGCATTTTTCGAATTTCCGTAGAACGGGACGCCGGCGGTTTTGTTTTCTTTTTAGGCCGAGTGGAGTCTACTCAAGCGATTAAAAAACTGACGGCCGGCGGCTCCGCGCGTGCAATAAACCGTGGACGGTAGGGGGGCAGGGGGAACAGATGAAACGTTGTCGAACCAAACGGCAAGTCCGAAAAACGACGAGCGAGCAACGGCGCTGATAAAGCAATGCCACGATTTTTTGCCATGCGTACGACGTGTTTTCGTATGTTTCTCTCTTCCGGCTTAACGTGAGCCGACGCGTCGTTCCGCCGCGTGTCCCCGCGCCCACGCGCCGTCGGTCTTTCCGGTCCCAGCGGTCTCTTTCCGTCATTTTCCCACAAAACGCGGTGCCGGGTCTCCATCAACATCCAAGTGCGCGCAATTTCAGTAACGCGTGTCACACGTCCGGGGACGCGTATCAAAAAACGTTTTTGGAAAACATTTTTTCTTCTTTTTTTATGTACGCGCATGATTACGATTGTCCACGGTCGGGGAAAACAACGTTTTGGTTCGGGTCGTTCCGTCCGAAAACACAGAGTCACGTACAGAAACCGTCGCGACGATAACCAGCGTCCGCGCGTAATATATATTTTCAATTTCGACACGTACAAAAACAAACATTCGCGTAAACGATTACGGGAGTTCTTTTTTTTATGGTCGAAATCGTACGGCGGCGAATTTCACGGCTGCGACAAACGGCCGGCGAACAGAACCACGTCCGAACGGTGAATTATCGACACGACGAAAGGACGGTCGGCGATAAAACGCACGAAATCCGACGGCGGGCGGACAATCTTACTGCCCTTGGAAATCACCATACCTGTGCGACAGACAGAAAGCAAACGGGATGGAACGTCAGTCGCCGACTTCGTGAAACGACGCGGACAACGCCGAGCGAACGGCGGTTCGGTTTGGGGTTTTAGATTTTTATGCGTCCACCAACGATTCCCAACGAACGTTTCGCCCGAAATAAAAACAAAATAAAATATATATATGTATATGAGCATTCCGACGTGCATACGACACCGTATGGGGTGGAAAAAAAAATTGGTTTCCGTTTTGACTGTAAAACGTTTGCCCGATCCCGTGTGGAATAAACTCAATTTCGAATTCGGTTCATCGACAAAACGTTGCGTACGAAAATATATTATTGAGACACACGCTATTTACATTGGTTCGAAAAAAATAAAATAATAATCATAATCATATATATATATATCATGTTCACGAATATGATATGGTCAATTTCGAAAAATATTATCACTTCACTTTACAATGACACGGCTGTAAATGGACGTTAAAATAGTGTTGTAAATTTCACGGTCGCGATAGACGTCCCATGAACAAAACGTTCCCCGTTCCAGAAACTATCGAAACAACGAAAGGATGATCGGCAACGAACATTACTTTAGAACGTTGTGCGGGCAGACTCAATAACGTTATCTGTATACCTGCAGAAAACAAAAAAACAATCGTATAATAACTGGCGATGGGCATAGTCGAGACACGCCAATCGAGATATCTCGATTACGAAAACACAATCATCGCGAGATATTTCGATTGTGTGGAACAATGGACGAAGCCGTGAACTGACTGAACTACTGACTCGTTCGTTTTCTGTTGATTATTATCATTATGAGCTGGTATAAATATATTTTATCAGTTTTAACAGTTATTTTTAATAAATTGTGTTTTGATGTTTAAACGCACGGTCAACATTGAAGCTGGGTTTAATTGGTTATGTACGTTTGTAAGATATTAATGATATGTTATTATAAACTAAGAATTTACAGTATTTTAAACCAGTAGATTAATTTAAATCGAGGACAATAATTATTAAACTGTCAAACTGTTAAAAAAAAAATAAAACATCCATCTCGTGTCTTTTTACTTAGAATGCCTACTAATAACGCAGTATTAATATGACTATTATTATTCCTAGACTATGATTTAATTAATAATGTTATACCAACAAAAATTAAAAGCAAAATTAAATTATTTGTTTACTATTTTAGTAAGTGCATATTTCAAGTCACTCGATCAGTAAAAATAGTCGATTATTTTTATCAAACGAATAAACGATTTAAATTTCGAGTAGTTTTTCAAGAGATTCTCTTGACTAGTAATCGTTCGATTATGCCCATCACTAATAATAATACAATAATTTGTTCGTCTACTTTATAGAGAGAAAAAAACGTGGTAAATTTTATGGAACAAATTTGTAATGACGCGCACTATGTGGAAATATATAATATATTTATCATTTACAATAAATTTAAACACGGATGGACACACGTCTACTTTAAAACACCATCAAAAATATAGATCAGATAGTATACCTAGAAATGTGAACATGAAAATATATGGACAAAATCTTTAAATTACTTCTCCGAAATAAATAAGGAAAAATATTGTTTTTAGATAATCGATTATTTTGTTAAATTAAAATATATATATATATGTTGTGTGTTTCCAATTTAATGTGTAAATCAATAAATAAGTTCGAAACAATATTTTTGTGGTACCGTATTATCACGGCGTAACAATTCTGCCGATAAACAGTACATTAGTACAGTCAAAGACGGACAAAATTACAAAAACAAATGGGTGCTCAGCTTTGAAAACACTTCTATTTTTCGTCTTAGGACAACTCATGCTGTTGGCCATATTCCAACCTGTTGAACACATTCACAAATGATATTACAAGTAGTGATAAATGATCGAACAGCATTAATGTGATTTATATTTCAATGTGAGCGGGTACGACAAGCAATGTAACGACATGACCACAAAATGCATTAGCAACAAACACTCCTATTAGCGACTTAAAGTAACAGTTTGCAATATGACTGCAATTTCCAATCCATAAACAAATCACGAGATTAATACTTTTCCCACGATTTTAATTTCATAACGATTAACTTGTGGTTTTTGTATTCTATACTTCTATGAAAAAAAAATATATACATACAAATCATAGTAAATAACAAAAATATGTTTGTTTTTATTGAATTAAAAATAATAATAATGATTAACAATACAAATTAATAACAATAAGTTTTTGAAATAATTATTACTTTAAATACGAGTAGCTAAATTTGAATTATACAAAATTGCTAATAAACATTAAATACACATTAGTGTTTTATAAGGACACTATTGATTATTTTTACTTTATTTTGTTCTTGTTGTTCATTAGATCAAGTGCATAAAAATTAGTATACTGAACATCATTAAAAATGTAATAAAACTGTGTAAAAATAACTTTTAAAAGTGATGTTTAATGTGAATAATATAGATAATATTCTAACCATTTGTATGGTATTTAATATATAAATTATCTAAAATAATTTTCAAACAAATATATACAAATATTTTAAACGCCGAAATTAGTATATGATTAAAATACTCGGTTACCATTAAAAAAATAAAATTGTTCGAAAACATCATAAGCATAATATGGAAACTTGTTCATTAAAAGTTACAACAAATAACAAATAAAATATGATCTATGATATATTAACAAAATATATATGAAAATACTGATAAAATGTGAATTGGTAACTTAAGTAATAACTAATAGGATACACGAACAACAGTAGTAGTATAGGGTTATTGTCTAATTTTCAGTTAAATTTTGTATTCTGCCGATAAACAAAAGCTCATTGTTTTGGCCCATAATAAAGAAGACGAATGGATAGTTTGCAAAAAAGTCAACTTCGTCATAATTTCTGGGGATGATCAAACACCGGGTAAGCATAGTCATTCCTAATAACATAAGTATACATTTGTATTAGAACCAATAAACTAACTTAAGTTGTCTAACGTGACTTGCAAATGTTATTGATTATATTAGTGCGTACAAGTTAATGTCTTATAAAATAAATTATTTATATTGCGGCTAAAATTAATAATACAGTTTATAAACTAATATAATTTTGAATAGAACTTAAATGGCTCATTTTAAAGTTCTTCTTTAATAAAGTCTCTGACAATGGATTCAATTTCAGTCATTCGACCTACAAAAATAATGCTACCATTTTTAGTCAAAATATAAAATACAAATGGATGATCAACAACGAAATCTTTATGTTCATTCGTTGTTAAACTTCTCTTCAGTCGAATTGTCATACCTAATAATATTTCAAATGATTTATTATAATTTTTAATATTAATGAAATATGTTTGAAAGTTTTATTTGGAAGGTTAGAAACATATTAATTAATTGATAAATGAGAGAAAAATATTTTAAAAGAATATCAAATGGTTTAAACATAATACCTATTAGTGGTTTATGAGACATAAATTTATAAGTTGTCTGATATTTTTATTAAGTTAGGCCAATTAAAATTAAACTTAAACAATCATGCAAACAATTAGCAATTATTTAAACAATGATAAATCACCCAATATTTAAGTGGTTAAAAATATGCAAGACTAAGACAAATTCTTATAATGTACTTGTTAAATTATTATTTTTTCCTTAAAATAGTAAAATGATGAAAAAATCCAATTGCCAATAAATAATTTCATATTAATATAAAATAATATATTAATTCCCATTACCTGTGGCTGCAGCAGCTTCTGTTCCTACTTCATTAACATCGACATATGCCTTATGTACAACTTTACTCACGTACAAATTATCGTTCTCAGAAATATTTGTAAAGTTTGCCTCTCTTGTGAACATTGTTGGACATCCAAGCTAAAATACACATATTTAGTGTTTCAAAATATGTTCATTTGTATTATTATTATTATTTTTTTTTTAAATATTTACCTTAGATAATGTATCTTTCAATTGTAGAGATTTCTCTAATTTGAAACGAGGTAACTTTACTGTAACATGATATTCACTCATTTTTTTTGAAATTTCATGCAATTTAATTTTGGAAAAATTGTTTTCTAGGTTTTTCAAACCATCTTTGTCATCGGGTAATAAAATAATCATTTTAAAAGCATGGTGCTAAACAAAAGAGATTAAATCATATTATTTTTTCAAATATCTAACAGGATGCCATACATATATTATTAAGAAACTTAAATGAGTCATAGTTAAGAAATCAAATTTGTAGTCGAAGTAGCTAGAAAACAATAATTTATTTATTGCTACACCAACCATATTTATAATTTTGTTTATATAAAAATTTGATTCCTTATTGATTATGACTATTGCATTAAAACTACATAAAGGTCACTTGACAATTAATTTTTTATGTAATTTCATCTTAATAAAAATTTTAAAAAAATATTTACTTCATAAGGTAATTCAAGGGAAGCGAATTTTAAATCATTATCATGATAGTATCGCAAATTATGTCGGAGAGTCATCATTTTGACTATTACTTTGTTGTTAGGAGTCAAATAAAATGGTTCATCTACTGCATCATTAAACTTATGTTCCCAAGCACTTTTAAAATGCACGGCGTTTGCTAATATTAAAGCAGTGGTTTTATCAATGGATCCTATAAACCAGTATAATTCAAGTATAAATTTTTTGTACATAATATGAAATAATATATTATTATATTGACAATAACCTGCTGGGAATAATTCTGCGATTTTATTATTTGTTTTTTCTAAAACCCAATTATTTATATATTTTCGTTGTTTTTCTGGTTCCGTCAGGAAATTCAATTTTTCCATAGTTGATTTCAAATACGTTTTGGAGTTGTCCACAAAACTGCTTTTTACATTGAAAGTATTATCAACGAACATACCGGTCGCCAATTTCAGATTATCATTTTCATTCTAAAATAACAATTTAAAATTATATTTGCATTTACATTTAAATATTTTAAATATTAATAAATCTGCCGAACAATGTTATTTATATGATCAATATGATAACTAATAATATATTCTAGTTTTACATACATGTTGTCAAATAGTTTATGTAATTAACAAAAACATTGAGTTTATAAATGTCTGTTGTATACTTACTACTAAGTCTTCTAATAAATCCTTATATGCTTCCATTGAATGGGTAGTTTTGTTTAAATGTATTGTGGCTATCATTTCATCAAATGTTTTTGCTGCTGCTCCGACACTAGCCATAAACATAATCACATGGATACTGAATGGAGAGTAGAAAAGATTTCCAGTTTCAGTTTTGGCCAATTCCTAAAAATTGTTAAATATATGTAAAAAGTACACATATAAGTATAATAAATTTTTATCTTCATACTTACTGTATACAATGAAAATGAAAAATCATGATTTGCTAAAGTTATCGCTTCTAGATTTGTAGTATCAACCATATTTTTTGGTTCTGAAATTTAATAGAAAATTAATAGATTAACATATGTATCGATTATACACATACTAATGTTATTCATTACCAATACACTTCCTTAAAATAAAATGTATAAAATTTCATGAATGTAAATTGAATAAAAAAATGTATCGATTAAATAAATTATCTAATTTAAGTGTTCATGAAAAACTATTTTATAAATAATTGATTTATTCAATGTTTTCTGTCAAAATGAACCCAAATAATATATGTATAGTAGGTTATAAATTTTAATTCATTTTAAGAAATTTAAAACTAACATTTTATCAACTCAGCAAATAAATGACAATTAATAATACCATTAGACGTAAATGTATAGTCTAAATTACTGACAAACATAATAGATCGCCTAAACAGAAATATAAAATTAAACCTTCAATTAATAATAGCACGATAAAACGCTATAATAGGGTACTTTAGGTATGGCCATGAATTACAACAATTCAAAAAAAAAAATAGGTACATAACAATAGTTTTTAATAGACCAATATAAAATGTAGAATATAGGTACACGATGTTAATTTCACTTATACCACATTTATAATCAGACTGCGACATGCATATAAAATACAGGTTACATTTTTCATTACATTTAACAATGCTTATTGGCTTTGTTTTATACATACATATATATTTATTTAATGATAAAAATGTTGGTTTTTTTTTTTAACATTCATTAAATATTAATCAACGGTACTCATTACACAATGAAATATTAGACACCTAATAGTACGATAATAAAATAAAACTGTATAACTAAGTACTTAAAAAGTATAGAGATAAAAATTAACTACGCCCAGTGGTTCCTTTGTTATGAAACGGTGAAAGTTATAATTTTTTTTTATTTTTTAACCACTATACTTAAACATCTCGAAAACATTTTTCAGAGATACTAGGTCCAAAACCTATGAAGATTTATTACATTAAAATCGGCTAGCGATCAGAATAAAAAACGAAAAGTCAACGTAACCGTTCAAACTCTGTTGTAAACGAACAAAAATGAACGCACAAAAACGTGATTTTTCGACGAAAAACAAAACAACTACACACATATATATGTGTGTAAAACCGACTGCGACTAAAGAAAAGTCGTTGGAAAAAACCGTTCAGGCACTTACCGTCCGGTCCGGTACGTGACGATTAAAAATACGGAATGTTCCAAGGGAAACGACGACGACGACTTCGGGGTACCGTCGGGCGATACGGGACTTTTTGATCGTGTGCGCGAACACCACACCGGCCGGAGAACAACAGACGGCCGAGACGGACGGGCGAGCGATTATATTGACCGTTCCGGGACGGGCAATTGGGAGGCGAAGCGGCGCGGTCGCTCGCTCCCGTCCCCGCCGACCGCTGTCGACGCTGACGTACGGGATTCTCGGGAATCGCGGGCGCACGGAAAGCGCAGAAACAATCGGAAACGTCCGACGGTAATTATTCATGGCGAGCAACGACTTTTGCTTACCGTCGCTCATAGTGACGTGGCCGTTTCTCCGGCGAACTTCGGACTTCCCCGCGCGCGCGCGCTTTCCGGATGGATCAGACGACGCCGGCAGAATTGGTGGTCGGCGGTTAGATTCGTTCCGGCCCGGGAATTTCGGACTGCGAGAACGACTGGTGATTGACGGACGACAGACTCGACGATTTCCGTTCGCGGTGTTCCGACGTGCCGTGTCAACAGAACCGTGATAAGATAAGACACGGTAACCGGTAAAACGGTGTCGCGGTCGCGGCACGCGATAATAAATATGTATGACGTCACGTCGGTTTCCGTGTCGTTTCGTTCGGCCGGTCGTAACATTTAACGTTATTTTTGTGCAGCAATAATGGAATCGGAAAATATAATGTGCTCAATTGGAAATTTAAATATAGCGTTCCAAATGAGATATCCTACATCACGGAACCGTGGATATCCCAACCCCGCCGGTTTACCATTAATGTTTAACGTAATCTCTAACCGTATTCTTTCTTAATCAAAAAAAATTCTATATACAATTTTTTATAGAATATTAAACCTTTTTAATCCTTTAATAATGATTAGAAAAAGCATGCCTACCGAAACCAACGTCATAATATCTAATATCAGCTGTATCGCACGTACAATAGTCATGTAAAACTCGTCCCGGAGTCAATAGAGCATGTAATAGTTCACATTGACCGTACAATATTCAATGAAATAAAATCACGTAATACGTTATTTCTACACTCAGTACACGTTAAGATAAGAGCCCCGGCGGCGAATGAAAACTCGTCCGTCACGCGTTGACTCGGGGTATCACCGAAAGAAAAAAAAACAAATAGAATTTTCAAAACGGTTTGCGTCTGTGGGTAAATCTCAAAAAATAATTGTCATCGAATAATATATGAATAATAATTCCGTGATCAGCGATGTACAAGATAATAAATTGCCGTTATCAAGTAGGCACTTGATGTAGAGCAATAACGTATTAATAATAATAATAGAAAATATACGATTTTTTCGTGATTTTTCGTCTATGGTATACCGGTTATGAGCGCTCCCTCGCGTTCCTTTGAAAATTGTAGTAAAGGGACGCTATTTTTTTTTTTTTTAATGTACTAAAGTGGAGCTCCGGCCCATTTCGAGCACTGGCAGAAACGCGACCGTTTTGAAAATCGAAATTTCCGACCCCCGTAAACACAACGGTTAATAATCGTACCGGACGTTCGGTACGATTGCATCCGGTCACCTCGTAGTGTGCCGCGAAGTACGGTCCGCGCAAGGCCGTATAGCAGAAGCAAATTTTTACGGGGGTGGGAGGGCGTTATTAAAACCGAATCATATATTTTCGACTACTACGTTTCAATACTAGATTATTTCGTGTACTATAAAATTGTGTCTAAATGCGGTTTAACGTGTGGCGTGTAAATAGTGTGTCTCCACCTTAAAAATTTAGACCCCTCTTCGAATACGGCCTTGGTCCCGCGTTCATAGAATTCGTATCGTCGCGGAGGCTAAGGGTGTTATTATTGTACGTATACACATACGGGACTTTATATTAGTATTTGGAGGCGCGCGTCAGGCACATGCATTTGCATTTGTCTTTCTTTGCGAAAATATTAATATGTAAGCCAACTGTACTTGTATGCCATAGACGTAGAAACCATGACACGCGCAATTTTTCGTTTTTTTTTCAAATTATTTTTAATCTATCATGTTAAATCGTCCAAGCCGTAGACGTGAGAATTCGTTAAGGTTTAACAAGCCAAGAAAAAAAAACACGCCGAGGTTGGCCAACCCTGTCACGTAGCCCCGTCTGCTGCACCCGGTAATTACCGCCGATCTTTTATTTGTTCATTTGGTCTTTTTTCCGGTCCGAATGAACTTCAATGGGACTTTTAACCGTTGTACTCCGTCACGTGCGTGTACGTAATTCCGATTATTCGATGTACAAGAAACATCGCCGTGATAAAAAAAAATTTAACTCGTCTCTAGGATACATTCGATAAGGTGATGATGGCCGACAGTAACGTGAGCGACCAAGACAAAACGAGAAACGCGATCGGCTTTTGTCCTTTTCCCCCTCCCCGAGTATAAGAATAAACGTCCGCGTGTCTCATATCTCTGATCGAACGGTCAGATCGTGTCAAATCATCGAAATCAAACATTGATCAAACGATGTTCCTTTTTGTACCCTGCACCATGGATCCTTCGTCTGTAATTCCACTCATCTCCTCTTCGATTGTCCTGTCCTATCCCATAAACGGCGTATTCTTCAAAAATTTATTTACTTCTTACAACATTATTTTTTCATTTCTTTATATATTCCAAACCTCAAACGTTTTCCTGATCCTTTCCGTTCTAAATTTTTTTCTTTTCCGTAGGATTTTCACTTTAATTTATGTATATATATTTTTTTTTCTCTTCTCTTTTCCTTGTTTTATTTTGTATTTTGCGTTTATTTAGTTGTTATTTTATTATTATTTAATGGTTGAGATAAATATTTTTTTTCTTTTTTTATAATATGTCTCTAATAAAATAATAATAATAAAAAAAAAAAAAAACATTGGTCGGTTCGTTCGAACGCGTCGGGGGAATACGACAAATGTCGGCAATTCGAGCAAACGGTTACCCGTGTTGTGTGGGACGCGGTTCGAGTGAACGCGGTTTACGGAATCCGGAAGCTGCATTCGTAACACACGTGGTACTAACCATATTTTGTTTGTGTTAACGAAATAAATAATCCGTTTGTGTACGGAAATCAAACTGGCGAGCGGTCGATGGGAGGCGGATTCACAAGCGCCCGCGTATTCATTTCAATATAAAAACACGCACGATATTTGATTTTGAAGCCAAAGTATTTTTACGGTGTTTTAAGTGCGCGTACTAGTGTTATGTTATTTTCTTTATTATCCGGCGAGAGATAAATAATGATAACGTTACGGGTTACAAAACCGGCGTGAACGTGACGTGTAGGTCAGACGGAACAAAACAAATCATTATTAGCGGACCCGATGATCTCACATTTTCGCTTTGAACAACATGTGCACCTTTTAACGGGTTTTAATTGAAGCCGTTGCGATTACAACACTCGTCCCGATATTCACGAAAGTATATCGTAATGATAACATACCGTATCGCTTTTCTTATTTTTCAGTAATATTAATTATATTTTTGTCGATTCCTCTTGACTTGTGTACATTATACGTGATTGCGTTTGATGCAATTTTTTTTTGTTTTTAATAAATTATTATCGTAATACTGTACATTTATGTACGTGTGTACGCGCGTGACCTTCGTTACTGGTCGATCAACAAGAATATCCAAACAGTAACAAACAAGCAAATCGATTTAACTTATCGACATTTCCTTGGCTATTGAATAAAAATACCTACAGTTTCGATTTTAATTCAACTCTCGTTCTAAACGATAAGAACTAATGAGGTTAAATTCGCCAAGCCGACGTAAGAGATTATATTGAAATTAAATTAGTTTTTAATTTAGAAGTTATTCGAACACTATACTTAAAATTATAATTCCGAAATCACAACAAATAATACACCTTAACATCATGATGATGACAACGTATACGCGGTTAAAGTGTATTATTTTTTTACGAATTTAAGTATAAAACAAGTGCTCTATTTTATTGTATTTATTTTATCCATTATGATTGTTTGAAAATTTTTAATTTGATATTACATTGTTCGTAAATCACTAAAACGTATTAAAAATTAATTTTGTCTTCTATACCCGACAATTGTCCAACGTTTCACAATAACATTATTCTACATAAACATTGATCGTGTCGAAACAACAGAAAATGATCGATAATTTTATTTTCGCAAACAGTTCTACAGTAATCTTTACATAATTATATTTAGTAAATTGTACCTGTGTGTATATAAATATATTATTTTGTTTTGCGTACTTGTTAAAAATTATATTTATCAATTCAAACTTGTAGAAAAATATACGGAAATGAATTCGTTATCGTATCATGTAATCGTATGTGTATTTTTATTGGTAAATCGTTGAATTGTTTTCGTATCGAAAAATCAGTACATTCGTTCGAAACAACAAGTTCTGTACATACAGAAAAAAAACATTAAACCCTGACCTGATGGTGAATATTTGTATTCCAACGTTTTACCATAACAAAAAATGTTTACGTGTTATAACACGATTATGACGCGATGTTGGATAGCTACGATACTATAAATAATAAATATACGTGTACCCATCATGCCATTACTTCCTACGGTAACACATGATTTGCTTGCGGTTGTGAACTGTAATTGTTTGTAGGAGTAATCGATGAATAGTAAAAAGAGTGGGTACTCACCGTTGTAACGACAATTTTGATTCAATCCGTGTTGCGTTTGGCACGCATATTAACAACACGTACGATTTGCCGTGTATGCCCACAAAAATACAAATCGCCGATCGCCTTTGGAATTGTCATTGTACGCGTTTTCAATGTAATTCGTTGGTCGACAGGTGGCCAGTGGTGTATTGATAAGGAAATTCAATGGTACGCGCACATCCGTTACACATTTGATTAGCAAAAAATTTGTCTCGTTTTACTTGAAAAAAAACAAAAAACACCGTACAAATGTTACAATATTTTCATTTTTCATACTGGCGATCCGCAACGCTACATAAAATCAAAAGCGTGATGCTATAAGATATTCACTGTGTTGACGTCTCGTTCAATTTTAATCGTTTTGAATTTGTTGGGAACATTGGCAGTAAACGAGTTTTGTGCGCGCGCAATGCAACTTCTGTTTTTCAAATGGAATTTTCTCATTTGGATAATCGATTTTTTTTCTTTATACATTTAAACAGTTAAATCAATTTTTTATGTTAAACTTATATTAACTTTTAATTAACTAATATAGTAGTGAAAATAAAAGAAAAAAAGAAAAAATTAAAAAATAAAGAAATAAAAAAGAAGAGAAATAAAAGAATTAACGAATAGAAATAAACAAAAATTATAAGTTAATACTTTTAAGCAAAAACAAAACAAAAATATATATATATGTATGTATACTTAAATATACAAAAAGCCAATGGCTATTACTTTTTTTTTACTAGACCTTCTTTATGCGTATATACTGTGTAATACTCATTGGCTTTTTGTATATTTAAGTATATATATATTTTTGTTTTTTTAATTAAAGTTTTAACGTTTAACTTTTATATTTAACTTATTTGACTGGTATGGTACTAAAACAGTAGTTTTTTAATTTAACAAGTTAATTTGACCATTAAAATTCATAAAAAAAAAAAAAATTATTTTGTGGAACAAATTACTAATTATTATTATTTTTTATTTAGGTATCACTGAATCAGTTGATAAACAACCATAACAGCTAATAATAATTATTACCTACTATCTCTTTAATAAACATTTAACGTATGGACCGATGTCTTTGGTTTATTGAAACTTAATTTTTTCAACCACTGGCACAGATGAAAAGAAGTTTTTTGTACACGTTTTTCACTTTTATTTTCCATACCCGGGTTTAGACATATAATAATTCATATTTTAGTAAAATGTAATTATCTTAGTATCTAACTGATTGATTTATAAATAAATAACTAATAATGCCGCGTATCACATTCGACCGTTTGAAAGGTTAGGTTGAAGCGCAATGAAACCGGGAAGTCACTTGTGATGAAATAATTGTTCTTGGCAAGACAACATAAGCGTTAAAACCTATACAGACAATCGATCGATAACTGAACGATTCGCAATACGACTACACAATCAAAACAAAACAGACATCTATTTTTAACTATATATCCGCAAAAAACATTGTACGCTTTATTTAGCGTATAGGTAACATTGGTTGAAATTCGATTTAATCGTTAAAAAAAAATAGTTAGCACAAGCGAAAGGCAGTGCCGGATCCGGGACGTGTGACGCCCGGGGCTGATAAAAAAGTCGCGGCCTTTAAAAGTTCACCCTCTTATCCGTTGGAAAAATCCTTGTCATTTTTCAAGTCGATACTTGTATTAATACGATAAATTTATTATAATTATAAATTGTAATTCAAGTTAAAATCACTGTCAGTATTTAACAGTGAACACTAATCTGCTGATTATTAAAAACGAGTAACACAGGTAGGATAGTACACAGCGGTTTAATAATTATCATTAAAAAATCACCTTAGGTTTTAATCGTTGCTTTTTATTATTGATTTTCATTGCAACGTATTACGGTCGACGCAATCACTCGAACACCGAATCCTAACAAATACAATTTACGATATTACAAAAGCGTGTTTTTCCTATTTCTATATGTAACAGGAGTTATCTGATATTCGAAAGAATTCAGACCGATCAATTTCTGTTCGCAATAGAGACTATAGTAAACAACACAATTTACAACTGAAGCCGAACCATAACTTAATCACGAACGTATATGATTGTCATCATATTTTTCCAATAATCTGTTCGGAAATTTATCATTCTTTAATCGATTTCGAGGCGCCCCTAAATAATCGGTGATCACACTTAGGCCACCCCCCTTCTAGATCCGGCACTGGCCATAGGCAGGTTATTTTTTTACAGGAAACCCTACGGTCTAATAATTTAAAATCATTTTGTGGTGACGATAAATTAATCAACTAGCGTACACCCATAATATTTTATTTATTTATTTTTTCACGAGTATACGGCCACAACTGAAAAACAGTTATCCGGGTATACACACCCGCGCAATGCGCTCCAATACGCCACTGATGGTCGCACTATGAAATACATAATGTCCGTTATCAATTACCTATTGGCTATTATTAAAATAATAATAATACGGTTTTTGTTTTTGTTTTCGTTAAAAACATTGACATTACAGCAAGGCCATTATTTTACAGGTAGAGAAAAAAACAGTTTATAAATATAAATATATCAAATAATCTAAATTAGGAAACGTTAAATTATACTTTTATATTAAATAAATAATTTTTTTTCAAAACATTAAATATGAAGTAACGTTTATTTACAAGTCCACGTTTTTATATTGCGCATACAATTTACTTGTGAAACATTTATACACGAGAAAGAAAATGTAGGAAGACGGAAAACAACGAGTGCAATAGAAAGTATTGTATGATTGTTAAAAAACGATGAACATTGCAGGTTGCAATTAATACTGGCGGGAAAATTAAAAACAATAACAAACTAAGCAAACAAAGACGAATAATATAATAATTTGTAACAAATACAGAACACTGAATAATGTATTTTTATTTTGTGGCTCAGACAGTCAGATAGTAATAATACATACGTTATACCTATACATAATATTTCAAGACATTTTATTACATTGTACATTTAACTGCTTAAAAATATAATTGTTAAAACAACACAATTTCCAAATAAAATATATTTGTACAATTAATACCATCAAGTGTTAATACGACATATAAATTTTTCTTTTTAGCTCAAATCATGTGTATAACAAGAGTATTCGATAGTACATTTTATTAATAATTTTTCAGATTTAACCAATACATTGCTTATACGTTAGACGTGTTTTTTTTTGTAAATAAATTATAAAAATCCAATGAAAATGTATACTCACCTCATATAACAGACGAGAAAAATATCATTGATAACAATTGTTAATCGAACTCAGAATTCAAATCCAAAGATTTATTGTCCAACACCATTGACTTAGTTGAAATGCTTAAAACTTTTCGCGAATTATTGTTTACACTTTTGGAAACAACCATTAGGTAATTGGCCAAATGGACAACAGCACACTACGAATGTTGGTCTCTGTGCTGCAATTTCATCGAAACGACGACCTTCCAAACGGCCAAACCGTATATTGTGCTTATGTATCGGACACGAAACGCGATTCTCCTAGTTACAAATTTCGATATTCGATGGGATTATTAAAACTTAAAGAATAACTTACGAAACAAAGCGAGTTTTAATTGAAATCTATTTTCTACATTACACGATAATAATATAATAGAACAGGTCTCACCGTATCAATCCAGTAAAACGATTATAATCGTTCGGACATCAGTTATAAATTATATTGGATTTATACAGTGTGCTGCTGTTATTCCTTTACACTAATATTATAGTTTCATTGTGTACAAAATGTCAGATTATTACAATCTATAGTTTACGTCTAAGTGAAATATTAATTAGTAACAGATGACAGAAAGCGGTAGGATTAACAATATTATTATAACGAATTGATGATGAACACGGCTTATTAAAAAAGACGGACAAACATGCGACATTTTTAAAGAATAAGTATGACATGAAATGCATAAAGAGATCCAACCGTTATTTTCAACAGTATAATATTTCTGTACATATTTGTCTGCTAGTTAAAAACACGGAATGTATTAAGGGATTTTCTTTGTGTGTAAAAAAAAAAATTACAGTATATAGTAATAACTAATAATAAATCAATCAATCAATTAATCAGACGAAAATAATATAACCTTAAATGCTATTGATTAAAAAAAAAAAAACTCAATTAACAAAATAAAGATTGTTTACAACCTACAGACTAGAAACGTGTCGAAGAAGTTTTCCCCCATAGTTTGGTATTCAATATGTCGTTTGTACAATGTGAAATACATTCTAATGTTTTCGACTTTACACGGGATCTCTCTCTACCGACAAGCAGACTCATGAGGATTAATCGGATATAATAATATCGAAACTGTTCGCGATTCCAAATAATTCTTGAGCGAATTGTTTAAAAACAATCGAATATAAATCGAAGTTTATTGTTGATAACCGCGTCGTAGTTAAAGTTTTTCCACGCGCGGTATCAGGTAAACATTACGCGATGGTCGTTCAGACAATTGGAGGTGAATATTGCGTAGCGACCTCGACTGCGATTTCACGCGGGGACGGACGAACGCGCGCGCATCCGGGCGATTCATCGACATTTCCGATAAGACTGGACGCTGATCACCACGTTGTTGGGCATGTTTTTCATCGTTTTCATCGGTTCGTAAAACTCGCCGTCGGCAGTGTACACCGGCGTAGAGTTTCTCGCCGGACCGTTGTTCTTCGGTTGCGATTTCCGCCTCAACACCGGCGACGTCCTCTTGCTGTTCTCCTCGATTTTCTGTATGATCTGCTGGACGCCCAGCACCGGGTTCGCAGTCGCCTCGCATTCGTCGTCTGCAACCGAAACGCGCACACAAAAACACATAAATAACATCAAGACCAAACGACTGCGAGTTCACAGACAACAAATACGTACTCGTAATAACGTCGTGGCCGATTTCGTTTTCGGTGAAATAATCGTCGCAGTCGTCGCAGTCGTTGCAGTTGTTGTTGTTGTTGTTGTTGTTCCGATCTTCGTTGTTGGTCGGCACCGGCACCGGCACCGGTATGTTGCTGGGGGTATTGTAGTACGACGTGTCGCCGTCCCAAAACCGTCGGTCGATCTGCACACGACAACGAGAAAATTCTGTATCAGTTCCGAGCAACCGCGGCGGATTGTCGTTAATAACGATAATGGATATAAAACCTTTGACGACGTGTCCTTTTCCTGTCGCGATTCGTCGATGAAATGATATATCGACTCCGTGTCCACCTCGTCCGTCGTGTTCTCGTACAGATTGACAGCTCTGATAATCGGATTCGGCTTGTCGTAACAACAGTCCTGTACGGTGGCGGCGGCGGCGTCGGCGACGGGTGGCACGGGCAACTGGCGATTCGGCAACGGCTCCTGTTTGATGAAACATATGGGAGGAGACGGCGAGCTCGCTAATTCCGGGGTGGACGGCTTGCTGTTCGAATTGCTGATGGCTTCGATCCAGGAGCGCATGTCCTTTTGGTTTTGAGCTATGAACTGCGAACACGGAAATATGCGGTAACGTCGTTGTATCGAGTCAAAGGCGTTAGCAAATCCTCTCGTTTCTTCGCTCGATACGAAAACAAACAAAAAAAACCGCGTATACTTACTTGATAAGTCTTTTTCCCCGGGCACACGACTTCGAACACCCAGTCTTTGTTGCGGCTGCCGCCGGAGCCGTTCAGGTCCCTGGCCGTATACCCTTCCAGATGGACCACCAGACAGGGTTTCGGTTCTTTTTCGCCGTTGTACACGTACATGGTGGACGACAACACCGCGGCCCAGTACTTTCTGGTGTGGTCGACGAACAGTATTTTCTCGCGTTTCATCAGCACGCCGTACTTGCTGGCCGAATACCTCACCGCGTTCGCCGACACGTAAACCACGTCGCTCTTCGAACTCTCCGACGAGTCGCTGTTCGACCGGCTGCTCAGGCTGCTGCCGTTCAGGGCCGACTTGTTCAACGACCCCGTCGACGAGTTACTGTCGCCGCCGCCGCCGCCGCCGTTGGGCGCGCTGTGACGTTTGGCGTTCAGGTGCTTGGGCGGCGGGCCGTAGCCGTTCGTCGCGGCGAACGGCTCGTAATCCAGAACGTCGTCCTCGTACGGCACGTTGTTGTAGATCGGCTGCATCGTGCACAGTTCTTCGTACGCCGCCTGTTGGTGGAGACACGCGAAACTGTTGGACTTCGTTATCAGACCTGAAACGAAACGTCCCGCGGCGTCAGACAATTTATCATCGCCGCCGTAATTTCGTTAACCGCGATCGTCCACGGCGATTACACAAACATTACATTACACGGTTTTACTCTTACGACGGATACGTTTTTTCGGTGTCCGGTTGTTTGAACACCGCGACGTTATCGCAATACGTTTTGGACGCGGACCGTCGCAACGATTTTTGATATTTACACGAACACGTATAACACAAGCAATCGAAAAGAAACGATCCGCACGCCGTTACGTATTTCTATTGTTTGACGGCATGCCTACGCGGTGGTGACGTTGTGCGTTTCTGATTTCGTGTCGAGACTTTACCTTGAATCGCACGATTGAAATGGACGTCGAGACAACACCACAGAAACGCAAACGACACCTCTTCGCGTATCCTCCATCATATCATGTATTGTGTTAGTAATTCTTTTGCGAAATGTACCTACGATTCACCAGCCAAGGTGAAAGTTACACGATTTTCAATTTTGTTTAAAATTTTCTATTTTTACATTGGCGAAGTGCAAATCCAATCGTAAGTTCACAGTAAAAACGAATACACCGTCTAGAATGTTCACCTTTTGATCGTCCGTTCATGTCCATGTATGGACCTCGAGCTGATGACAACTCTCTGTTGGAGAGTTTTTCCAAAAGCTGTTGGCGTTGTATCTCGGCTCGCTCTGAAAGAGATTCGGAAACCAATACAGTTTCCAAATATAGAACGACATCTAAAAACCAATAAAACATAACGAATTAGTTTTCATTTACATGTTGACACGCATGTTTTTTTTTTGTCTGAATTCGTTTTATATCTTTTTTTAATTTCTCAACTCTTTTTCTACTGAATAGTATTTGCAATCAAATTATATTATAACATAAATTAACAAGTATAACTGATGAAATACAATGTATAAGATTATCCAATCGGATAACTATTGTTTTATATAATATTTACGCTTAGCTCGTAAATAACATTGACGATAATTCTGAATCGTAACCGAGTGGTCAAATTTATAAAACAATGTGATATTTTTGGCTCCCTCGGAAAAAAAAACTATAAGTGCGATAAAGAGAACAGAGGTATGTTCAAATTATTTTAGTGTCCATAATCAGCATCAAGCCAACAAAAAAAAAAATTAAAACATTTATGCTGATTTCCCAGTATAAATGCGTCGTGTTTGTGTTTAAAGAAAAAAAGAAATATATTAATACGACGCGGTCGACGGCGATTTGGCAACAACGTTTGACAAAACGATTGTAAACGATAATATAAAATGTACCTAGTCGCGCATAAATCTTCAGAGACCTTCAGAATATTTTTTAAATGCAAAATAAATTATTATTAAACTGCTTATTAATTGATTTCAATCCGAGTAAATATGGGGGGGGGAGGGGAAAGACGATTTTCCGATATAAAACATTTAATTATTTACGTCGAACGAAATTATGTAGAAACAACTCATATCCGTATGACCGTGTAACGAGTTTGTAATTAACGTGTTCGCGTCTCCGCCGACTACGATATTGCTATTATACTATTATACACTATTATACACTATTATACACTTTACGCTCGAACGCGCTTCCCGGCCGTTCTGAAGACGCGTTCTTGACTTATGGTTTAAAATACGCTTGCACGGCGTCAACAGCGAACGACGTGAGAAGTTTCTATGAATACATAATAACAGTGTTTATCTTCAACAAACGGTTCGAAAATTAAAACCGTTTTCGATTGTTGTTGGTTTACTAAATTAAACACTCTTAATACGTAATAGCTATTGTCAGTACACATACATAAACGATTCGATATGTCGATTTCTACGCGAACAACAAAGACTTCGCGTTTACGTTAACGCTAACCTTTTACACCGTATTGTTGATAATTTTCGTCAGGTGTCGAAGGAAATCGTCCTGTCGGACAAATTGACGACGTATAATTAACGTACATAAATAATGCATTGTTCTCCGACAAAAACAGACCGATCAGGTGGTATACATGAATAAATTATAAATAAATATCCGTGTTCTTGATTACAACGACGTTATGGCGTTTAGGCGGAAAAAAATCCTGGTGATAATACTATAATCCGATTAAATTCTACACCCGCAATAATCACCACAATGATGCAACTGCATTTGAATATTGTTTTATTTTCAAGAAATACACAAAAAACATTCAGTAGTAGTTTGGTTCGGCTAAATTTTTTTCTTCGATAATAATAGACGTTTTATTATTGGCTTAGAGTAGTGTCGTCGTCGTCATACGACTTACATTGACGTAAATTCATTATGACACATCATGGTAATTATAGACGAATGGAGTTGAACAGTTATCACGTTATAGATAATACTCTACAAAATCTGAGCACGCAATATTAACACTCGCGTTTACCAAAATAGTATAAGTTATTACTGTGCACATATAGTGTTTAATTTAGTACGTGTCATGCATGCAAGCCACGAAAATATTATAATCTTTTTAAACACAATTCACAATATCATAAAGGCGATGGATACAATAAGTCACAAACCAAAATAACAATTATACATCGTAGCGTTTTCGTAGTACGTCACCGCTGCGACCAGACTTGGATTAAACATCAAAATCGCTCGTCTTATTGTGTTTCCCTTTGATTACGCGCATTAAAAACCCCATTAATTACTATTGAATATTGTTTGGATATTAATGTATATCCAATTGTGTTACACATAATACACTTTTATTTATCAGGCATCCTGAAAAAAACCTCTTTTAACGTCTAACAATTCGATATTTTATACTGCTCTCAATAAATACGCAGCGCATCGCACAATATAGTTTAAGTACGTTTAACAATTATTCTTAAGTGGTTAAAAACGTTATTCGTTAAATTCATTCGTAACGGTCACTCTTACTTTCTAATTTATTTTAGAGACCCATACACGCATGGTAAATATATATATATATTATCTCATTAGCATCGTATGAATATCGTTAACAATGTCTTCCCCCCTCCCCCACGACCGTGTCATTACCGTTTTCTGGACAAGTAATTCCACTCGGCGTACAGATCACACGCATTCAAAAAAAAAAAAAAATTAAAAAAAATACACCGCATAAAAAAAGGCCGCGCAAAGTGCACGCGTAAAAATGACCTCATCGTGGCGGCTTTGGTTTGCAGGTCGATTCATACACGGACCCCGGTACGGTCTTCCGGCAACACGAGTGCACGTGTGCGCAATGTGTTGTCGAACGCAAACGTACCCGGTGGTTACGTGAACGCGCTCTCGTTATTGTTTGTTATCGTTTCCGTCGATGAATTCCATCACGGAGACGTGTCGTCGATCCCAGAGAAATCGATACAACACGTCGCTGCACACAGGGACACGCGCGCGCGCCCGTTAATCGGATAATATATATATATATACATAACGTAATATTATTCGTCTTCCCGATTGTTACAGTGTATTAACCTCGCGCGCGTCGACGTGTCCCGTGAATGACGTTGATTAACGTACGTACACGTTTATGAAGTATTACATATTCATATGATACATATATATATATATATATATATAACCGAACCGACGAGATCGCGGCATGTGGGAGCCTTGTAATAATAATAGTATAACGACGAAATAATCATTTTCACGGATGAAAAGAGCGCGGGTCGACTGCCCGTAATAGAAATCTTCTCTTAATTGAAAACAATGAGTTCTTATGTCGCCTTTAACTGATACAAGTGGTACTAACCACATTGGTGCGCATACAACAATAATTGAATGCCGCAAGCCGACGTCGTAACCTGCTATAGGGTATCCGTGGAGGGCTAGAGGGACCATATTCCCGTCTCAAAAAAAGAACGTGAAACGATTTTATGCACTAGATGAGAAATCATTTTTCGGATTGTTTAGTATAGTTTTTATAATTCAATAGTATTTGTTTGTTTAATTTCAATAAATAAAAATTATACAACACACCCATGTTATGATATCGCTTCTTGACGAACTCGTCCGTTTGTCAGAAACCGTACCTATTCAATGTGTACGTCGTTATATTCGCATTATTTATTTTATATTGTATTAATGCCAAAATGTTATGATAACCGACCAATAGCGTATAAATTACCACCACGCCCATAATATACCATTACATTATGACATATATCTATGGGTTTTTTTAAGCAACTTATTTTTTCCTTAGACGTATTCCGTTATTACATGAACGAACCGATCAATTATTTATATTTAAGATGCTTTTCGAAATTGCTTTGAAAATTATTATGTTTTACACCCGCTCTCCTGTAAATATAATACAAACATGAATGCAACGCCAAAAATATTTCATACAAAGTCAGTATGTACTATATTGTAACGTAAACATATTCTTATAATTATTATAATTTAGTAAGTACCTATAAAATATTTGTTGAATAAGTCATACGATTATACATTAACGTATCCATATAAAGGGTCGAAGGAGATTGATTTATTTATGTCTACAAACATCAGATAACCCACAATGGTTTTCAAACGTTTTCTATAAATAAAAAACAATAGAGATGACAATTGTCAAATTAATTTTTCATTGCAACGAATTATTTATATATGCATACAACAGTATAATTTTTAATTTTAATAACTGTTGTAGGTAAGTACAGTATTATGATAAAAACAAAACTGAAAACATAATTTTGATTGTTTTACTGATTATATTATCATTTTGATAATATTGGTATACGATAAATATATACAACCAGTTCGAGAAATCAATCATTTTCGTAGTTATTTTAAAAGTATATGTACGTAGTAAAAAATTATAAATCAACGATATGCAATAACAAAAAAAAAAAAAAGTAAAAATGCAATTTATTTTTAATAATTTTTTGTTTTAGGTTGAATCTTATAATTATAAGGTACTTACATTATTAGGCACCTAAACACGCAGTGAATGCATTTTTAGATGCGAATCATGCTCACGAAGGATGTTTATCATTATCGCCAATGCGATTATGCATGGTCGCTGAGATCTCTCTCAACTATCATCACCTACGTAGTAATTTCTTATTCCTACAAGGATGCGTTTTAAAATTTAAATTCGTTGAAACAATCTTTTTAACTTTAAGACAGAAAAGAAAACATAACTAATCAGACGTATTAAAAACTTTAGTGAATGTATAAAACTATATCAATGAGTTTTACGTATTTTCAGTTAACATTTTTCATTCTCGCAATCATTCGAACGTATTTTTTTAAACTAAGTAACATCAATAAACACATTTTTAAGAAACTAAGCTTCTTGTGCAATATGTTTTTACTAAAAAGTTTTACGTTTTTTCATCAAATACCTACTACATTATTTTAGAAATAATTATATACGTTTAAAAAATAATACGTGCATAAAAAATATAAATAGATGTTTTCCCATAATTTATTTTGTTTATGCTAGTTTGCAATGATACTAATATTACTGGTATTGTTTATACGTCGTTAAATAGTTTAAATCTCCGGAAAAAACAATTTTAACGAGTAATAATATATACATTTACCATAATTTAAACATTTATTGTTTACACTTTGTATGCTAATTTTGCGTACGTAAAATGATTGGAATTTTCGAGGAATGTCGCTCATAAAAATCAATTTTCTAGTTCAGTTTGCGCGTCTCTTGGTGTGTGTATTGTATTAATGGTTATTGAATTTCTTTTTCGTTTGCAGATTTAATAGGAACTTACGCAATCTCTCCATTTTAAGTAACCATATATGTCCATATAGTCGACATAATTAATAGCCCAATATATTTTTATAACCAAAATTGGTTATGTACATGACGTTGTTAGAGACTGTACAGTAGAATGTTCATTACCGGTTATTTCGCACGGCTATATAACTTTTCTTAAGCGTAAAATATGATCGCGAAACGTGTTTTAAACGATAAATCGTTACGATAGCGTATATCCAGAGGCCATGGACAACTGTTTCGTGCGAATAGTATCCGTTTTCCCCGTGTACCGTTGAATAATTGATCAATATATTAAACCTGCACTATCTTCCTGCAGCAGTCCGCTGAGTGTAGACGTGTTATTAATTCCAAATTTCAAGTAACTCGATGATTTCAGTTAATTTCACGTTCGTGGAGTTAATCATTTTGTTCGGATATTCCGTATGTACGTTCCAATTCTGATTATACAGAACTGATGGCGTTCGACTTCCGCTAAAATCTCAGGAATTATATACTCTTGCCAGTGAACGTGTAAACACAATAATAATAACATACGTATCTTGTTATTACTTATAACATACCTACTGCGACGACTTCTCGTTTAAACTTGTACGTATTAAGAATACTTAACGGACATACAGTCTGAGTATAGGTCACCCTAAGTGAACTTGTATGCATATATACTACATCGACGTATCGACCGCCTGTTATGGGAATCTGATTTCGTTTAAAATACGTTACAAGGTAAGAATATCACCTTGTTTCACTACAAGCGCTGATGCCGACGGGAAAAATGCATACGGATGTTCAAGTACGCTTTACAAATTGCCGACAATGTATTACATTAGTGGATGATGACGGGCCGTTTGAAAGAGAAAAAAACACTCGCGGGTCAGTAATTTCTTCACGTTCACGTGTAAACCGTCGCATTTATTAGAGCCTACAGGTATCCGTAAAGAAACAAAACGTTCGTCGGACATTCTTTCGATAACAATGACAAACGACATTGCCTGCTCATATTTTATGAGTTACGCGAAGAATATTTGATACAATGTTACAGCCATCGCGTCGAAAATACGAGTCTTAACCACATGTATACCACCCACGCTACAAATTATTATTATTATTATTATTATGGACGTGCGTGCCAGAATAAAAATAAACGTTATCTCACAATTGGTCTCACGCGGTAAGGTCAATATGTGAATATTAAGAAAAAAAAACATGTGTCGTATAAGCCACCGATCGTATAGCGGATATAATAATACAAGTAACTCAAAACTATACACACCGCACACAGCAGCCACCGACGAATATCCGTTATTATTTTTCGTTAATAAATAGACCAATTTTCTATCAAAAACACGTCCAATAATCATTATAGTTACGGACGCGGTATTTTGTCCGTCAGAGTAAATTCGGTATTAAAACATTTTTTAAAAAAAGGAAGATTTTTATGCGTTACAGCGGGAAATCTAAATTATTTGATTGTGCACTCTTGAATTCACACTTACACGATAGTACGTCAACAGTCGCAGATTACAAAACCAATATATATATTTTTTTTTGTCATTTGTTTTATCACAGGAAAAGGAAATGTTTCACGATACAACACGATAATGTGTTATAATGTAACACGATATCTTATAAAATATGAAAATATAACATAATATACATAATATATTAATATATCACACATTCACGCCGATAACTGCAACATAATATTATAGCGTTATAATAGCGTTCTGCACGAAACTCCCGCGCGGCCCTGCACTGGCTGCATTATATTCATATTATTTAATTGATAAAATGTTTTTGTACGAAACTGAAACAATAATGGAAACGATGCGGACATTCCGACCAGAATATAACCATGATACGCAATGAACGGTCTTAAATAATACGGTACCACATACTCATGCATTTCAAAACCATCAGTGTTTACGTCGAACGCGCAACGCATTAGTATGCAAATACACGATGATACAAACGCGCGTATACGGTTTACTGTACCAAATACCAGTGTATACTTATAATTATAATTCATGCACACTCAGTGGCATTAACTTTTAACTAATGCGAGATAACAAATACCAAAAGGAGCGTGTATGTGTTTATAAGTATACGTAATTTTCAGAACATATGTATGTTTAATAATAAGTATGACGACATTTTAGTTAAACAGTAATGTTTTTAATTTGGACTTTTTGTAAGTTTATTTTTATGTATAATATTAATAGAGTGAATGCTTTTGATCTGAAAAAATTATTAATGACCTATGTGAAAAAATCTGTTAAAATTGATATTTAATTGTTTGTAAAAATTACGAATAAGCTATGAATGAAAGTATATTTACATGTGTAGTAATAATAATTCGAAAACTTTATATTATGTAGATCATTGATAACTTATCGTTTTAAAATTGTAAATATAATTTAATTAAAAATAATTCAGTAATGATATATAATTGTCCGTTGACGTCTTTTATAGTTATATGCGGCATTATGTTTTAATTTACGTAATTAAACCGAATAAACATAAAAAACTAATAATTACTACACGACCTTTACTTGTAAAATAATCGTTCACAGATTATAATGTATAAAATTTATCTTGTATGAGAAAATAAATACATAAATATATAGTATTTCACGCTAAATTTAACGATTTAATAATTACTTAATTAGAAAATATTAATTGCTTTCAATCAATGGTACAGAAAACTAAAAGCATCTAAAACATGTAGTATTATCGGCATGCATGAATTCTAAAAACATTTAAATATAACTACGGTGTACAATATACTATTGAATTGTACAATGTAAATTCTCTACACACACGTATGCGGTTCAATTTATACGTTTTCTTGAGTTTTTACAAAATAAGTTTACTTATAATATATAGGCTAAAATTGTAAAATCGCTGTATGTTTAAGATTAAACATACAAATTAATAAAAATGATTTGATAAATTGTTCGTGAAAAGGTAAAAATGATATTTATTAATAATGAACGAAAACTAAATATTACTCTTCGTCGCATTATTTATCGATTTATAACTTTTCTTGACAATTTCATACAACTAAATAAATACACCTATTTGCAGTACAGTAGAAGGTTGTGCTTCTTTAATCCCGTATCATTACGTATTTTTTATCCGGTCGTCGATAAGTAATGGTATATCAATGTTTGTGCGCAAATGTGAAATTAATATAATATATACGTATCGTATTCGTAAATACGTATGGAACATTTCGTCCAGTTCCGAGGCGATATACTTCAAACTCGTTATGAAACGCGTAAAAATCGTGTCCGGGAACCGGAATGAACTATCGGTAGATAATCCACGCTAACAACTCATGATTTCATTATTTCTGTTCCGACGCAGTGCCACGCGTCACGTCAATGGTAACGTGCACACGGAGGCCGCCGAGAGGAAAATCGCTATTACAAAATACGTCAGTCGGTCGAAATTCAAAACGTTACGTACTCGTTCGCCAGTGTCCCCGGGGCGGGCGGTCTTTAACACGCACGCTCGTATATGCAATGCGGACGGAGCCGACAACGTGTACAGACGTAATACCCGACGTGTTCACACACGTATAGTTGTTCGCGGACGCATACGAACGACTGAAAGGTTCTTTCCTTTTGATAATGATCCGTCTCGTCGACGCGACTCGCGAAAAACGTCGATTTGACGCCGCCCGTGATTAATAAACGAATTATTAATACGCACTTGTCTACCGTACCGGTCGGTGGTCACACACACCGTAATAACATACATAATAGCACGTCGCGAGTCGGCCACAGACGGTTATGAAACAGGTGTACACACACACACACACGTATATCGCGTATTATCGTGTACGCGCGACGGGCGCGGGTTTCGTTATGCCTCGGGCTCGCAGGAAACGATTTCTTGCTGCCGCGCCGAGCCAATCCTCCGGACAAACGGACAGGTTTTTTTTTTTTCTCTCTCGTCCTCGTTTAGAAAGGATATGATTTTTATGCGAACGATCGATTGTACCGAAATCACGAATCGCGTCCGACTATCCCGACCTGGCAGTTCATCGGTACACGACGATGTACGGATAAGATGATCATATACACATACATACATACCGACCCTAGGGATTCCACCAGGGCCGTAGCCAGCAGTGGACCTCCCTCCCACCCGGGCACCGAAATTTTGAGAACCCCGCATATTTTCTGCGAGTTCTGGAATTTCCTATAGATGTATACACACACACACACACACACACGTGACAACGCTCTCGATCCTCCGAATCGATTATTTTCCGGGCCGAACCGAATTTCATCTGGCTACAGTCCTGAGATTCTACGTACGAATTACAGATACCACCTCGACGAAAACGAGTTACCGACAAAACTGTCTCCCGACAAGAATTAACGTCGTTTCGATATTTACGTCCAGTATTCTACATGTCGCCGTGAAAGTCGTAAACCAGCGATTCGAACGGTCCTCCTCGTCGAGAAATGTCGGCGGCGGGCCGAGCACGTCGTTATTATTATTTGTTCTACGATTGTGCTACTACGCCTCGTACGGCGATATACGATCGGCCAGACGTCCACACGACCAGATAACGTTTCGACTCGTGACATTTAAAACAACACGTGAACACGCGGAACGAAGAAAGTGGTTGTTCTTCGGGCGGATATAACCCGAACGCGTTGCGTAAGTCTCGACGAAACGATGACCTTCCGCTGGTATTTATTTATACACGCTCGGACGTTCGGTTTTCCTACTGCAAGACCGCAACGTTTAGCCCCCCGTTGACAGATCGTGAAACGCACGCGTTTTGCGTAGAAACGTGAAAACGGCGTTTTCGACCGCGTTTACATTTGTATACGTACGTAGTCAGTGCGTAATGACGACAGAAAAGTGTGCAGTGCCGCACAGTTAAAACCACGCGGGGAAGAAGTATTCGGATCCCCTTACGTGTGTATGTTTGCGTTTCTCCGCGCGAGTCCGACAACGATACGATAAAAAAACATAAACGTTAGAAAACCAATCATTCAAGTCCGATGCACGCGTCGGACGCACTAGTATTCCACTAACCTCTTTAACCTCTTCTTATTTTTTTTTTTTCGTTTGCGTGACAATTTCCGCGCGACGGTCTTATCGGCGCGTTACGAGCCGCGTACCCCGGCAATTGACAACTAAACGATTCCGGTTTTACAATCTCGGCTATTCGTACGCGCATTCGTCAATACTACCGTACCTAGGAGGTTAGGTCTGCTCGTAGGACACGCGCGATACGGCACTATTATTTATTCGTTATTATTATTATTATTATTATTCGTCAACATGTGCCTAATACCGATGTAGGTGCACATAGAATCACACGTTGCCGACGACCTAGGTTCGTCGTATAGCGCGCGCGTTAATAATTTAACCGTTTTTGCTCGTGGTCGTCTTCTGGGTAATTTCGTTTCACGTACGTGTAAGGTATACCAGACGCAGACTTTAAATTACATTCGAAATACAATATGGCACGTTGTCACGCGTGCATCGGTATAGTTTTTCAACACCCATGCACAAACATCCTTGGACGGTCCTATATATATATACATATGAAAAGAGAAAAACGACGGAGCGTAATTTCTACGGTGTTCAGTGTTTGTCGGCGAGAGTAATTCGTACGTAACAATAATATTATTAAATCGTGTTTTAAACTTGAACAATCTCCGGCCAAACGTCTTCATTCGACGGACGCGGCTTTACAGTGAAAGTAGTCGACTATAACTTTCCGACAAACTGCAGCGGTCTATCGCACGTGATTAGGTCTCACAGAATAATATATGTATATTTTTATGATAATTCGTGAAATCGCATCGCAATCGTGTTTTAAACGATTTACCATTTCAACGTCGGTCATACAGAAACACATGTTCGCGTTGAATATTTAAAAATAATTTTTACAAATTGTATCGTACGTAGTATATGCAAAAACGATATCACGGTATATTTTTTGGAACTTCTAGAAAAAGATTCTGATCGAGTTTTCAAACTTAACCAATTTAAATCAATACTCGAAAGCACATACTACAACTACAAACAATATGCCTATAATCCCAATTCACTCGCTAACGCGTAATTGTAACATGTTTATGTACGCGATATCATACGAGTGTAATCGGCAAGAACAACAACTTTCAAGTTGATGTCATATTTTTAACAATGATACACGAATCGTGCACTTCTAGTTCCTCTTTGTGACCCAGAGCGAAGAATGTTAAGCCGGTTTTTCACGAGACGTTTCGTGCCGTACGTGCTACGAATCTTAATCGTTCGTTTCCAACGTACAACGCGTACCCATACGATATTTGTTTTTAATGCGCTACCCAAATGTTGATCGTTGACTCATTATTCCTAGAATATTCACTAAAATAATACGAGACACGAATCGGGAATTCGACGGTGTACTGTACCGATCGTGTTTCCGAAACAAATACGCTAATCTATTGTCTATTTGTCTCTCTACAAGTATACTCGTATACACCAACTAACAAAAAGAACTACGATGGTTTGTCATCGGCCGAGGAACGGAGGGGAAAACGAAATTCGGTAATCATTTATGACTACGGCAACTGTGAAATGTCAAAAATTCACTATCAAACGAACAGCTTGCAATTTAAGGTACATTGTGCATAGATTTTACGTTTATAAAACGTACCAGAAGCGATATTTGTGAGTGAAGTCAAATAACGCGTAGAAAACATTAATAATAAACACGGATCAGTAGGTTCGAGTAAAACAGAAAGCGATCCGAATGCTGTAAAGTGTAGGTTATAATTATTTGTTGTGGAGTAAAACAAATTTGATTTCCGCTGGCTATCACGATATGTTATTCGGCTGTTTGCTCACCATTAGTCCGTTAAAAATACACGTTGATGTGAAATTTAATAGTACACGCGTAAGTATAAGCAATTAAATATTTTGTTATTATAAATCAAATATCTATTTTAAACTAATAATAATATTGAAGTTTGATCAATTTGTTCGGGTTAAATAGAAAACACAAACCCGCGGTTGTAACAATATTAGGTGTACGAATTAACATCACTTGCACATCATAAGCCACATATAATTATATTACCATTTCCGATGTTTATCAAATGTTCGTAACAGAATATGCCGGTCCTATTTTCCAGATAATAATCTTATAAAATATGCTAACAATAATTAAATAATGTAATAAATATACAGTTATAATTTATAGCGGTTTCAATCGTAAAAACTAAATAATTTGGTTAATCATATAATAATACGTAATAGTGAGTATATTCTGATCATAATTGAAAACGAATGAAATATTATTAAATGTTTGAAAAATTAACTCGTTTCGATCCTTTGTACAGATTTAAAATACTTCATTTTAACGTTTGAAGTATGCGCGCGAAAACCGTTTTTGAAAACGTCGATCAAAATATACACGAAAACGAATGAACATTTACAGTAATCAATAAAAAAAAATTTGGTAACAGCAAACACTCTCTACAATTGTTTCTATTCCCGGTTCTAATCTAAGAAGCGACAAATGTCATGGGGTCCTCCATCAGTAATATAATTAGTTATCACCAAGATATAACCGATTATTCTTAAAATAACGTATGCTAAACAGTCGATTTTATTTACAATACGGGAACAGTGTTAGGAGTCACGTGTAAATCGAATAGGACCGAAACAACAATAACAATAAATACCTGTTAATATTTCATTATTTCCGTAGTTGGCCATTTCGAAAAATCGTAGATTTGTCCGTATATAATATAATATATATAAACGTCCGATGTTACGGTCGTTCCATCGGATACGAGAGCACGATAAGACGCGCGCCTTGCGTATAAACGCGGAAGATAAAAAAATAAATTTTCACGGACGACGGCGCTCGACGTTCGTGTTCGACGAACGCGCACGAATCACTACTACCGGCTACTACCACTGCCGGTTACCGATTCGCGCCGCTCGGGGAGAGCCGGCCGCACCAGAACCGAGCCCCACCACCTACCCACCGCCCAACCACGCCGGAGACGCGCGCGCGTTTTTTCTTCCAATTTTTCAACCTCCCGCCAACGACCGGTGACAGTGTAACGCGTTATACCGCGACCGCGGTAATCGGTACGGTAATGGTACGCGTACGACAAGTAATTACGACGACGGTATTTTTTGTGTACGGTACCATGCGCGTTTGGGCGCGCACCCGAATCTTTATTTCCGGCAGAGATCCGTTTCCGCGCGATGATCGCCCGGGTTAGGTTAGGTTAGGTCTTCGGACGTGCGCGCCAGCGATCTTACTACATGTCTTCAACGCGCGAAAAACGCCGAGAATATTTTTAGCCTCTACACTGGGGCTGGCCGACTTCGACGGACTTGAGTTAATCGACTTCCGACATCAGTTAGATAAAATTAACAGCAGCCGATACGGACGGGGTCGATAACGAAAATGGGTTTTTCATACGCATTTGTCGAGGAACAAAAATATTAAGAACATTATTTACTTATTTATTTATTAATATTGTAAACCGAATAGTGTGATTGTGATTAATTTTTATATTCGAGAATTAATCAGTATAAAAAACTTTTTAAAAAACATTTTTTTGTTTTCGTAAAAAAAAATAAAGTAAAGACGAAAATGACTGTTAGGTCAACCCCTGCTCTACACGACCGATACATCAACAAAGTCTATATAGTTTAACACGTTTTTTGATCAAAACTTGACATTCTTAATAACTTATACAATTTAACTCTTACAGTTTGAATTAAAGGGTACGCTTTTTTAGATTTTGAAATGTGCGCAGTGGCAAAAGTAATAAAATATAACCACTGCCGTCCGCAAAATATTTTTTATCAGCTGAACGTATTAAAAACACGTATCTGATTATTTTTTTGCGATCTCGACGTTTTCCTCGCGAGATCAAAACAACGATTTACTGATACTGTATAATAATTATTGTTTACGATTCGTGTAATAAATACAACACGATAGACGATTGTACCGAATTCGAAACGTTCCGTTTAGTTTATCGCGCGATATAACTAATCTACCATGAAATCTAAGTACAATAAACATTAAAGCACTTTATACTCGCTGGTCAAACGTGTAACTTCCATTTTCCTGTTTTAATTTAATATTTACGAATTATTAAGTCCCCATAAATACGTTGTACTTATCATGTAAATGAAATAATTATCAATTAATGACTGTTATATGTAGTTTGTGTCGGGTTTGAGATATTGCGGTTAGATGCCAAAACTATTTTTAACAATACCGCGTACCGCACGATAACACATACTGTCGACAACCAAATGATAAAAAAAATGCAATATTAATTTCATTAAGTTCTATAGAATAATAGTTTGAAATTTTGAATATTGTATGATCCGTTATCACGATTTGTCGGCCACCGCAAAATAATTATTCTTGACAAACGCGATTTCAAAATTGTCAACACGATATAAAAGTAAATGGTATTTGCGAAGACGAGTAAAAGTGATGTACGGTAACAAACGATTACGTACAATTTTTTCCCCCCCTTAATTTGGCTGTAAAAACAATATTATCTGATTATTAATAATACTATACAATATATATATATATTTTGTTCAGTGTTCTCGCAGCCAATATCAAAACACAATAAAAATACAATAGGTAAATATTTAGTTGTAATAATTTAGTTTGTAATAAATTCACGTTATACACAATAAACAAATTTAAAACACTTACCGGTGTACGGTGTGTGCGTGTAATTCCAAATTGAACGTAAGCAAAATTTGCCGTCGTCTTGCTGGATCATAACGATTACGTCACGCATAACAAGTATTACGACTTCACCAATCCATATTGCACTGATACGCGCGCAGGCGATTATATTGAAAGGGGAATTCAAATCAAATAATGTAAAAACCGAAAGATTAAAAGAAACGTACAATATCGTGTCCGGGGACTCATGAACGGATCGACCTTAACGTTTAAATTAGACAGTTACGATAAACAAAAATAAACGTTATAAATGTTTTGGTTTTTCGACGATTTGTTATACGCGTGAAATATTTTCGTTCGAAGTATTTCGGCGTACCTCATAAATCAACGGTAATCGCCTCGCCGAAATTAGAACTGCCCGCTTGTTATGGCGTTTTAATATCTACGCACGTGTAATGTCTATAAACGAAACGCTCAAGCGCGCACGAACTTTGGATTATTTGCTATTGAAAATCTGACCATTAGATACACTCGTGTGTATATTCGTAATCTAGTGTTTACAATAGTATATGTTTTATGACTATTTTTATAACCTAAAAATACCGGTTTCCGCGGTATTTCGTTTAGACGCGTAGTCGTTTCACAACGGAAACCCCTTCGACAAAGACGAATATATTGTATGAAAACTGCGGAATAATTTAATGACGGATTTCAGCTCTACTGAACGCGACGATTTGCTGCCGGTCATGGCTGCTTACGTTTCGCTTACGCCTAACAGACATTTAAAGTCATATTTACGTACGCGGTTATAACGATATCAATGCTACCCACTAAAATATCTTACGTGGGAAATATTCAAATGCGGTATTATTTGTTTTCTTCGTAGGTACTATTTTACGATGTTACAGACGAGGGAAACGTAAACAATAAACTATTTTTTTATTTTTGAAATTAAATTAATTCAGTAGTTATTTATTCATTTTTTTTTTAAATTACCTATTAATTATTATTTATCAATCATTCAAGTAATTATCACACACGCCTACCAAGAGTTGTATTTAACATTTTTAACTGCGTTAGATATTTATACAGACAAATGTCTATATTTTGTACATATTACATATTTTATGAACGCGTATAAACATAATCAAACGTTTTGAGTGTAAAAATATGTTTTTAATAATGTCTCTTTTTATTAATATTTATTGGCACGATGTATATTATCTCAAACAGTTTAACGAGTATTACAATCAATACACTGAAATATCATGAATTATGATATAAAGGATTAGTATACATTTAGATGGACGATATATCTCTTGAAATGTAGGAGGACAATTAAACAATTTGCTAAGACAAAAGTTTGTAGAAAGTTTAAAATCCTATAAGCAAACCAGTTTACGAAATATTTATGGAAATGACGATAACGTCCGTAATACTGAAAAAATTAGCAAGTTCAAGTCGGCACCGGTTATGTATATAACCTTATCCTCATTGACCCGAAATTTCTTGAAGTTCCTTCTTGTATGTATACACACTGATTTAAGGCGTGAGACCGAAACAATTTTGAAAATTAAGAAACAGACAAAATTTATATAAATAATAATAATAATATATATGTGTGTGTGTCTATTATAATCTATGCACGACGGGTATGACGTTTGAAAACATTATAAACCATCTGTTTAATGATGTATTATTCCTCAATATTATTCATCGATATGTGCAAAATAATTAACGATCATGTGCTAACGATCATTGTTTTTAAACGTTAAACGTATGTCGTGACGAATGACAACGAATTGCATTGTCGGAAACAATAAGTTACGATTTATCTTATCGCGTTAGTCTTTTTTTGGTAAATATCTAAAAAAAAATAATAGTTTGTCTTCAATAAAAAGAACAACGTATTATTAAAATTATAGATTTATTTTGATTTTTCAACTGAATATCTAATACGGAAGATCGAGAACATAGACAATCTTCAATCACTCGGGCAAACAACAAATAAATATAAAATATATGCACGTTTGACGAACTGTCGACCGTCGTTAGTTATAACATTTATGATTATCCTTCAGGCGTAATTTTTAGAATTATTGATCAATATACGATCAAAAGCCGAATTAAAAATTATTCGCTAAGCCGGGTACAATATGAATCGAATCGAATCGATATGAGTTTATATAATACGTATAAGCCCTGAAACAACAGACGTCGAGTATGATATTTCGAAGCGTAATAGGATTGGGATACACATGTTCATCGATTTAATATCAAATAAACGACAAAACGAGATTTTCGCAATAACTTTCTACACAAGAAGAAATTGCCTCGTTCATTTTCATAATTAGATAATTATACATATTAGTACATCACACATTCAAATATGAGTACGCATTGCTCGTGTCTTGTATTCTAATCTTGATAAGATATAAGTACATATCAAATACGTCTTCCTAGAAAAATTAACTCTCTCTCTCTCCCTCTCTCCTTATATTTGTATTTTTCGGCTAATATTGTCCACGCATTATATAGTTTATAATATTTGATCTAAAAACTTTTCGAAACTACGTACATTTGAAGAATTTATGTTTTCTTTATTTTTTGATTCTGCTTCATGTCGGTCCGAGTGCTGTAATATGGTCTTTCCAAAAATGCGCTCACTGACGTGATAACGCTGCGGTAGGCGATTTAATATTATACTACAATACTATTATTGTTCATTATGCATTTTTTTCAACAATCAACAATGCTTCCTAAAAAATTTATAATACATTAGAAAACGTCAAAACTTGCCCTCTTTGCCCCCCTTAACAAGGCAACGACTGCAAAGTACATACAACATCATAATCATAAAATCAATGAACTGGTGATATTTTGTATTTACAAAGTGGGAACGTCCGATTAAGGACTATTTGAGCACAGACTACATTCGTACAGTCTGTGATTTGAACACAGTCTTGTGTTTTTCGTCCGTTGTTATTGGTAATAATTTTCTTATCTATAAACAACGATAATTGATAACTATAATTCGTTGTAATTCGCACAGACGACAACTCGTTTCAATATTGAATATTATTATTTCACTATGTTTAGTTCAGTTTGAAATGTCTTTCACGATTTTTTTAGTTTCTTATAACATTTATCATGGTCGATTTTAATACACATGTTTGAATCTAATATATTCGAATTTATTGGACTAATGTCCATTTTGTGAATAGTACAAAATATCCGACATCATGTACACGAAAGATTATGTTTTAGCGGTACGCCATTTCATATTTTTAATATTTCAATCTGTTTGATGTTTTTCTCATATGTTTGCCATTATGTTATTTGACATTTCAGACTACGACGTTTTACAACGAAGAAAACGGTTTGGAACTGGCGGTAATTATTTTACATACAATGCACTAATCGAACACATAATAAAAATCATTTTATTTTTCACAGAATTTTTTTTCACTAAGAGACAATTTATCAAAAGAATGGGACCATAAAAATACAGTCGATTATCTTCAAAAAGTTGCTGAAGACAATGAGCTCGATTTTGAAAATGAAATTGTTCTGCACCTGAGGTAGTCTTCATAATATTATTGTACATTTATCTAACTATATTTTTATTTTTTATTTACTAATTATAGATTGCTATAATTTTAATCTCATTATTAATCTAATAATTACTATCCGCATATAGTACACATTGAATTGTGTTTAGACAAATTCGTATATTATGAACATAGGTTCTTATTATTTAGTGAGGGTAGCATTACAATTGACGCAATCATTTCTAAAAAACATCTTAGTTTATTTCTGAAAAAAATTAATATTTATCTAGATTGCTATATTTTCAATAAATATGTGTAATTAAAAAAAATGTAGAAAAACTATGAAATTTAAATAACTATTTTCAAACGCTCACCTTAACGTACATTCTTATTTATTATCATTATTATTATTTTTAAGCGTTATAAATAAATAAATAAATGTAATGATGTAATACATTTTGAAAGTGTTACATTAGCATGACAAAAAATTATTTCAGTGTTCTTCAATCAATTGGAGAAAAAAAATATGACGAAGCTTTTAGAGGACAGTTGACAATTTTGCAAAACATTATTAAATATCTTCAGTCGTCTGACAGTGAAAATTGGATGGTGCCTTTGGCCAACACGGTAAGTAGATATTATTTTTAAAAAGATAAACAATTTGATACAAGTCTTTTATTTTGTAGGTTTGTGTGGATCTCAGATACGTCCTAAACGCTTTTGATAAATATGACTCTAGTAACAAAAAACAGAAAATGGAAAGATATAACGATTTTCAAAAAAAATTCATTGATGTGATGATGATGTATTTCCGTATTTGTTCTGGCGATATGTAAGCGATTTGTATAAGTTAAAATAATAGTTATTAATGTTATTTTCTATGTTTAATATTTATGTTTAGTCGTGCACCGTCACGCCAATCTAAGCGCTGGGCCATGATGTTCATTGTGAACCAAATGTTGAAAGTATATCATAAGATCCAGAAATTTCATTTGACTACTGGTTTGACAAAAACTATTTTGATGTGTCCAGATAAAAACATATTTCCAGTTGCTCACGTGGTCACCTTTTACTATTACACGGGCTGCAAAGAAATACTCGAAGGAAAATTTTCTGATGGTTAGAAACTAAGCAAAATCAAATATTTACATTAAAGATGAATCTCCTTAATCTTAAGTGACTTACCCTTCTTGATTATAATATCTTATTATTTAATATTTTATGATGCGCATAATTTATGAAACATTTTAATTTTTTTTCGGTTATTGCAGCTAGAGACAATTTAACTATCGCATTTGAAGGCTGTCATAGAAACTCGATTAAAAATAAAAAGTTAATCTTAAAAAAACTTATACCCTTAAATATGTTACAGGTAAATAAATACTGTATTTTCATATGACGCAGGGTTTTGTAAATCAATTTTGTTTTAGGGAATTATGCCATCGAAAAATCTTCTCAGAAAGTATGATTTGGATATATTTGAAGATCTTACCGATTATGTAAAAATGGGCAATGTACAAAAATTTAGGGAATGTATTGACGTTAATGAAGTTTATTACATGAAGTGCGGAGTGTATTTGGTGTTACAAAAATTGATAAATCTTGTGTACAGAAATCTTTTTAAGAAACTGTAAGCAGTTAATTTCAGTTAAATCTGACAATATTGTCATGCTATGTTATTTATTATTATGATTTTGTTAAGTGTTTTTATGTTACTTATTGAAGTAATTGACAAATTGTGATGGTATTAAATGTTAACATTTTTTCTTCTTCATTAGCAGCACCATAAAATTGTTTTATTTTTTTGCAGTTTTTTAACCGCCAACAATCATATCATACCCATCGACATTGTTGCAGCTATATTGAGAAAGTTTGACGATCCAGAAACGAGTTTCGACAAAGCTCAATCACTGTTGGTAAACATGATTTATAGAGGAACGCTCCGTGGATATTTATCACATGCCCACAAAAAAGTTGTGCTCAGTAAAAAAGATCCATTTCCAACTGGTAAACAAATATTTGATAAAACTACCAGGTCCGTTAACGAAATTGGACATAATTAATCATTCATAAACATTTGTAATATTTTCGTATTCTTTTCGTTTGATATTAAATATAGACAACAATTTTTATATCTATTTTTATTTTTTATGATACACAATACTATATTAAAATATCTTAAAAGACATATCATATAATATGATTCTAAATAGGTTTTGTAAAATTTTCAGGGAAGTAGTGTGTTGATAAAATACTTAACACCTAATTTATGATTTTTGTTTTTGCAAATAATTATTAATTACATCGTAATGTCAATTTTTTATATACTAAATATGTAATATTTTTTTTTACATGTTTTCACAGTTAACATGACAAAATAAGTTGCATATATAGTATCTTTATATTATTTGTAGAAATTGAACACATTGTTCTAAAGACAAATAAAACTTTTTTTTTATGTTAAAATTATAACATCAATAACAAATAAAGAAACAAACTATATACAATACAACTTATAAATTGTTAAAACTTATAAATATTTATTTATGAACATGTGGAATGAAGAAGTACATGGTTTCAATAGTATTTACTAAAAAAAATGAACAGTTTTTCATGTTTACGTTTTTACTACGTTTAAATAGTATATGATGTTCTGACCGATCCTTAAAATATGTAGTCTACGAAGTATAGGACATTCAAAGTTTTGTATTGAATAATTTTTTATACCTTATATATTAGATCGAATTTGATCCAAGAGTTTCCATGAACATGGGTGGAAACATGTTTAAATAATTACACATAAAACAAGATTAACAAATACATAATTTTGTTAATCATCTATATGAAATGTAGGCATGGGCTTGGGATTTATAATAACTTAGTGCTTACCGAGTGAAATAATTGATTTACTTAACAATCGCACTAATATTACTTGATGGACGTACCAATGTATTGGACATGGTATTGCGGAATTTAAAATCAAATCAAACTGTTCTAGAACAAAATACAACACGCATGAAAATTAGAAATATTTGATTACTTATCACCCATCTTCACTTTGGAAGTAATGTATATGCCAACGATTAGACCGAAGAGACCAATGGCACTTCCGAAAATTTCCACGATCAAAATCTTAACGAAAAGTGACGAATTAGCAGCATCCGCCAGCGCAGCGCCCGAACCAACGACGCCGACGGCAATGCCACAGACCAAGTTCACCCAGCCCACGCTCAAGCCGGCGGCGAATATCAAATATCCGGCCATCCAGTTCTGATCTCTGATTTGCTGCGTGGTGTCAACGTTGTCCGTGAACGATTCCAACTGGCCGGACATGACGATCGCGGTGATGAGCCCGTAAATGGCGACCGCCTCGCAAAAGATGACGGAGATCAGGTTCTTGGTCTTGATGCGTGGTGCTTTCACGCCGCCGCCAACAATGCTCACGCCCGTCGTGTGTATTCCCAACGCGGCACCGACGACGGACAGCGCTACCGCGAGCGATATGCCCAGCACGGCCCACATGTACGGCGACGTGTTGGCCAAGAACCATCCGACGCTGATCTGCTCACCTTTGCCGGCCAACAGGTAGAACAGTATGATGAACGATATTAACGTGCACGCCGATCCGAAGAACGTATAGCCCAGTATCGATCTCAGTCTCATTTTCGGTTATTCGCTCACGTTCCAGACTATGCAATAACAGCGTAACACCTCACGCACACAAAACGCAACAACATTCGCGAAACACTACCAGAACGCCGTTCGAAAGGACTCCGCCCAAGTACGGCTTACAAACGATCTACACCCGTTATCAATATTCAACGTCGAAACATATGGGGTTTTTTTTTTTTTTTGTTTTTATCATGGCTAACCGCACGGTAACTCCGCGGTTTTTACTTCTTCCATGATAAAATCACCAACAGCTGGTTTGATAAGATTATTTATTATTCGTACCATCCTATAGGCGGCGGCCTGACCTCGTACAGTCTACTTATATAGGTTTATTATAGTTATTTGCCATATATATATGTATACAATACTGTAGTTGTTGACGTTTTTATTTTTTAGTGCTACGTTTCACCGACTCCGTGTTACTTCGTTTCGCGTATTCTCTCGTTTTGGTTCGTTTTTACTCCCGAAGTTTACTATAAACTTAGTAAACAAAAACCGTTTTCGCACAACCCAATCGAGAAAATGAGTTATCCAGGTTATCCGCCCAACAATCAGGTAAATAATATTATAATTTCCGTAAAAACTAAAATCGTTCTTCTTACGTACACGAGTGTTCTGTGACCCACGTCATGTCCAATGGGACATAAAATATGCACGTTTGGCCTTAGATATTGATTTTCAATGTTCGATAATCATTGAAGTTTGAATTCGTTAATATAAGATTGCACTATATGAGGGTTTTTTTTTTTTAATAAGAATGAATTATTTAATGTTTTCTTTCCGATCCATTTCGTTACAAATTAACATCGAGATACATGTAAATGTATTTTATAAGATGCATACGAATAAAAACAGTCTTTTTAGTATGACAAAAATCAAATTTAAATAAGTTCAGTTTAAAAATATATGTACATAATATATAGGTATAAATGAAAAATATCATTAATTAAGATGATTCATATTGTATGACTCATTTTGCCAGAAGTTGGCGAAAATAATAATTATTCTTAAAAGAAAAAAGCCCTTAACACACATTTTAAAGATTTCATTTTTATCATTTTAATACATTTCAATAATTTTATTATCACGGTTATTCCTAAATAATAAAACTTTAATCTCATTATCATTATATTTTCTCAAAGGCCTCTTATTTTTCTACTACTATTAGTAATGTTATCAAGTACTTCATAAATATACAATTTTTTTTTTAAACCTGTAAATATACAATTTTCAGGTACAAAAAAGTACCTAAAACGTACTAAACAAGTATTCATACTTTGAATCATTTTTCGATTACCATGTGTATTTCGTAAACATTATAAATGTATAACCATCATAACTTTAAGGTTTTCACTTTAGATGTTTTGGTATTTTACACATTAAATAATTTATCACAAGTTAAATCATCTTCATTATTTATCGATGAATATTTCTCATTAGGTATATTTTTATTTACTTGTTATCATTATTTTACTACAAAAAATTGCACAAATTATACAGTGTTTACTAATAACCTACCATTAATGAATTTTTATGTAACGTGTTTTAAAATCTATTATGAAAATCTTCAGAAAGAAAAAAATGTGCATGAAATGAAAAAACTGTTGTAATTATTTCAATAATTTTGGATTCTGCATCTTAATTTTCAACACATTACACATCAATCAATTATTAACCAATGCATTATACAGCTTTATACATAATTTTTGTTTTTTAATGTAATTAATACTAAAAATTAAACATAGTTCATATGTGTCTAGGTTATTATTATATTTTCATTTTTTTTTTTATTATTTATTAAAAAAAATTTAAAAATCTATTAATTGTTAAAAATCGACTTGGATAAAGGGGAGGTTTTTCAAAAATTATTATGTATATTTTTTTTTGAATAAACGATGATGGCTCCTTGAAAGTTGTGCGCAAGCAATTCCCAAAGAGTCGTTGATCATAAAAATAAAACGGTATTACTGTAAGTTTTGATTTAAAACATTGTTTATCGAAATTGTCATGGTAATGATTGTACAAATAAAACATGAAAATTATATAATAATTGGCATTAACTGATAACTTTATGGTGGATGAGATGGTATTACTTCATTTTAAAATACGATATATATATTGTTGATATACCTTCTGGAATATTTACTTATTATAACTTTTTTGATGGTAATAACTAATGAATTATTTAATTAATTTATAAAATAAATCGATGGAATTCATCATTTTTCCATAAACCCAATAAATTGCCAGTTCAAAATAAAATAAATACATAACAAGTTCGTTAAATTTAAAGTAGGTACCCTTGTAAACAAATTTTGATTTATAAGTTGTACAAATTACAAATCACGATTATTATGTAGTAAATATGTTTTATCTGAAAATATGTTGTGTGCTGTAAACTAATGAAATTCTTTACTAGTTGAGAAAAACTTGTTAAATTATGTTGTAAACTTTTTTATGTGTTAGGGATACCCAGGTCAACCTGGAATGCAACAACCTGGCTCCCAATTGCCCTATTCACCATATCCGGTTGGTAATGTAGGTCAACAAGGTTATCCAATGCCAAATGCTTATCCACCTGGCCAGCCTAACTATCCTCAACAGAACCCGTATCCTCCTCAAGTAGGTCAGTATCCACCACAACAACCAGGTCAGTTCCAACCTCAGTCCAATCCGTACGCTCCAAATCCATCCATGTATCCACCAACAGCTGCAACTGGTCAATATCCATCATCTACTGTACCAGGTCAATATCCACAGTCCCCATACCCACCACAAGCTTCTCCGTATCCCCAACAACCGTCAAGTTATCCTCCACAATCTGCATACCCACCCACTCAACAAGCATCTTCAGTTTATCCGAATATGACAACTGGTGGTTATGGAGGTGGTTCTCAAATTCCACCACAAGCAGCATATCCACCTGTTAGTACTCCTGCTCATTATCAACCATTGAACAGCTCACATACTAAGCAAAAGGTGAGATTCAATTAATTTCTTTGGAAATATACATATTATTTTTCATTATTATTCCAATCAATATTTTTTTTAAAATGTTTGATATTGTAGATGTTAATTTTCAAATTATTTAATTTTGATAATTGCAAATTAAAAAATTGTCTAAAAATAATAATATATGGGTATATTGAATTTGGATTTTTTCGGAAAATTTGCTATTATTTACAGTAAAGCTTTCTTTGTTTCGTCCACACTATTATTAATTTAAAATATCTTTTAAAATTATTTTTGGTTTAATTTGTTGATGAAGATGCTTATTTTAATATAGTATAGTTCTATAAGTTCTGTTTTTTTTTAGGAAATAATAAGTTTTGAAGAACATAAATACCTATAATATCTAATTTACATAGGCACTTTATGTTATTATTGGATTCTTTTTAATTTACTTTAAAAGCTTATGATTGTAATATGCTGATAATATTATAATTAGTTTTTATATTTTGCATTGTATACACCCTTTTTTTGTAAAAATAGTAATTTGTATAACCCATATATTATAGTTATTCAATGCTTATTTGCTCATTTATTTTACTAAATTTTAATATGTAATTCAAGTTAAATTTTTTAAAAGAGAAAATGGTTTGCGTTACAGTTAAAAAATCCTTTTTTTTTTTAGTCTAACCCAACGTTGCGTCCAGCAAATCCATTTGATCCACGTCAAGATGCTGAAATACTGCGAAAAGCTATGAAAGGATTTGGAACAGATGAAAAAGCAATCATACAAGTTTTAGCTCATAGAGTCAATTCTCAACGACAGGAAATTGCAGAACATTTTAAGACTATGTATGGAAAAGTAAGTTGTGTAAAATTTTCTTTCAAAAACATGGTATTTCGTATTACATATTTTAGATCAAATAATAGTATGTATGTACATTAAATAAAATATTGTTTTATTCAATTAGGATTTGATATCTGACCTTAAAAGTGAATTGAGTGGAAAGTTTGAACAATTGATTGTAGCTCTCATGACACCGACTTATGATTTTCTTGCTAAAGAAATACGCAACGCTGTTGCTGGTATTGGCACTAATGAAGAAACTATAATCGAAATTATATGCACTGCATCTAACACTGAGATTAATAACATAAAAATGGCATACCACAAATGTAGGTTTAATTTAATGTGTATATAAATTGTGTAAACATTTGTTTGATAATTTAAATATTATTATTTTATTTAGTATTTGGAAAAGATTTAGAAAAAGACCTTATGGGAGAAACATCAGGAAGTTTCCGCAGGCTATTAGTATCACTTTGTCAGGTTTGTTTTTTTGTTTTTTTTTTTTTCAAACAGTAATATTTTTCTTTGAATATGAATTAAGTAATTTATATTTGTACAGGGAAGACGGAAATGAAAATACATTTGTTGATGTTGCATCTGCACAAGCTGATGCACAAAACTTGTTACAAGCAGGTAATTAGTTGTATTACATACAAATGTAAATCGGAATTATTCACTATCAGTGTTTACATTTTACAGGTGAACTTCAATTTGGCACAGATGAGTCTACATTCAACATGATTCTGTGTAGCCGTAGCTTCTGCCAATTACAACAAGTATTTTTGGAATATCATCGTTTAACTGGACGAGACTTTGAAGACGTTATCAAGAGTGAATTCAGCGGAGATATTGAGAATGGACTTAAGGCTATCGGTATGAACTTTTTTGTTTTAATGTTCTACATTAAGTTTTTTAATGGTTTGTTTAATATTTTTACAGTTAAATCCGTACGAGATAAAAGTGCATATTTTGCTAAACGTTTACATGAAAGTTTGGAAGGATTTGGCACAAATGATACAGCTCTGATTCGTATTGTTGCTACTCGTTGTGAAATAGATATGGTCGACATCAAAAATTCTTTCATGTCAATGTATGGAAAATCATTGGAAGCTGAAATTGCGGTAAGAATTATTATTCATCTCTTATACTTACATTTAAACAAAATTCAACACTACTTGGTATATTTTATTAAAATCAATTTACACCGTAGTGTGTATGTCATATTTATTTCTAATTCATTTAATTTAATTAACTTGTTTGGCTGTTACTTTGCTGTATAGTTTATTAATAAAATGGAGTTAAATAAAACGTAATTGTTTGCATTTACTTCAAATCAGATTAATGTTTTACTTGTACCATATGTTTGTTTCTTAAACTAGACTATTAACATTAATTAAACATTTCTAAAACTATAATTTAATATTTTCAAATAAAAAAATATATAAAAAACTATATATATATGTGTGTATGTATAAATGTCTAAGTCATTATCTATGTTTTAAGTAATAAAATAATTATTTTCTAAAACATGTTTTGCAAAATTTGAATTTGCAATAGCTTTTTTTAATCTTATTTCAGAGATGTATTTTTTATATCTTGTATTAAAATCTCTATTCGTTTTACCAACATAAAACTAATCACAACTACATTTAAGTTTGTAAATGCCAGGAACATTTAAATATACAACATAATATTTATATCAATTCTGTTTTGGAAGAATTACATATTGATAAAGAAATTAAACACAATAAATATTAGATTATATTAATATCATACCATAGTTGTTTTTGTTGAATATGTATATGTTTATTTATTCATTTATTATTTATATTCTTAATTTTTGCATATCCTTTTCATTCTTTATTTATTTTCTGTTTCGTTTTCATTACTTTATTATTTAATATTTTCGTTATAATTTGGGAAATAAGTTGATGACAAATGTAATAATTGAAATATGTTTTGTTTTATTTATGCGAATCGACAGTCTGATACGTTTATGGTGAGTTTGCATGTATAGTGAATGAAGAATCAGCTGAATTGAAGACTGGCGGCATTAGTTATCTAACATAATTTTTGGCTTGAACTAATATTATTACTATCAAAACTTAAAGTCGTTAGTTTTGCTCGGTTTATTAGAAATCATTGTAGAAAAATATAGCCTATTCCGTGAAATATTTATATTTTTGTTGTTTCCATTTAAGTATAAAAGATCAAATTTTTTTATAATTAATTTTCTGTTGCAGGACGATACATCTGGTGATTACAAAAAATGTCTTACAGCATTAGTTGTTGGTTAAAAGTATTCAGTTTTTATTTATATATTCATTTATTAACCTAACATGCCTATCGCATTTATTTAATCTTGAAATATACATTTAATATAATTTACGCTATTGTTATAAAATACATATTTACTTATAGGAACTTATTTCACTCTATTTTTTCCTTTTTTCTTTTTTCAAACATTACATTGCGTCTTATTGTAGAGAATGTAGATTTTATTAATAAAATATTTCGGACTTGGGTATTCACTATTTATATTATATAAATGTTTATGTTTTCATTATTGTATAAACGATTTGACATATTACATTACACTTGAATTCATTTTGCCAAAGATACATATTATATTCGTATGTCAATTTGTTAACTGTTCCATAACGTCTTTTATTTTTATATATTGTTATTTAAATTAAAAACAAAACCTTTTAGAAACAAATGTGTTCAATAATTCTTATCGCATAATATTCTCTCATTGGAAACATTGTTTATATTACGAATTACAAATACAAATAATAGTGTTTAAGCAGGGTAAAAACGTGCCACACATTAACAGTAAATAGTACCTGATGAACAATTTTTTTTTTAAATTTAATGTTAATCTATCTATTAGTCTTGTAATTGGTGATTGATCCTTTTATAACAATTGTTGTACTTGGTTTATTTTACATTTCTCTGTCCTATTGTTCATAAATTAATCACCTATGAGGTATGGATATAAAATGATGAGACTACAAACTAGCAGTAAGACAGGTACAGATATGAGAATACAATTGGTATATTTCTAAACTATAAATGTCATTTCACCAAATGATACCAGTTTAGTCGGTCTATGTTCGAAAGTTTATTCGTGATCGTCGGCTAAAGTAACCTTATATGCGTTGTACGTCGAAATCATGCCAGACAAAAAAATTGAACAGCGCGTATCAATTTAACATTTCTAATGAAACTCAGAAAATATGCGACCAAAAGTTTTCGTTTATTGACAGATGTATATAGAGATGATGTCGTGTCACGACCATGTGTTTTCGAGTGGTACAAACGATTTTGTGAGGGCTGTGAGGAAGTTGATGATTTAAGGCCATGTCAATCATATGTTTTGATATAAAGTGTGTAATAGTGACTGAATGGGGGATACTTCAAGGACATACTGTCGATCAACATTATTATCGATAAGTCTTGACAACACTCAGAGAACGAGTAAGAAGGAAGCGGTCTGAATTGTGGGAAATTGACTCTTAGATCAAGACTATGCGCCGGCTCATAATGCTTTATCTGCTGAACAGTTTCTGACCAAAAATCCAATGTCGGTGTTACAACATCTCCCTTAACCGTCATGGGACTTTTGGCTATTTCCAAAATTAAAAATTAAACTATAGAGAATACATTTTGAGTCAGTTGAAGCTGTAAAAGACATTGGGAGAAAAAGATTTCCGACATTGTTTCAACCAATGGAAAATACGGATAGAGCGATGTATTAAACGAGAAGAGTGTATAGAAGTAGAAAAATGTGATTTAAAATTGTTAATAAAAAGCTTTTAGAGTGAAAGTCTCGTTATTTAATAGCCACGCCTCTTAAATGGGGATGCCAAATTATTATTATTAGTTATGTTATTATTATTATTATTATTATTAAATCTTTTGAAACTGATTTTTAACTGTTTAAATTTACCATAATTTATATAATAGTATTGTAAGTATTGTTTTCATCGGATAATAACAATAAACACACAACGTGTTACATTACTATTTTACTCATCATTTAAAAATCTCAATCTCTAGAGGAAATATTAATAAATGAACTATTCAGAATAAAATGGTTTGCATCAGTGCTTTTGTGTACTTATATAATACATTTTGTTATATTTTTTTTTTCAAATCACAATATGCGTGCTATTTAAACTATTTATTTACAATAAAGTTTGATTATCTATTAATTTTGATGTTGTTTCTATTGCAAACCAAGATAAAACGTATTATCAACCTAGTGACGTGATTTTAAAAAACTGAACCCGAAAGCTAAGTATTCGATGAGCCCCTTCTCATAGACACATACTTGGGGATAAATAGTACCACAAGATTATTTCAACAATAAGGTAACAAATATAATCTTTCTCTCCGTCTGTGTAACGGACCAAATACAGTAAAATCGCTCCACACCGCACAGATCTTTGAGAGTTGGCGTTTCGGTTGAACGTCTTCGAGCGTCGCCAAATCTGACGGGTAGAGCATTTCTGAAAGATTGACACGTCCGTTTTGTAAAGTATATGCGACGAACAAAGAAGTTTTGAGTTTTTCTATTTTTCAGTGACATTTTAACTTTAAACAATATTTTTTACGAAAAAAGACGTGTCAATTCGTCGAAAATATTCTCTTCGAATTCGGTTACAGTATTAAACGTCCAAACTTAATAAAAACGTGACGAGATTTTCAGTTCTGCGCTCTTGAGATTTTCTTTTTTTTTAATTCCTACGAGGGCTGCACATACTCGGTAATAATATGTTAAATTCCTCACATATTTCAGAAGACTAATTCAATCGTTCCGCTCGACTTCGCAGAGCAATCAGCAAACGGATTAAAACAAAATCTTTCGTTGTTTTTTCGTACATCGAAATCTGGACCGTCTCAACAGTTTTACATGTTTGTGACGCGCCGTACGTACACGCACCGTCGCCGTTGTGTCCGTTGTATTGCCTATTCCGGTTTCACGGTCTGAAACGTTCAAGACAAATCGTTTTTCGTTATATACATGTTTACGTTCGGTATACGTTTTAATTTTCCGTGTCGAAAAACGAAAACCGATCGCAAGAAACTGTTTGGAAACTAATTTGCACACACTAGTACGGAGTGTAAGAACGCGCGTGTCGAGACCGGTCGGTACGTGATGGTCGCGCGGCGTTCGGATTTCCTTCGTTTCACAGCGTCTCGCGCGTTTGAAACCTTGCCGTCATCTCGTCATATCTGAGCGTAGCTCTCTACTGTTTTTAATGTTTTTTTCAAAGGAGGAACGCGGGAGGACGGCATTCGCATTTCCCCGGCCGACGAAACAATATATTTAATGTTTTAAGCGTTCGAATGCTTGTGTTTCATATCGTTCGTCGGCGTTATTTTCTCCAACGCCGGAATTATCGGTAGTAAGCGCGACCGGACGAGTTGTAAGTGTTCACAGAGCACCCTTACCATTTTTTTCTCGCCAACTCAACCGCCGTAAATAATACGCGTCGACAGTCGGACAGGGGGGGTCTGCTCCGTGTTTCGTCGGACGGACGGGACGGGACGGAAAAAAATCGAAACGATTTCGCCGTCGATCGCGCGCGGGGTCGGCGTTCGGCAACTAACGCGTTGACTCGGTCGGTCGTTTACGGGAAATTTGTCGTTTTCGAACGGATCGATTATCAACACGGGTCGGTGTACGGGTCGGTACCGGGACGGCGAGGGGGTGAACGAGCAATAATTCATCCTTTGCGCGTATGCCGGGCACCCTTTGCCCGCCATTTGCCCCCCCCCGTACGGCCCGGCCAGGTAGTCGCTCGCTAGCAAACGTGTCGTAGTGTACTGTCGGAGAGCCGCGGTGGTTATTCGATACGTACCCGACAAGGTTAGGTCGATTTCGAATCGGTCGCGCAGAACGACGCGTAACGCCCGAACCACGGTTCTTGGTCGCCCCGTGTTACCGCCTCGCCGTCAAGGGCGCTCGCACCATGGGTTGTTGGGGCGTCCCGTGCCTCCCACCATGTTCCCCGGCTATTCGAGTCGTTTTTACTAAGTTTTTGTATGTTCCCCAACAAAAAAAAAAATCATTATCGTCACGCTGGACGATAAAAGTCTGAAATTTTGAATGTCGTATCATCCGTTCACCACCACGATTGCGTTCTTTCTCCCTAATTTGGCGGTTTAAAACAATATGATAGGTACACGTGCGTTTCATGATATTTGTGCCAATATCAAAACACGATAAATATTCAGTAGGCAATGCATTCATATTATTATAACACTTAACGTGTATGTTATTTCTTATAACTTATAAGTATCCCCCCGGTCGATACTTCTGCTGGCGCCCTGGAATATGGTGATCGATGTGTCTGTTTCAAATCACCGATGCTAAACGTCATCGAAAGTTTAAATGAAAAAACGCCGACGTATTGGGTAAAACAATCGTTGATTTTAAATTCAATTTGAAACATGGAGGAAACGATTGTTCTTTGCCATAAGTACATCGAGGAGACGTTTTACTTGGCGAAATTTCGATCAGCTCCCAACCGCGCCGGAGTCCCCGATCGGCGAATTACACGACGTTGTCCATATATATATATAAATCATAAGAAAAAACATACATAACATACACGTTAAGTGTTTTAAATTTGTTTATTATGTATAATATGAATTTATTACAAACTAAATTATTATAACTAATTCATTTACCTACTGTATGTTTATTATGTTTTAATATTGGCTGTGAGAACACTGGAAAAAAAACAAATATACCTATCATAGTGTAGTATTGTTAATATAATGAAATATTGTTTTTACAACCAAATTAAGGGGAAAAAAATTGTACATAACCCCTTGTACCTGTCTGCTCAAATACCACTATTTTTATATCATGTTGACGATTTGGAAATCGCGTTTGTCAAAAAATAATTATTTTGCGGTGGCCGACAAATCGTGATAATAGATCATACAATATTCAAAGTTTCAAACCGTTATTATTTTGAACTTAAATAAATAATGATTTTTTATTGAAAAAAAAAACTTTTAAAAATATTTATTGAAATAGCGGGGGCGCCCTTGAGTAACGGGTGCCTCTAACCGACCCGCAGCCAATGGCTAAAACGATACACGGGTATACGTGCGTGTATAAATATCGAAACGGTTTTTCCCCAGGCGGGCTATGTCCGGTTTTAAATAGGAAATCCCGAGTCCTCTCCCCCATTTTAACCTGCCCGACGGAAACGCCTCACAACGCTCATCCAGACCATCGGACTAAGGACCGTTAAGGTAGGGACACCTATCTAACCTAAAAAAAAAAAAAAAACCATATCCTGTCAAACGTCTCAAAGACGCGAATCGCCTGCAATCGAAATCAACGTTCCAATCGCACCGGTCTGGACGCAAACACAGTTCTCGACCAGTGAAAAAATTAATTGGGCCCACGGTTATCAATTTGGATGTCTTCGTCTATCAACGGCCGGAAAAGGCACCGGCCCGGAATAGTCGATAGGCCGCGCGAACGAACCGGCTCGCATGATAAATGTACTAGCGACGGGTAATCGAATAAAAAGAGCGCGCGAAACACGCGGCGGCGGTAGGCTCACGCGAGCTCGTTTATAATAATGCGACCGCAGACCGACGAGAGACAGAGACACACACACACACACACACACACACACACACACACACACACACACACACACACACACACACACAGAGAGAGAGAGAGAGCGAGAGAGAATGAACGGTGCGATGGCATCTTTACGATGTCCGTCCCTAAGTGCAAACCGCGGTCGAAAGACTGCGGCAGGACCGTAAACACAGAAAGAAAAAAAAAACCCGATTCTCCCGTGTGTGTGTGTGCGTGTGTGTGTACTCGGCCGTCGCATCAATATTTAGTGACGACAAGCCGTCATAAATTCGAAACGCGCTTTTTTTCGAAATTCTATAAATGACGACGTACAAACGCGTATACGTGTCGTACAGGAGGTATTATATTATAACGTACGCGCGATCGGAACGTAACTCGGTGTAAAAACGATCGTCTTCTCCGTTCCATTATAATAACTGGTACGTATCGCCGACACGTACGTATATAACGCGCGTGCGTTTATAAATATATTTATGTACGCGCGTGTACTCGCGCCCGTTTATAGCGTACGAAACGTACATTACACGGACGGCGGCGGCGGCGAGCGTACACAATAAATCGTTTGTGGAACGGGACGACTTTGAACTTCATTAGGGAATTTGAACGCGCGCGGCGCGTTTGTCGCGTCCGCCGGCGCGACGAATACTTATTGATACGGAAATTGTGCGCGTGTTTACGAGTACGCGCGGATGAAGTGAAACGTCTCTCGGAGTCATTCGACCGACAGGGTATTAGGTTTGTATCGGAATGAAATGGACAAAAACGTGTATGGAAGTTACTGAACGTTCCCTATACCGCTATGGTAAATAAATATATAGGAACCGTACGAGCGGTAGGACGGTTACCGACAAAATGCTTACCCGGTCGCCACTGGCCAGATACTTTGAAACGGGTTACTACTCGGCTCGCCAATCCTACGTCCGATCGGCCTGTGCGTGCACGTAGTGATGTGAATTAAACAAATTTAAAATTTAATACCAACACGCGAAAAGTGGTTAGCACGGAATAAGACGGCCGTGACACGTGTAAACAACAAACGACGGTGATCACGACGCGTGCGCGGGTGCACTGTCTGCTATGTCGTGGTGAAATCGGTGGGGACGGGCAAACGGTTTGCTCGCGGCACGCTATTGGCTGCCACGGGGACTTTACGCGCACGCGCAACTAATCTCGACAAAAACGGTTTTTTTTTTCTTGTACACTCCATAAAGAAGTCGCGACGTGTCCGGCAATATCTCCGCGTTTAATTTGCTCGCTTGTGCCCGTACGCCGTGTTCTTCGGGTGTGTATACACACCACGCGTACGAAATGACGTTTCAACGTTTCCGTGTCGTGCCGGTCGCGGCGATCCGAACGACATTCGTGATTTCCGTCGGTCGATTCGATACGAGAATGACCAAGAGCGGCGCTTTATACATTCGTTTTTTGTTTATACATTTTTCAACCGTACGTATTACGAAAAAAAAAAAAAAAAACAAAAATTTGCGATTTTCTGTTCCTCCACCCCTCTCAGCCGTTTTGTCGTCGTGTCGTCGATTCCTCGGCGTCGTTGCGGCCGACGCTTCGCGAGACGACCGCGGTCATGCCCCACGCGAACGTCGACAGGCCGAAAACGATGAAGCACGCGTCCTTGGCCACCACGTACGGTCTTCTCGACAGACCGTGCAGGGCGTGCGTCAGACACAGTTCGACGACGAACGGGTAGATCAGCACGTTCCACGCGTTGCCCAGGTAGCCCATGAACGCCATGGCCCGGTCCAAACCGCGACGGTCGTCAACGGGCGACGGAGACAACACGGTGACCGCCACTGATACGCGGGAAACTTTACTCGCCGCCGTGTTTGTAACATTTTACGCCGTAAAACAGTGGCGTACTTCGGGAGGGAGGGGGTAAACGGATACCCTCTCTATCTCCCGGAAAATTTTTATGGAAGAATTAATTTCTTATGAGATGAATATATTTTTAGTCAATAATAACGGGAAACCAAATATATATATCGCGCATATTATAGTTACGGATAGCCGCAAATAAACTCCCTTGGACTTTTATCGATGGATTGGTTACCGTTCCCTGAAGTATGCCAATATTCGAAAATTTGCGCTACGTTGCCCGTTACAGTTGTCAGTGTCGAACGGAGTCTTTCGACATTGAAACGTTTCAAGTTGTACTTGAGGAATTCTACGGGGAAAATCGACCAAATGGACTGGCTTATCCAAGTATCCGCAGAGAAATACCAATACAAAATAGTGAGGTGATCGATATTTTTTCTGAAAATAATAGAAAGTTTATGTTTTAAAATATATCTTTAAATTTATTTATTTAAAAATTAAACCCCTTCTCCCCCCGCCAAAAAAAAAAAAAAAAAAATCAGTTCTGAGTACGCCGCTGCCGTAAAACGTCGCGGTCGGGGAACGGAAGAGTTTCGGAACGCTTCGTCGTTCCGACCTCGAATTCCCCTTCCCCGTCACCATTGCGTAACGTGTCTATCGATGTGATTAGCGTACGGACGCGATTCGAATCGGTCGACTTACCCAAAAACGAACCGGTCGTGAAAACGATTTTCGTAGCCGCCAGCAGCCACGCCAACACCGACGACGAGCACTCCTCGACGGACAGATAATTCGTGTGATCGCCGTGTTTCATTTCCGTGACCCAAGACGTCCACAACGACATGAACTCTGAACACAGTTCTTGGTGTGAGAACACGATGTGTGCGGTGAAACACGACTTCACGAAACGCAGGAATCTTACACGCGTTTCGATAAAAACAAAATCAAGTTTAAATACACACACGCACACGCACACACACACTTGTATATGTATAGTCGAAAATGCGATTTCAGTGCGAAGTGTTCGTCGACCGTCGAGTATATTTAATGAATGTTTTTTATCGTGTAATGTTTCGGTACCTGGTTTGCGGCATGACGGTCAACACCGAGTATTCGATTCGCGGTATGTTTTGATACGTGAAATATCCCCACAGACCAATCGAAATGTACATGTTCGTCACTATAATCATTGATACGTTCAACAGGCTGAAATTCGACCCGATGAAAACTTCCGGGTTGATCAACTCGTCTTCGATTCTCAACACCTAAACAAATTCGCAACGATCATCCTCCGATTGGACAATTCGACTATAGTTTTAATTGTAATCAATAAGAGCAAAATTTTGTTTTATTACTGCTGAAAATCGAATATGGGACATAATATTACGCGCGTACGAAGGTCTGGACACGTGAATAATCAAATCGCAAAATGGAAATATACATACACACGTTTTATACCGCGAGTAAATCAACCAATCAAAAAAAAAAAACATCCATGAAATTCGGAAACTTCAAACGGACTCCGCAGAAGTTTGTCGTAACCCTCTGTCTCGCCCCCCTCTCTGTCTATTCATCTCACTCTGATATCTCGCATTTATTCCGCAAGTGTATTCGACTCGTAAAATGATCGAACTCATTGACCGCGGACGCGGAGACTCCCGCGTAAATCTGTTTACGAAATTTTATGTTACACGTAATATTATATATAGCGCCGTCACGACGTCATTGGTTGTGTTTACCTGAACCACGGGCACGAACGAGAACAAAAGTATCCCGAAGAACTGATGGATGTCCCCCGAGTCGCCGTGGACCATCGATTGGCTGTCGATTTGAATGTCCGACGTGAACACGTAACCGATGTAAGACAGCAGAATAGTGCACGCGATCTGGCCGAGGAGCGACAACGGTTTCAGGTACTTGGTGGACGGCACAAACAGAAACGCGAAACACAGGACCGTATACATAAGACAAACGTCCATTGTCTCAATATATATACCGACTTCGGCCGATAACTGTGCCGGACATACGTTTTATACGTTTGAATATGGTTTTGGTTTTCGGACGAACCCGTCATATGTATATACATATTATAAGTGCGATACATACATCTTGAATTGTCGAGGACACGTATTTCATGTACACGCAACTCGTCCCGAAATTCAACGCCAAATTCATGAAAATGAACATAAACCTAGTAAAAATATTCATAATCATATTTTAGACGATTAACGAAAAACGTATTTTACACCAAGTACATGTGCGCAGGAGATGTCGCCCATAAACCGTGAATTATCGCACCGCGTCAAATTTACGGCGGTATTATATTTATAATATTTTATACGGTGTGTATTATATTTACTTGAAAAACTTCGAACAACTACTGATTACTTTCGGGCCCAGTGCCAAGCTATACTCGATCAGGCTCTGATAAGAATAATACGGCACTGTAGGCACTCTGTGTATTTGACATATTTTATACTTAAAACGGCACTATAAAACAAAATTCTAATCGGTTATTTTGACAGAAGATCTCTCCTGTTATTTGACCTGCACAATAGAGAAAACCGTCGAAACGTTTCGATCCGTTGCGATTTTTAATCGAAACCGACGATGTGTATAATGGCTACGTAATAATATATATATATACGTATGTATTACGCGCTCATACACATAATATACGATCGAAGTCAATAAAATTGTTTTGAAAACGACTGAAAACGTATGGCGGTTGCACACGTACACGCGAAATATTATCGTGTACAGGTATTTATGTTCGTATACTAAAATCGCGCCTCTCTCGTACCACGGAAACCGACGGGGATTTTTTTTTTTTCGTTTCGTTTCGTTTGTGAAATATGACGACAGCGTGTGCCCGTTCGATTAAAATAATCACGTTTGATTTACACGACGATATCTAAACGTAATATAATGTTCGTGTAAAATTCGAATCTCGGAGTTATGTCTTCGACGTTTCGAAAACGTCGTTCAGCCGACGTGCTCGTACGAACGGAAATAACAATAATAATAATAATAACAGCGTTGATTTATCGCGACACCTTTGCATTGTTGCCGTACGTTGGTTACGTGGGTTACACGACCGGTCCCTAGCTCGAAGAGACTTCTTCTTTCCGTCCACCTATCCTTGCCGGTACGCGCGCAATACCCACGACGTGTACGCACATAAATACGATAAGCGCGATTCGTAGCGAAAACACCACCTGTGTGCGCTCACCAAAAGGGTGTACGAATAGTTGAACGTCAGTCCGGCGTGCACGCACAACGCCAGGCCGACGACCGCGCCCACCTGCTGGAACGCGGACGGCATGCACAGCAACCCCAGGCCGACGGAACGGCACACGAACAGTGCGACAGACGAATACGACCTTCGGACGGGGAAAACAAACGAAACGCGACGTGACAGTAGGCGAATATTACAAACACGAAAAACATTTGAAATCCTGAATCGATAATCGTCATTATCGCCGTAGCTGTGTATGCTGTGTTTGCAAACGGTCTCTCGACGAAAGAGCAAGTTGTTCTGACCCTATACGCAGCGACGGACGCTTTGTATTTAGCTAAGGTAAACACGTATTTTCCATTTTTGACGGGTTATAATTTTGTTTTCATATTGACAACTCACGCTCTTCGTACGCAGATAGTATTATTACTGTCAAGCGCGAGACGATCCGATATCACTCGGTGGCGAACACCGTTTTTTGGGAAGGGTCGCCGACCGGCGGGAATCTCGTAAGCCCAATACCGACCCACCGGATTTTTATTTCCATCGACTTCAAACTAAGATTGGTCTGTTTTACAGATGATTTAAAAGAAAAAAATAAGATTTATATTTAAGGTAACGTTTATTTTGACATGGAGAAAAGCTGGTCCGGGCGTAAAAACTCCGGAAAATCAAAAAGAAAAAAATGCATTAAATACACGTAATGAACATCAATATATGATATTGTATAATTTCAAAAGAAAAAAACCTCACGAGAGGTGTCGTGGACGGGGACAACAGTCTTACCCATGGTCACCCTCGTTGTTTCTCGCCCGTCGACGAGGATTGCCGCGGGAAAATGATGAGTACTCCGTGACTCACAAGACGAAAAACACGGAAATCAATAAAAAAAATTTTAAATCGAAAAATTTAAATGGTCATGGTAGAGACCGTGAACCACGGACAACAGATAAAATAGAGAGAACGAGAGTTCGGGCCGATACACCAATTCAATATTTGAATAAAATAATTATCAAAAGAAAACTGATCACGCACGCCGATCTGTGACAGCGGTGAGTGGGCACCATGGTTATCGTCGCGGTTATTATTCGATATGGCACCGTACACATATTTGGTATGAATTTGGACGTCACAAGGCGTTATTGTTTTATTGGGTTTTCATCGAAGATTTTTAAGTCGAAAACCACCGTGAAAGTGCAATACAGCGCGTATTTTATTTCGCAATGAATTCGAGACACTTAGACACGGCGATTATGACGAATCCGATTTTTCACAACCTTCGACGGTTCTGATACGGATCCCCTTTGTTATCCTCGCGTTCATAATGTTATTAACTAATGACATTGTATTAACGTATAGTATATTGTTCCGTTCAAATCAAAATATCTCGGATATCGTTTTATAAATTTCGAATTTTTTTAGACTTTAAAACGTAATGATAACAATTTTAAACATTTAACTTCTAAAACGTGAAACTACAACGGTAGTAACTCGTTGATTTCGATATATGTAAATAAAAAAAAACGATGTTTTCGTAAAATTCCGTGACATTTTTACCGTCCACCAACGTGTTAATATCACGCGCGCGCGCGCGCTGTGGGACGGATTGGGACTCACGTGCGATGCGAACGTTTCCGATGGCCGAACGGGTCGTAGTTGATGAATTTGTACAACGGTTCGCTGGACGACGGCCGACACGACGACGACGACGACGACGACGACGACGACAACGACGACGACGCGGACTTCGACGCGGACGACGACGGTTTACTGATCAGGCTCGACTCGTACGACGACGGGCCGTCCGTGCTGCAGGTCGACTCCGCGTCCGCGTCCGACATTGTCCACGGGGCTGTTGCGAACGATGCGCGTAGTTCCGTGATCGCCGCGCGTCGTCCTGTCCGCCTTTTCTTTACTTTTATTTACGCGCACGCCGCGTTTCCCGGGCACCGCGATTGTTGTTGTCCGTCTCCACGCGTACCGACTGCACGCGTTGTATCCGCGCGCGCGTATGGTTTTCGAGACGCGTCGCCAAAGAGCTTACGCGTCGCCAAAGAGCTTACGCTTCGCCATAGAGTTTACGCGTCGCCAAAGAGTTTACGCGGCATGGGCGCTTCCCAGGAGAACGTGCGAACGTTCACGCACAATTTCGTGTTTGACGTTCAGTCCATCTCGGTCAGTGGCGCGTTTCCTCCTCACACCCTTTTATTTTCTTTCACGGCGTTTTGGAATATTTTTTTAATTTTAATATTACTCCGGTCATTTTCCTTATCGTTTTCGTTCTTGTTTCGAACGCGAATGTCGGTCGGCGCACACGATCATCATCACGACGTTTATGATACGATACAACGCAACGTCATTTCACTTGAAACACACTGTACAACGATAATGCCTGCCTATCTATCTATACCGCGGTCTTGCGTATTATCGAACAAACAATTTTTGTGTTTGTGAAAACCAAGCCCATTTTATGTCTCGTCGTGATTTACGGTTACACTCGTAAAATTCGGTAAACATCTTTACGATGACACCTCAATTTTTCGGACAACGCAATAAAAACGAAGTTCTTCCGCGTTATTCGAGTGTATTCCACGATTCACAAATGTTATGTGTTTATGTAAAAAAAAAAAACCTCAATTCTATTTAAATAAAAAAAAGAAAAAACCCCGTATCACATATATCATGTAAATTATTCTCTTAAAAAAAAAAAAAAAAATGAAAAAAATGAAAAAAATGTCGTTATGCGCGAAATAAAACCCGAATATTTATCTGCGCACGAAAATGTATAAATAATTTAAAATTTTAAACAGTCGATATAAGAACTTTATTAACAACGTTATTGATGATAAATCAAAGCTTTATGATAATATTTGATTGGGGTTTCATGGAAAACGTGCATTTAATATTTTATTTATTACCCTCAGGACGTACAATAAAATTATTTTATGTACATATGTATAAATCTTTGGTTACAATTGGCGATTCAATATGAATCCGCGTGACGTTTTTAGGGTCGGTTACACTGTTTATCGTGCACAGTAACGCATATTCGCATACACACTAATTACTCAGATATGATATTCTGTTTATTACGTTTTATGTTTATAGTGTCCGTGGCCATAGGAAATGATATGGCGTAAAAACACGACACGTTTAAAAATAATATATGAATTTCTTATACACGTTTTCCCATACAACCCATGCTGTATGTTTTATGTAATTTATTTCGGAATTATCTAATACAATTTTTTTTTTTTTTTATACGTGGATTATAAATCGATTTATTATTCGAGAGTAGTTTGAATAATATTAGAATAATGTTTTCTATTATTATTATTAATAAAAACTAATGTTTTTTTTTTTTACGAGCTACTCTATGGGATTCTAGATCGAGTTTAGAGATTACATTCGGTACTTGGACAGGGTATGGATGGATGCGATGATAATAACAATACGCGTTCGAATGACGAAAATTCGTTAATGAAATAACGTCGATGAAACGGTCGCGACCGACGTTTGAACGTAAATTACAAAACGTTATCTAACGCGTACCCGTACGTTCAAAACCGCGTTTAAATAAATAAATGAAACGGTCGGGCGGCCGTGACGGAAGTGTCGACAGGAACTCTGACCAAAAGTCCGCGCGTGGATTTCGCGCGTGTTTTTCGCGGTTCGCGAGTGTGCGAAGTAAATCGTTTGTGATTTGCAGTACGCGACGTTCGAAGACATTGTGCGCGCGCTGGTGCGCCAGGCCGTTGACAATAATAACAATAACAATAATAATAATAATAACGATAATCAATTGTAGATCGTTACGCGGGTATTATGCGAACAGACGCGCAAGAGAAAGAGACGGCAGTGAAATCGACGACGCGAGGGAGAGGAATAGAGAGAAACGGCGGCGGCCGATGGGAAGAAACGCGTCGTCGCGGCCGCGCGGACGCATAAATCGCGAGGTTGGCAGCGTATGACGCTCCGGGTCGTAAATTTATGAATTACGAGGGCACGGCGACACACACGGTCGTCGTCGTTGTCGTCGTTGTCGTCGTTGTCGTCGTCGTAGTCGTAGTCGTAGTCGTAGTCGTTTGTGTGTACGGTGAATGCCGGCCAATCCAATATGATAATTACCGAAAAATTGCACGCGCGTGTGTCGGGCGGCGAGGGGCGGGTTCGGGAGATAGGGTCGAAGCGGTGTGAGAGCGGAGGGAGCCGAAAAAAGAGAGAGATAAAGAGTGAGAGCGATAAAAAGATCGTGATTTATGGGCCGGCGGGAGAGGACGGTCCGCGCAGCCGACAATGGGAAGAAGTTTCGGGCGGCGGAGTTTTGCACGGGTTTGGCGGACGGCGGGCGACCGTCCGCAGAACCCGTAGGAAGCGACACGCGCAAAGGGGTCCGTCGCTTGTTTTTTTTTACGTCGCGGAAAACGCATTCGCGCCGTTCATATACGGCGTACATATATATATATATGTGTGTGTGTGATCATATAGATCCGCCGTACCCTTCGCAACGTTTACGAACACGATATTTGCCTAGACGGCGTACGGCCATCGCAGGACGAGACACGTCAAGCGTCCAGACGGCGAGGGAATCCCGGGATCCGGTGTGTTCGTGAACGTCGGTTACGCCTAACCTTATTCGCGCGGCACCGTCGAAATCCACGTCGGAGAGATGACGTCGTGTCGCCGCGACCGCACAAACGATTTCGTGATGGCCGTGAGCTAGTTGATGACGCGGGTACCATTATCGATCCACGAGTCATGAGCCCAGCGAACGGGTGAGATTGGATCTCTTTGGATCTCGCAACGTCTTATCCGTCAAGCGGCCCGTGGCCGAAAATCCCACGTCGGCGTTTTGCTCCACGTGACTTTTGGCTATTTACGAAATCAAAAAGCGCGTTGATAACATTAACGTCTCCGGCCAGTATGGGACGAAATCGACCGAGCGACGTGTTAAACGCTAAGGGGAACGTGTTTAACAAAAAAAAAAAAATAAACTCCCGTTGAATCATTAGGAATTGTTGATAAAAAGTTTTGCCACGTCTCGCTGAACACCGTTTCTACGCTCCGGTCGGATTTCCGTCCGGCCTGTGTAATTTAACGTGTATGGAGTTCGGTAAGCTCTACGCGCGTACATCGAATTTCCCTTGTAACACGGAAACACATTTTTACCCTCCCGGCACGGAATGTTCGCTGTGGAAGTTAATCGAATCCGGTAACAACGTTCAATACGAACCGTCGACATTTGTATAATGAGCGTACACTTTATTCTATCGTGTTCCCGCCGACCGCGGTCCGTCGGTATTGCGCGAAAACGCATAATGACGATGGTCAACGTCAGACGTTTCAATCCGCCGAAAATTAAAAACCACCACAATCGCCATACATTTCGTGTACGAGATTATGAACGAACGCGGAATGTCTTCGTTTCCGTTCTAATCAATTCGGTACAGTCGCATACGATTTCCATAAGATCGTATTTAATCGGTTGTCGTACTTAAACGCAAACAACTAGATTTTCAGTACGCAACACTCGTTAATCATTATTATTATTCGCAAGCAAACACACGCTTTTTTTCCGGGCGATAAAAAGCGCAATTCTATTCAATTGTCTTCTTGACGATTTTTAATTCGTGCTTTCCGCAGTCTATTGATTAACAATACATTTTTTTTTTTTTTTAGTCCTTCAGTCCCTGGCGACAATTGACTGATATTGTATTTTAAAACAAAACATGGTCATAAATAACGGTATATAATTTTTTTTTTTTTAATTTTAATTGTAGTAGTTCACGACCATATTGTCTTACTTAATACATTATTATTATAGAGTCATAATTTTATTTAAAAAATTTAAGTAATTCGATCGTTTTTATTCGCTTTTTTCCACTAAATTTATAATTATTGTTTAAAAAAAAAAAACACGTTTTCAAGTGCATAGAATAAGCATTTTGTAAAACAAGCATTTAATCAGCTTTATAAATAATTGTTTGCTAACTTAAATGTAACACGCAATAAGAGCCTAATTCAATATTTTTGAATAGGCGGTTAACCGTAAAAAATAATTTAATGAAATACATTTGTCAAAACATTTATTTACCGAGATGCGCGTCTACCGTACTATAAATTTGCGATTAGAAAATATTTGTCTTCTATTTTTTTCTTATTTGATATTGAAATTACGCGTAGACGTAATAACGAATTGTTGTAACGCGTTCAAAAGAAACCGTACGTGATCGACTGCGATACGATATTAATCAATTAACTCTTTTGATATTTGTCGTTTCTAGAAGACGTATTGCCGTTATCCGTTTTCATTATCAGGTGCAGCGAGTTTGCACGCATTGCGATAAACCGTGCGGATTCAGTCAGAGCCCGCGTGTACAGGCGGCCGACTTGTATTTATTTGAAAAGTTGCCCGTTTCGCACAATAATTAATGAAAAAACAATAACGCGATTGTTGTCGATTCTATTGTTCGCGCGCGCGCGCGCGCGCGTATTTATGCGTATAGTTTTTATATTGTAAACATTTCGTTCGTGACGGCGGGCGGCGGAGAGAGAGAGAGAACAAAGTCACTCGGAGGGTTTATTTTTTCGACAGATTTATTTCGTCTTAAATCCACGAGCGTCGGCGACGGCGGCGGTGTGGGCGGGGGTTTCGACGTCCCGCGAAAACCGCCCGCGAGTTCGGGAACCGGGCGGCGCCGGGCATTAGGATATTTCTTCGCCGGGGCTATAATTCTCGGCCGGCCGAGAAGGGAAATAAATTAAAAAACGGCATCTCGCTTATTGTTCGCGCGCGCGTTCAGATTTCGATCGGACGATCTTTGCCGTCGCCCGAACGGATCGACGTACGATAATACCGTAGCGCGTGGCTCGCGGACGAAAACGCAAAACACGTGGTCGTGGTACGCTCGCGCGGATCGGTCTCGTTTGTTCGCTTTTCACCGCACGTCCTCCACCGGTCCCGAGCCGTCCGCGCAGACGCGGTCGTCGTATCCGCGCGCGGGTATATAACTCAGCCGAGACAACATTAATAAATTAACCGGACTAATTCCTGAAACGCACGCGCGCTCGACGGACAATAGAGTTAATCCGCTCGCGCGCGCGTCTTCTTTCGAAACTCAAAACGTTCGGAATGTGACACCATATACCGTGGCAGCGGTGCCCATTGTTCCGATCGTGCGGCGGCGGCCGGTTCCGTGCGCGTACGATGTAAAAGACTCCCGTGGAAACGACAGAACAAAAAGAATTAAAAAAAAAAAAAAGAAAAAAAAAAACGACAACCGAGATACGTCGTCGCGAAACGCAATAATGTAAAAAAAGAAAACGACGTGTTCTCCGTGTCGATGATAAATCAAACGGTGGGTGGGGGGGGTGCGCGCATTTGATGTCATAATAACCGCGAACGCGATTGCGCGGCCCCGGGGGACGTTTGGCGTAAAATCGAACGGATCCGAAAAGGTATCGACGGTAACGATTTACGACGACGCGGACGTAACGGTGCTTGACCGTCACGGTCGGGACGGCGCTTTCCGTTTTTTTTCCTCGCGTCCGACGACATCTCGTCCCGGATAGTTTTCCTAATGGGTTTCGTCGGGGTCGGTCCGCTAAACAGGCGTTTGTTTTACGCGCGCGACGACGGCGTAACAACGTCGACACACAAACGACTCGCCGTTCTCGAGACGAGAAGAAGACGGAAAAAAATAATAACGATTACATATTTGTTATATATATATATATATGTGTGTGTGTGTGTGTGTGTGTGTGCGCGTGCGTATCACATAAATAATATATTCACCGACGTCGCAATAAAGTATTCTTGAGCGATACGCGTAGAACTGTGCACGCACGTACGATAATAATATACGCCCGTCTTTGTACGTGTGTGTGTGTGTGTGTGTGTGTGTGTGTCGAACGAGTGGCGTTTAAATCAACGCCGCCGATCACTCGGACCCGACCGTTCCAAGGATATATGTTATATGTTATGCGCGTTTCGACGGGATTTATTGAAATGCGCGTGTGGGTTGCGTATATTAAATTCTCTGCGCCGTTTATAAACGTACACGCGAGACGTGTTTTCTTGACAAATCAATGACGGAGAGTGGGCGTCGTCGCATCGACTGTACGAAATGCCGGCGGCGACGGGCGTCTTTTTAATCGGAAGACCTCGTACTGCGTATTACGAACGAGACGGCCCGTCCGGACGGGCACCGTTCCGTCGGGATCGATAACGACGACGGAAACGGCCACCGCCGGATCTCGAGCGAATTTGTTTCGAAAAATGTATATTGAAAAAAAGTCGCGCTGTAATTTTTTTTTTTTTTTTTTAACTTGATACGTTTCGGTAATTCGTACCGACAGTGACGTTGCTGTGGAACGGGCCAACGCGTCGCGACGACCCGTTATTACTATATCGCGCCGTGTCTTCGTCTGTGCGCTCGACGATTCGCGGCAACGTTTCTGCAAAACCGCCCGCTCGGCCCACGCACAGCTGTCCGCACGGACGGTTTTTTTTCCCTCCCGTCCCGTAATATTTACGACGCGCATACACGCGTGTGTATTTGAATGTCCGTACGCATATAAATCCGCTGTCGATTGTCCGCGGCAACCCGTTTACATCCGATCGCTATAATGGCACAATGTCTGCACGAGCGAGCTCACGCGTGTACTCCGTATATTAATACATTACACGGCGCAAAGCGTACGTTCCGGCATGCCGCGTGTACACGGGGAAGACGTTCATTCGCGTCATACCGAACGCCACGGTTTTCGACCGCGTGTCCGTTTGTTGTTTATTAATCGTTTTCAAATCGGGAACATTAGTGAAAAAACGAAAAAACATTCACACATTTCGCCGCGTATTGTTTCTTCTCCCCGTGTCGTCGTCGGACGAGCGAACCGAAAATACATAAAACCAACACGACGTGCAACAGTCGGCGGCGTATACGTATCGGCGGAAAACCGGTTGGCCGTACGGTTGTAACGTACACGCTCCGGTGGCACGACAAGAGGGGACCGGGGGGGAGGGGCAAGACGAACAATCGGCGACGACGATGAGAATTAGAGTTGTTAATAATTGCGTTTCGAAAAACAAAACGCATCGGGCAAAACCAGTTGGGAGCCGCCGGCGTTCGCGGCGGTCACGGCGAAGGGTTGAGAGAAACGTATTATTGTACCGACTCGTGTGTACAAAGATCCGACGGACGAGGGGTGCCGCCGCCGACGTCGTCGTCGTTATATATATACACACACGTACATACCTGACGCCCAAGAAGGATTACACGAAGGATTTATGTCGCGTGAAAATCCCTTTATGGGCGGCGGCAGGAGAGAGACCACTCGAAACGGGTAACACCCCGTCGACGATAATTAAACTATAATAAACCGTCCGATTAATATTCAACGGGTTTCGTGCGCGCGCCGTTGTTATGATTGTTATTGTTACTATTATTGTTATATCGTACAGTCATTGTGCGAATGGCCGTAATAATCTCACGGAGAATCGTAACGGCGGCGGCGGCGGCGACGGCGGTGACGACGTATGCGTTTTTAATGGATCGAGTGGCGACGGCGGCGGCGGCCTCTCCCCTCGTCCTTCCGGGCCGGCGCACGGTTTTCGCGGCCGCGAGTGTTAACGGTTTCCCCCGCAGGTATACGCGCGCGCGCGCGCGCGCGTTATAAGGAAACGTTTTCTGGCGGTTGTCGTCTGAGGGGACGGACGGTAGCGCGTAAGACGAGCGACGGGTGCGTGCAAATGTCAGCGGCGGACAGTGCGCGCGCATGTGTACGTACGACGTTATAAATAATAATAATAAGAATACAACTGCAACTGCAACGCGTTGGATTTGCATGACAAAGTCCGGTAATGAAAACGCGACTATTTATCATCGGCCGCAGTGACGCGTATGTATTTTCGTCCGAAATTCCAGGGACGTTGCGCGGAACGTGATACGCGACGGCGATACGCCCCGGTGGGTCCAGGACCGAGTGTACCTAACGGCGCACAGCTGTCGGACGAAAGACGACGACGACGACGACGACGACGCTGGCCGGCCGCGTCTACGAATTATTTATTGGGGTCGCGGACTTTTCTCGGGTGACGCCGCGGCGGGACGGAGTTTTGCGGATTGCCGACGTCGCGGTCGGACACTTCGAAACGCCCCCGCGCGGATTAACTCGTTCGGCGCGGCCCCGCGATTTCCGTGCACAGTTCGGCGCGCGGGCGCCGGTCGAATAATACAGATTTATCGCACGCCAAATGCGATTTTATCTCGTCATCTGTGCGCGCGAGACGGCCGGAACCCCTTTTGTTTAACGCCGGCCGCCGCTCGAAGTTTAAACCCCGGAAAATTCTCCCCGGCGTAGGTGCTCGGTATGCTTCCGACGCTATCCGCCGCCGCGACCGGCTCGGCGTGTGCGTCGTGAAAATCCTCGGAAACGGACCAACGACGTGGGTTTTCGGTTTTTTTTTTTTTTTTATCGTGAACGCGCCGCTAGACGTGCGACTAGACATTATTATGTACCATAATTACCAACATCGGTGGTAAACCGGACCGGAAACCCGCGCGACTCGCCCGTACCTCTAGTGCCTACGTGTGTGTACCGTTCCGCGATTTTTCATCGAACCGTCTGATGTTTCGTTCAGATATAATTCGTCGACAAATACACCGTGATACAGATACCGGGGACGCTGTACATCGATCAAGTGCGATCGATTTTGATATTTATGCAAATAAAAATGCATATTTTTCTTAAGGACGTCGGGTTCAATCATTAACTGGAAAAATTTGCATTTCATATACAAAAAAAAATCCACGTATATATTCAAATTAAATATTCGGCTAGATTTTGTAAACGATTATAATCATTTACATTTCGTTTCAAACGTTGTACAATATAATATAAATACATTATAAAATAGAGTCCAAGGTGAAATGTTACAATAAATAAACTATAGTAAAATAACCATTAACCGCTAACGCTTCAAATACCTAAACCTGTACACGCAGACAGCATTTAATCGAAAATATAGTACATTTTAATCACGTCGTTCGCGTTTCGCACTAGCGTAGATAAAACTTTACCGCGGATATCTAAACAGCACGGTCGGCCGGCGATCGGTTATCACTAAAAAACGCGCTAGTCGACTGTCAATCGACTGACCGTAATCGCGCGGCGTGTTGCGTATACATTTTAAACACGACGAGACATGTGTATATTAGTCGCACAAAAAGCTGTATTGATTGTCAATGAAACGAGCCGAATGTTTTGTGACGGCCATTGCCAACACAGCCTTCGAAAACTCCCTTGTCGGACGGTTGAATTACAAGTGAACACTTTAACCGGACGCATTTATACACTGTTCGTCATAAGCGTGTGATTTTAAATCGGTCGCTATTAAATCATACACTGTGGATCGCGAGACGATTCAAAGCCCGCGGCCGGCAGTTATTGCGTCTTAACCGTGCCGAAACGTTGTAACAAAGTACACGATGTTCAACATATTGTATATTATCGTATGAACGGATTCGCAGTGCGTTGATTTATAATTAATCCGTTTCGTTTTTGCACACACACACACACACACACACGTATATGTGCGGCGACAACGACGAAAACACTACGACGCAAAATCAGGCGAATAATAAATTAATAATAAAACGGTGTAATACGTTTTTCGGGTTTTTACAAATGGTCCGAAATTGTAGAGTTTTAATTTATTTACGCGGGACGACTATTGCAAAACACGAGACTTGTTCGGCGTGCACACGTAAAAAGTAAAATTAACATAATATATTGGTGAACGTTTTTTTTTTTTTTTGACGGATAACTCGCGGACCACGGTAAGCGTGTTTACGTGTATATTCATATATAAATTATGATCATGTTTCGAAAGACTCGTGCCGTTCGCTATAATGATAACGTTCATACGAGTAACGACGTATGTAGTGTTCACGTCGGACATACAAAAAAAAAAACGCGTTCGACAAGCCGTCATCGGAAAAGAAAGAAAAAAAAAATCAAGTCCTGCAAGTACCGTATATCTGTCTAATTGTCGGTGAAATACGCGCGTGTACCGCATACGTACCTGTCCACAGCATACGGTAAATGTTCGCAAACACGTGCATGTTCGCTGTTTATCAACTTATAGTCTATTTATATAAACGACACTCACGCGTAAAATACGCGCGCGGACTTCTGTAGGACGAGGAAAATTTTTCGGTTCACGCCCTCGTGATTTATGAGCTTCGTCACCCTGTCGTGCGTTTGGTCGTGTACCCGTGTACTGACGAGGTGGGCGAAAAAGTCGATAAAAAAAAAAAAAAAAAAAAATACCTAAAAGAAAAGTATAATTAAAATTTTACGATTAGTACAATATACCTGACACTGTATATGTGTGTGTGTGTTTAATGTCTTTCGTACGGACAACAACCCTATATTCGGACGCGATAAATCGCACACGATCGGAACGCCCTGCAACTCGTGACGATCGCCGGCGGGTATATGGCGGCGCGTCTATCGGAAACTATACACGGCTCGGTCATGTACGTACAGGTATATGTAGGTACACGGGGTAGTATATTGAATACGGTATGTGACGTGGTTGCGCATCATATGGATACGTTCACGACGGGGCACTTTGGATTGTGGAACGTTTCGAGCCCGAGCCCCATCACAATACGTTGTATTTAATTAAATAATTACCGCACGCGCGCACATATATCAAGATAAAGAAAAACACCGTGTGAAAACGAATGAACCGATAATAACTGTTATCATAAGACCTGAAATCGTGTGTTCTCGTGTAATTATAATATATGTACACGTATGTTTCGTTTTCGAAACGGCTCTAAGGATTTTCGTTGAACGGCATGCATACGCAGCGTCGAATGAGAAAAAGCGGTCTAGCCTGCCAGGGTTTGGCTCTGGGAAAATACATTTAGGGGATGAAGTGGAACAAAAACGGGTGTCATGTGTGTGTTACCATCTTCGTTATTGACTTTTCAAAACTAACACGGGACTTTTCGAGTTTATATGATATCGATGCTTCCGATGCAGCAGATTTAGTTTCGAACCGATTGCTTCAGGTATTTGTCAATCCGTTCTGTGCGTATTATATTCTTTGCCTACGTCGAGCTAATAAAACATTTAAAACTAGAAAACCCCGTTGCTGGTATACGAGCACGGTGTATACAACTTAATGTAGGCATCGAGTAAATAATATACGCCACACGCTGTTGCTGGAACGGCGACGGGGTTGTGTGTGTGTGTGTGTGTGTGTGTGTGTGTGTGTGGGTGGGGTGGTGGGGAACTGTTGTGCAGCAGGTCGTCGTCGTCGTCGTCTTCGCGGATGGCAACGGAATAATATGGTCGGCATTGAAGTTACGTGACGCCGGCCGGTAACCTGAATCACGGTCGATTTCGTGAAAAACATCGCCGAATTCCCGACATTACACCGAGGCGCAAACAAAAGAACGATAAATCCTTTCGCGGCCGACGCATGAATCCCAACGATGGACGCGGCGATAAAGTACGGCCGAAAATCGTACTCCGACAATATATTCCCTTACGATATACACAAGTGGCGTGTGCACACAATACACGCGGCGACCGACGACGGCGACGACGACGACGACGACGACGACGACGACGACGGCGATGACGACCCGGCGCGTGGTGTACGCAGGGTGCGACGGAGACGAGACGAGATTTTTGCGTGCGCACGTATATGTGTATGTGTATAAAAAAACACGTTTGCCGTGCACGACGTTGATTAATTTCGGCGATAAAAAACCACGTCGGACTATATTATTTATGTAACGCGCGATTTTGAATAGGTCTTATTTTACGGTCGGTTTTTTTTGTTTTGTTTTGTTTTGTTTTCGTTGTACGCGCGCGCGACTCCAAAACGTTTACGGACAAAACGTTCCCGATCACGGAGATAACACAAGGATACGGTACGTTCACGGTGCGCGCATTATCCCGAGACGAACGGTTCGCGCGCAGCGCAGAGCGTATTCCACGCGCACGTTATGACATCGACGCGAACCAACAGACACCGACGGGACGAGGGCCCGGTGCACGAAGAGACGATCGCGCGGGATTTTCGGGCCACCCTGTGCACGGGGGTAGTCGATCGGTCGGTCGGCAATAAATAAACACGGAGCCCCAAGGCCGAAAATCTATCCCGGACATTTATTACCATTTTTTATTTTATAGGTTATAAATATATATATATATACGTATTTTTAACTTTAAGACGACGTCGCGCGAGCGATGTTTTCGGACGACGCGGCGGCGGGCGCAGAGGCGATTCGAACGCGCCATTATTCTATATTACATTAGGACGGACGGACGGACGGACGGACGCGCAATCCATCGGAAGACGACAAATCAAACGATCTGCGGAGGCTGCGGCGGTCCCCTATATTACATTACTCCCCCCCAGTCTCTTTAATCGTCCACCGTTATCTCCGGATTCGCAGCCGCCATATAATAATATAAATGTCTTTGGCCGACCATGGAGGTTTTTAAAAACCCCTACGACGCGACTTCGCTTACGCACAAGTCACACACGCGCGCGCGCGCGCGCCGAACGACAATGCGGCGCGCGAATCGCGTGTTCTTCCGTAAATTACTAAACGCAGCGGCGTACACATCGTACACATCGTACACACACGATCTGCGCGTATACGTATATATTTATATACGGCGGCGCCCGCTGTGTCAATAATTTGTCTGTCCCGGAATCGAGTTTCGATCAGCGCGCGCTTTTAAAAGGTCGACTACCGAATAAAGTATCGGAAATGTCTTTTCGCGCGCGCACACACGTCTGCATCGCGTCATTATCGTCGTCGTCGTCGTTATACGCGCCGGAACAGTTCGGTACTTCGAACGCGCTCTCACGACACACCGATCCGCAGCGACGTCGTAAGACCGCCGATCCTCAGAACATTGTCGGATCGATTAGGATTTTGGTACACCGGTTATTTTTTTTTTTAAAACAATCTTGCAAAAAAAGTGTATATAGCGAGGAGATCGTGGTTTTTCGTAAATTATCTTCAACTCTATTGCAACAAAAAAACAAATAAACCTATTTGATTTCGGAACGATTTTCGGAACGTACGAATTACTGGGCCTTACAGTTTTTCGGATCCCGTACAAACGTATTTCCCCGCAGACCGGAGGATTCCTTCCCGACGAGAAAAGTTGACCGCGACTTAGACACCCGTGGTTAAACAAATAAAAAGCACATTGTCGTAAAACCAATGCATTCACCGTTTCGTTCACACGTCGAAGATAACCTATTGGTGATGGGGGGGGGCGGACTGTCCCGTACGTCCTCCACGTCTAAGGACGCTCTTACGTGCCGTCGTCGCGATAGACTCACTAATTACATATAAATGACAATACGCACTATGTCGTGTGCACGTCGGACATTTTGGTGAGGACTACACACGGTTTTTTTTGTTTTTTTGTTTTTTATCGTCTTGCACCCGATGACCGAGGTGGTCCGAGCAGCTCGTGGAGAGACCATCCGATTATCCGTACTATACTATATTATTATGGTGTATACGCTCGTATACAGTAAAATATGGACCGGATCAATAAAATTTAACGTGCCGCTCGTTGATTTATTAGCCAACGTTTACGCCTGCTATCTCGCATGACAGTGTATATGTTCATAATAATATGTGGCAATGGCATGTCATTGAACCGGTCTTGACGACAACTCGTATACACATTAACGTCCGAACGTTTTCTGTTAAATTCATAAAACGCGCCGTCCGTGTGTACACATACATATATAAATATACAATACCTACGTATGCGTATATAATATGACGCGTACACGTCGTTGTCTTACGACAGCCAAACAACACTGTACACACACACACATATATATACTTTGATAAAATTGCGTTCATATTTGTCCTTTTATAATATATTATTTTCTTCATGTAACCGCACACTAAACCCGATGACATATTACGCACATCGTATACAACACGAGTATACATATCATATTATCATACACACCTATACTAGTCGGACCAACAGGAAATCGTCGACGTCCTTGTCACTGCGTTAATACGCATAAATACGACTTGCGTCTCGATTAAATCGCAACCTATAATGTAAAAGAAACTGATTTTTTGAACAATATTTTGTTTTCCATATACGTATTATTAAATATCTTCATTGCAAATTATTTATATGAAACAAATTTGTAATCATATGTACGTGAGTACGATACGATTTAGAAACGTTAAGATTCGGTCGGATGAGATGTGTGTGTGTGTGTGTGTGTGTGTACGTATACCTACGCAATAAAAATGATAAGCTTACGACTTTAATAAAATTATAACTTTGTACGGACGTGTATGATGTATTTATGTATAATATTTATCATTATGGCTTAAAAATAGGTAAGTATAATATGTCCCTCAAATATACATTTATGTATACGAGTCGTAAAATGATTTGAATATGAATACGTATGAAATTAGTTTTTATTATATTATATCTACAATGATCACTTCCAAAATGAGAGGGTAGCAATCCGCACGACGCCGCGCGTAAATAAATAACGTCCGCGAGACGTATGCTCGTATAAACATATATAAAAAAAAAAAAAGGAAATAAATAATATTATATATTACAATTATTATTTTCTTTTCAAAAACGTTACTTTTGTTAGTGTCATTCTAGCCATAAAAACGGGCAGTAAAGTTAATTTATGCGTATGTATATTATAATATATATATATAAATGCTATTCAGTGTCAATTATAAAATGTATTTAAGGTATCATTACAAACTACAAAGTATTGTATATAAATATGTGTACGTTTTATGATCATAATTTTTTTTTTTTGAAGCAAGTATATATATGATAATATACAGTGTATTGGATTCACAACTTGAGACACATTATATAGCCGTAGTACAGTATAGTTCCGACAACGATTTACAATAATTGTATACGTATGCCCGAGTATACGAAGCGTGGAATTTTGTTTTGAAGAAAAAAGCCACCCATTAGTGACACCATACACTTGTTTTTTGTTAATATAAATACATTAGATTTAACATTTGTAACACACACACACACACACACATATATATAAGATCGCTACACGAAGTTACACACTGTATATATATATATATATATGTGTGTGTGTGTGTATACTTGTCTGAAAGATTTCCAAGAATAAATGTATTTGACAGGTTTTTAATAAATGGATTTAGATGGATATCCGCGAATAAGAGTTTGCGAAATCTTTTATGTACAAAATAAATAAACATATTGCAAGCCATATCGTGTACAGTCTTTGTACTGAAGTTCGCGTGGATTTGATGAACATGACGTGTAGTTCAACGCAATATCTTAGAATGATTGAATTTTATTTGTTGGATTTTTTTTTCTCAAATTTTTCCACATATGATAGCTACGCGTGGTAAGGGTATATTAAGAAAAAAATATGTTTATTCTATTTATAGATGTAAATTAGTTTTGGTAAGTACAGCGTTTTGTACACGTTAAAGTTTGAAATGTATACATAATTATTATGTTTAATTTACACGCGTTCATAACTATATATATATATATATATATGTGTGTGTGTGTGTGTGTGTGTAGCTAGAAAAATAAATGGCGAGAACATCGGTTTTTTAAAAAAATTGTACAATTGTCGTACTACAAAAACCAATACGTGGTATATTCGGTTAAAAAGAAAACAATTGTAGTTGACAACTCTTATTTACTTGGTAAATCGAATGGGGCGAGAGAGACGACGACGAATTATACGATATAATAATAAAAGTAATAGGTGTAAAATCCATATTATATAATAGACTAGCTTTTATTAAATGTTCGTGTTTTAAGTGTGAATATTTTAAATTTTATTGAATTACAAATATAAAAAACCTAGGATTTATTACATTTTCAGAATGTTATATTTAATTCAAAATTATTCGAAATGTTTATCATGTATTTATAGTACCAACACATGTAGTCGACAAAGATTTCCAACGTCGAAATTCAATTATTCAATATAAACCGTTATATTCGTATGTCATATATAGCCACAGTATACGTGTGCATAGGTAATAATAAAACCGGGTTTAGTGCGTTCGAATTATTACGGCGAAGGTAAATTAAAACTATGAATGGAAAAAAAAATCCCCCTACTCCCGCGTAAGATATCGATTTTTCCCCCGTGTCGATATTTAATAATGACGCTTATGAAATATCATTATAAACGTATTATTTATCGACTTTTAGCGACGAATATTCGATCGCCACGATACGATGACGTTCAATTTCAATACGTCTGTACGATAGCGATCCACTACGAATAACGATGACGACGACAATAACATAACGCATCGTGAACGTAGAACCCCGAGTGAAAACGAAAAAATAACTCTGAACGGAGTCAACCAAATGCGCGCGCAAACGAATACATACTGTTAAACATGCACGTATCGAACGCGTCGTATAAATCGTCGGGTACATAATATAGGATTTTACAATGGTTTGGATAATTTTTTTTCGTCTTCACGTGTATCGCAACGGATACATTATTATATATATTTTTTTTTTTATTGCATCAGGTCAAGGCCGCGTCCGGTCACATTGTTCTGTATTGTTACGCACACTGCACGCGGTGCGACGTTGATGGATATTCTTCACCCTGTACACACGTATATATATACACACGCGCATTACCTACATATACCGCACACACGCACTCATAAATTGCGAACATTAGGACAAGTCCCATATGCGATGTATTGATATACTTTGGCGATTTCTTCTTCTGTGTGTGTGTGTGCGTGTCTATTGTATATAATTTATACTTCGGTGCCCGGACAAACTGTTCATCATTGAATCCGTGCGAGGATATATAAATGTGTGTGTGTGTACGCACAGACGTTGCGCACAACGTCGCAAGCGTTTACAACAATACAATAAATAATAGATATAATAACGTTAAGTTTCGCACCACCGTCGTCGGGTCATTTTCCCTTTTCACAATACCGTGCGGAACATAGACGCGCGCGCATACCTGCAGCGACACGACGTTGCGTTTGTTCGCTGACGATCACGTTACATTACATCGGTTTCTTTTCCCCCCCCCTCATCGCACGCCGATTTCGTCTATCTTCTATTATATTTCGGGTAGGCACCTCTCTCTCTTCGCGCGCGCGCGCGCGCGCCCGCACGTATATAATCCCACACACTTCACGGCACATCGGCGCACAAATGACATAACACCACATAACGTGCGAGACGACGCGAGATATGTTACGACGCCGTCGGGGTTTCGATGAATGACCGCGTGGATTATACGACGACATTCACCGTGTGGATGGATACCCACGCGCCCGGCGAACCTTTGGCGCTACGTGAGTTCCGGTCCTCGCAGACCTCGATCTCTCGTTACTCTGGGACGTAAACAAGAACAAAAAAAATTGAAAAGAAAGAACATTTTTTCTCACACAATACACGGGTTCGCGTACGTGCACGCGCCAGCCGTTATACGTTGTACGGTGAATAACCGTTTGCCCCGGTGCATGGTGACACGATCACAATTTCACGTACGTAACGGACATGATTGTTTGATAGGCTAACAGAATATTGTACCGTATAGTTGTTCGTGAAGCGATTCGTTCGGCGACTTTCAAAATGCTACAACGAGCGGAAAAAACAACAATTACGCGACAACGCTCGGTCGTACGCAAACCACAAAATCAACGTTGTCCGCCGCGGCCGGGGGAAACTCGATTGTATAAAAACGTCAGGGCCGTATTTAGACCGGTTTTAACTCGGGGGTCATGTCTACCAAAAAAATTAAAAATCTTGAGAGGCCCCGGCTGGAGCTTTTAGGTAACGGGTCTGACGTCACATGCGATGTATAGTATAATAATAATACTTATATTCTACTTTGATCTTATTACGGTTGCAATGATATTTAATGTTAAAAACCATTTAATTATTAATTTTTATGTATAATTAAACACATTTTTCGTTTGAAAATCAGGCCTAACCCAAAAAAAAAAAAATTTCGTGCGTTACGAGTACGCGCGGAAGAAGTGAAACTTCTTTCAGAGTCATTCAACCGATAGAGCATTAGGTTTGTATTGGAATAAAATAAACAAAAATTTATATAGAAGTTAGCAAACATTCTCTATTCCGGTAGGTAAATAAATATAGGAACCGTACGAGCGTAGGGCGTTTATCGATAAAATGCTTACTCGGTCTCCACTGCCAGATACTTTGAAACGGGTTACTCGGCTCACCAATCCTACGTCCGATCGGCCTGCGTGTACGTAAGTAATGTGAATTAAACAAATTTAAAATTTAATACCAACACACGAAAAGTGGTTAGCACGGAATAAGACGGCCGTGGCACTTTCGTTTCCATGATTTGGCCGGGTGCGCGTGTAAACAACAAATGATGCGTCACGGCGCGAGCGGGTGCACGGATGCTAGGACGCGGTGAAATTGGCGGGAACGCTATTGGCCGCAACAGGAACTTTACGCGCATGCGCAACTGATCTCAAGAAAACTGGCGGGGACAGTCGAGCGCGGGTTTACTCGCACGCTATTAGTCGCAACTAAAATTAGACGACGCGTGCGCGTGCGTAAATAATTTTAAGAAAATTTCACTTCGATAAAGGGGCCCCGGAATGTTTAGTTTTCACCGGGCACGGGGCAAAGCTGAGTGCGGTGTGTTCGGCTTCTCGCGATAAAAAACGCGTTGACGTTCCGCAACACGAACGTACAAACAAACCGTTACGTTATAGCACAGTAATCGCGCGTAACGTCTTCAATCGTATTGCAACGCGTGTCGAGACGAAAATCCGCGAAAATCCGCGGCCGATAACAATACGCGTTACGCCGACTACGTGAAATCGGCAATTTGGCTACCGACTCCACGAATCTTTTGCCGAGAATTCAGTTGCATGCACGCACATTATTCGACACACATCCGCAAGCGTGCCCGTCGGGATTACCGGTCGTTGATTCAATCTACACGCGCGCTGCCTCCACTATCTTGATTTGCCTAAGGTAAGACGCGAACAATAACCCTTTTGTTTTACGTCTAATGAACGAAAACTACGTTTCGATAAATTTCGCGCGATCGGCGTAACACGTTACTACAACGTGAAACGAACCCTAGTTATGACGTTTCCCTTCGCGGCGCGAACGTCGCGGGCTACCCGACAACGACGACGACGACGATAACCTCTGCGGCCGCGGAAAAACAACGCGTGTAAAACACGCCGCGTGAAGTACGAATAAAATATCTCCTCCTCGTCCGCCGTTTTTTTTTGTTTTTTTTATCGCCTGCCCAACACAATGGCGTCGTGTACGCGAATTCTTCTACACGCGTTATTCGTTACGCGGCGGGCAACACAAGCCGCGCGTATTTTATACACGCATTTGTACAATAAAAGCTAATTCGACCCGCACGGCTCTCCTCTCCTCTCCGCTCTTTGCTTCGCGACGACAACGATCCTCTCTGCATTGCAGATATATAGGTGCCCGTGTTATATACACGTACATTGTAAATACGTTGCACACTGTGCGCTTTTAGAGATTTACCGCGTGGTACTTGACGGTTATACATGTATATATATGTATATATTTAAATGTATATACGGCGTTACGGACGCCTTTTAATTAGATTCTCGCGCGTCAGACGCGCGCGCGCGCGCGCGCACTCCGTATCGTTATCATGACAAACGCCCGTGTACCGTATTCGTCGTTATCCGCGGTTTTGTTTTTTACACCGCCAGTAACGACCGTTCGGAACGGTACTGTTGGTTTAGTCGTGCGTAAACGCGTCACCTGCCGCGGGTTTATGCGTCTACACATAAATATTGTTATCGTTACGAGCTGAACGGGATCCGCGACGTGCACGACGCGAAAAACGTTGTATGACGCGATAACGAAATTCGAAATCGTATGCGCACGTATTCTTTGTGTTCGTCGAGAACGCGAGCGGCGTAGTGGGGTGTGGGGGAGGGGGAAAGAACAGAAATAATCGATCGCGGTCACTTTGAATTTCGACCGAGTCGTAAAAAATATTAATCATCGATAAATCATGTTACTGCGCGCGCCATCAGCCGTATAATATATATATATATGTACGTAGTAAATTATACAGAGCGCGAGGTGGTGCAGGCGGTCGGTGTTTTATTGGTCGTTTTAAACAATCGCGTTCTGTGAGCAAACGGAATCGAGTATAAGTACGTATACGTGTGTGTACGATTAAAATAACAAAAAAAAAGAAAAACGTGTTTGGTTAATCGAAACGATTCGGTCGTATCATTACTATTATCCGTACCGCGTATAATAAATAAAAAACGTGGACATAAATAAACGAATTTCCGTATGCCCGCGCCCGCGCGCGCACGCACACGCGCACGAGCACGCACACGCGCACGCTCACGCACGTATCGTCCACGCGACTCTACCGTACTACGGTAAGCGGTTGTTTTGTATCCCGCGCGTCAGCCGTTGTCAGTCACGGCCGCGCCGCACGTTACACTTACGGAACGGGTCGGAAAGCCGGTCGCCGGGCGCGGCGTTACGACGTTACCGTTATGCGCGTGTCGTGATCGGCGGCCGGCCGGCTCTTGTTCGTCATGAACGAATCGCGAACATCCCGGGAGATGGTACGTACACCCGGCAGAGACGGCGAGCGATACAGACCGCACGGTTACGTCACGGTTCGTTGTAACGCTGTAACTGCAGTACCGGCCGCTCCCGTACCGTCTACGCGCAGCACACTTGCCGTCGTGTACAAACGGTGCACGCGGGACAAACACGGCGAAATTCCAGCGGGACGGCCGGGATTTTTCGTTGGTGGTTTTTTTTTTTTGTTTTTTTGAGGGAGGGGATTGTACATATATATACCGTAAATTCGTACACACACGCTCGGTGGGATGACACGATGACGGAAGTTTTGAGATTTTTATTCGTAGCGTTTCGATATGAATGTGAAATACACCGTGATATTTCACGCGAAATTCTCGTACGAATCGATATATCTAAATAGCGATATAGATCCACGTTGGACATGATAAAAACCAACAAACTATGGATGGACGATAAATCAGTGTTTTATCGTTTGTCATACAAATTTTTCAAACATTTCAAACATTTAGAGTTTACACTTCAGTCTCATAAAATAATATACATGAACACGGTCCATATGAGGGATGGGGGCTACACAACTAGCGATATCGATGTTGTGTCTCGACATGACGCGTGAAACTCGCGACCGTGTCCCTCCGAACTCGTCCGAGTCATGAGTCTTAGCTTATGACGCGGGTAAAGTAAAACGAAACGGCGCAATCGGTCAAAAGACGCGTTATCGTCATGGTGGCACCGAACGTAGCAATGCGTTTCGAGCAATCGCGACTTCGACTTTGAACACGTTCACGCGTCGGAAATGTAGATAAACAATATTATTGTTGTTGTTGAAAGAGGTTATGCCAATTGGCACGTTGTCTCTAACCTCTACACCAAGCCGTGGTTCGATCACATGGAAATCAATAGAAAAACTATAATATCCGTTTCCAGATTACGTTTTGGACATACTTGCCTCCCGATTCATTCTCACGAATTATCCTTAAACGACTACCCGTTGTGTCCGAGACATAACGAAGGGGCTATATGTGACACAGACCGTGTAATGTCCTTCTTTGGGGGACCTACGACTTCGCCTTAATGATGTACTCAGTCATGTATTCTCAACCCAACACCCCAGTGCTGTCCATGCCATCTGACATTTCTTTGAGGAGACTAATTTTATAATTTAAGCGTGTGTCGGATGTTGTTTGGAATTTAAGTGTGCGTTTGTTGTAATATCGTAATATTTTAATCGTTTAGTTTACAGACATATGTTTTTGTTTTTTATGTAATTGTCGAAACAAATTGTACCGATGCAAAGTTTCAATAAAAAAAAAAAAAATTGTTGAAAGCGTGATATTAATTTAATGGACTCGCGAGAATTGTGTGGAGTTGGTTTTTCTAACGGAAACAAATGCAGAATTTCGCACGGTAAAACCACAGGTGGTCGGAGTGCGGTTTTTTTTTTCAAACACTCCCGGTAAAAGTTCGATCCGAATTGGGCGTACGTTTAACGGTTTCGAAACGGTGCGAATTAAGGTGTCACATAATTCACGTGTAATCAAACGTCCGTCGAGAAAACGTATGAATTATGAGGTACACTATCGCGATGGGGTGGACAGCGATGTGATTCGAACGTGACGTGAGAAGTGTGTGTGTGCGCGCGTGTGCGTGGTCGTTAAGACGAGTGTAATAATTTATTCCTTCCAATTATGCTTTGAAGATACTGTACGGGCGCGACGGGGCGATGCGGACGACGGTCGTAAATCGATTGATTGATTTATGTTATCGCGATAAAGAAATAATTAATGTCCAAGAATAATAATGGCGCGTTGTACGAAGGCGAAAAAAAAATTATTTCGTCCGGAATTTTTCAATCGAGAAATTCGATTAAAAATAAACAGCGAAACCGTCGTGTCGAAGCGTTTTAAATAAAATTAACAATGGTCGCGTCGTGCATGGCCGTCTAAGCGTTCGCCGCGGACCGGTAAGGATTCACCAAATCGAATTCGATTATTTTACTCGTCATATTCATGACTGCGTTACGCGAGCGCTTTGCGTTGTGCACGCCAAACACCAAGGGAAATATGATTGAAAACACGAACGAAATGTTAAAAGCGAGACATTATCCATTCGTCGCGTGATATAAGAGGTGAAATAAATCGTAGACATTGGCATTGGCAATAAACAGACGCGTGTAATCGAACGACATTAATCACGACGTCTCTCTAGGTGTTCCACAGTAACGAGCGGGGAATTTTAATGATTTTAACGAAACCACCGACACTTGCAGTTCTATGAATTCTGATTAATTAAAAATAATATCGACTTATATTCCACGGCCATGTTACAACGTATTATAATACGAATGGATTCAATCCAATCCAATGTAGCAAACAGTAAATTCCGCCTAAACATTTTTTAAAGGTTTTACAAACGCTTATACGTTTTTCGTATAATTATACTAACTGCTATGTTGTATAATGAAAAGCTCAAAGGAAAATCATTTATTTTTCAATTTCTTTTTTACAGTATAGTATTTATACGTAGAAATGTATATGATATAAAAATATGTCGATATAATATTAAATACTTGAATGTTCGACGAGTTCGCGTCAACGCGGTTAATAGTATAAGTGCATAACACATCGAAACACTTTGATTTAAAATAAAAACAAAGTAAGACTGTTATGTTTTGACACTTTTAATGTTGATGATGAAATAAAACTATACGCTTGATTATTATTGTGTTGAAATCGCTTTACGCGTCCGTACATTGATAGTAAACGTTTCATATTTTACGTGATCATTCGAATATATATATATATATACAGTTATAACCGAATCGAGTTTCGTTTCACTTTTTTTTTCCCAGATATAATGTAAATATACGTTCGCCAGAAGCAAGTCTATACGACATTCGTCCTTATACTGTCAAAGCTGTTTGGAATGTGTATTTATTTTGTAAGAGGCGTGAAACCAAACGGATCGAGTAAAATGTGTATAATTTGTAGGAAAAAAAAAAATAAACAAATACTCATATTTCTATATTCGTGCAGGACATTACGGAATACTGTACACACACACACACTGTACGTGATAATTGAACGGGTTTGTTCGCGTATGTCCGCGCATTCTCTCCCATAAATAACGTCACGTTACACGTTCATAGACCGTATTATGTTCGGAATAGTTTCCGTCACGGTCATATTTGCCGTGCGCCGTACGAACACATTCTGTCGACGGGAATCGGGACCGCGAACTGAGAATCGTAATCGCCCGACGCCCGTTTCGTCCCCGCCGGTCTGGTGCAGTGGCGCGCGCGTACAGGCCCGGGGGAACCATTGACGTCCATGGGTGTGCATCGCGATGTGCACAACCGCCGTGACGATATCGGCGACATCCATCAGCCATCCACGTATACGTGTGTATAAATAAATACTCGTCCCGGTTATTTATCGGGCTTTCGTCAAGCTGCGTCAACAAAGATGAATTACACGCACACATACGTACATGTATATACGTACGTATAAAGTGCGGCGCGTCATGTACGGTGCGGCACGCACGTGTACGGGCGCGTTCGGTCGGCCCGGCGTGTGTGTAAACATCACGCGCGCGCGCTATTTTAAACGTCCACGTCAATACGCGCGCGCCGCGGGCGTGTACAAAAAAAAAAAACGGTTCGCCGCGACACTCTCCGCCGCCGAAGAGCGTGTAGACGCATTGAAGCGTTCCGCAGGTCGGTTTTTGTACGACGACGACGACGTTTCGAATGACCCGGAACGATCGTATAGTGCGAGATTCGACGGACCCGCTGCAATACCACCTGCCGTTATGAAAACCGGCGTTCGGAAAATCGTTCGTGCGAATGGCTTACGGGCAAGTGGCGTGCGTCCAGAAAACGGAAAACGCGGGGAATCCGTCTCGGGAAAAAAATACCAAGTCCCTTGACGACGACACGCGACGTCAACGCGACACAAAACTGGAACGCTTGTAATCGACAATAATAATATTATCGTGCGTGCCGGTCCGGCTCCCTCTTCTCACACCCGTGTGCGGCCGTGGATGTCCGCCGCACGCGCATGTCATCGCGACAGAGAACCGTGCACGCGACCATGGTCCTCGTCGTATCAACAACGAGATAGTAACGGGTATCGGCTGTCAATCGTTTTGGCGACGCACGCGTACATATTAACGTATGATTATTATTCGTTATTTGCTTTGATGCACGCGCGTGTCAACTTCAGCGGTTCGGCGTATCGTCAAACGATCATCCGGTGCAACATTTTTGATTTGCGATTTAAAACCCCGCACGTCGTTCGTGTGGACACATCGACGTAAATTAACAAACGGAAAACGCAATTCATTATGCGAAAAACGAAATGACGATTCGCTCTTAGATGTACAATGCGCAGAGAGACGGTCCGTTCGCTATTATGAAATATACATTACACATGTAAACGTATGGCGCGTGTACGTGGCTACAAATACGATTGAAAAAAATGGTCCAATTAAAACTTATTTCGTGTACGCGCACAATAAATTCTAATACCATACATTGTTTATCGCCCGCAGTAACAGTACGACGAGATAACGACTAGTGTAAGTGTTCATCAAACGCGGTACGATACGATTTGAACGCTCCGACTGCAAACAAATGGCAATATATTAATGAATGAATACGAACGATACGGTTTTATTTATGTCCGAGTCTGGTTCGTGGTAAAAGTAAAAATCATTGTTGTCCGCTGTGTTTGTACAGGATATAGGCTATCACATCCGAACGCATTATTTCTGCTTTTTTCGACTTCCTATTTTTTTTATTGTCTCCGTGGAAAATACCGTTTATAATTCGATACACTAAATGACGTGAACGCCGAAACGCTATTGAAATATTCCGTCAATTGCGATTAACAATGCGCGTGTGATGAGGCTCGTAGATATAACATTTTTTTCTCTTTTTTTTTTTTCCACAAAATAAATACGGTTACGTCGAGGGATTTACTATTGTGGGAAACGATGAATACAATTTATGTACATCTTTAGTATATACACTGATTCGCCGGAACCTCCCCTCGACCGGGGTATGTCAGGTATTCTCTCGGTTTTTTTTTTCCTTTCTTTCTATAAATCGCTTCCACGTGACGTTTATACGTTAGGGTAACTAGCGACGGGGTGTGTGGTGCACTACAGGCGCACGCACGCGGGGCCTGTTAAAATTTCGGAATCCATACGATTATCACATGCGATACGAACAGTTCGGTTAGACGTCCGCGCGCGCGGGGTTTTCGGATTTTCGTGGTACCAACACGTGTATCGAACGAAGTCACCAACGACGGGTTATACGCACGTTGAATTATCGTGTCGGCGCACGACCGCTGTACGGGACACGAATTTGTCAGATTAGACAATACGTACGAGCGTACTGCGTGTTCCGTCATACATACCTGCAGAAAACAAAAAAAAAAAAAATAATGTTTTTCGACATAAACATCCGTGAAACGTTGGCGAACGCGTAGTTTGCTCTGAACGCCGCGCACGCGATTTTATTCGTCAAGACCACGAATAGAGGGCATCGCACAAAGACGGATGGAAAGTGAATTCGCCTCTGGTGCGCTCCACGGCCATGCAGAAGACGCGATACCGCCGCCGCCGCGGTGTTCAATATAAATATACGTACGTGTACGGTCGGGCGGCGTTCGGTAATAATAATAATTACGATAACAACGCGCCGGCACGACGTATAACGTCTACACGTTGTTTGTTCGTGACAGTCAACAGAAATCGTTAAGCTCGTCCGGCGTTTCTTCAGACGGACCAAACGTGTACGTATAGATAGACGTGCGCGCGTACGCGTCTACCTTTATTTCGTGTACAATGCAATTAGCGCGTTTCAAAGCGGACGATTATGAACACAATAAACGTTTCGCTGCTGTAACGCGAAACAATGTTTATAGACAATAAAGTTTAATCCGGTGCAGGTTAAATAACAGGAGAAATAACATACAAGTCATATATATATACATAAAAATATATTTTTGCGGCAGAAGTTTTCGGCAACTTGAAAGTTTCAAGTATAAGTACCTGCTTTACGCGTATTTTAATTTTGATTATTTTTCACGATGAATATTGCAATTCTGTACCTTTTGCGGCGTAACACGACGTCTTTGTCAAGCCCACGTGCGTTTTTATATTCTATAATGCGTATATACATGTATATGTATACAGTCGAAATATAATTCAATTACATGCGCAAACAACTATACAGAAACTTTGAAACTATTATTGTTATTATTATTATCTATCCACAGAGATAATACCAACGATAGTAACATAAATCCGTATTATACTTAACGGTTAGCTTATACTGACTTTGTATCATGACAAACGCCCGGACCAAAAAGTTTACGCAACAAACGATATATGTGTTAAAATTATAGCGAAAATTGCCGTAAAAACATACCATAACGTTACTCACAATTTTGAAAAGTATTAACATTTTATCGCGCTCGAGTCGCAACGATTATGTACCTAACGCATATATATGTATAAATTATATTTATATACAGCGCGTTTAATATAATATAGACTTTTAAAATTAAATTATAAATTTTAATTTTATATTAGTTCTTTATTTTGAACAAAATTGTATTAATCTCGTCGTATTAACCAAACCCGTTAAAAAAAAAAATCGGAATTTTCCTCGTGAGCTTAGTATCATATAACGGACAATGATTGATTCTTCACAACGTCTATATCATTCGATTGCGTCAATATATAATTGTAACGCCAATTAAAATTTGAAAACTTCTTTTTTTTTTTCAAATAAATTCGGTTTGATTTGTTAGTGACGTGAATCGTTATGGGTTAAACAATATGATTGTTTTGCGAGTTCAAAAACCATATACAATATGTCAATACAATATTACGTTAAACGAGTAACTTTAATGAAAATTGCTGAACGCGATGTCGGAGATTATTATTATGAATCGAGAACCGAGATGATTCCGAACGATAACTTGCAAACATAAAGACGGAAAACATATCGCCCGCGTATATATATATATATATATATGTGTGTATGTATGTATGTTCATACACGGTGTATGAAAAGAAGCCATCATTCAAGAATCGAAAGTTTACGCGAGAACTATGGAGAAAGCCGTGGAGATATATTATGTCAAAACACGAGAACGCGTAATAAGTTTAGATAAGTTTCGAGGGGGGTGGGGGGGGGGGGTAGGAGTTGAGATAGAGAAGTACACGACAGACCGAATAAATGGAACGTCAAAAAATAACGGTTATCGGGACGGCCCCGGAAAGACGAGTCGCGCGAAATGGATTTCACGAGAAACGCGTGCGAAAAACACACACGATGATACACTGCGAATTGTCGTCAGTCGATCACCCGTATGTATAATGATATAATAACAATGATGATAATAACAACGACTGCGCACAGAGCCCGTACAGACGACACGGGAAAAAAATCGTTTGTCGGTCGTCGTCTTTGTCGACTGTCAACGCGCGCGGACGACGACGAGGACGCGAGGGACACGAGGGACACGCCGCGACGTACCGTCTTCGACTACACGAAACAATAAAGTCCGACCATTAAATGTTTATAAGCTGTCGCCGCCGCGTGCGCAATAATAGATTAAAAACTCGTCAACGGCAATATATATATATATATATAAATAATAACGCGAACGACGACGACCCGAGTAGACCCGAAGCGGACCACCGCCGCCGCGGCCGTCAACACGTGTTCGCGTATCCCACGTGCCACCATTCGTCACTGTCCATCAACGCGGGTATCTAATAAACAAAAGGATGACACCCCACACGCGCGACGTGTTTTTCTACCCCTCTACCTGTAACGTCCGCCCGTTATATCGTGTATATAAACATATCAGGGTTATTATATAAGAGTGTCATTTTTCAAAACGAAACGTCCACACGTCGAAAACGCGTATTATTGCGCGCGGCGAGCATATACATTCGTATAACGCACAACGTGCCTACACGGTTCATACTGTGGACGGCGAAAATTATCGAAATATTCGCCAACAGTAGTACAGAGCAATCCGTTATTGTTAACATACGTTCGGTACTGGGGTTTTTCAATAATCCGGCTGAAATATTTCAATCATTCGTCGTACGCATATCCGTTTATAGTACGTAGTGCACAAGGCACAAGATGAAAACCGAAAAGGAAAAAACATTTTGGTCGTTTTTTCGTGAGTTGAGGAGGACGCTCTTAATATTATGTGTGTGAACGCGCCATTTGAAAAAAAAAACAATTACAATCCGATCCGCCACCCGGATACGAACGACACGCACGAATCATGCGAAAATACGTTATGGGAAATAAGATCTATCGATATCCGGTCGGATCCATCGATCGACTTCACCGCGTGTGATGTGTACAAAACATTAAAAGTCTGTCTGCAGGTATATTTTTTGTGTACAACGCGAATTTATTCTCTGTCGTTTTATCTACGTGTATAACGTTAATAATAATAATCCTCTCGTCGGAATCGCTTTTATATTTACACGCGCGCACACACACACACACATACACACAATATGCGGTGGTATCGGCTGCAGCGTGTAACAAAACGAATTTCGTAATAAAATATGTGCATACACGGTGACGGGGGGGGGGGGGGCTGCCTTTGCCTCGGGTTTTTAGAACGATCGCGAGCGCATTAACTCAACACGCCTATGGCGATTTATAATTCGCTTGTACCACTATACATTTATATATATACACACACGCGCGGCTGCTGTTACTTTACCTCCTCATACGTACATCCGTCCTTTGCCCAGACATCAAATACCCGTGTAAAATACGGCCGAAACGTATATATATATATATTGTATGTACGCTTTGCAAAACGGCGGCCAATTAATCAATGTTTGTTGTTGTTGTATATATACCAAGTACATATATATAATAACGTTTTTTTTCCACGTTGCAGTTTCAATCAAACAATCGGACCCTTTTCTTCTATATATATACACACACACACACACACATACACACGTGTAATAATATATCCGTAGAAAAGCTATTATTCTTTTACGTCGCGAGTAATATTGGTACGTTTTACGTTTTGTCACGTTATCGTAATATGTCGGATACGATTATTGTACGGTGTGGCGTGCGGCGTGTGCGTAAGCGATTTTCGTGTCCGAACCCGATTGAATATACACTCGAGCAAACTGCAGAAATCGACGGGAAACGCGTCGGACGCACACGTCACGCGCACGCCGAAAACTGTATCCACGAAATGTCGAGATTCCTTTTTACGGATTTTCCCAACGAGTAAGTTCCGGCCGGCGTAAATGTGCGTTCGTCGTCAACCAGCTACGTTCGACAAGATCCGTAGTGAAGTTTTTTATGGAGTTTTTTTTTTTTAAAAAACGATAAACCGCGAAGAGTGTTGTATACGGCAGAGTAATTATTATCAACGAAACCGGTCGGGCGGTAGGCTTATGAGCGACGATCTCGACGGAAAGCCGGGAGACGGATGATCGGGCGAACGTGAGCTCGGACCGCGCGATTGCCTTTTTTTCTGTTGTCGTTGTTTGTTAACTTGGAAACGTATCGGCTGATAAAAAAGTCGATTGTCCACCCGGCCGTACGTTTCGCTGATCGTCTAAACGAAAACAAGAATATAAGAATCCGCCTACTACTTAAAAAACGAATTGTTCGTGTGAATTTCAATGACGCGTCGATTCAGATTTGTAACTGGCCGAAAATTCGGGGCCGAGTTCAACCAGCGACCATTTTTACTAGCCGCTAAACGTACGCACGTGCTTACGGTGCGCAAGTATTATTACGCGGTTTGCGTTGTATTATTATTATTGTTATTTGGGAACGTGTAACAGTGTTTTAAGTCTTAATGATAATGTAAGAACACCACGTGTCTCGTTTCACGACTATATCTTTAATGACGGACATCAATCTACAATGCAATAATATTAGGTTAGTTAATTATCACAGTACAGTGTACACGTGTTGGCCGTCGTCAAGGCCGTCCGCGGATGCCCCCCCCCACCACCCGGAAGGGGCGAGACGGGCGACGGCCCTCCGCCGCTGTTTCGTTTGATAGTTGTTCAGATCGACGACATGATTCCTTTTAAATGTAATTTTCGGTGTATTTTTTGTTTGTTTAACGTGTGACAAAACGACCCGGCCGCAACCCACGCGGCTATACGTATAAACAACATTACGGAACAGCCGCGATTCATAATGAATATCTAGTTTTCTTACGCCGAGAGTATGTTTTTAAAAAACGAAATCAGTGCGTGCGGTGGTTTTTCGACGGCGACGGAATACGTTTCGTGCGCGGGCGGCTACGGATTCGCGTCGAAATTATTCGTTTGAAGCCGATCCGGGTACCGTCGTTCGACGGCATCTCGCCCAAGAGGTCGCATCGTCACGTCGAATTACGGGATGTCCGCGCGGCCGTCGGGGCTACGACGCGACAACCGGACACGTTTTCCGATTCGCGTCGAACACGTACGTTGCTGACGTCCGTTGACCGCGCGGATGTTGTGAAGATTACCGTCTTACCGTCGGGGTTATTGGATTATCGGCTGCGTGATTGAGCACGAGCGTTCCGGATTTTCGGTAATTAACGTGCGCGGAACCGACAAAACAACGGCGCGTATGACGGATGGACGGTAATAGATTTGTTCGGGGCCGTCTGTCAAATAGTTTCCGAAACTCTCTCGCTCCGTCTGCGCGCGCGGGATTAAACACGTCGGCACGACTACGAGACCGCGGCGGCGTACGCGATTTATATATGTGTGTACGATTCACCACTATTACTATTGCACAACAACGCCGCGCACGTGGATACACCGGACGGTGAGGGACGGGGAGGGACGAACGCTGTACACGGCTATTCCGATGAAATATTATTTTTCGTCCCGCAACGATTGATCGGCCTTTGGAATTATAGCTAATCATTCTTTTCCTCCGGTTTTTATTACAAGGGGACCAAACAAATGTCATTCATCTTTCAACTTAATCCATTAGATATCCGCCGGAGGAGAATCTTTATGGGCCAAGAACGAGACGGAGAGAGAGAGAGAAGTCGTCCCGACTTTCTATTAGTTTATTGAATGACTCAAACTTGACGTTTTTATGTCAACGCGTCTCCACCGCCGCCTGCGTACGCACGACACGGGTAGCACATATAATAACACACACATCCCGCGGGGGATCGCGTTTGTACACGGAGGACCCGGGGACCCGCGGTGTTTCATAAGGGCGTCTCGAATTGTTTTTGTCGTCATTAATTTATCGTCATTATCGCCGTGAAGTTCCTCCCGTCGACTTCCGTGTACCGTGCGCGCGTTTGTTTCACACGCGCACACGGTTATATTCCGTTGGAAAATAAAACGGCCGCCGAAGAAGTGGAGCAGTCATCGACTGATGACATCGTTAGGTGTCGCTTCGGTCGCTTATCAATTTACGATTTTCAAAAACTCTACACTGTGTACCGTGACCAACGCGCGCCACATACGAACATTGACCTCTTAATTAACGTCCGGAGGTTCTCATAACTGTTATGATTGTGTGTGGCAATTTACTATTTTTTTTTTTCAAAATATTAAATGATCCGGTTATATAAAATTCATTTATTCGATGATAACGCATTATTTTCAGTTCAGATTGTTGCGCTGTAAAAAAATTAAATAAAGAGTCGGACCGCTTGAACGGGTATATTCTAAAATCGTATTATTGTGTTGAATTGGAAAGCATAATATTGTATCGTGATAAATCGTGGTGTTCGAAAAATACAATTTTGCGCAGTTCGTTGTTGTAAAGCGGTAATTTAAAAATGGTTAGTAAAAATAGTTGTCTGTTAGAAATTACTAGATGTTTTTGATCATAGAAAATGGTTCGATAAACCGTTTATTAAAATTTTAAGTACCAAACTACAAATTCCATTATGAAAAATCCAAAAAAACTCTCCAATTACTCGCGTGGCTTTTTTTTTTTTTGAGTTTTGGAATACGTTTCCGGTGTAGATTTTTATTAAATTCTTATTATCTAAATGTTTGTACAGGTACATGGTGCACAGAAAAAAAAAGAAAACGTCGTTACAAAACCAATATATTGCTAGTTTTGTGCAATGGTCGGAATCTAAATATTACTGTATATCACTAAGCACTAACCCTTTTTTCCCATACTACACACACACACACGTATAATATTATATGTATAGATTATATTTCAGATTTGTTAACATCTCATACAAGTATCGAGTGATCCGTTGCATCCGAAATCAAAGAACATTATATTGCATTATATGTTATAACACGTATAATGGTGACCAGTAATAAATTTCGCGAAACCGTCATTGGACAAGAGTGATCCCTATACCCGCCACCACCGCGTACACACATAGAAGTCAGCTGCCCACAATAGGTCAGAGTTCTCTTTTCTTTTGTCTGTCCCGGAGGGTCTTGTATTCGCTAAACCCTGCGGCCTGCACCCTGCACCGTGTATAATATTACACGGTAGTCCCGTCTTTGGAATTTAGGTATGTTACGCGCGGTATACTTATATATATATACACGGTGTGAAGTAGATACTTCGTAAAAGAATTGAAATCTATACGATCATTAATCATCGTCCTTCGGCTACCACCTCGCAACTTCGCGTTCGAACGTTTCAGAAAGGGCCATTAAATATATTCACGGCGAGTTAGTGTATAATTTACTTGTTACACCACATAGATATTATAATGCCGGGAAACGGTTTTCAAATGAAGTCTCTGCTGTAGAGAAACATACTTGCTAGATAGTAGATACGTAAATCAACCATAACCGTACGTTTCATAAATGATTTCGTTTTATATTTGATAATAAATTATTCACCGTGTACAATATCTTATAACTTTTAAATACATTAAGTCCGCAACGAATAACGCACGTTGTATTTACGTGCGCCGTTTTAGTAAAAATAGTTTATTGACCGAACAGGTATTAAATAATTTTTTTTCTCATAAAAACGTGTCTGCGCCATGGAAAGTTTATGTGCTCGTATAGGTGGTGTTCGTCACGTTGTTATGAAGACATAAACTATCAACGTTTCTGACTTGGAGCATTACCGAACCGTTAATTTATCAAAACAGCGAAAACGGTTAATAATCTTGTATATACATATATATATATATATATATAATAAAGGCGATAGCACAATATATTGGTTGACGGTAAAATTTAAGAATCCGACAATTTCATCGATTATTTTGTCCAAGTAATTTGAAAATATTTTGGAAATTATATTTTTTTCTTTTGGTTCGACTTCAAACCATATTGCAAATAAATACATCTGGCAAATTACCGGGGTATTTTTATAGCGATTTGATCGATTTATGGTAAATCGTTCGTGCTTGTAAAACATTGATATACAGTAGAAACTCGATTAACCGTCAATGTCGGGACCGGGACAATGACGGTTAATCGAATAGACGGTTAACAGAAATACAATAATACATACATACAAAACAATTTTTGGATAAAAGTATATATTTTACAACGTAATTTTCAGACAAAAATAATAAATATAATAATAATAAAATAATAATAAATAATAAAATAATAATAAAACGTTTGATAATTTCGAGTTTTTGATTAAATTCTAATACAACACGTTTGCGTTTTTCTGCCATCTTCGAAACACAACACAAACTACAAAAACACTAATCCGTACACACAGGCTACTCGTCAGTCACTGGTTAATTTAAATTTATAACTATTCAATTTGTTCGTTATCGCCGCATTTATCGCGTTTATTGCATTGATATTATAAACTATTTTTATACGCATGATAGTCGCCGCGTTAGGTACCGCGACGATGTTATCGCGATCGCATCATTAACTTTTTTTTGACGGTGACCGATGACGGATAACAGAAACTGACGACGGTAAATCGAGTGACGGTTAATCGAGTTTCTACTGTACACACAATGTCTGCAGGTGTAGGGAAACGTTCAGGTAAATCGATAATATTACAAGTGCGTTGTCGATAGCAGCACACATTCAACGAAAACGCCTAAAATAGTCCGTAGATTATTCGCGTCAAAAACTGAATATTATAATATTTGAATGAGATTGCAAAAAAAAAAAAAAAAACGTGTGTGTTCGTGAAAAACCAGATCGCATAAAAACCATCCGAGTTACAAAATTTGTGGTATCGGATTAAAAAAAGAATAACGAAAAAAATACATGCACACACATATTGCGTTATGACGTATACGCGTAATAATGGTTTTACGAGGTATAAACAATATAACGTCGTTGTCGGTTTATGCGCGAAAAAGTGCAACAACTTTAAAAATTGTTAACTTATCGACGGTTTACGTCGTACACGGTGGCGACGGCTGCGGGAGCTACGGGATTATCCATAGGATATTATTTATGTGTCACACGCATGACTTCTTAATGGCATTTCGTTTATTTCAATATATTACGCGTATCATTCTATGTACGGTCTATAACCAACGCCTCAGACCGTTTTGAACGGTTTCGACATTGCCGACGGAGATACACCGGAGACGTGAAATCAATACCAGTCGAATATTCGAACAGAAACTGTATGTACGAACACTTTGAGCGATCGCGCTAGTGATCATGTTGGCGATCAGAAACGCACAGCGCGCTAACAAACGGTCGGTCACGACGGAGTAATTGAAAGAATTTAAGAAACTTAAAAAATACAGCTTTTGTTGATTCGTCCAAAGCGCTATCAAACATCGTTCGTTCCAAAATCACGGAATTCGTGCGTCGGGGTCCGGGCGTCCGCATGACAGGATATTTTTATACATCCCAACGATCGTTTCCAATACAGAACAAGACCACAACGTTCGAATCGAAATATCACACTGGCATACGGTTATAGTCAAAAAAATATATTATATTATAATTGTAACGATTTACATCGGTCAAGTACAGCGGATCGTTGTGACATTTGAAACATTATTCCCGACACAATTCGGAGACATAGTTAATTGTGTTTTCAACGTTACTTTTGAATAGAATACTACGTCCGTGGTGTCAATAACGATAATATAACGGACGCGCGTCGTACACGGCGCCGACAACCAGAGACAGATGTGTAATTGAAACACGCGTCTGAACATGCGACGTGCAAAACCGTTTGGGGTTATCTCGTCGTCTCCGGGCGCCGCGGACGCGAAAAACGGAACGCCGCCGCGTGTAAACACACGCGCGCGCGCACTCTATACACTCGGCGGCGGCGGATTTCGATCCCTTTTTACACGCGTCTCTCGCGTCGGCGGCGGCGGTGGCGGCGGCGGAGGGTCGTGCCGGCTATTAAGGTGCGTAATGGGCTCTCGACTGCGATCCGTGTGGCGCAACACATTGATTCACCGGCGGCGGCGGCGGACCTCGTGTTATTATACCGCCACCGCCGCCGCCGCCGCCGCCGCCGTCTTCAGGCCTCGGTTCCCGTCCCGCCTTCGGCATCCGCGAAAAACTCCGATCGCCACGCTCGCACGCTCGCACGACACGGACGGGACCGGTAAAAACGCTCGTACGTACTGCCCGGTGTTGTGTGGAGCGTACGCGCCAGATAACACGACGTTTTTCGATCGGCGCGCGGTTAAAAGCTATCGTCACGGTCAGGTCGGCCGAACGGGTCGCGCGGCTTATCCCGATGCCAAAACAGCAATCGGAAAGACGCGTTTCGGAACCCCGTCCGCGTGGCGAACGCCGCGGACAGGACACGGGCTCGCGACCGCCAATAATAATGTGTATATAATGTGTGTGTGTGTGTGTGCGCGCGTACGCGATGTCGGGCCCGGAAACGATCCCGTCTCCGCGCGCCGCTTCCGGTCCGGCAGAACGCGCACGCAATCGGCTTTCGATCACTTCCGCGAAAATCCCGTACACTTAAAACTACGTAACGGCGCCGGGGACGTATCGACGAATCCGTAACACGGTAAAAACACTCGTGCGCGGGGGGAAAGTGCACGAGAGCTAAATGGAATGCGTCCGAGTTCCAAAACGAGTGCCGCGGGCACGTATTTCTAATATCGACCGCACCTGATTAGGAGGTAGTAGTGATTGTATTAATCACCAGGGTGATTATCTACGCGAACGACGAAACTACGTAAAAAAAAAAAAAATCTTAAGACATTGTTCCACGCCGATGACGATTCGACGGGTACTCGGATTAGAAATAATTAAAAATGATTTAAAATAATAAATATCTTTTTTTTTTATACTTTTTCCGCCGTTCAAAATTGCGCATACCGTTTTATGCAGGTCTCGATCGAATCCTGATCCTGTACCCTGTACGGTTTTAGCACAGCGAACGGTTTCTCGTCGAGTGTACGTGTGTAAGCATTACACACATAATAAGTAAACGACCGATAATCGATACGCGACGTACAGTTCAACTGAAGTCTGTAAATACGTTTGGTACAGTCATTCGTAATGTTTAATAAAATGTTCTCTCGCGGCTATATTGTTGTCACTACAAAGAGAGTGACTCGCCGAGGATAATGACCTGCACAAGTCACATGGGATTTTGATTGTTTTGTTTTTTTTTTTTGTCAGAAATAAAAACTTAATCAGATTTGCTCCGATTACGCCGTGCAATCCAAACAAATGTTTATGTCGTTCCGACATTTCTGAAACGAACGACGAAACGTTACATTCGAATTATTCGCCTTTGTATAATATAGTATATACTATATTGGCTTCGGTCCATATTTTATTTTATTTTTTTGTAAACCGTTCGTTTCGTCTTCGCTCTTTATTAAATTTAACGTCGCCGCGCCGTTTATTTATTAACTATTACGTATCGTGCACGCGCACGTCCGACGGATCAAAGCGAATGTCTTACGCGAAATTTCATAGAATTATAATAATGTTTGTCCGGTGCGTTCCGCCGCGGGTGTGACGTGATAATACGGAGTATTTTTATTATTATTTTTTTTATTCTTTTGTCGCGAAGCAATGATTTCGTGCGTTAAACCGCGATTCCAAATTAATCGTCGACATACGATACGCGCCAGCGCAGCGGGCCGGCTCGGCAATGCAATGCAATCTGTTACAATACAGGCGGCTGGCCCGATGAGTTGTACAACATTGTACAAATAATACCCGTACGCTCATACACGGTTGCGCGCTCGACCGGTATTATATTTGTACGGCACAAATCAAATTCACGGGAACGTTCTTCAGTTCACGATGTACGTGTGATGGTCCGGTCTCTCGGCATTCTCTTGACGTTACGCGCGCATGACTGCCATTGTGTCAGCGAGGAGCCATTGTACGCCATCTGTATAATAAACGGCGTTTAAATTCTGTCCGAAGCATTCATGTTAAATGTTGGCACGAGCACTATTTTTGTATTACGCGTAATGTGTACGTATTTTTTTCTTCTTCTTCTTCTTCTTTTCCTATTATCTATTTAAAATAGACAACGGTGTACGATTGTGTTTTTCATGTATATTAGTCCAAGATCATAGGTAGGTTGCCGTTATACGTCATGTGTGTCGGCGCGATTTATTTATTTATATATAATATATTGTATACGCGTTTTCGTGATAATATTCAAATGCGTCTATATTATTATAATTCTGTCGTATTAGTGTGTGTGTAGCAAAAAAAAAAAAAATGTAAATCCGTTTATACGCGTGTACACATAATAATAATATTCTATACTCGTTCGTATACATTATGTCCCGTATACACATTGCAGTAGCGAATTCGAGTTTTACTCGAAAAACTTATCGACACGCGTATATAAATACAAAGGAGGGAGTTGATGAAAACGATTCGATCAATTATCGATTCGTTTACGTAGTTCGTACGAATTTAGACACTCCCAATGGGTATGTCGACAACTAGTTACTACTTATTCGGTATTTTTTTCTATTTATGTATGTTTAACCGTTTATTTACTTCACGCGCAAAACATATATTATCGCGAAATGATATTACAATTATGAGACTTCTACGGGCGCGTGATTGATGCCGACGACAAGTTCATACCGCGTTAAACGAATGCAAACCGTATCTGTAATCGTATTTGTTGAACTCGGCGCGAAATCCAATTTTCATGTATAATGTATATGTTTACTTCCCTGTAGGACGAAAACCCGTAAATATGTACCGATACTAAATGGAATTAATTTTTTAAGTCCCAAAAAGTTCCGTCTTGGACAAGTTTTTCTGCGTACAATTAAATTTTTTTTACCTGGTGATCATAACGTAAGCATTTTATACACGAGCAGATCTATGTAGTTTTTTTTTCTCGAAATATTTCAGACGTATTATAATATTTAATATAAATATTATAATAAAATTTGTCACGGGTTTGAATAACGCGTCTCGACTGGAGTGTATAACATCATATGTATATGATATCTGCACATACGTATGTAAAAATAAGAAAACACATGCAATAACGACCAATAATCTGCAGCACACGAGGGTGTGTGCAGTCGAAGGATTAGACATTCAAATATGAATGGATGTGATTCTACTGACAGGTTCGCTCATTATAACGTGAACACCAACATAATCTATCCTCATATGGCGACGAGCACGAAATGTCTTAAGCTAAAATATTATAATAATTACGAATAAATATATCAGTTTTACAGTATATGTATATGTATATGTATGTGTGTGTGTGTGTGTGTGTATATATGTATATGTTTTTTATTGGATCATTACTTATGCCAACATGCGAAACTGAATTTAATGGACTCGAGACAGCGAGGTTATTTATTTCCCAAAGACGAAACCCCATCGATGTGTGTCTGTGTGTGCATATATATTATATATATATATATATATGAAATCAAACATATTTTTTATAATGACATTTTGTATTTATGTCCAATACATGTTTTATTATATTCGTACCTCAAGTAGATATAACATTTCAGTCAATGTTTTATAGACAGAATACCTTTCGAGTTCCGCGTGGACACGCGCACGTACAAAAATATTATATAATATACTTACACAATTGATCGCGTATAATTGAAAATCCTTGTCCTAAGAATAATCGAAACACAACTATAGGCCTTCACGCGCGCGTTAATACAATAAAACTTTTTTTATTAACAGTTTTTATCGTGATAATTATACGTATACATAGCGTGGGTGAAGGAACGAGCACATAAAAATGATTATCGATTGCATAAACACGTTTAAAAATTGTAATTAAACGCTGAAACGTGCGTTATAATTTATATGTGTGGCCGAACCATAAAATATATGTAAATTATCCTGTAATCGGTGTTATAAAATCGATATACGCGCATTATTTATTTTCAAATCTCATTTAAAGCACATTACGTTATAACAGATTCGAGTACTTATTAACCGTTAAATTTGCTGTGCCGCGAGAATTGAGGACTTTCTAAGATATTTTTAAAATCGTAATTCTGTTCGCACAAACGGCTGGTGGTTAGAAAAAGTGTAATTATCGACGAATTCCCTCGAGAACATTATAAAATCAGCACCCCGGACGCGACTAATCAAAGTTCGCATACGAATCAATGGAGACAACGCGGACATAATATTGTCAACAGATAAACGAACGTTCTCGACTAAATATCTATACGTGTATACGTACGAGACGGACAAAATTTTTGTTCCGCTCTGATAAAAAAAAAAAAAAAATAAATAAATAATAATAAACGTCTCAGGAATTCCAAAGTCGTAACCGAGCGGGCACGACGTATACATGTATATAATAAAGAAGAGAACGTCATCAACCGCGATGACATTACGCACATATGTACACTATAAATTTATAGTGTTTATAATATACGTATGTGTGTGCGTGCGCGTGTGTGTGCAGAAATAGCGAAGGGATCAGATACGCGATAACGAGTCGGATATTAAAATTCAGAGTTATTTTTCGTGAAATTCGTACGGGCGGACGGTCCGTATAATTGGACGGGACTTGGCGGCATGCGTGACTAGTATATTATTATGATAGTCGTATCATGGAGACGGTTACAATACGTATGATATCGGCGGCCGCGCGTAACGTGTACAGACCGTTCACGACGAAGACGTGGTTTTTAATATTTTGTGATCGTTTTCGCAAGTGCATTACCGTACACGAATACGTACGAATACGTGTGTGTGTGTGTGTGTTATAAGCTCGTGTACAGCGCGTATTACGGTGCGCGTATTATAATATCGTTCGGTTGGCGCCACGGCCAACCCGTCGGGTTAGTAGTCGGGTTGTCCCGCGGGGAGGACCGGACGGCCATTACCATTGCGGTTAGTGCACTTTGTATACCGACGCACGACACACACACGCTCGTACACAATGCGCGTCTCGTCCTTGGAACCGTATGTTGCACCGACTGTTGCAGCGGCGGCGTTACGCCAAATGCACTTTTATATCGCGGCGCGATAGTGGTGGCGGCTGCGTTCGCGTATCGCATATAATTCATGCGGACAATCGCCGTTGAACTTAAGTATACGGAATGTACAATCGACCGACGAACCTACGGTAAACTGAACATTATTGTCGTAGCCTTATCGTTATCGTTTCGGTCAAAATAGTCAGGCTCTATAAACAAACCAAAAAAAAAAAAAAAATGTATAAACTTTTCTTTTTCTTTTTTCAATGCATCATTTCTCACGGATATTTTTTGTTTAATTCTGAAGACATTTTTATCGTCTATATTTGTTAAACTATATATATATATGATTGGTCATTCTGGTTTTAAATCAACAATATTCAAAAATCACAACTTATCTACAAACGGACTTTAAATACATTTTAACGATCAACTTTTGTGACCAAGTATGAAATATACGTTTTACGTCTACATGAAAGTATTGTATGAATGACGCTTTATGTTTGTTTTTCTTGCCGTTTTCCAATAATAACCGTTTTAATTTATCGACGAAACCCCTTTTAAGCGATTTAATCGCTTATTAAGTCGCATGTTCGATTTTCGTGAGTAACTTTTCTGACCGTATTAAACGAATGCGAGTAGTAACAGTATCTATCGTTTTGTATAGTTCAAAAAATAAATATATAAAACGGCGTAGCCATAAGATAGCTTAGACATTAACATCCGAGAAGCGGTTTACGGTTCGTCAGAAGTCATCCGTTACGTTGCCAAACCGGCGATTCACTACACTAGTCCGACGTACCCGTATCCGTTTCAAAATTCCAAAACGACGTGTCTCTGGTTATCGTATGCGAAGTCCGCTGCGCGACAATCGAGGTGTCAGAAGCCAGAAAATCACGAAACGTTCACACGTCCGTCGATGGTCCGCGCGCGTAAACGAGTCCGACACACGACGGACACATTGTTTATACGGCGCATTTCGTTTGCAATATTTCACACTATTGTCGCTGACACGCGCGTCTCTGTTCGGAGGACATCGTGTTTTTTAATTATCGCCAAAAAAACCCTATAAATCTTTGTACTTTATGAAAAATATAATAAGTCTCTGTACGCGTATGCGCGCGAGTATAAATTATCGAGGGCGGAGGCGGCAGTGGTCGTCGTCGTCGTCGCCGCCGCCGCGACAGAAACGGGGATTCGGTCGTCGCGTCGTTTCTATGGCGGCCCACCCGGTTTGATTTATTATAAATATTCGGCGAGTTTTTGACGATTCTTGTCGGCGGCGGCGGCGGCGGCGGCGCGAACAGCGGCAACTGCTAGACGCGGCACGTCGACCGGCGGCCCGGGGGTTGGACGACGGCGGCGGCGGCGGAGAGCCCTCGCGCGGCGCATAACAACGACCCATGTAGATTTCGAAAGAGACCCAAGGCCCGCGTAACTCAGTCAGTTTTTGACAGATTTATAACCGGACCCGGGGAGCCCATAAACGCGCGCGCGCGCGCACGCATCGCGGGACGCTGTTAAAACGGGGCGGCGGCGGCGGCGGAGAAAGTCATCGCCGCCTCTGTACACGAGAATACGTGCGTGCGTGCGTGCGTGCGCGCTCGTGTTTATAGGGAGAGAGTCACCGCCGTACGCGAGTGAGCGAGGGTTATACGGAATTGATTGTGAAATCGGCTGGGCCGGGCGCGCGGGCCGGTAGTCGGACGGAAAGGATAGGAGGGACGGCAGGGTAATAAGGATTTCAGGACGAGATGTTACCGTTCGATATCACATTTGTACGCGTGTATACATATTGCGTACGTGCGCGCGGGTGTATGTGTTTTCGTTACTTGTTTCCCCGCTCTCACTCTCTCACTCGCTCTATCTCTTTTTTTTTTCTTTTCCTTTTCCTTTTCCAGCTCCTTTCATATACGTACGAACGCGCGCCAGCTATCTTTTCCCTTTATTTTCTTCGCGCGCGCACGCGCCCAAATATCATACGCGCCGCATTCGATAATACCGCGGTGCGCGCGTATACAGGGCGCGCCCGCCGACGGTTAACACGACAATAATCGCTATCGCGTTAGTCCGGAAAGTCGTGTGTACGGCTCGTGGATTCGACGGATGCGGCGGCGTCAGGTGCGTCTCTGCCGTACCAGCAACACTTGCTCCGCGTGTCACGTCTCGTCGACGGCGCAAACAAATGATCCGCGACGCGACCGGCGTCCGACGATCGATGCATTTCACGAGACGACAGCCGGTCGGTCGGCGGACCCCTAAAATGGTTTCGGCGTGCGGTCCGTAAGCCGGCCGGACTTGACGGAACGCTCGAGCTGTGGACGGCGAGACGAACGCAGCAGCGCCGTCATAACACGTTTGCTGTGTTGGCGACGATTTGTACAAAGACGTTGTTCTACGGTCGGACTTTTTACCAAAACGTAACGATCAACGTCGAGAGGGGACCGACGATTCGGAAAACGGTCCAGAACAAAAGGAGGGGGGAGAAACGATGTAGAAACGTATGTGCCTCTCAGACCTTTTGGTCGGGATGTTCCTGAACATCCTGCGTGTAGCCCAGACGCGGCTCCATCAGACTTTCATGAGTTCACATTTGTAAAGACACACATATCTGGAAAACGATTTTCCGACGACGAGGAAGTGAAAAGAGCCGTACATGGGTGGCCCGGACGTTCAGGGTATACAAACACTTATCCCACGGAAATGAATCGGGCGCAACGGAAATCGTGTTAAAAAATAGTTAATTATTTTCCTTGAATGTTCGACAAACTATATAAATAAATATACATTTGTCGAGTTTTTAAAAATAGCGCTACCACCGTATACGTATATGCATAGGTTATAAGCTTATATACGTATACCTTTAGATTATATATTAAAATATCTCCCCGTGTTTAAAAAAATTCCTTTTTTTTTTCTAATGACACCTTTAGAAATATATAATTATAATAAATATATTACATAGTCAACATACAATATGAAACACCATGCAGGGATTTGAATTTTATTTTGACGGCAATCGATAGTAATACAAAAAAAGAAAAAAAAGGACTGTAACTTATGAAATAATTATTTTAGTTATGTTATAAGAGACGTGATTCCGAGAATTGTTTAGATAAGAGAAGTCATAGAAATTTAAAAATTCATCAAAAATCGAATAAATTTAAAAAAAAAAATACGGTATCAAATTCATGATTTTTTGCTTTCCTTACTGCCCGTACTTGAATTCTTCATTGTGTCTGCGAATATAACTGCGTGGGCGAATAGGATTAAATGAAAATAAATCGGTTGGGTCCGGTGCCTTCACCTCGAAGTTGAATTCACCGGCAAGATTAAATAAGCTAATACTCTTACATACGTCGGTGCGCAAAACTAAACCCGTCCTACGGAAAACCGATTTCGCTGGGAGTGCTGGCTCGTAGCTGGAGTGTGCGCACACTGGACGAGGAGACGAGATCGTCGAAGGGTCTAGTGTGTGGTTTTTTTTGTATTTTATGATTCCTTTTGGTATGTCCGACTATGGTCCGGTCGCTATTTAAAAATGACATTAGCCCGTTATAGCCGACATCACGACCTTTCACATTGGATCAGTTCTCACGCACGTGTGCTTATTAATCTTATTTCATATTTCTAATCGATCGAACGATCTCTGCATTTGTTATTCCGTTACGTTGTGGTATTCTAGAAAGTCGTATGAAATTCGTTATGCCCATGGTTAATTTATGGTTTTGACCTCGATGATCAGCATCCCTCGCATGTGTCGGTTATTTGTTACTTTATTTTGTATTCGGATTGTCCGCGAAGAACTTATTCGACGCATGTGTTGGGGCTGAAATTGTTGATTTTTAAATTAAAATGTGTTCCTAATGGGATCAAGTATTGGTATGACATTTATTTAAAGAAAATATAAAATAACTACGTACACGGTATTGTACATAAATAAATCAACACCATTAAATGCTTATGTTAACCGTGACCACAATAATGATATGTGGTGCGTGCATATCGTTTACACAGTTTAACGGGAGAGAATTTAGCTTCATCAATAATTTACGACACACTAAACGTATGTTCTTTGATATGATCATTTTTAAGTGCGACAATTTTTGTTACGTTCTGTTTAATTTCCATACATATTCGTCAGTACTTAATTGTCAAATATAATTGTGCGATGGTCGTAATTCATGTTTATAGTATTGCGCGTACTGACTTACACGTATCTATACACATTATTTAACATTAATACGCTGTAATTATCGTACATACTCGTATTCACAATGTTGTAATACAATGTTATATATCAATTTGTATGGGATGACATTGAATCGGTCAGATGTATAACCGTCAGCGGAACACTATTCTTAAAACAGTTTTTTTGATGCCGCTGATCATCCCTCCCATAATCCCATACTATAATAATAAATGTACCGTTGTTTTATTCATTTTCGTATGTATCATGTGTTGCTAACAGGTTCCGATAAAATTGTATGCGCTCTTATATATATATATATAAGAGTTCACGAGCAAAATTGATAACGGCGGCGGAAGTATGCCAAAATTAGTATATATAACTGTGTGCGCGTTTTTCGAAATTCTCATAAAAAATACCAACGCCCCCGGATTTTATATACAGGTGTTTTTTTTTTTTGCGAAATTCATTATTTACGCTACCTATCAGTAATTTTATTTATTATTTATGCGGAAAATTATATGAATTATAGATTAGATCGTATATATATATATATATATTATATATACTTGAAATGCGTGTCCGTTCAAACCTTAATACGCGTCATTTTTCCCCCCTCTTGTTTATAGTGATAAATAGCAAATAATTTGTGTAACAAGTCAAAAAAAAAAAATCGATCATCTAACTATATACGTATACATATAAATAGTTGAAAATTGTACGCCAGGGAAATATTCTAGCGAGAAATAATTCAACGTTTCTTTTTCAATATTTATTTGAAAAAATCGTAAAGTTTTGTTTTTGAATCTGATTAAATTATTAAATCACTTATTATTCTATGGTGAGACAATTATTGAATATTCATAATGAAGAGAAATCGTTAAATGTACATTTACAGAGTAATAATTATAAAAACATAGAAATGTATAACGTTTTTAAATATTGTGAATTTAAATACAAAATTATAGAAATTACTTTAGAATTTTAATTATAAGTATATAGATATATGTGTACAATAAATATATATTTTTAATTAATTAAATTGTAAAATTTATCTCTTTTTTCTTATCAATTTAAATTGTAATAATTATTTATTATTAATTTTTTGTATTCAATCGATACAAGAGTGATCGAATGATAGCTAGGTATAAGTTACTAATTACTACAAAATAAACAAAAACGTTAGTTTATATAAATCAATTAATTTTAGGCGCGTGACGGAATGGTCTTAATTACCAACAGACCCTAAAGAAAAAAAGAGATCAATTAATTACCCTCATCACTTGTAGTAAAATAAAAATCTTTCAGACAACATTGTCATAAAATCTTTTGTTCTTTGTTTTATTATTGAAAAGTCACTGTTCAATGTCATTCCAGGATTCTTCAGATAATTTTACCTGCCTATGCTAAGCTGTACGAAAACAACCTCCGAAAAATGAACGTATGGTAATGCAAAACTAGTAAAACCAAGTCTAGCAATTTTTTTTTCAACTTTTCCATATAATAAGTATATACTACAGTTTTTTCATGTAATTTTATACGATACGTACACCAGTCATCTGATGGTTCCGTGTACTGTCGACGATGGCCACACATCCGATTTAACCAGCGCACCATCGGTCGTCTACGATTTTCAGAATCCAATTTGTTGCGATGACACTGTAGACGTTACTATCGGGAAAAGTAGCGATCACTCAACGTCTCAATGATAATGTTTCGCGAAATAAATAATCATTTATTACAAGTTCGCGTGGATGGACATTGAAATGTATTACAACATTTAATACCAACAATATTTATGAGTTGATAATGTGGAACTCGTACTTTTTCGGTAAATCGATTATGAAATGATAAATAAACCTACCTACTTCTCAAATCGCTGTTGAAATGGTGTTGCGTTTCCACCTGTTGGTTTGAAAAACCTCGTACGGCCGTAAGTTTATTTAGATTCAAAATGTAATTCGAGAGGTGCAGAAGATCGGAACGCACCGCGTTTTATGCTCCATTATTATATCAGCATAAATATTTACAAAAAAAAAAAAAAAAAACGGTATTCGGTCAACCGCGCGATAACAAAATAATCGTCGTAATCGAATAACACGTGAACGACGAACGACTTGTAAGGCCCGTACAGGACATAACGGATTGTTTTTGAATAAATGATATCTGGCCGCAGAGACGTTTCCAGCCACGGAGACGACTCGGAAATGGAAAACCCAACGGTCTACACCACGACGGCGGTGACTGAATGCGCGTACGTTTTCAAACCGAGATACGGTGCGCGTTTTAATATCTTGGTGTGGCACGTGCGTTATTGTTGCAGTGGTGGTCGGGCCCGGATCAACCCTAACCGGGATAGGCCCCAGGCACAGATGGCTAAGAAGCCGCCTTCTCTTTGGCACGGAGGAAGTGTTTTTCATAGCTTCGAGAAGCTTTTAAAAACAAAAATGTGTACAATTATAGACTTTTCATTAATTCGTAAATTTACGAAACAATCGATCGAGTTAACGATGTTGTTTAATTAATACGTCTGGCGTAAAATATAGATTTAATTTTAACAATACCCGTTTAGAGATTGTTCGGTGTGAAGGTTAACTGTTCTGGATTGACGATAGACGATATCATCATACACGGGCAACTGACAAGGATTAAGAGTAATAAAATGTTATATGCCGATATAATTTCGACCGTAAAGGCTTTATATAATCTATAGGTTCAATCAAATTGTTAGGATAAATATATAAATATTTTCTAAAAATATCCTAAACATTAATGGGGGTTTCATACACTATATTTTATCGGTTTGTTCAATCTGATTTCTATAGGTAATTACGATAACGAACATTCAGGGTAAATATACGAGTAATATTATTATTTTTGCCTGTAGATTCTTAATATTAAACATAATGTTTTACTTGTCGTGCTCACACGTGTACAGATTGTAATATCGACTCATAGTAGTAATAAAAAAACAAAAAAAACCACATAAAATATCACAAAAAAATCGTAGCCACACATTTCCGTAGACCTGAAAACGTTCGTAGGCCCCCTAGGCACGGTGCGCTAATACGGCCCCGGCCGTGGTGTGCCGCTTGTGATTATACCGACGTTCCGTCGTTTGTTGATAACGTTGCGTGAATATTAAACGTTCGGCGTTCGAATGACGTTGTTTTTATAGATTTAATCATTTTTCCGGACCGACGTTACTCGGCAATGTTTCCGTGTAATCCGAACGGAACAGAACGACTACGTTTTGTTGTTAATCTTGGATTGCACGGCTCATTACGGTGCCTATATGCACAACGTGTCAATGTGCATACCCGAATGCAGACGGCAAACGACCGTTAAACTGCGTAAATAACTGCGCGTGCGTGATTGTTATAATAATATTTATACATTAACGTCGATCGTGGTGTGTACAGGCGTGCGCAGGTAGCGGCAATGGATTTCGGTAAAACCTCTTTTGCCAACGTTAAAGTATGCGCTAAAATCATTTCGGGCCATATTTTAATTTCTTCAGTTTCCTTTGAAACATAAAAATGTACAACCATTCCCACCGTGACCTTTTTTTTTTTTTATTGTTATTTATTATTTTTACTAATTGATATCGAATTTTTCGGGATTTCAGCGGGGGTACTTTTCGCCCAAATTGAAAATATCTGCGCGCGCTACACATGTAACATCGTACAAAGTATTATTAAACTTTACGAACTATTAAACAAAATAAAAATATGACGTGATTTAATGTTTTAACTAAAACAATTACCAAAAAAATTAAAAAAATACGGTGCCGCATTAACAAACACTTATAACATTCTGACGGTTCCCGCGGTGCGCCTTTCGACATTCGAGTGTCTGGAAAACGTCCATTACCACTCCGTCGCGATCTACCACGCACAGTGTGTGTTTGACAGAGTCGCCAACTGGTAATCTCATCAGTGCAGTAGAAACGTCAAAAAATTGATCGATAATTCGAACAATGTCGAACATCACGCCCGGCAACGACGGGAAATCTTCTCGACGTTGGCGTATAATATTATGTTTGTATAGTTTTTGCGTTTTCCGAGCCGACTTAACGGGCACCGACGAATACGCGAAACGTATCGGGGCGGGGATTATTTTTTCAATGTTCGTTGTTCCGCGGATTCGTTCACGGACCATGATAAAAATGTGATCGTCGTTGTATTCTAACCGTAATACCGCGGCGGTCCACGCGTAGGTCGAATTTCGGACGTGTACGCTCGATGCGTAAATATTAAACGCGGTGCACGGATATACAGAAACAACGTACCTATTATTTATAGGTTTTTGATTTTGAACCGGGGTTTCCCGAAATCCGTCCGTTCGGGTGCCGGAATTACTCCGATTTATAAAAGGAGACGTCGATTTTCACGCGTGTGTGAAGTACGCGCGTATAAAAATAAACATGCGCTGGTCGCCGCCAGCCGGTTGCGGGAATATACGAGCGGCGGTCGTATTATTATCATCATCATCATCATTATTATTATTATTAACGTTACACTAGGTCAGTGGTGAAGCGCCGCGGTTTATTTATAACGCGTCGGACGATCAACGTTTTGTTGTGACGATTGTTGCGGCCGATACCGTTATCGCGGCCGTCTGTCCGCGGAACTTTGTATTTCCGAACATCGAAATCACGAACGGAATGCTGCGTATCATAATCTCGGACGGATCGATTTGGTGTGTTCGTGAACGCGGTCTTATTACGTATATCGTTACGTGGGTACGCGTGATTTACGTCGGCAAAACCGATGTTCGCCGCGCCGCCATGACGTTTAAACAACGTTATCATACGCGGTGGACTTCTTGATGCGGACGTAAACGTTGGCCCGTCCGCTTCACGACGTCAACGCTCACTCGACTGTGCTATGGTGTTTTCGCGAGAAATCCGCGAGTCCCCCGGTGCTCTCTCGTTTGTCGGCCGCGGACGCCGTACACTCATTTTTTAACTTCGAAATGTGTACGGAAGCGGTGGATAAGGAAAGCGGATATTCTCCGTCTTCTTGTGTCGCCGCACACGCACCAAACACGGCGAAACGTACGGGTCTCATACACATACTTCCGACGTACCGATCGATCTAGTTATGCGATGATGACGACGGCGAAAACACGTTTGAATTCGTCGTGAAGTCTACTTGAGATCGACTTTCCCACGTTTTTAATTTTTTTTTTTTGCTCCATAAATCCATCTAAAATTAATTGAACAAAATAATAACAAAATATATATACTGATGTTCAATGTGTCAAAGATCTTAAGATCAAGAAACCGAAAAAAGACGATCTCAAGTAGACTTCACGACGGATTCAAATCTGTTTTCAGCGTCCTTATCGCATCACTAAATCGATCGGTACGTTGGAAGTACCGAACCGTCTACTTGACTATGTTTCGTGTGTGTGTGTGTGTGTGTACAAGACCAAAAACAAAAAAAATACCCGCTTCCAATCCCCTTAACTGAATTTTTATAACATTATTTTTATCAGCCATCACATATATATATATATATTAATGTAGACAAACTTTTTTTTTCAATACATATATTAATTCATTCGTACTATCTAAAGATATCGATCTCTCTCTCTATATATATATATATACAATGATTCTGAAAACAGATTTTCTAAGTTCTTCAAAATCGACAATTTGTGTATTTGAATTTAATTACCAGTGTTATATATTTCTACGAAGCGAATTCAAATCTGTTTTCGGTATTTCCATCGCATATCATTCTACATGGTTTATGGACCGATTGCGACGGTATGTTGGAAATATACGTTTTATGATATTACCATATATATGTGCGTGTACAATAAACATAATGTTAGTTATACGCGTGCGATGTAAATATAGAGACGGAAAATCACCGCTAGCGATCCCGTTAAAACGGCGTGAAAACGGATCTATCCCCGAATACTGCGGATTGTATTGAATTTATTTTTGGTTTCTTTCTTTCATTTTTTTTTCATCACACGTTTAAATATAATCTTATGGAATCGAAAAATAATTGTTGATTATTGCACGGTCAATAAATAATACGTCGTTATATTACAATTGTGCAACTGCTGCAGTATCTGCGAGGTTATTAATTTATATTACCCGTCAACGTATAAATCGTCAGATTAGTACACACGACCGTGATTAAAATCATACGACAAAACAACAATTCATAAACAAAACGTATACACTATACATAGGTACAACGTACGGGTAATGTCTTCGCGAGGAATCTCTTTCGGACGGTCTCTGCAGACTTAAGCGTACGCATTTCAACGTTTTCGATACTATAACATACGAATATTTATTTTTCATTAAACGCGTTTTACTATAAACGCAATAAACCGTTTTGCGATTTATTTATTGACACACACACACACACGTATATATACGCATTTAAATCGTCAGCACCGTTTTGTGTATTACGTGTAAGAATAATTATTTTCTATATATGCGTATAGAATTTGTTTACATCATTCCCGAAAAACATGGATGTCGAAAAAAAAATGTTTGAAATTGTTTTCGTTAACAAAAAAAAAAAAAGTAAAATAAAAATAACCGTACAGACGGATCATTCGGTAAAATAGAACAACAATAAATCGCGATTACCAGCCCATTATACACGTTTATGTTATTTGTATAATATACGGTACGCAATATCGATAGCCGATAAAGACGTGACAAATCGTAAACGAAAATTAATTTCCATTTTCCGATGCAAATAATTTTCGGGTTCAACGGCATCGTCATTTGCAACAACAGACCTTGATATATATATATATATATGTGTGTATAAACACCCGAAACCGAATAATAATATATAATCGAACCGTTATGGTACAACGTATTTTTTTGTGGCGTTTACGACATTATTTCGGTTGCGTCGGCGTGGTCCGTCTCGTACCTGTGCCGTACAAATATATCTCACGATACGTACACGGCCGTCATGGCGAACCGAATGCAAAACGAGAACGATCGACATTGGCGCCCATCATATCATAACCTAAACCGCCCAGTACCACGTGGATTTTCCTTATCGAAACCGACGGACGGGCTTTTAATTCTCCGAACATTGTTTTCGATTGAGGAGCGTCGAGCTCTCCGTCAATGCGTACATTGTGTTTACTATAAACCCCGCAATCTATCTATATATATACAGTCTGGACGATTTAATACCGAAATGTAAATATCGGGTGTATGCGCGTGAGACATTAATCGTTTTTACGACGAATTCGAATATAGTTTAGGCGCGTTCCCGGGAAACCACAAATTGTCCTTTTAATAGTTTAAAATATATAATTTTCGAAGTTTTCGAAAAGCACCGCGTCGAATCGACGACAAGACGGCTGTGCGGTATTATCGTTGACGTTCGACTGTCGGTACAGCGAATTTTATCGCTCATACACGTGTTCGTACGGATATTATGTTTTCGATTTTGGACGTACGTTAATAGATTACTTTTATGATTTTCACAACCGTGCTATATAAAATGCTATATAACGCGTACATGCGATTCAAAATCATTGACGGTGATTTTTTTCAACAGCCTACGAAAAAATATAAATTATAATTCGTCGTGTTTAACTATCCGAGTTTGTGTGTATTATAACTTTACCGGGTATATTAGTACGAGCCGCTCTATTCCCCGCCGCCGCCCCCCCCCCAAAAAAAAAACCCGTTTCCTTAATATAACTTTGAAAGTTTACCCCTTCGGCGTTTGGAAATGAAACGATTCGAAAAATAAACATATATTGTATTAGTAAAAAGTTTTTTTTCGTTATAATCCCTTTAGAAAATATATTATTTCATTCAATAGTACTATATATATATATACGTATACATCGTACGTGTACTTGAACGTCGAATTTCGATTACTTTTTAAATTATTATGTAAGAAACAACACACGTAGGTTGTTCTTTTTATTTGATGTATATATAATATTTTTACATATTTATTGCGTGGCACGCTGTACATGTTTCCCGACTAAAAATTGTGTACGTAAAATTAATCTTTCGCTATTTTTAGAAACGGAGTTTTTTGTTGTTGTTTTGTTTTGTTTATCGACGCGCACATTTTCGTATTTTCCATATACTCGCGTTTCGTTCATATTTTGGCGTGTTGGAAGGGAACGGGCAGGGCAGTCCGTACATTATTTTCGCAGTCTCGATCTCAAGACGGCCGATTTGAAACAAATATTTAGTTCCTAAAATTATATTGACGTTGTTATCGACCCCGTATATGATTGAGAATACGTCGTGATATCGCAGACCGATATAGAGTACAACGCGCGCGCACGCGTTTTGCGTTATATACGAGATGTGTTAAAAAAATATCGTTAGTTTTTTAGATAAAACATTTATTTATTCGTCTACGACAATGTCGTTCCCTACAAAGTAATCCCCATTTGAAATTACACACTCACGTCAGCAAACAGCGAACAGTCCAAACAGCTTTGGAACTCGGTTTTGGAAATGGCTTTTAGTTCGTTCAGCGATGCACTTTTTATCTCGTCTATGTTTGCAAAACGACGACCCTACGAGATTCTTTTTGTTTTTGGAAACAAGAAGTCTGAAGCATGATGACTGTGTTGTTGTTGGCCAAAAACTCACAGGCAATCAGTGAAATGTGTGCAGGTGCATTTATCGTGGTGCGACTGCCACGAATTGTCTCGCCATAGATCCGGGCGTTTACGTAGAATTGCTTCACGCAAACGGCGTTGCACGTTCTAAGTAGTACTCTAATATTGATCAGAGAACACAGTAAGCAGAACGTTCTCAAATTAGACCGAACTTGTCGTTCTTTTTTCGGTCTTGGCGATTCAGGATGCTCTCATCGGGACGATTCGAGTCTTTGTCCCGATGTCATATCCGTAGACCCACACTTCATCACCCGTTATGATATGCCTTAGCAGTTCTACTTACTTCGTTTAGTGACTTCTACTCGAGCAACTTCTACTCGGCGCTGTTTTTGTTCGAAATTCAACGATTTTGGAACGAATTTTGCTGTCACACGTTTCACGCCCGAAACATCGGAAAAAATTGCACGACATGAGCCAATTGACACGCCAACGTCGTATGCGACCTTTCTAACAAGCAATTCGGCGATTATCCATAATCGTTTTCTTCGCTTTTTCCACGGAGTCATCAGTTGTTGACGTGCTGGGGCGTCCTGGGCGTCCGTTTTGGAAACGTTTATACCACTCGTAAACCCGTGCTGTACTCAAGGTTGACTCGCCGAATGCGACATGAAGCATTTCCAAGACATTGCTGCGTTTTATTCCATTCTTGATGCAAATTCTCTGATCCGTGTTTTCAAAAGACAAAAAACCGCATGTCGTACTCGAACACGTTTAACTTATTCGACAGCTGACAAGCCGATATGATAACTAGTATACGGATATTTCAAAGACAAATGTACTAACCCAACAGAATAAAAATTCTCCAATTAGGTTGATACAGCCCGCGGTATTTAAAAATTCTAGTTTTTTTTTTTTTTTTTGAACACACCTCGTACGTACGCGATAGGTATTTTCATGGATATTAATGCGTATGTAAACCGACCAAGACACTGCAGTGTTTCTAACGCGAATACGATGTTTATTGCACGTATCTATATGAATTACGATACACTTTATTTGTATATGTATATAATATCAACATGATAAAAGCAGAAACCGTAAACACGATATGATATACGTTTTATTTCATACACAAAACGGTTATACGGCAGTTGCGACAATGCAAAGACGCAGTTGTTTTGCTCCGTGTGTACAGTATGTTTGTTTAAACCATTTTTGTAACTGAATGTATAATATTATGTTGTTATTGTTATACAAGTATATATAAATATATATATATATATATATATATTTTACACTAAAATATTACAACAAATAATAATCATGTATTGAATTTTGGTATTTACTAATTATTTGAGTTATTCAATAATGATCGTTGCTCAAAAACGAATACATGCATTATTTTAAGTCGGCAAATCGGTCGAGTTTTCGTTCCTATTATTATAGTACGTGACGTTTTGTCGTGTGAAATCACAACATTTCTTAACCATTGTCAATCCGTATTCAGTCCGAGTATTACCACATTTCATCAAAATTTACGTGGGAAAAAAAACAAATATTTTCGGATTGATTATTATCTAGGCTTTCATTTAACAATTTAGGAACGCAACGATTGTTTCAGGGATTAAACCGAGAAGCCCGGATGGTTTAAAAAAAAAAAGAAAAAAAGGATAAGACGGATAAGGAATATTAGAAGAATAAGCGCGGTCTGGGAAATAACTGACGTGATTTCGTATCATGTGGTTTCATTCATTAGAAATCGATGACAACGCCTGACACGGTTATTAACACACCTAACTACATAAATGATAGTTATTACGTAAAAAATACGCGATACGCACGGCGAGCGATTCTCATACTCTCTTCGACAAAGAGGCGTACCTCACCGATTGGCCCGCAAAACGCTGTTGTACATTACTGTTGTATATATATATATTGTAATGCACACCACACATGCATGCGGTTCGCGCGCGCACGCTTTATTCTATTTATTGCAGCCGCCGCCGTCATATACATACCCGCGAGCGCGCGCGCGCGTTAGAGAGAGAGGAACTTGGCGAAATTTACGAGTCCGAGACGTTCCCGAAGCCCTTTATAATTCACACGCGCGCCATAAATCGTTTCGGCGCATCACGTACGGCACCGTGGAAACGGCGGATTGATCCGTTTTCGGACGTTGTCGGACCGTTTATGGGGTTCACAAAAAAATGAAAAAAAAAAAAAAATGAGCGTACGAGCGCGCGCGCGCGCAAATCGTCGTTATCGTAACGTCCGCGACGGACGTTACGATAACGATTTTGGGGGGGGTGGGGGTGAAAATCCGCACGACACGGCGACCGTTGAAGGCGCGCCCGCGATCGATCGAAACAATACATAAAAAATACACTATGTATCCACACGCACGATACGAATTGAATAATGTATCGACGACGACGACGACGACGGCGGCGGCGGACGACGCGCACGCGGAAGATTTCCGACGACAGCGGCGGCGGGAAAATCGGTCGGTCAAAAAAGCGATCCGGAGCGGTACTGGCTCCGGCCGGCGGCGGGCGGGGATGAGTTATGTGCGTGTGCCCCGGAGCGGGCGTGGCCGAAAGCCGCCCAGACCACGCCCGTGCCGCCCGTGACGTCACCGTCGGGACGGGTCGGCGACGGTCGGCAGCGCGCGCCGCGACCGGCGTGGCGGCGTTACCGTCGTCGGCCGCGCGTTGTTGACACCCGTCAGTCAGTGATGGCCGTGTCCGTGTTCGTGGTCTTTGTGCTTCTCAAGGGTTCCGTCGTCGTCGTCGTCGCCGCCGTCACCGCCGTCGCCGCCGCCGTCGCCACCGCCGCCGCCGCCGCCGCCGACGCCGCCTACGATCAGAGCGCACCGTCTCGTTGTTGGTTTTAAGACGGCGTTGTTTTTTTTCCCGCTCCGATTTTAACGTTTTTACCTAGTTTTTCGTTTTACGACGCGAACGCCATTTTTTTTTTTTTGTTTTCAACACTTTCGAAAACGTCAAGGACGTCGTCGACACTGCCGTTAGTTGTTTATTATTGTTAATTGTAATTCTCCCCCCCCCCCCGCCACCGCCCGTCGCGGTCGTCGTACACAATCGTCTGGTTTATGATTTTCGCGACTGTTTTTTTCGCGTGACAAGTCGGCGTTGACGAATTTTATTTTTTGATACCCGCGAAACGTGTCATGTCCCACGACGACAACGTGTATTTGTGATTATTACGTGCGTATTTCCGTCGTCGTCCGTACACGCGGCACTCGGAAGTCGCGTTGCGCCGCGCCGTGTCTCGTTCGGAGAAAGTACCGCCCAGCACGTCGCAAAAGCCGCGGCAAAACATCGACATCATGACCAGAAGGAAGCAACACTGCCCCAAGAGAATGAAATGTGAGTACCGGATCATGTAATTTATAAACGACATCACGGTGTGGAAATGTGTTTCGCTAAAAAAATTGTGTTCGGATCGTGGGTGCCGAGGTGTGTTCGTACTCGAATGTCGTTATAACCGAAAATGAACTATTAGATTAAAATATATATATACACACACACACACATATCAAATAAAATTGAACAAATAAAATAATTTTTTCTTCGAAACACAAAAAAAATGTAATAGGTGTAGTTTTCGTTTATAAATGTATGGATTATGTACATATATATATATTAAACATTTGTCGGTGGAAACATACATACAGAGAGCGATATAAACCTATTCGAATCGCGTGTACATCAATAAAACGATAATATCTTTTGTCCGCGCATCGCGTCGTGTACAATACGTCTTATAAATATTATATACCTAGGCCACGAGGGATCATAATCAAAGGCTGCCGCCTGATGCGTATGTTTATGTATAGTCGCGATTTTCGTGTGATCGACGTAAAATATAGTGGTTGTCATTGTACGTAAATATTATTTCGACCTTTGGGCGCTCTTGCGACGACGACGCGATGCCGCGTGATCGACACAATATTCTCCACCTGGTGTATATATATATATATACACACACACACGCGCGCGCGCGTTCCTTTGGGGGTTAAGGGCGTTGTATTTCGTATATAATATACGTCCGACGGGGAGACAAAAATATAATATGTATCATCATAAAACTCGGGCACAGGTTGCAACGGCGGCGTGTCGTATCGTATCGTAATAATAGGTATACGCCGCCGATGACTTGCACGGATCGCGGCGGTGCGGTGTCGCGGTTATTAATGATGACCGCGTTTAACACTTTTTTTTTTTTTTTTCAATATATACGGGCATTTTTTTCTCTTTTTTTTTCGGCGCCTTCTTTTGATCTCTTACTTTTGTCGCCTCCCCGCCACAAAACCGCCGTCGTCAACGGTTATACACGTATATGTGTATATCACCGTCACAACAATGTCACCGCCGCGATAATCCCGAGATATTATGTCGTTTTAACGTCCCGCGTTTGTGTATATTTCCACGAGATTTTTCGAAATGAGACCTGTTGATGGGCGGCGAGCCGGCAGCGTGTTTCGGCGGACCTATATATATATATATATTTTATAAACTGTATAAACTGTATACTGTATACTGTATATATGCTTGCGGGGAAAGACTGTGCCGTTGCAGGCGGCGTCAGCAACGGCGGAGTCCGCGGCAGAGCAGGGCGCAACGAGGGGCGAACCACCACCGTCGCCGCGGCGTGTGCGGCCGGCCCGTGGGGGGGGGGGGAAAGCGCATCTCTCTCCTTGTCACTGATAAATGAAACGGGCACGCCACCGCGTCGTACACATAATGTTTTATATATATATATATACTTTATGTTCTCGCGTGTTTATATATTGAACGGCTCGTATAAACACGCCGAGGCTTGATTATTGCTCCTTTCCGGGTGCCTAAATCAACAAGTGCGTACGTATACGTATACACTATCGTGTTTTTGGGCCAATACATATACATGTATTATTTACTCGCGAGGTCTCCGAGATAGAATGCCCTGTCGTCAGGTTAGGTGTTTATTATGCGTTTTCATTGGGGGGTTTTTTTTTTGCCGAGCCGGATGGAAATTTGGTCAAAAATAATTACGAATGTTAAAAAACAAAAACGGTCGCACGTCCTAAAACGAACACCACGAGAAGGTGGTGGCGTCGCGGGCGCGTGTTTTGACGGCGAATCCGACGAAACACGTGTGCCATTTATCAGCTATTCGACATTGTCGTCACCCTTCTTCTAGTAAATAGTTATCTGCGAGTGCGTGTAAACGCTTTCTTTTTTTTTTTTTTTCACGTATAAAAACTACGCGCCAAACATTGACTTGGCGAAGATTTATGGAACGCTGTGCGAGTTTATTTGAATGCCATCGCACGTTTGCGCGGTGACGACTGCACACAAAATTCGTAAAAAAAAAAATCGCACTCGACAGACTACTAACACTTATTTAACTTACGTGTACGTATGTATACTTTATTTTTGGTATACACAACTGCTGCGGTTACTGTCGCTGCATGTGTCCACTTCACTGTCGGTGTATATAATACGAGTTTCCAGAAAATATTTATTCCATAAATTCGAGTCCACGTTGAATCACAAATTATTCTAGAAATTGTCCGCGTATAATACAAAATATTTATTTTTAGGTACTTACTGTAAATAAGGTTTTCTAAAATGTACATTAAGATTTAAATATAACACCCAAAATATGGGTAATATACACAATAAACACATCCTTTAATAGTCTAAATAACATATGGGGGTATTAATGCTTTCGATGTGTTTATCGGTTTTTCGATTTTAAATCTTCGTGTAGCAAAACGACCGACGTATTAAATAGCCGTATAAATTTAGAAAATCCGTTAGAAAATGTTAAGGTCGCGTCTGAATCGTGTGTTATCTACTGGTTTTATTTATTTTTTGATTTTCGTGCAGCACATCCCGCGCGCGTCATTGTCCGCTTTTCCGTCCCATGTCCCGCGATAAAATATTACAGTGTCCGCCGTTGTGACTCGCTACGGAAATTACATCATTTCACGTTACATTTATATTTAATCTCAAGTATGCAGATACTCATTGGACGCATTCCAAAATTGTTTTAAGTTTTAATCGTTTGAAATAAAGGGAACCTTTCTGATAGAAACGCACGGGAAAATATATGTTCGAATCACCGCTCCTCCAACACAAAAAATAAATATCGAAAATTTATATTAGATTGTATGTGTCTAATTAAGGTCTTAATCAAATTGTTATACGACCAAATATGTTACGATTAAGACGATTGTCTTAAATTGAATCTGACGTTTTTGGTTAATAGACATGAGTTTATCAAAAATAAAACGTATACAATTTTATAGGCGAAATGAGAATCAAGTATATATATATATTAGCGTATAGATTGTATTTATTTATATATATATATATATATATATTTTTATTTTTTGGCTCGTTACTCGTATTATAGATATTTTCATTATCCACAGTTGTTTGTTTATAACGATTTAATACGTTTTGTTTATTAAATGTGTAGTATCACGTACAAATTCTTACAATATACACGTACCTAAGTGTAATAAATTACCTATGCACATGTTAACCCATTCTCGCTGAATTTGCACCTGGCTGTTGTTATTATATAACATTTACTACATTACGGTGACACTGTATATTTATAAAAATACATTTTATTATTATTAGGACAATTTTAATTGAAAAATTTAGGTATTCGTATTTATAACAATGAACATTAGCAGTGATTGTGTATATTTACATAATATTTTATGTTAATTGCCCGATATTAAATATTAATAAAAAATAATTATTATTATTATTAAAAATATTCAAAAAAAAAAAATTATAAATTAACCAAACCGAAACATTATTCATTCGTTATAGCAAACATAGTTATAACTTATACCTAACCATTTGGCATCTACAATAACTGTTGATATACCTATAAATAACAAGAATTTAAAAATAAACTGTATATAGTGTGAATACTAATTTCAACAATATATTAATATTAATTTAAAACGACGGGCAAACAAAAACGATATTTTTGTCGGCGTGATAATATTATATGAAAGATAAATAATGGCGTTGCCGATGAATTATATAGACACGTGTAATGACTGAATTATATGACATTTTCGAATACCCTAAATATTTAAAAATATTTTACTCTTTGATGTTAAAAAAATTATTTTTTCTAATCTGATTGAAGCACGTTTATATATATTTTGATTACCGGCAGCTAATGTTCGAAATAACCGTTTGGGAATGTCGTTAAAAATCGGTCCCCCAAGGACGGCGTAGAATATATTTGTTATTTCGTCATTCATTTGACATCGTCGCTTGGTGATACGGATATAATAATAATAATATATATATTGTTCATTTGTTTCACGGTGATGTGTAGATATCGAAAAATTCTCTCTTCCTTCGTATTAAATACACCGACGATGACATGTATCGACCTATATATATACATATATGTGTGTGTGTGTACAATTATCACAAGTGTCGGAAAATACGTTAAAAAGAAGAAAAAAAAAACGAACAAACTCGGTTTATTAAAACGTTTCGTGTATTTTTAACTACGGGGAGAAAGAACACGTACGTACCTATAACGATCAACCCCGTGTACAAAGGTGACGCGTGTATGTATGTATATGTACACACACACGTATATAGAGTGATAAGGAGGATATTGTTTGTGTGTGTGTGTGTGTGTGTGTGCTGCTGTCGCGGCCAAGGGTTGTTTGTAGCCCGCGTATATAGGATGCGCGCGCACGGGACGACGTCGACGTCGACGAGTATATATATATAGCGGCGGTAGGAATAGTATTAGCGTGCCGGAGACGATGTTTTCCCCGTATGACAGTTTAGACAAAAAAGAACGCGACGTTGATTGACAGCGATTTATATATAATACGAAATAAGCGCTGTCGGAGACAACACTACTACCGCAGTCGCACACGCACGCTACGTGTGTACATACCTCTTTAGTCTTTTGTGAGTGCGCGCGCGCGCGCGCGTACGCCGTTTGTTTCCCCGCGCGTTTGATTGATGCGTTATACACTTATTATATATATATCTATATGTATGTACCTATGTACACTGCGCACAGATTAGATAGAGAGAGAGAGAGAGACCGCGCGTCGTCGAGAATTATTATTATTATGTGTGTCACACGGACGTCTCTTTTAGACGTAATGATTTTGACATATCTACCGACTACGACGACGACGACGACCCGAGGAGTGACACGCACGATATTATATACTTACCTACCACACTTCGTGTACAATACGCCTGTATAAACACTGCAAGGGAGACAGAAGATTATGTATGTTTATGTATTATAGACGATCGATCGATCGAAACTCGAGATTACACGCTCGCCTGGGAATCGAATGATTTTTTTTTTTTCTTGTATCCGTCAATTATTCGTTGTTCCGTTCCTAAAGAAATTGGTCGTTGGCGCGCCGGACGGCGGACGCGGGTCACCACAACGAAAACGAAAATTCGTTACACCGCGCTAATACGATAATACGGTATTGCGTCATAACCGCCGCCACCTGTTTGTACACGGGTCTTCTGCCTGCCGGTACCACATATTTTTCGACATGTTTTGTGCCTTTTTGCGTTGGGTTGGTTTCGGACCCGTGTCCGAATAAAAACGCGTTTCGTGTCGTTTGCGAATCGTTATGAGTTTATCAATATCGATTATTACTTTTGTGATTTTTGTCAGCATTTCACGTTGGGTCGTAAACCTTGACTGTTGTCGATAATATTATTTTACTGATAATTTGCGTTATTTATATTTTTCCACTGCTACCATATCGGGTAATCCCCCAAGACGCTTAAAACGCAAAACGGCGTCGTGATTTATTATAAATCTTAATTTGTTTAAATTAAATAAATATCTAATACATTTTTTTTTTTTAATTAACAATTATTAAGTTCTTTAGGAAGTGTCATCAATGGATGGCTTCTTTCATCAAATATATGTTAATCATGTCCAATTGTTATTCTTAGCCTACACTCTTATTGTACCAGATGGTGCAGATTGTATATTACGTGTAAAAAAAATTTTTTTTTTTTTGACCAGCTGATTTGGTTACAGGAATGATATTATTTATTAGGCGCATATAGTATACGTGCAATACACAATTCGAACCGTTTAGGACGACCATTGATAAAACATATTTACCTAATAATAGTAATTATTTACATTTATTAATTTCGATAACGATATGTAAAGTAACCTACTTTTCGACGTTTCCATAATAAATAATGACGATGGGTTTTCTGGGACTCCCGAGCAAGCTACCCCGCAGATCACAATTTCTGAATAACTGGGGAAAACGGTATTTATAAATCGATATTTGACCATACGTCTCTGCCTAGTTTAATAAATTTCCGTTCAATCACCGCGTGTCTATATATATACACAAGTGTGTACATTATCTACTCGTTATAGACACCATACGCATCGGAATAATACTTATATAATATTGTCTTTGCGTACATCATCTACGTTTTACACATCAATCACTTTTTGTATCCGGTGCGCATAAAATTAGAATATCAATATTTATTTTGTGTGGTGTCTATATATCCCGTATGTATGTATGTATATATCTGTTGAATATATTTACTTTGCACGATCATGTATAGCGGTTAATATTAAAAGAAAAAATTATTCGTTTCGTTTGGGAGTTTTTTTTTTTCGTGACCATATAGTGCACATAATAGTAACAACGATAATCAGACGACGTGTTTAATCGCACGAAGAACTGTACAACTAACGTATCATATGGGAGGTGGAAGGAAAGGTAAGCAGATTCCACCGGGATTTTTGGTCAGGGATCGTTTTTGTTTGGCGGCGGCGCTTCGCCAGTGTTTCATTCACATAACGGTCGGCGGCGGTGTACGCACTCCACGTCTGGATGAGTAATATATATGTATATATATTTATGTATAACATACACAAGTATACAACAACCCTCTCCGCCACCCTCCCTGCGCGCTATGTATATTCACGTGTACAGGCTACGTTTCCATTCAAAAGTGTCTCCCTCGTTTGTGTGTGCCGCAACAAGCGCGAAAAACAATTTTTTTTTTTTTTTAAATGCGTCCGCAAAAAAACGAACGCGTATCTATTAAAAAAAATTATACAAAAATATTTTCACTATCCCCCTGGCGGCTGTGGGACTGTATAAACAACAGACGTGACGAGAACGATTGATTATTTTTTAATAAACGCGCGTCGATCAACAAGAGTGTGCACGTACCTACAACCTACTTAATATTATTATATACGTTTTGTAGCATTCCGAAAACGCGCGTCAGCTATAATAATTATTTAATGTATACATAACCGTTTGGCCTAATTTCTCGGGAGACCGGTTGTGAAAGAAAAATAATAATAATATAATAATGAACACACATAACATAATAAATATCTGTAGGTATATCTAGAGAAATACATTTAATAAAAATAGAGGTGGACACATGAAACACTTGTAAAACATACATTCGATCTTGTAAAGGAATTTAATTTATGGAAACGCGTGTGTAATTATATTTTTATTTTACGACTTTTGGGAGAAGACGAAGACGACGACGACGACGAACGGACGTATTGCCGCGACCTTATAATATATAAATATATTTGTATGTTTAGGTAGGTTCTCCGTGTCAATCACGTTTTAAATTAATTGGCAGTCGTGGAATTCGGGTTTTCACATATTATTAGATATTTTTAATATCGCGTATTTACAGGCGAGCAGTTTCTCTCTTTGCCCAACATAATATACGAAACACGGTAAACTAGACGTTTTCTATTTCCAAAGCATCGTTCGATTTAGCGGTACGATAAGCAATCTGAAAAGAGATTTGAATTCGTCGTGAAGTCGAATCGAGTACATCGACTTTCTCACGTTTTTATTTTCGTCCCCATATAAATCCATACATGATTGATAAATCGGACAAATTCAAAATTTGTAAATATTCAATTTTTGAAGATAAAAAAAAAAAAAAATTGAAAACCGGGAAAATCGATCTAAAGTAAAATTCCCGACGAATTCAAAATCTCTTTTCAGAAACTTTATCGCTTCATTAGATCAATCGTTGGAAACAATTTCACGTTGTGTCCACACGGTAGCCCGTGACCGTTGACTTGTGCGTGCGCGTGCAAATATATTCCCACGTCGCTACGGTACACTCCACAGTAACTATCGTTCGCGTTTCGCACAAACATCGCACTGTTTAACCGCGAACAAAACATAAAATCGCCTAAAATGCCGTTAATATCATATTATTCGTTTTACAATATTATTATGGTAATATGCGGTACCAAAGTCCGACGCTCGTAGAGCTAGTACCGTACAATAAACGCAGTCGCCGAATGAAAAGTATTATTACCCAACTCGGTTTCGGAAACCGTTTGGAAGACACGTTTTTTTTTCTTTTCTGTATGTCGTCGTCATCGCACTCCTTATGTGTGTTTGCTCGCATCAATTCTCGGGTGACTTCTATAAATCATTCGCTGCACATAAAAAGACCCATTGCAAAGGACGACAAAAAAATATATACGAACCTTACGTGTGTTTTTTCCTTTTTCTTCTTCTTCTTCTTACACACGCACACGTACGGCACCCGAACGTCGCTTTGTTTATTTTATCATCAACACAAATATTGCGAATACGACGCGTCCTCCGTACGTCTCTCCGACCTCCATCATTTATACAGGTGTCAAAAGAAGAAGTATAGAATGAAAAAAAAAATATATATATATATATAAACGGAAATAATATATAACTTAAGGTATACAATGTCACACACACACACACACACATGCGGGCGCACGATAGTTATTTTTTCAGCTGAACGCGCGTGTGCCGCCGCATTTCTCACCCCCGCCGATCATCGTTTTCCCGTCCATACTCGCGGCCACACATCAACTCGAGTCAAAACCCGCCGCGCGTTGCCGTCGTTTACGCGTGCACACTAATCGCTGTGACAATCGGAGAATTACTTGTAAACGTGTGTACCAACGAATTCATGCGGTTAAAGCGAAAAAAACAAAAATCGATCGTTTCAATCCACTCCGCCGGGGTATGGTCGTATTCAGCGAAACGCCTATGTTTTTATAGATATCCACGACGGTGCTTACACAAGAGTTTGGGGTTTGTTGCGAAAATAAATAATTTCAATAAGCACGTTCGTATGAAAGACGTTTTCCAAAAAAACCCAGCCTATGTCTAATATTATAAGACGATACCCGCGCGCGGGTGACGGTTCAACGCACGCACGCTAGTGTGTATCATTGTAAATTTTATAATACAACATTTAACACGCGGTGTTCGTCGCTTGGGCATGGCCGGTGGATAATACGGTCGTGGCGACGTCTGTATAAATGCGTATAAAAATAAACACTCCGTTTAAGTCAACAGTCGATCGAATTAATTAGACACGTAGAGGGACACGTTTTCTCTTTTTGTTGTATCGCGTACCTACATAATATGATATTATTAGCGGCGCGCGCAGGTGTCTACGCGGCCACCGCACGGTTACTGCATTACGGTACGTTGTTCAACGTATGCGATCGTCGTGTAATTATTATTGTATTCATCCCGTCCGCCAGTGGCCACCGGCGTCCTCGGTCGTGTCCGTCGTCCGACGGTGTGCTTGGCCGAACGAAATAATAATAATAATAATAGAATTTACGAATAACGGTACTTTTTGGGAGAGAAAAAAAACCGCTGTCAACCCAAGCCTATATAATACAACACACGTGGGACGCCAACGCCCGCAGCGTGGCGTGGCGTATACGGGACCGAGTATTATTGCATTATGCGCCGCACACCGGTAATGAAAATATTGGCGCGCGGGACGGCGGCTTTTAGACGTTTAAAAATACCGGCTCGTCCGTGATTGTGTGAGCACGTTGAACACTATACGCACGCACAATACGTACCATACACTAATATGTGTCTCTTCCGATCGGAGACAGATGTTATCCCGCACTCGCACCGTACACCTATTATGTTGTATAATATATGATATACTAGTGAAGATCGCACCAGGTCCATATACCTATCTGTTTGTCAATAGACAATGGACGGGGGTATCCTCGTTCCTCGTATCGAACGTTGCACGCATACCCAATTTCTTTCTATTTCATTTTTTTATATCTTTTTTTTACAACCGTCCGTGTCTCCGTGGTCTATATATTTCGATATAAGTAGGTATACATATGTGTGTGTGTGTGTGTGCGCGCGCGCATGGTAGACGGGCGACATCCGTTGCTCTTTCGGAATTATGTACCGTGGAAACCTCATCGTGTTACAATAATAATAGTTATAATAATAGTGTGGCGTGTACGTTATTTAGATAAATTATAATTGGTTTTCTTCTTTTTGCACACATTTTTTGAATTCTCTTCGCGGGGTGGTTTTTCTTTTTCGACGTATATCGTACATTCGTTTACAAACCGTCCGACGAACAACTTTTTAGGTTAGCATATGTCGTTTATATATCGACACGCCGCTCAGTTTTCCAGACCAATATAATATGTAAAATAATAAAACACACGTTCGAGAGATTTTCAAATATCTTCCTATTATGTTTGGATATAATTGCGGAATTAATGGGATTCTAAAGGAAATAATAATAATTATAATATAATAAAAAATCATTACCGTATAATTAAACGGCGATGTTATGCGTACCCTCTACCGCGGCCGGATTGGTGTGCACCGGTTTCGTCGGGGGCGTGCGCGGCAAGTATGGGATCTTCATTAATATTTGTACGAGACTTGGTCATATTACATGTACTTTTCTATTATTTCCAGACCTAGTATACAATATATATATATGTATAATGTACGCACTAGAACGTATAATAATATATGATTTTTTTTTTGACCCGATCGTTTCCACAAAAAAAAAAAAATAAAAACCATGAAAAAAACGATGATGATAGGTTCTCGAACTTATATACGCATAACAACGCATCACACGTGGTGGTGCGCAGGATAAGCCGCGATCGATGCGATGATCTTTATATACCGAACCGCATAACCGAATCTATATAATATAATATAATGTTTACCGCAACATTATCACGACGGTTATTATTATCATTATTATTATTAGTAGTAGTAGTAGTAGTAGTAGTAGTAGTAGTAGTAGTAGTAGGTGTATATACACACACGCACACACACACACGTACGTATACGTTTTTGCCGTCTAGCTTTACACGTGGACGTAAATACGTGTACGCGTTAAGGTCGTCGTCGCGTACATTATACTCGTATCTAAGAAATTCAACCTATATACTTACACTTATTGGTTCGATTTTTATTGCTTTAAATAATAGACCGTGGCGCCCCGCACGACCGTCGCTCATCCGCCGACGCCGCCGTAATTGTAATTTCGTTATAATAATAACGACGACGACCACCTATATATATATATAATAATAATTTATAATAATAATAATAATAAAAATAATAATAATAATATAACCTTTCGTGTCGGGAGACACTTGCCGAAAAACGTCGTGTATGCGGAGAGGTACCTAATAATATTTGAGTGCTTGCGAGTCGGTTTTTTCTCGTCGCCCATGTTCATCACTGTTATTAGAAAATTTGTAATTTTTTTTTTCGAAATATTACTTTTTCTATCTCTCTCTGATTATTATTACGTAAGCTATTGTTTTCGTCTCTTCTGCGTCCTCCTCCACCCCCCCCCCCCCACGGCTCGGTGACGGATCGCAAACCTTCGTGGCGTGTTAACGGGCCGTGGTGCCGCTCGTCCGTCCGCCCGTCCGCCCTCATGGAAATCTACAGGTTTCGTCGTCATTTTGTAAATCCGTCTTGTATAATAATGTGATAACACGTTAGAGTCGCCTTTTTTCGGGCACGACACGCACAGCCGTTATGTCTATTTGGAATTTGTCGTGTCGAGCGTGTCGCGTTTACGTAAAGCTGTGCTATATTGCTGTACGCGCGGCAGACATTCCAATACGATTTTCAGTGTGTATCGAATGTTATATTTATATTAATTTGTAATATTATTTTACACGTACCGGGCCAGTGGCGTGGCGAAGGAGTGATTTTGGAGCGGCCGCTCTTAGTTCAAATAGTCGGTGGATGACGTGTAGTAAATGATTATGAATAAATTATTGTTACTCGACTTATTAGTGAAAATTTTTGGTTGGATTTTAGAGGATAGATCTTGGAAGAAAACAAAAGCTAGAAAGTATTTGAAAAACGATACATATTATTTTTTTTACTTATTTGTCGTTTTTATAAAGGGGGTGGGTGTTAGGAAAAATTGTCTGCTCCTTGTCTTTAAAAGGTTCGCCACGCTACTGTACGGAGCAGTAACGCAATAATTTGGCTCCCCCATATCGCAAAAATAATTTTAAATAATTAAATAACGCTTTTTTGTTCGGCCGAAAATGGAATCGGTCTTTTTCAAGTCTGGCCGGAAAAAACGAAACGTGCGGTTTCGGCGTGATTCGAGACGTATAAATTATTCTATTGTTTTGTGATCGGACACGATATTGTAGACATAGATAAAAACAAATTAAATTTTCTCGGAGTTCTATTTAATTACGTATGTATGTATTAATTGACTGACAATCGTTAGCATAATTTTTCACAACGCCGTACACGTATCGAATAAACGCACGCACCTGCCATACTTGTATATTTGATAAAATAATATTACCATCTAGTATTCCATTATTGCGGTCGAGAGTGGAGTTTTATATTTGTCATAGACTCGAAAACATGTCGTATTCGGTTAATAATTTATACCTAAGTATATATATATATATATATTGTGAATAATATATGACTATCTGAAAGAATAGACGTTTAGAGGTCGACGATGTTTGTTTTATACCCACGCGGGTATATTATTATTATTTTTACTATTATTATTAGTAGTTTTAATATTTATTATAAATTATATCGGATTCATCGCGAAAGTCTGTCGTCTACGCGACATTATATTTATATTCAAATAACAATATTGTTTCGTATCCGGTGGAGGGGCTAGAAGATTGACGTACAGAACAATGGTGATCGGCAAACAGCAACACTGGTCCCTAATATACATATATTTTTATTATATATACACATAATATGTATGTCGTCTGTGCGCGTGGGCTCGTCGTCGTTTCCCTATCAGAATTTCGAGAATCTGTCAAAAAAATCTCGGACGGCCGAGAGCAAACTGGTTTGGTTTTCCGCCGTTGTCATTCTCATACCCGCGCGGTGAATGCGCTTCTCGACGATATATTTATGTTAATTTGTTTTTGAACAAAAAAGCATACGTCCTTCATCGCGGCTGCGGCGGCGGTGACGTGTCTTACAAGTATATAATATTATTGTCGCATGTGTGACGTGTTGTAGCGCTCTCGTTTTTTCTTCCACGTTTCCGAAATTAATGGACTCGAAAAACACACGTTTTCTTAAAAAAAAAAAAAAACTTTTATTAGTGGAGTATTTTTCTCGGAAACCCGACGCGTCGACATCCTATAAGGTTTTCGAAAAAAACGTGAGAGGACAATAAAACGTGTGGCCGTATTATACGATATAATAATATGACCGACCGGGTGATTTATTAGACCGGCGTCGTCGTCGTCGTCGTCGTCGTCGTCATAGGCGACATACCGTTATGTTTCTGCTCTATTATTGTCTGCATGTGTGCAGAGTCTTGTACGACCAATCACATTTGTCGGATGTTTAAAGATTGATAGTTTTCGAAATATTCCTTGGTGGTCTCAAAAATGTTGTAATAGATAGACGCGTTAAAGGTGGAAAAAAAAAAAGATGATCCAATATTTTATTTTATTTTATTTTTTTTAACGGTTTTTATGTATACCTACCTGGCATTGTGTACGGGAATTATCGGCAAGCGGGATCTATAGTGCAGTGTGTGTATTTCAGTGTTTGTATATATGTTTTATTACCACCGGATGGGCACATGTTACTTTGACGGGTGTCGGTCCGATTCGGTATAGAAGAAGAAGAAAAAAAAAAAAGGAAACGAAACTATATTTATATATATATATATAAATAAAACGTTAAAAAAAAAAAAAATAGTAATAAAAATTTCCACTCGGACGTGGTGTTAAAATGTCGATGCGGAAATTCGTATACGTGAAACGGACGGGATCGAACGGACGGACACCACGTCGCTGACGAAAGTAATAAAACGTATAACGCCTTTTTATATTTCACCCGGTCTCCGGGCAAAGGATATTCACGCCACCGCGCCACCAACACAACCACACTACTGTACGCTGTTGCTGAGTTTGTGTGTGTGTGTGTGTATATGCGATCAGTAACAGCAGCATCCCGAGCTATCAGTATATATATATATATAGCCCAATACCCCAAGGACCTCACGCGGCCGGAGTCCACATAAACAGACATTTCGCACGGCTACTGCCAAGTGATAGACGTGGATGGATGCCCCTCAAGAGAAATAAATAACAACGGCACACTGGCGGCGCGCGCGATTTTCAATCTAATTCCGTTCGATCTGCGCTCTCTTTCGCTTTCCGTCCGTTCTCTTCCCTTTGACCTTTTTTCCCGCCAACGCCCGCCGACCCTACCGACCCTTGACCGTCTCTACGCATCACAACGAAATCACCTGGAGTTATAAAAAAAAAAAACAAAAAAAATAAAAAACAAAACAAAAAAACCCAACTCTATTCTATCGAGGGAAAGTTTTTTTCCGGCTTCGGAACTATATGACCGTACCGGATTTCATCGAGGAGGGGCAGGGGGTTTATTATTATTTTTTATTTTTTCGTTCACGTAATTACTCGGGACGAGTGGATTTTTATTACGTCGGTTTCCTCGTTCTCCGCGCGTCTAATGATGGATTGTAAGTCTGCGGGCGTGTACGTGTAATTTTTATGGGTTTTTTCGTCGATTTCGTATATACCTACCTGTTGCGGTCAAGAGGCGAAAACCTGTTTTCACGTGTGTCCGTATGTATGTATGTATGTATTATATGCCGTCGTCGTCGTTCCGGAATGACGTGCTTCTCCATCCGAGTGACGAGACAGTGCTCAGGAAGGCTTAACTACACAAACGTATAGGGTTTTTATATTTTTTTTTTTTTTTTGTTTCGGTTTGAAATTAAATCCGTTACGAACGTTTCATGCGGAAAACCTGACGTCGCCTGTCACTCCTTGTCACGTCCGCTTTGCGCGTGTATAATATAATATAAGACTTACAAAAATTTGAATTTGGGATTGGGTTACCCGCCCGCCGCCGCACAGCGCACGCAGTTCGGTTGTCGTGTATATGATTTTAGTGTCGGTCGAACGATTTTTTGTCGTGTGTGTGTGTGTTTCTTTATTCCGTCGCCGTCGACATATAGCCATTATAGGTTAAAATATTAGGCAACGGTTACGCGTCCGATATTCGATTACCGTTGCCAAAAAAAAAAAAAAAAAAAAGGAAAAAAGGAAAAAAAAACTCACAACGACAGTCCAAAGACATTGTTGCACGTTTACATAGACCGAATCTAATCCGCACGTTATTCGGGATCTCGTCCACGTATACATATATATACGCACGCCGTACGGTGATTTACCTACAGCGTTGATGCGCGCATCACAATAAATGTGCACGTGCAGCGCAGCAGTGTCGTCTGTCCAGTGACAGTGTTTATTATACGCACGTGAAAAATAATGATTTATACGGTCCCGGGCCCGGGCGCGCAGGACAGTAGCAGGCCGAAAAGTCGAATACCCCCCGGGAAAAATAAAGACGAAGAAGAAGAAGAAGGACCTTTTTGGATTCCAGAACACCGCGGGAATTCGTCGTAACCCGGGAACGGTCGTCACGGATTACACAATTATTCATCGCGACGGATTCTTCTCTCGGGCGCGTGCTGGCGCGCGCGCGTGCGTACGTGTTCTTGTGCGACACGTACGCGCGCGTTGTACGAGAACCGAGAAACTCCTCCGGTGAGTTTTAAATTTAGACGCTCGCGATCCGCCAAAACTGCGACCGCTCGAGAGAGATATGGGACGACGGCCCAGTTCGGAACGGCTGTTGTCGTAAGCGCGCGCGCGCGCGCGCGTACACGATTTGATTTAGTGTGGACGGTCTACGCGACGAGATTAGTTTTCGAGTAGCCGAGGAGACTTAAGAGCGGGCCGCCGAACACGCGACGTTTATTACACGGACGCGCCGACAGACGCGATCCGTTGGTACGCGTCGCAGTGGTCGTTAAAACGCGATGGACGACGAACACCCCACGGCCAAAAACGAAAACCCCCGACGACGAAATGTAAAAAAAAAAAAAAGAGATTCGCGCGACATAACGTTTTTTTCTCGACCACGGCGGCAACGGTAACTCGGGACGACCGAAATATAATTCCGTAGACAAATAGTAATTTCATAACGTGCCGTATGGTCGTCCACGAATTTGAATACCACTGTGTCGGCGGAGATGGCAGCGAAAGCGAGTATCCGAGGGGACATGTGCGCGGGACCCGCCGCGTGACACATTGATGCATGGCGCTGCCCCGCCACCGCGCCGCCGCCGCACGTGAATGAAGGACGACGACGACGACGACGCTGAAGAGTTTATCTGTTGTACGGACGACTGATGGATTTATTGGTCCGGCCGCTGGCGTCTTTTTATACAACACGACGTGTGCGCGAGCGCGCGCGCGCGCGTACACACACGGACTATAAAAGCGAACGGGAGGCGCTTCTACACCGGACGTGTTTCGAACGAAACAACAACAACAACAACAACAACAATATAATATATAATGTACGTGTATCGCTGTCAAAATATAATATCTCGCGTTGAGTCCACCGTCGTCGTCGGCGAGTACCTCGGACCGAGTGTAACTACTGCTGCCCGCGGTAACGATACTTCGCGGGTTTTTTCGTCGTCGTCGTCAGCTCATCCGTTTGCCGGTCGAGTCCGTGCGAGATTTGCATATCGTTGTATAACGTACACGCGTGCGATTCGCCGCGTGGTGCCGGAAAGGGTTTCGACACGAAAACGTGCACGCGAAAAGAAAAGACCGAGCGAAAAACTGTATAAAAAAAAAAAAATCGCGTCCCCTCCGGGCCACGGGCGTTTTAGACGGCGTTTTGAAATATCATTTTCACGGTTCGTAAATCTCTATTAGGCCGAGAGCTGTCTTACGTTACGGGGAACGAGTTGTTGTGTGCCGTCTAATCGTGCGGAGCAACCGGCGAGACCAGTCGCGCGGCGCGCGTTTAAACGCTTCTAAACTGCTATTTGACGGGAGTGTGACGTGCGCGGAACAGGTATCGGACGGACGGACGGACGGACGGGGCACCGGTTGACAGATTGTCGACCATTGTGCGCGGCGTTCCGTCTCCAGCGTGTGCGTGTGTGTATGTACACATATTATTATTATTATTATTATAATATATATACGTAATGATGACGGCGATAATAATGTATACACGCGGTGTGTAAGGCCAATTTTCTGCCTGGTGAAATTTCAATGCGCGCGTTCTCGTTGCCCCCGGGCGGCCACCGCGTTCCACCTCTCTCCACGTGCGTGCCCGTACAATCGCGTACGTAATCAGCCCTTTTTTCTCTCTTTTTTGTTTTGTTTTGTTCGTTTTCTCCCGTACTCTCGCCCGCCGCCGTCATACAAATCACGTTAGTGCGAAATGTGTTTCCCGTTTGTCGTCGTCGTCGTCGGCGCTGTTCTCGCGCGTCAGTCGAAACGGTACACGTATTTCGTAATACGAACATAATTTCGTGTGTGTGTGTGTGTATATCCGCGCATTGTTATAGTACGCGCTCTCTGGTTTATAGACGATCGTCCCTTATTATTTATTATGTAGAGCGTGAACGACTGGATGAGAAAGAGAAAAACGGCAGCGACGGCGAAGAGACGCGCACAAGAGCGTGTGAGGCGCATTAAACCCAGTACCATTTCTTTAATAACGCAATAAATCATTTCCTCCACACACACACACACACACTCTCTCTCTCTCTTTCCCTCAGGAGGGGTGGTCCCTGGATTTAAATTTAATATCACAAGAGCTGGATGGACCACACGTTTTCGGATTTTATTTTTGGAGTTTTTATTACCCGATGAGATAATACCGCGTCGTCGTCGTCGTCGGTAACCGCGGTAGGTACGACTTTTTCCCGAAACCGCTAAACCGCAGTAAAAACGTCAGCCAACGTATAGTGGAATTAAAATTAAACTTCTTGGCCGTACGTCAACGTCGTCGCGTCGCGCGTCACGCTTGGTTGCCCGGTTTGCATAAATATTTGCTACGCACGAACCGTTCGAATGACCGAGACAATATAACGCGCGACACCGGTAGGGCAGCAGCCACAACGGATAAAAAACTTTGTACGTTACGTTTCACTGTCGTTCCGTTTGGTTTTTGGTGTTTTTACGGTCCGGCTGGTCTGCGTTTCTCCTCCGGTACGTCGAAAATACGGCGGCGCACGCGTACGATCGCATCGAATCCAGTCGGGTTTATATGATTCCGTCCACGACGTTACTACTCGTGTGAAATATTTCGTATTTGTTGTATGCCTATCGTTTCGTTACACGGGTTATAAAAAACCCTCTTAAAACCGATAGTCTTTTTGGAGTCGTCCTCCCCTCGATAACACGCGTCGCGATCGTTTCATAATCAAGTAACGTCGTGTTGTTGTGTTATATCCGTTCGGCAGTCCCCGACGATTCCCGACGGCATAATACTATACCATACTTTTTGATAGAGAACCGTATATAAATCCTGAGCGCTCATTTGTTTGTTAGCCCACAGTTTTCAAAAGTGATTTTTCCAACATCTTTTGTAAACGAAATACTTTCTGATTGCGGAACAATAGTTGAATTGAGATGTAATGCCAGTTCAATTGATCACATTAATGCGTGGGTTGCCGGATTTGGTAAATTGATGAACAACACACACCGGGACTTCCGTACGTGTTCCAAATGGATAACACGGTACAGTACTGATAATGACTCGACATTTGGAAAATGTATTTTACGAGTAATCATTACTTAATAATAACATTATAACTAAACTGTGTTAATGGCGTTAATTTTTTTTGAAAATCGGATTGAGATTGTAGGTTCTCACTTTTGAGTAACTCGGTGAAAAAAAAAGTCAATGATTAACTATTATTAATCCAGTTTATTAAAATATAAATTAAAAAGCAACAATACCTACAAGTAGTATAATAAAATAAAAGATTACAAATTATATGATACGTTAGTTGTGTAATACATATTAACGTCGTTATTCCTACATTTATAAGTTAGTCGATGGCTGGCCACATCTTAAATAATATGCTGTTCTCGGCAGTTTAACCTATTAAAAATGAAGGGAGTTCTCGACAGACGATACAATTTAAATGTCAAATTTAGTCAATAGAAATAAAATATAAATATATGAAAAATAATTTTTCAAGATTCTTCAAGAATCAATTTCAAAAGACGTTATCAGTAAATGTTGACCGTACCGCAAGGCTTATAGATAATGATTGTGCTGTGTTATCTCAGACGAAATGTAGCCGATGAGCGCTCAGGATTTATGTACGGTTCTCTGTCAACGTATGGTATACTAATATGCTCCCCGTCGTCAAAGTTGTGTACATATTAAAATGTAACCACGGTCGCGGTACCTGTTTGGAAAACCGAAACCCGGTAATTAGTACGTCCGCCGACGTGATGCGGTTTACAGTTGATGGAGTTGTTATTATTATTTCGCTCGGAAATCGTATTATTACGGTACTGTTATATTAAACAGTCGATGATAATTATTTTTCTCGTCGTCGAAGTCGCCTCCGCTTATCGACCTCCGGCAGGTGAACCGTAGTTAAGTTGTTGTTGTTGTTATTATTATAAAACGTCATTAGTTTGGCAGAAGACAAATGCGGAAACCGCTGTGGGAATGATAATGCGCGTAATAACGGGCACACGATGGCTTCTGACGTTTGGCCGTAAGTACCGGCTGCTGCAGAACAGGCAAGTACACGCGAGACGTGTTTGCAAATCAATTATCCCCCCGGCCATTTTACAGTGTACACGTTATATATATGTATAACGTGCACGCGTCTTTTCGTCGTCCTCGCGTCGTTGTCGTTCACGTCGCGCGGCGTGCTCGCTGTACGTATTACGCGCGCGTGCAGCGCCGCACCGCGTACACGTGTATTCTCGATAGGCCTGCGAGCGTATTCTTTGATCATGGGCCCGCGAGTTTGGGGGCGAAAACATCGCGTTACCGGATCTCTCGTTACCCGCGGTACCGGGTAATTGATTCGAAGTCTTTGTGGGGATCACTTGACGAGAGAGGGAACGGACGGGATGGCCCGAGGCCGGGAATTCGCCGCCGCTTTTCTGCCCGACGTTCTCTTTTATACGAGCCATTATTATTATCATTATTATTATTATTATTATTATTATTATTATTATTTTCGGTAAACGAAACAAAAGTTTAATTCCGTCAACAACAACGACGACGACGTTGTATTTATTTGCTACTTGGGCACCGCGAAACAACGTTGTACCGTCGCAATCCGCTTTCGCCAAAACACGTATACATACGAATATCGGGTAAATCGCACCGATCCACGGGAATCGACGTATTGACGATTCGTATTGTCCGTCTGCGGCCGACGGTATTATTTTCGTTTTAATTTTGTTGTTTCCGGCGTCCGTGGCGCGTCTCGTCTTGTATACGAAACACACCCGTCTGTGCGGACCGACGCGAAACGGTTTAATAATCGTCGACGTCCGAATTAACGCGTAAGACTAGACAAAGTAAACACGGCGGTCGGGGTCGTCCCCGGCGTCAAGGGTTGGGTGGATGAGGGGTGGAGGGCAGGTCGAAGCGGGATCACGGCGAAGGTGTAACCCGAAAAGTTATTAATGGCATACGACGCGCGCACGTCCGGCGTATTTACCGAGTGGTCTACTGGAATCGATTACCGCGGTAGCGGTACGATATAGAACGGCGGCGGGCGAGACATTGATGAGCCTGAGTCACCGGATGATTGAAATACGGTCGCGGTATTCACGTAACCGTGTGCGGCTGGCTGTTTGACGTGGTGTGTGGTGTCGTGGCGGCGGCCGGCGACGCGGGGAGTGATTGATGGCTGCCATTATCAGCTGACACGGTTCCAGACATCATCGTGTCCGGCAACTAATCCTGGCCCGGGGTCCCGGGGACTCGCTACGCGTCCACGTTACTACACACCGACGTCCACGATTGTTTATCATTGCTCTAGTTTGAAAAAAACGCACGTGAACACATCGCCGCCACGACGACTCTTGTGCCGAACCGGATACCGAAGGTTCTTTCGTTCTTCTTGTGTCCGTCCCTCCCGTACCCTCCGGCGTCAGGTGGCCCGCGGATATGTTTACGGCCTTGACGACGATTTCTTTTGGCCGAGAACTGGGAACGTTTTTTCGCGATTGACGACCGATATGATTTCTATTGATTTCCAATAACTGCTCCGGCCGAATGTCATAGACGCCGAGAATATATTTAAACATTAAAAAAAAAAAAAAACCGGATATTGCTGCTATTCGAGTAACGCGCGATATCCGACCGTTTTCTAGCACATAATAAATACGGCGGCGCGACACACTTACAAGTTTACAAGTTTTGCACGGGTTGTAAATATATTATGGTGAAACGTCCCGTGTCCGTCACGACGACGGCACCTCCTCCTTTTCCGTCACGAACCGGTTACGCCTTCACGGTCCGGTTTTGAAATACGATAGTGATTGATCCGTCCGTGTGCATATATATATTTTTTATTTTTTTTTTTTCCACTCGTTTGTCGCTTTTTATTTTCAGTTCGAAACTGTCAACTTTTTTTATTTATTTATTTGTTGTTTTTTTTTTTCGTGATAGTAATATAATGATTTTACAAACCGGTCGGATTAACCCGCAATAGAGCGTATAGTATATATATAATATATCTCGTCCCGTGATCCACGTAGATTTCACGCGGTTTGACGTACGTCCGGCTTACGTGACGGCGCGGAGGCCGAGATAATATTTATCCTTCACACTCGAAAGAAGCTTTACGCGGCAGTGATAACGGCGGACGGTCGGGGACGGCGTGTCGCGGCGAAGAGGGAGATCGGCCCGACGTGCGGCAAACACGTAAATCATTGGCCTCGCCGGCACGTCCCGCCGCAGCGGGTTCAGTTCATGTTTGCTGCTCCACAACAATGCTTTGTTTTCACCCCCCCACCCACCCACCACCTCCGCGCGCGGAGTATTTCTATGCCACGTACGTCTCTTTCCCCGGCTTTATTTTCTTTATTTTTCTTTTTTTAACGCGTCGGCGGCCGCACGGGGATTTGCGAAAAGTTTTATATACGGCGCGCGGCGGTGGCGGCGGCGGCGGCGGCGGCGGTGGTCAGCGCGGCGGCGGGCGCGAACGAAGTCCGTCGTCGTCCGTCTTCCGCTTCGCCGTCACCGTCCACACCCCCACACCGCGGCCTCCCCTCTCGCGCAGCAGTGTTCGTGTGTGACGGCACCAATACATCACCGGTTGACACACGTCAACAATATATCACTCGGTCGACCGTACAAACGGGGCTTCGTCCCTTCTCCGCCGCCGCCGCCGCCGCCGTCGCTTATCCCTCCCGGCCGCGTATTCGACCATTTGCATGTAACGTGGGCCGGTGGTATCCAAAGAACCTCGTTCCCCGTCCTCAGCGTGGTCGACGGGGGCCCCGCGCCGCGTTGCCAGATTTATGACTTCCGCACTTTTACGGGGTAGAAAATTAGCCGTAGCCCCCCCCCCCCCCCACCCCGCCGGCACGTATTATTATTGTACGAATACATATACATATACATATGTACACACGCGGCGGCGTGTAGCCCGACTTTCGTACCGCCGATAAATCGTCGTCGGCCGGACGGTCAAAATATTTGCGATTTTTGATTCGCCGCCCCGCAACGGTTAGCGTGTGTGCGAATCAATTATGCGACGATTTCCCGTGAGGCCGTCGCTGCTGCTGGTGCTGGTGGTGCTGCTGGTGCTGGCGGTGCTGTCATGTAAATCACCGTTGCCGACGGACACGGCGCGGCGGTGTCACGTTACCGTGATATTGAAATTCGATAGGCGGATTTATGTGGCGTGTGCGTGTGTGAAGAACGCCGAAGACATAGTCGACCGATTTCACCATGGGACGGACGGGATTGCTGCGGCGTGTGACCCCGATGACCGACCGGCGGAGAGGCGAGCGGAATAGGCTTTCGTGTGGCGCGGCGTGGCGGCGTGTGGGTGGGGTGTGGGGGGGCATGGCGGCGGGCGGCGGCTATGGCGCACGGGCACGACGTGTGCAGTATTCACAAATCAAATCCGCCCGTCGCCCGTCGCCGGTGAACTTCTGATGGATATCGCCCGGCCGGCGGGAACAGGGAGAGAACGAGAGTCTTTGATAACCGTGTTCCGTTGCCAACGCGCCAAATTTGCCGCGCCTCGTTGCCCCCCCCCGCCGCCACCCAATTCCCTCGCACCCGGAGAGCGGTAAACAACGCGTCCAAAATAAATATTAATGCCATAAATCTAAAACGCGCGCGAGATATGACGCTGTGCGGCATTCTGACGCGGATGAAAAACTCTTACCGTCCGGAGATACTATTATTATTATTATTATTATTTTTGGGTTTGGGGGTGTACAGCGCGCGCGCGCGCGCGCACACACACGATCGACAGACCTGCGGGGAGAGCGAGCGCGAGACGATTGACTGATGTCCCGTCGCCTCCCGTCCGCCGCTCGGTCGCCGCGCCCGTTCAGCCCTTTGACTTATGGCCGTAAAACGTTGCGTTCCCCGGGCAATACCGCCGCCGCCGTATCGTTTGGCGATGTTGGCCTCGGTTTTCGTTACCGCGCGTTCTACATAAAGTTCGCACTTTATCGACCGTCCGCGTTAACAAAACGATAAAACATCACGACGACGACTATGGTTGTTGCGCGTCGTCGCAAAATAATATCGTTTGACCGTGAATAAACGCGTCCGTAACACGACCGGGATGTGGTGTGTCGCGTCGGGTCACATCTCGTGCGTAATTTTCGTTTTTGTTATTTTGTATAATCCGGTGGGCTTTTATTATTTTGTTTTTTCGGTCTCTCCGACGTTGCGTAGTAGTTAGTCGTCGACGACGACGTTGTCGCGTCGGCTTTATAATTGCAAAACATATTTATTGTTTTTTTCTTTTTTTTTTTTTTCGTTTCGTGTTTTTAATACGCGCGCGTCTTTGTGTTGTCAGCCGGGACGAGCGTACGTGTCACATACACTTGAGCAAATATTTCTGATACGTATAAACGCCGCACACGCCGCGGTGTTTTTGTTACCGTCGCGTTCGGCGTTTTCGTTCATGTATTACAACCGTACGCAAGTTCGAAACGTAGTTCGCGACAAACAATAATAACACGACGCCGCCGTCACGTCGTGTTTTGTGCTGTTGTTAACCGTATTGGCGGCGTCTCTCGAAAAGTTTTTTTTTTTTTCGGTAGACGAAAAAAATTCCCCAAGACCGCCGCGCGGCGTCACCGAGTTTCGGGCCGAGTCGATGTGTGTGTGTGACGTACGCTCTCGGCCCGTGGAAAGGGGGGGTGGGGCTTTCGATATCAATCAATTGGCCATGCGGCTACTCCATCAATGTGTCAATTAAATTTAATTTGTACCGACGACGGCGACCCGTCCATCGATCAGCGAAAAAAAAAAAAACAAAAAAACAAAAAGAGAAATAAAAAAAAAAAAGCCGCTCGTCTTTGCGCGCGTCACAATATTGAACGCGCTCCTAATAAAACCGATGACTAAACCCGTCATTGCGGCGGCGGCGGCGGCGGCGGTACTCGTTCCCCCCACCCATCCACCCACCCCCCACCCACCTCGTCGTGTGATTTCCGACGCGAAGGCCGCGGTGCGTCCAGACGGCGCCCGAGCACACCCGTCACGGCGGCGCGACGACTCATTAACACGATTTCACGAGATTAACCCGCGCCGCGAACGGACGAAAACCAGTTCACCACCTCTGCGCGTCGTCCCGCCGTCCATCAATCTTTCGAGAACTCGTTTTCGTCGTCGCGTGCGCGTGCGCGTCACGTCCAATGGGCTTCGCGAGACGGGAAACATATTGCCTCGTCCGTACCGCGTTCGCGTCACCGATATCCGTCTCGTCCAACGGCCGCGCCCCCACGTGCGCGTTAAGTGGCTTTTGCTTTTATTCCCGACGTCGTCGTCGTCGTCGTCGTCGTCTTTCCGGGGGCCGCGGTCCGGTACAAGTATGACAATCGATTCGTATTGGTACGTGGACGGGCCCCGAACGTCGGTCGGCGCCAACTCGTCTTTTGTGCCGTCCCGCACCGCCCCCGGTACACGTACGACGCCGTGTTGGTTTGACCGAGAAATCGGTTTCGCGGACAATCACGCCACGCGGAGGGGGGGGGGCGTGTGTGACCTAAAGTTTTCGAACAAGTTTAAAAGAACACGGCCCCGGTGCCCACGCCCCCTCCCCCCCCCGAAACCATCGGCAGAGGCGGTTCCCGGTGTATACGAATATTATTTTAGAGAGTCTGTGCACGCAAATAAAACGGGACGGATCGGTTTTCGAGTGGGTTTAGCTCTCGACAGCTAATACAAATATCGCCGATCCCGATTGTTTTCGGATCCGCGATAACCATCAAAAGTCAGACGCGAACGCCGACGGATTTGTTACGCGTTCGTTCCCGTTAATTTGAATACCGGTCGCGGGGAATGTGGCGCGCGGAAGGGAAAACGAAAAAAATTTAATTACGTGTTTGTCTGCGGGCGGCGGCGCCGTCGAGAATTGACTTGTTTATTCTTACGGCGTGGAAGTCGACCCCCCACCCGCCCCGCGCCCCGTGCCGTTCGTCCGTCGTCGTCGGCGTGAAATAACATTTTAAAGGTTCTATTTGTTTTCGAGGAAAAACCTATACGAAATACGTCTACAGTAGTAAACTTTGCACGTTCCGGGAATACGTGTATACATATATATATAGATAAGTATAGATGTGTGTGTATAGAGCGTGAGAAAGAGAGTGCGAGAGGAGGGACGCGCGTAATTGTATAGGATTTGAAATTCAAGCGCGTTTGACTTGTTCCTCCGTCGTATTTCACGTGTGCGCGGCAACGGACGGAAGGGCGGAGGAGTGAGTCTTCTTGATAAAATCGCGCGTGCGACTATTTATATATATATAAATGTGTGTGTGTGTGTACACGTATAAGAGTTTTTCGCAACTTAATGGACGAATAAAGTTCACGGCGGAGGAGGCGATGGGCGGAAGTATCCGAATCGTCTAAATAAGGGTCGGTCGGACGTTTAAAACGGCCTTACGCAGGCGTGTTTCGCTGCGTATTCAATAACTCTGGATTATGCGTTTTGCGGCATTCCGCTCCTGCGCGCGCGTCTCCGTCACGTCCACTCTCTCCGCGTGTACACCAATCCCGTCATCCACGTTCCTACAAAGACATTATATATATATGTGTGTGTACGCGTATATAAATCGTGTCCACCGCCGCCAGTTCTCGTCGTCGTCGTCGTCGTTGTCGTAAAAACGCGAACCGGCAAAACGCAATATCAATAAAACGTAATGGAACACGGGCCGAGCGTTAATTCCGCCGATGGGGTCCCGGCGGCGCATTAAACTAATTCAGCGCCCGATATCGGGTCCACGTCACACCCATACCGACGACGACGACGACGACGCTGCGTGTAATATGTACGCATAGGTCCCGACTCGAAAACGGCCTTTGGGTAATTGCCCTATGAAAACAACGGCCGCGTCCGATACGGCATCCAAATGGGCCAATTACACGCACACCTTAACGCGGGAGTATTTTTTTTCTTTTTCTTCCCCCGTTCGTTCTTTTATTCTATTTTATTATTATTGTTATTATTATTATTACTATTATTACTATTATTACCATTATTTTGTAGTTTCTTCTCGTCGTCGTCGTCGTTTTTTAATGTATAGGTGGTAATACTATATATATATATATATATTAATCGTCCGAGGGAGGGTAGCAGCGCGTTAGGAGGTGTACGACAACGCTGCGTTTTATAATATATTAGAACGGGGTGAAAAACAACGCGACACGCGACTCTCTCGAAGATTACTTATTACGCGCGATACGTTTTGAAAACATAACGTGTTTTTCAGGTTAGGCCCGAGCGCACAGAACGCGCAGCACGTGTGTGTGTGTTATTATTTGACGAGCGGGGGGGATAATAAAAAAAAGTTCATTCGGACGCGCTCGGTCAGGAGAGTTTAAAAAAAAAAAAAAAAAAGAAGACGCTATAGGCGGCTTGTCGCCGATATTGATTATATCGCGCTCGCGTTTTCCCCGGGTAGTTGACTGACAACTGACAAATGACGTCACTCACGGGGCTATAAACGTAACAGAAAACGCGCGCGCCGCGCTCTTGAAGTTTCCGTCTGTCATTGTACATATGTGAAACACGCTCTGCAGAATACACACACACACACACACACACACTCGTGTATATGTGTATATACATAAGAAACTAGAAAGAAAGAAATCGATGGGAAACCCGACGCTTTGTACGCGAGAAAAGATGGCAATTGCTTTTGATATGAACTCACTGTTGAAGCTTTTAAGAAAAAAAAAACTTTTACTCGCTTTTCGTGTATATAAACACGCGCGTATTCACACTTTTCGTCTTTTGACGAATATTGCTCGATATTTGACGTTATTTTTCATTCGTTTTTCATCGCCGTCGAAATGACGATTACGTTTGGCGTCGACGACCCCATTGCGGTGGTGGTATAGGAGTGTAGACCCTCTCCAACACGCACACATCGGATACACGATCACGAGGCGTGCGGTTTTTTATTTGTTTGTTTTGGTTCCCATCCCCCCGGTACGTACGTGTGATAAGATTTCAACGTCGTGGCGTAAAAAAAAAAAACGCGTAGAGCCAAAAATCCCGGTTTTCGCTTGTCTCCCCTCCTACCCACCCACCCTCCACCCACACGTCCCCCCCCCCGGCGACTATACAACGACTACAGCCAACGGTAGTAGTAACAGATTAACATTTTCCTCTCTTTCGCTCCGTCTCGCTCTCTTTCCGCAGTCCGCCGCGTGCTGTTTGCGTTTTTATAGGTTTCGCCTGCCCCGTCGCCCTACCCGACGGGCATCCCTTCGACCCGTACGTATCCGTGTCGACAAAATAACTCCCGTTTCCCGGCAAATCGACCATTTGGTATACACACGTATATATACATGTATGTGTGTGTGTGTGTTGGTGTAGTCCGCGCGTGTGCGTGTGTGTTGTTACGGTAGTGGAGGGGGCGACCGTGTTCGGCCGGGGACGGTGGCGAGGAGGAGGAGAGGAGGAGGCAATAATCGAAAAGCTACAGGCAACGGCGGCGAAGTAGATCCGCGCGCGCGGCCCATAAATCTGATCCACGTCCCCTTGTCGCGTCCTCCTCGCCCGGGCCCGGTTTGACATAAATCAGTCAAAAGTCTTGGCCGGGGCGGGTTTACGCGCACACACGCACGCGCGCGCGCGATCTAGCTAGCGCACGCACGCACGCACGCACGCACGCACTACACGCGCGCACGAAAAGACCTTGAGTAGGCGGCGGCCGGGATTGTCCTGTGACGGCTATAACGGGTGAGATATGGTCCCTGAGGGTGGGCCGCTGCCATATAATTCACCCGGTTCTCTCTTTGTCACGCATCCCTCCGCCGCCGCCGCCGTAAGTGCCCCGTCTTCGCGATGGCCCATTGTCGGCGTCCAATCCACCGCGTTGCGTTTTCTTACTTTTATTCCTTTCCGCCGCCGCGCCGCTCTCGTTCCTTTAATCTTTCTCTCTGACCGTGCGGCGTATTTTATCACGCGCGCGCGCGCGCGCACACGGTCATCGGCCGAGTGTAATTGTTATCGGTACCGCGGTTTACCGTGATAATAAAAACAATTGTTTCATCCGTGTAAACTTTCACGGTTATTATTATTTGCTGCAACACCGTGTTCGACGGCACTGTGTACGCGCGACACACGTCGTTCTCGGGTTGACGTTTGACGCGCGCCTTTGTCCAACCCCGTAAGTGACATCGTGACGGACAGCGCGTAGCGCGGGGCTTCCGTCTCCCGCCGCCACCCGACCCACCCCCGCACCGTCCCTCCCGACGGGATTTTATCGTTAAAAGATAACACGGGTGTCTGAGTCCGACGTGTGACATCCGAGTATAAAACCTTTATTAATACACTACGGTCGGCAATCGATAAACCCGCGTATTAATGTTTTTTTTTTGTGTTTGTTTTACCGTGTGTTTCAGGTAAGTTGTGATTTGCGACGACGTGATTATCATTATCATTATTGTTCCGCGTTGCCGGAGAAGACGAATCGTCGGCGGTTCGGACAACGACGAAAGTCCGCCGACCGGTGCGCACGCAATCCCCACGCCGGTCGTTCATTATTGTGCGCGGGCCCGTCTGCCGGACCGGCCGAGCGCGCGTGTCGAAAGTCGCGGCGTCGTCGTCGTCGTCCGTCGCACGTACTATGTGTGTATATATATATTATAATACGCCCGTCGCGAACAAATCGCCGCCGCCGGTCGTCGGACTTTTGCTGCGGGGACGCGGTCATTAGGACAATTCATCAGCACAGCTCTGGCTTCACTCTTACCTTTCTCGCTCGCCGTCACCCTACGGGGTCGTCCGCTCTTGTACACGCGCCGCCACTTTCTGCTAACCCCTTCTCTCTCGCTCTCTAATACGTATATATATATGTTATATAATGACGAACTTTCGGTTCGCTAATTGATGGGGTCTCGTTTGTTATTCGGAGCCGCCGCTGCCGCCACCACCACCACCACCACCACCACCACCACGAGTCTGACGCCCGGCACTGTTACCCTCCTTCCGGCGACCGCGGGCGGCCAGCTTTGTTGCCGGCATTTAGTACACATTCCGGCTACTAACGCCGTCGTCGTCGTCGTCCTTTACACGTCACATTATAAAACGCAATTAATTCAAAAACCGTCGTCCGCCGGACCGGGTTGAACGACGTTGACAAAAGGCCCCGGGTGCCCCTAATTATGTCATACCCCTCCGGTCTCGGCACTGCCGGTTAGTGCCCGAGCGCTCGCGTGCGCGCGGTACGGGACACGTATGCGCGGTGGTCCCTTTCTCGCGCGCCGCACGCACGCACCCACTGAAATGTTGTTGTCACGCGGCCCGTCAAACTTTCCGGAATTAACTACTTCCGACCGCGAAATCGATTATTTTGAACGCGTTGGTCGTTTCGCTGCAAGAGACCGACGACGGCCGAGCCGATTTCTTCTCCCCGTATATACCGTTTTGCTGGCCGGGGGTCGAGAGTCTTATATGTATTATAAAAGAAAAGTACGGGCCCGGTGTGTTGGTTGAGGCGGCGGCGGCGGCGGGAGGGACAATAATAATAATAAATTTTCGACTCCGCGTCCGTCGATAAGAGTCGCGCTTAATTGAAGCGAGCGAGTGCCGGCGGAGACGGGGTGCGGGCAAGAGGGGCGAGCGAGCGGGCGGGCCAAAGAGTTATGGCGGAGTTTGTCATTCACGGCTGGCCAAACTGCACGACGGCGACGGCGGGCAACGGTCGTATATCTCGGCCGGAATGGCCTCGGGTACCATTAGAGCTTCGCTATATACCTTCGACGGGCGAAAACTTTTGAACCTCCTCGTCCCCCCCAACCCCGTCGTCGTCGTCGTCGTCGTCTTTATATCGCGCACATAAAACGTTCGCGACGGCGGGACGGGGTAGGTAGTTATATATGTGTGTACACGACGAGGGCGGCGCGGGCGGAGAACTGCTCACAACGTGAACGATATATAGAGGGACGTTATGTCAAGACGAACAGATGTATTAAATAAATATCGTGCGCCTCCGCCCGTCCCCACCGCGCGATCCCTCCGGCCGTCCCGCGCGAAACGGTCCGGTCCGGTCCGGCGTGCGTGCGCGCGCGCGCGCCGCGGGTTTTTCGTGGGGGTCGTCCGTGCTTGTTACGGCGGCGGCGACGAGTGTTGGTACGCGGGCTCGTCCGGCATAAATCAGTCGGGCCGATAAGAGCGTGACGGCGGGAAATTTTTACGATCGGCCGCGGTGTAAAGGTGCGCGCTCGTTTTGGCCGGCCCTAGGCTCCAGTAAATTACGACCCGCCCGAAAACTCTAAACCGTTATTTGGCCGTTTTATTCTCTCGTTCACGGATCGCCCACGCCGAATGACGTGTACCGACGCACACGTACAAAGGTAACGGGTGTCGTCGTTACGTGTTTTATATTATTATTGTTATTGTTATTATTATTATTACGGTCGTATTTACCGCGAAAACAAACATCCCGTACGGACGACACAAACTCGTTGCGGACGGTATTACAACACGTGGCGCGCGCGATCATAAAAATCCGAATTATCGATAACAACAAAAAACAATAATAACAATAACGACGACGATGACAACGACGGTTTATACGCGAAAACGCCGCGTTGTTGTCGCCGCGGGTTATATGTTTTTTGTTTTTTCGGGTCGGAACGCACGCGGGTGTCGCGCGTCGTCTGCGTAACGTCACCTTGGTCGGTACGCGTTTGTTTTACGAATTACACCAAAAAAACAAAAAAAAAAAAAAAAAAAACGCTCTCGCGCGCGCGCGCGCGCATCGCAAACAGGCGCGTTGCACGCACGCACGACGCGCCCGTTTGCAGCGCTTATAAAACGCGCTCGTTGACATTTGAATTCAAACGCAATAATTCTCTGACTGACAATACCGGTTGTCGCGCATAAATCACTTAACGGTTCTCCTCTCCGTGAGCCCGTACGTATATATATATATATAGTCGCCGGCCAGTTTTTTTATATTTTTTATACTCGTGTGTGTGCACGTTGCGTGACCGAAACGCTGCTGTAATATAGCGTTGGCATTAAAACCGTATGTGCGTGCGTGTGCGTGTAAAGTAGAAAACGCAAAACGACGAGAGGCGCCTACGAATATTATAATCGACCGCGCGAACCCCACGTATTGTTTTTTACACATAAAATCGGAGATGATCGTTACTCTACACCCGTTTTTTTTTTTTTTTTTTAACGCCGTCGAGTTCGTTTATTTCATTTGATACGTCGTTTCGATTTATGAGATTTTATTTCGTTACAAAGAAAAAGAGCCGCTGTTCTCTAACTCATTTTGAAAAACAAAATTACCAAAAATTTCTCTATCGACGTTCGATTACTGTATATTATTTACTACGTTACGTATATATATAATTCTACACGACGAACACCTGTCGACGGTTTTTATTTTGGGGGGTGGGGAACACGGTACGCGCAATAACTCTGGATATCATTTTTTCTCTCTCTCTCTCGCGCGCGTGTAACGGATTCGTGAATTTCCATGGAAAAAAAAAAAACAAAAACCGGAATAATATGAGAGTAATAAAAAAAAAAAAAAACCCCCGGACATCGACGCGTCCCAAACGTCATTCGTGTTAGAACGCACGTCAGTCGTCGTTTATTTTTTTATCTGGAGTTCTTTTTTCTCTCTGGCTGCGTGTCGTGTTCTCTTTTCCACTATTTACGACTGACAAATAGCACCTTGCTCCAGGCTCGTTCCGTCATTCCTGACGCTCGTGACCGACACTGATCCACGACGCGTGTTATTATAACGCCCGACAGCCGTGGAAACCGATTACGTGCGTTTTATTATTATCATCCGACGGGCGGGAGCGTAGAAGAGGAGGTTCGCCCGATCGAAGTGACCGGATGCCCCGCGGAAAACGTGTTGTCCGGTTCGAAAACTGTACGAATGGACGCGGCGGACCGACTGCGGATTGTCGGGGCCGTGTTTTTGACCGGTCCGGTCCGGTCCGGGGGGGTCACCGCCGAAGCGCCGAAACACCCAGATTCTCTCTCGGACACGTTCGTCGTCGGATAAAACGGCCAACGACAAAAGCTCGTCCGCACGTTCGCTTGCATAGGTGTGTGCGGGTGGTCCGTCGTGAATACCGATAAGAAGAGGTCGTCGGACAACGACAGTGGCGGCGGCGTCGTTGCGATTAGTCTGTGCGGACCCGCCGCCGCCGCCGGATACGATACGATATTATGCGGTTCTTCTCATTAACGGCCACTCTTCGGAAAATGGTAAAAAAAAAATACGTACGTACCCGTTTTTTTTTTTAGCCCGTTAATAATAATAGGCCGTTTAGCGAACTGTAAACATGTACGCGGTGTACACGGCGTGCGTGTCGATAAATAAAAGCGATTATCTTGTGCGCGCGCGTGCGTATAACTTCGACTACACGCGCGCACATGGTCGTACTAATAATAATAATAATACGCCTTTCTCGCGGTGTAGTCGTATTCGTGTCCGGAATATAATTAATTCGGCCGCGTAGTCAACAACGAGGGGACGTTTGTACACCGTTGTCGTCGTCGTTTTTGGCGATATCGCGAAAACTGGCGCGCGCGCCGAAATCAACCAGCACGTTTAGCGTTATAAATATGGGCTTGTGGGGAATCGGCTGCCCGACGACCGGATCGGTTTCGGCCGAGATTTCCCCGTAGTACGATCACGCACGTGCGCGTTTTCGTCGATTCGCCTTTTCCCCGCGGTTGTTTCCTGACGGATACGCGTGCGCGCGTGTGTGTGTCGTCGTTTGACCCTTTCGGTTTCGGTGCTGGCGATTTCGGAAGAAAACTGGGAGGGAAAAAGAACGACGGTCGTCTCGCGAAATTACGGCTTGTGCGGGTCGCTGCGCTGTAATAACAATAATAACGAAACGAAACGAAAAACGCCGACGCGCGTGTTTGGTCGACTAACCTCACGGGATCCGTTACGTCGTTTGCCCACGTGCGCTAGACGACGCGCCACGATTGATAACGGAAATCCGTCCACGCGCCGGGAGTCGACACGGGATCGCGGATTGGGATACGCAAATGTAAAAAAAACAACCGTGTACACGGCGTGTGTTACACCGTTTTTGCGCCTTTGGCGTCATTTTCGTTTGTTACGTTACAACAACAACAACAACAACATTATTATTATTATTATTATGTTGCTGCGCTTTGCGACGTCGCGTATCAACGGCAATACGACGGCGGACGTTTCGGCGGCACCCGCCGCGGCGATTGAAGCGAACGAAAGTCGCTGGGTTTGACATCAAAGGGCCGCCCTTCCGGCCGCCGCATCACGATCGTCGTCAATCGTCTTTGCGCGCACGGGGTAACCGCCGCCGCCGCCGCTACGTCATCCCGCGCGCAACGTCCCACAACCAGCCACGTCGGAATATCAATCAACCCACCCCGCGCGCGCGCGTCAATCATTTCTCTCGCACGCGCGACCACCGCGCCACCGGCCGGCACTACCGCCGAAAACCGAAAACCGTCACGAGCGCCGCCGCCGGTCGTGACCACACGAACAAAGCCGGAGATCTCGATTAATCTGGCGCGGACGTGTCGGCGACGACGGTGTCACTCGCATCCACGGGAAAACCCGGACGCGTCGGCCCCGCGGCGACTTTTGATGGATCGCCCCGTCCGGTCCGATTACGTTTGATCGCGGCAACGCGGTCGAGCTGAAAACCGGCGGATTTACATTACGTGAAAACCTGTCGCCGACTTCGGTCCTTTTTCCGGTAACGTGCTGTTGGCCGTGTACTGCTGCTGCTGCTGCTGCTGCTGAGCTAGTGTCATTATCATTATCGTCTGGGCAGCCGAAATCCAACAATCGTCGCACGCGTCGAGTAGTAGGCCCGCGGTAAAAGGGCGCAGTAAATTTCGCGGATAGAAAAAACCAATTTTCGTCCGGTTATGCAAAAACGATTTTGTTGCGGGGGTGGTGGTGGTAGTAGTAGTAGCGGGCGGCCGCAAATAGAAGTTTTCTTATTATTTCCTAACGGCGCGGCGGCGGAGGGATGATATTCGACGACGACGACCGTCGTATAAACGTCGAGGGAAAAAGTATCATTCCGTGCCGGGGTCATATAATAATAATAACTTCTTTAGCCTAGTGCGCGCCCGCCACGCGTTCCGCTCACAATGAGGTGTTTAAATGCAATACTTGTTCCGGCGCGGCGGCGGCGGCGGCGGGGAGAGACCGTTTGCTGATGTTGCAGTAGTAGCAGCAGCGGCGGCGGCGGCGGCGGTAGTAACGACAAACCCACGGTTCTCATGCATAACAAGTAGTTAGCGCCCGCTAGTAAATATCAACCCCCTCGTTTTTCGGCACAACGGCAATAAAACGCCCGAAAAAACCACTACCGTGGTTGGTGTTGTATACGTTGGTCGTGTTCTCTCGGTCGGGTCGCTGCGGCGGGGGCGGCGTAAGTCACGATATATATATATATACGTTCTCGCGATGATAATAATAACGATAAAAAAGTATTTCTCGATACGCACACGCGGGAATCGCGTCCGGTCGATTTTCGCGTCGTCCGCCGCACGAACGTGACGCTGGACGTGGTGGACGTGGTGGACGTGATGGGTTGGGGGGGTAGGTGGAATTTCGCCGTTGCTGTTCGTGGCGGCGGCGGTGCGGTCGACCGCGGAAGAAAATCCTTGTCAATTCGAGTCGGTCCACCGGGCAAAACGTCACGGACACGATCGGATATAAGTCAACCGCGCGAGAGAGGGCTGCTGGCGTGTATATATGTCGTCGTCGTCGTCGTCGTCGTCGTCGTGGCAATGGCGGCGGTAGCGGTCGGGGAGGCGTACGGGGCTCGGCTGTCACTCGACCGACGGGTTGTCGTACCGGCAAAGGGTTTCCCGTCCGTCCGTCCGTCCGTCCGTTGCATATTCAATGAGGAGAGCGCGGGCGCGCGCTCGTCGATTTCCGAAACGCCGTCGCCGAAACCCAATAACGTCCGTAGGAAAAAGGGAAAAAAAACAATAGTCGTCTAACCGCGGCGAGGTGACAGCGGCGCGAGATTGAACGGAAGAGACGAGCTCGTTAAAACGGATAGGAAAAAAATATCGTTTTTATTATTGCCCGCGGTCCCCGTTTCCATCCCCCCCCCCCCAACGCGCCGTGTTGTGTTTTGTGTACGCGCCCCGAGCCCGTCGCGTCTTGATGGCGCGCCATAAGTCTCGCGCTCGGCTCGCCGGCAGAGACGTCGTGGACGGCGGCGGGACGTTGACCGAAAGGGGGGGGGGCCTCACGTCGCGTCGCGGGAAAATAAACGCTCGTCGTCGTTTCGATCATGTCGCTTTGTCCGTTACTTTCGTTACGTCATTGTTCGCGGTCGACGACGACGACGATGATATTTTTTCTACTACTTTTTCGAGACCATTTTCGAGCCGACGCGCGCGCGACGTTGGAAAACGGCGGACAGCTGTCCGTCCGTGTACGCGTACGCGTAAAGAAACGGAAAAAGACGGCGGCGGTGAGGGAACGCGACGGAAAAATAGAGGAAAAAGGAAAATAAGGACCCGGGGAAAAGAATGAAAGAGCCGCGGCGTGACAAGACTGTCACTCATTGCCGTCGGCCGGGCAATCCGCGTTTTCCAATTTTCCGGGGGACGACGTCCACAAGCAATTTCCTCGACTGCCGCCGCCGCCGCCGTCCGACCGCGCTTCTATATACACGTGTACCACGGCCGTCGTCGCTGCCGTCGGTGATCTGTGGGTGACGTGAACAGGTCGCGCCGGGCTTCAACGTCACTTGCAACGGAACGAAATAAAATAAAAAAAAGAAAAAAGAAAAAAGAGAGAAAAAGAGAAAAAGAGAAAAAGAGAAATATATATATAAAATAAAAACAACCCTGTCAACCGTTGTGTAACGGCGGCGAAGACGACCGGACACGCGCGCACGCACGCGCGCGCGGATAGCCGCCAGTCACTGAACCTTTTTCGCGAAATGAAAATGTTTATATTCGGACGTATAATATTCGTATACATGTATAACGCGCGGGCACCGTTGCAAAACGAAAGACGGCCAAATCACTTTCAAACGAAATCCCCGCTCGAGTGGTTTCTAAGACGCGCGCGCGCGCGCACACGCGATAGTTTCACGGAAAAGCTGCGAGTCACATCGCAAATACGTCGTCGTATATTTTATTCATTCGTTTTTTTCCCGTTTACGGCGCTCGCGTTTTCGGGCGGTGGTTCAACCCCCGTCCACGAATCTTTTTTTAAAAAAAACAGTTACAATAGATTTGAATTGTCGTTGGACTTAATAAATCGTTAAGGCGTAGGAGACGCCGCCAACACGTTTATAACCCGCGTTCAGTCGGACACGATTTTATCGTACACGACGTAAATCCGGTATTCGAATCTGACAGTATGTGCGGTTCGGGTTTCAAACCTCCCCCGAAAATCGTGTTCCTGTCACGTAAATTATACGGAAACGTTAATTCGTTTCGTCGATTGAACGAAGAGTCGGATGAACAATACTTTAACGTTGGCGGACACACGCCGTCGTAATTGGCGTACTACGATTTCAAATAATTACAAATACGTGTGCGGAGAAAAATCTGTCTAAATCATGTGACGCAATCATGTGTGTACGAGCGCTGTGTTTATTTTTTGTTTTTTGTTTTTTTTTTCGCGTGCGCGTTCGGCCGGAGGATTAAAGTCGTGCGCGTGGTGTTAACAATGAAATTCGCGTTCCACGGCGAAACGATATCGTGTATAATATAGGCGGTTTTTTTTTGTTTATTTTTTTATGACCGCGGCAGCAACGCGACAACAGTATAAACGAAAGACGTAAAAGAGGTTTATGATGATCCGCGAGACCGACGGACAAAACCGGGGTGATTTATGGCCGTCCGAGTGTGCGCACATCCATCGCGGAAATAATAACAATAACAATAATAATAATAGTAGTAGTAATAGAGTTTGTGCGAGCTTCGTCGTTACGTCGTCCCCTGTCGATCGACCTACCCCGGTATAAAAACAAAAAATTTTAAAAAACCAAACCCCCGGACTCGACCGGCGAGATTTAATAACGCCAACCGTGCTGCCCCAAAGTCGTCGTCGGCGGCTTCGGCGGACGACACACGGCTCCCGAGGAAATAATAACGATTACATTATTATACGTGTGCGAGCGCGCGCGCGCCACGGGTTCGATGAAAAACCTTGAAAGCCGTACACGTCGTCACGCGCGCACCGGTTTATCACGATATGACGTGTGCCAAAAAACAAAAAACCAAACAAAAAACGCCAAACAAAAAACGCCAAACGAATAATTATTATCGGCGGTCGTAAACGACGCGTCCCCAGGTAATTATTTGCCTTCTATCTGACGCGGGATGACACGCGGCGCCGGGCGCGACCGACGATCGTGTTTGAACGACCTTCTGTCGGAACTCTAGAATTATGTTTATTTCGAAAATATGTATATATATATTTTGTTTCTTTCTTTCTCTAAACCAGATGACCGACGGACCCACTTCGTGTCGCGCTCGTTTTTGTCCGCGTACGTCGATAACGATTTCGCGTTGAAAAAATAAATGAATGAAAAAAAACAAAACCTAACTAAAACCGCCGTCGCCACGACGTTTTTGACCGATATCGTTCACGTCGAGTCCTTGAAACTTCTAAATCAGTTCGCACGACAATCGAATCGCAATGGTGATTACGAAACCGCGTTCTGATTGACCCGTTACACGTGGCAGGTGCCGGTGTCTTCGGTGGCTTGTCTATTTGTGTGCATTTGTGGGGAAGGGCGTGAGATCGCAAATTAACGATCGCGTGTTTCCGTACGTTTTACTCGCGACAACGAAGAGAACGACGATTGTTAGGTTAGGTATAAAAACAAAATAATTTTTTTTTTTAATACGCTACTGAATATAATATTTACTTTTTCGTCACAGACATCGCTTTTTGACGTATGCTCATTGTTATCGGCAATTCATTACCTTAATCAATCAAATCATTTTACTTCGGAATGTTTATGTTTTTACTTGTTTAATATACGACGAAAAAATATTATGATTTACAAATACGTTGAAAATTCGAAATATCACCAAAAAAAACAATCATTATCGGTGAACTCTGTTACGAACATAATACGTAACGAAAGAGCATATCCAAACGTCACGTTAAAAAAAAAAAAAACGATGTCCAAGAAAAACGTTTTCTGCGCGCTGTTATTATTGTTGTTTGAACAACGCACGACACGGATTTATTACAAAACGAGTGAAACGTATTACGAAAAAATCCCCTACTTATTTGCGTGCCAATGCCCACGGACGTGATCAAAGACGATCGAGTGATTTTTTCCGCGTGCCGAAATCTATTTCCGATCGTCTGACGGTATCCTCAAAAACGTTCGTCTAAGCGTGTTATCTATCGTGCGTGCAGTGGCGCGTCGCAGAAAATATGATAAGTGATTCGTACGTTTCGTGAGACGTTCGAAATTTGTGTACGTCTGTCGATATCCGAACGATATCACGTATTTATGTATTATTTAGCGACGAGAGGAAAATGTGTTCGAGCGCGCGCAATTACGGTTTTCTGCGACGGCGGGCGATATTATTTATATAAGATTGTGTTGGTTTTTTTTTTGTTAAATTTTATTTATCATGACGCTCGTCGTCTCCGCGGTGGTCTTTGATCGACAGCGTCCATCAAAACGCGATACCGGGGAGAGTGAGAGAGAGAGAGACTGAAAACGAAAGAACGAAAAAACCCGAAAAACGCGTCCCGCAGCGGCGACGACAGCTCTCGTATATTTTGTTTTATCTTTTTTTTGTTTCTTTTACCATTTTTTCGCTCTCGCGAGAACGAAACGAACGAAACTATCGCGCGCGCGTCGCCGCGGGAAGTCTCCGAGAGACGGAGAGAGTGAGTGCGAGAGCAAAGTGCACGTAGTTCATCAGAAGGGGGCGAGAAGAAAAAAAACGCCGTACACGCACGCGAATCGACGAGACGGGGCGACGAAAGAAAAGCACTCGACGGCGGTGAACTCGTGCGGTGGTGGGTCGACGACGACGGGCGCGTTTAGGGGTTTCTCGACAAATTAACCGACGACTGTTGTAGTAAGTACACGTGTACGTCTGTCTGTATAAACACCGCCGTTGCACGCGTAGAGAGAGAGAGAGCTGAAAGGGTTAAACGCCCGCGGCGAGAAGGTCGTACATAATGGCGGTGTGAAGTGAAGGTGGTGTGTGGAAGATGCGCGTTAGGTACGAAGGCACGCGTCGCGCGTCCGGCTTCGGCTCGTGGTTTCTGACCCCGGCGCGGACGGCGAAATTTTCGGTTTCGTTTTCGTCGTTTTATTTCTGCCCCCGTAGTACCCATTGGGGACGATCCGAACGTGTGGCGTATTGATAATCGACTTTTGACGCGCACGCCGTTCGCCGGCCCGTCTTTCGATTTTCGTTACGCGCGCGCGCGCGCACGCACGCACGTTTTTATTTGATATATATTTTTTTTTTTTTTCGCGTCGAACATCTGCCGGGCGGCGCGCGGTGATAAATGTTGACAGCCATTATTGTGCGCCTCCGTATATAATAATAATATATGTGTAATTCGACAAACACATGTCCATCGCGGCGCGCTGTGCACACACACGCACACACGGCGACGGCGGCGGCAGTTATTAATTGCGTGCGTGTGACGTTTTTTTGATTCTTCCACACTGGTCGTTGACTGAAAAGTGCCGACCGCGCGGTATAAGTAAATTTTATGTTCGTGTTTTTCTCTCGTCCGTCGGATTACGTACGAACAACGCCCGTGGTCTGTGTCGCCACTTTAAATCATATTATTCGAGAACGCGTCTTTCGTGTGTATATATATATACGTATACGTATACACGCGCACGCACACGTCGCCCCGCGAGTGCGTTTGATGGAGAAAATTTAATAACACAAGAAACGTGTACGCGTAATTCACTGCGCGCGTGTCCCCGGATAGGAGGACGACGAAGAGTCGCCGCGGTACAGTCGTCACATTATTGTCGTCGTTCCCTCCGACGTGTGTGTGCGTGTACTACTACGGTTGGCACGGGGAGAGAGGTCGGCACTAACGCGTTTATATACGAGTGTGTGTGTGTGTGTGCACGTCACCTCTTGATTTATAGACACGACGATGTCGATGGTAATTAAAGTGGAAAAAAAAAAAGAGGGGCAGATGTCCCTCGTGTGCGACGGTGGCCGCGGAGGTCGTGCGGATCGTCATCGCATACGGGGCGACGGGTTTTGTTATTATACGTTATTGCTCGTCGTGTACACGCGCGATTTTTCGCTAGTGTCCGCGGGACGAGTAACGCCGTCGAAAGCGTTCGTGATCGGTCAAGGCACGACGAGATCGATGGACGGCGCGCGAAGAAAATGGAAATCGGACGAAATATCGTCCGGGGTTCGCCATGCGCGCCGCACGACTGCTCGCTGCTACCCCCGAACACGGGCGTCATCGTCATCGTCGTCAAACGCCCGTCGCCGTTGGTGTTCGGCCCGTTTGCTCGAGTTTCGCGTGACTTTTCTCGCGTCCCGAAAGATTTGCCCGGTTTCACCGCCGACGCACCGCTTCGTTCGATAAACGGGTGGTGTTGTCGCCAACGGAACAACCGTTAAAAAAAAATAAAACGTGATTCTCGTACGCACAAGAAGGACTAATAATGATCCGAGCGTACAATAGAACAACGCCAAGCGCGCTCGTAGATTTATCGTCGTGCTAGCCCGGCGGCCCTCATCCTCCTCCTCCTCATCCTCCGCCGGGCGCAGCGTGTCGAAGTCCGGTGATCTAACGATTTTTATTTCCGACATGTGCGTATTGTTGTATATATATATAAATAAATCGACGGCGATCCCCGCCGGAGTGTACGCGCGCACAACGTATGAAACGCTCGCGCACTCGGGGATTTTGCACGGGCCTCCTCGGGGCAGGCGACAGCTGATCTTTTATTGCAGCAGCTTTCCGCGGCGGCGTCGGCGCGCGGGTGACGGGGGGAAGCCGTTTATTTATGATATTATATACGCGCGCGCGTGTACGTACGTACGTACGGGGGGGTTTTTTTTTTTTCTCTCGCCCCGTCGTTGTTGTTGTGCGTCGGCCGCGGCGGCAAAAGACATAAATCAGTCGGTGGATATTTTCGACAGAGCCCGCCGCCACGGCCGATCAGCGCCGCGACGGCAGTAGTTCGTCACGACCCCGACGGATGGCCATTAAAGTTATTAATTACATAAATAACGCGCGCCGCTCCCCCCACCCCACAACTGTATCACACGAGCGCGCGATCTTTTGACGTCAAACCGATAGCACATAAATTACGTAATTTTTTTCCCTCTTCCCGCCCCGCCGCTATCTCGTCGACATTTTAAAATGCACTCCGTCTGGTGCGTACGGCGTGGCTTTTGTCACGGACGCGTGTGCTCGGCGCCCCGTAACGTCGTCGTGCCCCCGTACATCCCCCGAGTGCGTCACCGTTTTGCCCGGCGCGCGCGTGTGCGGATTTCCAGGGTAACGTGGGCGGGAAAAAAATTCGCTTTTCAATTATTTCCGCGGAAACGACGCGCGTCACGAGGTGGTTTGGTTTTCTGGTTTTTCGGTATCGTGCGTGCGTCGGCGACACGGTACACGCGTCCGCCAACAAGACATCGTCGTAATGAAATCGGGTAGAGTTTCCTTTTTTTTTCGAGTCGCGAGTTTATTTTTGCGTTCTCGAGAACGTGCGACTAAGTGTGTGTTTCGCAGTGGTGGTGAATATTTGGGTCGGCGCGCCGCTGTGAAATATAAATCGACCGGCCGCGGAACGACACACGGCGGACCCCGCCGCCGAACCCGTAGCTCGGCGCGCGCGTAAAGATTTATACGGAATCATAATGAAAAACAATAATGACGATATACGGGCGTGTTGTGCGAGTGAGCGTGGCGGTAGGTGGCGGCGGCACGCGGGGACAGTCGTTTTCCTCCGAACCGCGTTCGTAACGATAAATAAAACGGGGCAACGTGCAAATCGCGGAATGGTTTAGGACGATTTAGTCATGTGGTGGGGGTGGGGGGGAGATGAAGCTTTTTTTTCAACATGAACATCGAAAACATAAGTCATAATTTATGGATATAAGTTCGCTTTATTATAATTAAATCTGTTTTTTTTTTTACCGATTCGTCCAACACTTCATCTGTGACAGGTGGCGATCGCAGGGCCCCTTTTTATTGTTCAATGATATTATTTTTGTTTTTATTATCAATAAATAGGTTATAAACAGCATGCTGTTAAAACTAATGTACAATAACAAAAAGGTTCCCCCGCCCGTTATCGCCATCTGAACCGACGGACAGATCCGTTGGACGGTTCGGACGGCGGAGGAATTGGTGGCGCGTGTAAGGGGTTCCGGCGAAACGGAAGTACTCCGAAGTGTGAACACGTACATCGGTTTGTCGAGTCGGTTTATGTGACTCGACAGTTAATTGTTCCGGGACGAAGTTTTTTTTAAGTATTTCTCAGGCGCTTTGCACAGAACAACGGCGGTTTCGACGAGGACGTGAAACGTATGATTCGAGTGCGGGCGCATCGAGTCGGAGAGAAGCGATTTCTAAGAGAATTCTAATGGGGTCGACAAGAAAATAGAACGAGGATCGAGAATGTTCAGATGGCGAACGAGTGGAGTGACATGAGAAGCCGGGATGAGGAATGGACGTGTGTAAGAGTAAGCGTGGGAGTGGCGTCGATCGTGGATAAGACGATAGAGACTTAGACGGTTTGGTCACGTTACGAGGAGAGAAAATTCGGAAGCTGTAAGGACGGCTATGGAAATGAACATTGTAGGAAGAAGCGGTTGGACGCGATTGGGTGTGATATGAGGACTGCGGGTGGTCGACCCCGAATGGCTGGGATAAAGGCGAGGGACAGGAAGAAGAAGAAGATGGTTTATACAGTTTGTTTTAATATGAGTGATAAATAATAATTTTTTAACAGCGAGCTGCTGCTCCATTGTTTAACGCAATTACTACTTTTCTCGTCGTAATCCAAGAACACTCCATAGGAAGGAAAAACCGATAGTACGAAACTCGGATGTGCGGGAGTAGAGATGGTGGTGTCTAGGACGCGGGGCGAGAGAAGACACGACAAGGGTCGGGTAACCACCGTCAGCGTGTGTACGGTATTTTCTTCACTTCGGGGTCGCGGCGCGAACGGTCGACGACGGAACGACACGCGCCGAGACGTTCGTCGCCGACCGGAAGGTATTGTTGTCACGTGGCCCCCGGGGCCACAATATCGTCGAAGGCGTACCATCGGCACGACGCGTGAAAACGAGAGAAAGAAACGCGCGCGCGTTCGCGTTTCACGCGGCGCGGCCACGTTGCCGATTGGCCGGTCGCGGCCCGTCCATTGGGGCGTGGCCGGTCCGTACGTGGTACGTAAACATATATACGTGTGCGACGCGACGGACACGCGTTCGCGCGCTTGTCCCGCGCGGTGGCGGCGTTCGCATCGGTAATGAGGTGGCGTGTACACGAGGTGTGCGGGACGAGCGGGGACTTATTGTATTTCTACCGCGCGGTGGCTTTTTTTTTTTTTTTTTTAATCGATTTATAGTCGCGCGAATTACAAAAAAAAAAATCGTCCTCCCCCCCACCCCCGCCCAGCAACGGCCGAGACACCGTCGTCCGCCAGAGAGAGAGAGAGACAGACGTGCGCGCTTATCGGATGATATTGGCGTTCGTCCCGCCGCCGCGTCGGGTTTGTTTGTTTTTTATTTATTTATTTCCATGCCGCGCGCCGGTCGTCCGCGTCTCGTACGGACGGGGCGACCGGTTCTCCGTATTATTGTTTTCGTGTTTGCTCTCGGTGGATTTTCGGTTTTTTTCTTCTTCTTCTTCGCGCTCACCGGTCGTCGCTCATTTTGACAATTCAATGGGACACGGACGGAAAGAAAAACGAACAAGACTCGTCTAGGCGGTAATAATAATAAACATCGCGTGACGGCGGCCGTCGACGGGCGGTGCGGTACCCGCGGACGGTTATAAATTTTCGAACGTGTTCGGTCGCGCGCGGAGATTTACGGCGGCTGCGGCGGCGGGGACGTCGATATGAATATAACGCGGCGCGCGGTCATAATGGTGGACGATATTGAAAATCGGCCGGCCGTGTGATTGACAAAAGGGCGTGCGAGGAATGCCGACAACGTCAGGATGTCGCGCGCGCGGTCCTTTTGTCGTCGTCGTCGTCGCGCGAGACCAGTTTGACCCGCGAACGAACGAACGGACGGACGAGCGCGCGCGCGCGCCATAAATCACACGGACGCGAACGTCCGCGTGTTATTTCGTACGGTACAATGGCCGCGCGCGCGTCTCGGAATCGCACAATATCGCGCGGGCGGTTGTGTCACGCGCGTCGCCTTTTTATTTTTTGTGCGCCGCCGGGACGGTTTTTCTGCGACCTTCGGCGGACGGGTCAGAAAAAGAAAAAGTAGGAAAAAAAAAAAAAGAGACCGGGGCGCGCGGTGCCGTGTGCGTTATTAATCGAACGCGGTGGAATGCCGGCGCGCGCGTCGCTTTCTTGACGGTTTTTCCCCGTGGCGTCTGACCTCGCGCGCTCGAAACCGTGTTCGCGGCGACGACGATAATAATGGCACGGGAAGACCGGACCATTGTCTCGCGAAAATCGAAAAGCGTTTAACGACGGCCGGCGGAGACAATACCGCTGCGCTGCGTTGCTGCGCGTATGCAAATTCGCGTGTGCCCGGGGATAATGCGAATTTGCATACAAACGCCCGCGCGCGGTACCGGGTACGGTACGTCCGTGTCCGTCCGTCCGCGCAAGACAGAAGAAAAGCGTGTGTATTTTTTATTCTCTTTTTTACGCGGCGGCCCGTAAAAATAACGCGCCGCGCACGCACGGCGTTGGATTGTTATTGTGCGCGGGTTTAAATCGTCGTCGTCTGGTGGTGGTGACTGATGGACCGACGACTCCGGGGCCCGGTAAACGCGCACAGGGGTGGTCGTGACAAACGAGAATTAAACAGACACGAGGCGCGTGCGGCGAAAGGGGTTTAACGGGCGGGCGGGCGGGCTCGGAGGGGGTAGAACGACGTTGTGCAGACGCCGCCGCCGCCGCCGCGGGCGACTTAATGTTTAATGACATCACGTTAATTGGTGCGGTTACCGGCGTTGACGATTAATTTACGAGTCTGTTTGTTTTTTGGCGGCCCTGTCGTCACGGTCTCGCGGGCCGTCGCCTAATTTAGTCACCGTTTTCGTTACGACGCCGCGCGTCATCACAATACGTCACGCGTACCGTTTTTTCATTTTCATTTCACCGGTAACCGCGGACGTGCCGATTTCCGTCGGGATCGCGGTTACCCGGCACCAGATCGAATCGCGGTGATAACCGGTCGCCGTCGTCGTCGTCGTGCGTGCGTGTCTTCGGGAGCTTTTTTTTTTTTTTTTTTTAATAAGACGCGGCGAGTAACGACCACAACCGGGAGCGGCGCCGCTGACCGGTGGCGCTCGGCACGCTCGGACTAAATATAATAATAATAAAGAATTAAAAAAAAAAAACGGGGACCATCATCACGATCCGCACGGACGAACAATAGACGATAAATCAGACCAATTAAACGATATTTTCTTTATTTCTTCGCATTCCATCGGCGGTCATTTATTTTATATTTTTTTATTTTTTTATTCGCCCTGATGGCGGCGCGCGTACGTGTCCGCGCGATGACGGAACGGCGCGGAAAAACGCGGAAAACCGGCCGGAATGAAAAGCAAACGCCGTCGGCGGTCCGCGCCGTATTCCCGAGTGTTCTCGTTTCCGTTATGTCTTTTTTATTTATTTCCATTCCGCGGGACGGAAGCGCCCGGCATGAACGACTCTCCGTGGCAGTATATAGTAGCGCGCACGGCAGTTCCGGCCGCGGCGGGCTGAAGGGGACAGTTTTAAGTTTTCACGAACCAACCCATTCGTTTTTATCGGGCCATCTGTGCAACGCCGCGTTAAGACAATAGGCTTTGGGTCGTGACGACTTTGGACAGGTTCGAGTGAGAGAGAGAAAGAGATCCGCCCCAGGTTTTATTATTGTTTTTATATCGTTATCTGGGCCGTTCGATCTCGAGGGTTCGTCGGCCCGGAAAATTCGCGACCTCCATTGTGTCGTCGGTGTGTCCTCTCCGTCTCCCGGAGTACACGGTCCGCACGCGGCAATAATGAATTCCGCACGGGGACGCGCTATAAAGTTTTCTTTTCTTTTTTTTGCTCTTTCGTGATTATTATTATTATTATTATTGTTTTCTTATGTCCCCTCTCGCATCGTACCCGTCCGGGCCGTCTGTGCCGCGGAAGACGGCACGCCCGCGACGTCTGAAATAAAACGCGTTTATCAAAAAGACGAACGTCTTTTCTTCCTCTTCTTCCCCTCCCCCCCCCGGTCCCGTCGTCCCGTCCCGTCGAATCGTCGAAGACAATGGAGTGCTTTCGCCGGTGCTCCGGTTAATTCTCCGCCGTCCGTACACAACGTGTATAATTATAGCGGCGGTGGTTAGCGATACGCAAGGGCACGCCGCACAATGAGTGAGCGAACTTTTTGTCTCCTCGCGCGTTCTTTCCGCAAAGTCTGCGTTGACAGTGTCCGCGCTCCTACGCGCACTACCGAGTACGACCTAGTGCGGCAGTACCGCTTGCTTGCGGAGTTTAACACGACGCGCGTGCAATTAATCCGAACGTCTGAGCCCGTCGTGCCAAATTAGTAGACTCTCCCGACGCGGCGGAAAACGTCCGTGTGCGGCCGTCGAACCTGTTGCGTTATACCTTTCGTTTCGTTCCCAGGGGAAGGCGGTGAAGGCGAGGAACCGCCAGCGGGTTACCGAGAAGACGACGGCGGCTGTCCCGAAGACGACGAGGACGAGGAGGAGGAGGAAGAAGAGGGAGTGTCCGGCGGATCGTCCGGTTCGCCGCCCAGGTCTCCGATCCCGTCGAGTACGGACGGCGTCGAACAGGACCTGGCCGTCAACGAACGTTTACCCCCGAGGTTAGTAATTATGGTCTCGCGGGCATCGGTTTTTTTTTCTCTCCGTTCCGGACGCGTTGACGTTTGGTGTATGGACACGGCGGTTACGGCCGATTTCCCGAAAAGCCAAATAAAATTACGTACGCGTCGTTCGTTCGCGAAACGGTTTTCGCGTGTTTTCGCGGGCGGTTCGAACGCAACGTTCAAAGCGCGTTTCACGGTCGTTTTCGTTTTTCGGACGGGTTTTCGAAAGTCGTCCCTCGCGCAGTTAAAAAAAAAAAATACGCTCCGAATGACGACGACGGTGTGACGGTGTCGTCATCGCCGCGTCCCGCGTAATGTGCTCGGAGGGTGTTGGTTTTGCCCGTTCATTTGAATTTTCATTTAGTCTTGGTTCGCGGCGGAGAGATGGCGGGGTCGGGTTCTCCGACTGATTTACGATAATGGCTCCGGGTGCCGCCTCTCTCCCGCGGCGGAGGATAATTTCTTTTTTTTCCGCTTTTTTTTTTCCTTCCTTCTTCTTCTTCGCGGACGGGGTGGCGAAGTGACGGCGGGCGCGGGGGACGGACGATGGAACCGAAACCGGCAGAGTGGAGCGGAGCGTCGGCGACGGGAGAAGGTAGCGGGTTTGTGTGTGTTTGTGGGTGTGTGTGTAGGGGGGGGGGGGGGGGACCGTTATGACCTCCCCGCTGGGAACGTCAACTTTGTACTTTGGATTCGATAATTTTTAAAATATATCGCCCGTTGCTCACGTCGACTAGCAACGTATATACATGTATACGGCCGCCGCGCCACCGGGGCACCATGATAACGTCGCCGTCGTCGTCGTCGTCGTTGTCGTCGTTTCCACTCGCCCCCGTACGCGGACCGCGCGGGCAAAAGATACACCTTGTCAACTTGAATTCGTGACGGCATTATATTACAATTATTCCGGTTGCGCCGGAGACGACACTGCAAACTCCATAAATTGGTTTTAATGCGGCACTCGACTGAGTTTGTTTTTGCGAGGAAAGTCTTGCCAATATGAAATATTGTTCATTAATCTGTCTTGTTAGCCGGAAATTATTGCCGACGGAGGATCGAGTTCCGGGCGTGCAAATCCATTCAGCCACCCTCACGCTCTCTCTCGCTGTTCCACTCTCCCTTTCGCACTGCCGGTGTCCCTCTTCCACCGTCTCTATCCCACGCTGTTACCGTGGCCGTTCGCACATCCGAATACAAAAAAAAAAAAAAAAAAATACAAAAAAAATATAGGCCCTTATATCAAAATTCTGAATAATGCGTGTGCGTTTGTTGTTTTGCGTTACGTTTCGGAACAGACAGGCACCGAGCCAAAATGGCCGCGTACTAATCATTCGGATTGAAATCATGTCGCCAACTCAATGTCGGGTTATGCTAATTGTTTCCATTAATTAAGCGGGCGAAAAAAAAAAAAATAATAATAATAATAGTAATAGTAATAATAATGCCGTCGGTCGACTGAAATGTGTAGTTGGCAGATGGCAATAAAAAATTAAAAAAGAAAAAAATACCAGAAAAAAAAACACGTCGTAATTAATGGAGAGAAGAAACGAATACCAAGCAATTTTGATAAACGCCTTCATTAAATCAAGGACCCGGTCAATCTATTCGTGTCAATTTTTATAACGCGTCTCAGGCGACACGAAATGTCAACTCGTTCGTTAGTCCCGGGACGGCGGGCGTGCACGTCGATTCAAGGTTTATGTTATTTTTTTTTTGCTCGACGTGTCCACGCGCAACGATTTGAATAATATTTCGATTGTCGACCTCGGACAAGTTCCGTCGGAAACGCGCGTCGACGTCGCGTTCGCGTGGACGCCGATCATTCTTCAAGCGCGAATAATTGCAATAATATATATTATTATTTTTTTTTTTTTTTAATTTTTCTTTTTACAGAGAGACGAACAACAGCCCGTCATCGAAAACGAACAGGGGAGGTTCGCCCAGGAGCGAGTCGAGTCTCCCGCCGTACGAGGTGCCGTTGCTGGCTACCGTATCGCCGAGACGTTCGCCGCCCGCGTCCGACGTGCTAGACTTCAGCACGAAAAGGCCCGCCAGCCCGGCGCGTTCGCCGGCCGCGGCCATGAATCTCAGCAACAGCAACGACGACACGCCGATCGATCTGACCATCAGGAGCAAGAAGATAAAACTGGACCCGTCGCCGGTGTCGCCGCCGTCGTCGTCGTCGTCGTCCAACGACGCGTACGCGAGAATGAACCGGCCGTGGGCGCAGTACGCCGCGCCGGCCATCCGGCCCGTGTCCAGAGGCGAGATGATGACGCCGCCCGGCGACCCGGTCCACTTGTGGAACGGCAAGCACGGGAAAATGCCGTACGGCGGCGGCTCGTTCCCGGCCGCGGGCAGCGACGCGACCAAGGCGCTGGAGAAAATGTGCGAGCTGAGCAAGCTGCAGGACGAGCCGCGGTCGGTGCTGGCGCCCAGCCCGGGACGTCACAGCGCCTGGCAGTCGCACTGGCTGAACAAAGGGGCCGACCAGACCAAGGACGTGTTGAAGTGCGTCTGGTGCAAGATGAGTTTCCCGACGCTGCAGGCCATGTCCGCGCACATGGCCGAGACCAAACACGGCGCGGCGACCGCGCAGAGCCTGCACCCGCCGCCGCCGTCGCCGCTGCCGCCGCCGCCGCCGCCGCCCGTGTCCGCCGCGTCGTCGTCCGCGCACAAGAACGATCTGAACATGCTGATCAAGGAGACGATGCCGTTGCCCAGGAAGTTGGTGCGCGGCCAGGACGTGTGGCTGGGCAAGGGCGCGGAACAGACGCGGCAGATACTCAAGTGCATGTGGTGCGGCCAGAGTTTCAGGTCGCTGCAGGAGATGACCACGCACATGCAGCAGACGCAGCACTACACGAACATCATTTCGCAGGAACAGATCATATCGTGGAAATCCGCGGACGAGAACAAGTCGTCGGGCGGCGGCGGCGGCGGCGCGCTGGCTCCGCGTCGACCAGCTCGCCGGCGGGCGCGGTGAACGCGTCGGCCAATCACGTGAGCGCGGTGCTCACGTGCAAGGTGTGCGACCAGGCGTTCAACTCGCTAAAAGAGCTCAGCGTGCACATGGTGAAGAACTCGCATTACAAGGAGCACATGATGCGATCGATCACGGAAGGCAGCAACAGACGCCGGCAGACGCGGGAGAAACGGAAGAAATCGTTGCCGGTGCGCAAGCTGTTGGAACTGGAACGGGCGCAGCACGAAGTGAAGAACGGCGACGGAGGGTATCCGACGGGCGGCGGCGGCGGGCTTCAAGGCGGTCAACGACACCAACAACCATCGGCTGGGTCGGATAATATGCGAAAAATGCGGCGAGAAAGTGGACGTGGCCAGCTTCATGGAACACTTGCGGGTGTGCGTGACGATGACGGCGGACCAGAAGAACTTGCTGAAGACGGCGCTCATGTCGCAGAACTCGGTGTCGGCGCCGGAGTCGGGTCGGGAAAAGAGAGCGAAGAAAGAGGACAGATCTCATGCGGCGGCCGACCTGTCCATGAACAGACCGGCCGCGCCGCGGCGACGGCCGTCACCGGTTCGTCGTCGTCGCCGTCCGTGCTGAACGCCATCGAGAAGCTGATCGAGAAGAGCTTCGACTCGCGACTGCGTTACGGCACGTCGGCCGCGGGCGCCTCGATCGGCGAGAGCATACTGAAGCGTCTGGGGATCGACGAGAGCGTAGACGCGACCAAGCCCATAATGGACGTGCAAGCGATGCATCTGTTGCGTAGCTATCAGTCGTTGGGACGACACGAGCGGAGCGGCAGCGAATCCAGTTCCATGTCGCCGGAGTTGGCGGCCATGCGCAGCGATTCGACCACGCCCGACAGGAAGTACGAGTCGGACTATCAGCGCGTGCGTTCGGCGACGCCCAAGTCGACGCCGGAACGGCACCATTCGCCGCCGAAGCGTTCGGGCAACAAGAACCACCACGGCCAGGAGACCGCCGCCGCCGCCGCCGCCGCCGCCGTTGCCGGCGCCGGGCCCGAAGTGAAGAGCGAGGCCGAAGACGGGGAGTTGATGGAAGTGAAGAAGGAGTACGTGGACGAAGACGACGGCGGCTGTTCGTCGGTGGCCAAGAGCCCGGCCGAACAGCAGCGGATCAGGAGCCGGGAGTCGGCCGAGGACGAGACGAACGGATCCAGTCGGGGCCCGACGCCCACCGCCAACGTCAAGAGCCCGTCGAGCCCGGCCGGGAGCGACAAGTCGACGACGGACAACGGCAAGAAGACGGCGGTCACGTCCAGCCTGGGCGCGCTGTCCTCGATGTTCGAGAGCCTGACCTCGGCGGCCGGCAACGGCGGCGGCGGCGGCGGTTCGTCGACGACGGTCAACGGGGAGAGCGGCTGCGGCGGCAAGGGCGGCGGCGGCGGCGGCGCGGCCAGCAGCCATCCGCTGGCCGCGTTGCAGAAGCTGTGCGACAAGACGGAGAACCATCATCATCCGCACCACCGGCCCAGCAGCCGCTCGTCGTCCAACGCGTCGGCCACCAACGGCACCGCGGCGGGCCCGGCGCAGTGCATGTCGCCGCCCGCGTCCGTCACCGGCGGCACCGCGCCCGGGGCCATATTGGCGTTCAGCTGGGCGTGCAACGACGCGGTGATGACGGCCGACTCGATAATGAAATGCGCGTTCTGCGACACGCCGTTCATATCGAAAGGCGCGTACCGGCACCATCTGTCCAAGGTGCATTTCGTCAAGGAGGGCATCACGCCCGAGCCGATCATGTTGAAGCCGGCGTCCGCGGCGTCCTCGTCGTCGACGACGACGACGACGGCCGCCCATTCGCCGTCGCCGTCGCCGTCGTCTTCGTCGCAAAACAAATCGTCGCCCAGTCACAACAACAACAACATCAACAGCAACAACAACAACAACAACAACAACGGTAACGGCAACAATAACAACAACGGGTCGCCGTCGACGTCGGCGGGCGGCGGCGCAAAGAGCCCCGAACCCAAGAACGGCGGTTACGACGAGAGTCCGCATTCCAAATTCCTGAAGTACACGGAGCTGGCCAAACAGCTGTCCAGTAAATACGTCTAGTCAATAATTGTCGAGAAAAACATCAAAAACACCAACGTATACCGGTCGAGGAGAGGGCCCACTCGTTTACATATATTCCTTATACACTGCGATACGTTCGGTATCGTTAATTTGTTCGTTTGTTTTTTTTAATGTTTTTTTTTTTTTTGTGGTTCCTCTGTTCCGATAACGGAATCGTCGAGACCCCTCCCCCCCTCCCCCCCAAACGGTTTCGGTGTCGCGTGTCGCCGTATTTATATGTTTAACACACGCGCAATCTCTTTGTAAATAATTGATAACAATAAGTTAATTATATAATACGTACGTATACCGAATGAGATATATACGATTGTGTATTTATATATATATATATTATTATTATTATCATCATCGTCGTCACTATTACTACTTACTACTACTACTACTACTGGTAGACGCTTAGCGTGATATGATGGAGACGAAAAGGAAAATGGTATTATTTTTTTTTTCATCTATATCTATGTACTTAATCTTCCCGTAACGTATGCGAATTCTCCGGTTAAACGGTATTATAATCTCTCTCTCTCTAATATATATATATATATACGTGTGTATACGCGTTAGAAGAAGAAAAATAAAATGAAACGAAGAGTTTTTTTTCTATTTCTTTTTATTTATTCTGTTGAAAAGGTTTTTAAGAGAAATTTATTGTCAAAATTATACATATATATATATATTATTGTAGGCGTACGAGCGGATCGTTTTTTTTGTTTTCTTTTTTGGTACGCGAACATCAAACAATATCTTCTCCCCGTCGGGGGCCTTAGCGACATTTTATTAATTATATATATATATGTATGTGTACGTGTTAAATTATCAAGTATAATTGTTTGAGAAACGCTGTTATATTGTACGGTACGTTTCTGCTCATACGCGAGTTTCCTGCGTTAAACGGATGATATGATATTGTGACTTTAAGTTAATAAATAACGTAAAAAACGAAAAAACGTAAAAAAAAAAAAAAAAATAATGATAATAATTTTAAAAGGCTGTCACGTCAACCATGTATAACGATTAATGCTTAAGTGTAGAATTAATTATTATTTTAATCAACGGTATAATGTGTAAGTTAAGGATATAATAATTTTTTTTTTCCGGTCGGACGGGTTTTCCGTTGTCGCGGGAAAATAATAATAAAAAAAAAAACCATTCCATTTCGAACCGAACGATTTATTATATAAAAAATTAAAAAATAATAAAAAAATAAAAAAAAATAATCGAACCGCAAAACGTTATTTTTCACTCGTCCTTTTCGAAAACTTTTCGAAATCGTCGTGTTCCTAATCCGCGATCTGTTGTGTTTCGTTCGCACTCGGCCGCGTTGACGACGACAATAGAAAAAACGCGCTCGATCGGTTTCGCGCGCGCGCTTCCGATCATCGTTTTCCGTTCTCGGGGGGAGGGGGGGGGGTTTCTTTCTGATTTATTTTAGTTATTATTACATTTAATCAGCCAGTAAGCAAATTAGTTACCATTTAAAATAATTTCATTAGTTTTGTTGGTTATTATTTAATTTAAGGATTTCTTTTACATTTTTTTTTTTTTTCCGTCCTCTCCCAGCCCTGTACATTTGTCTCGTTTGATTTTATTATCATTATTATTATCATTATCATTATTATTATTATTATCATTATTATTATTGTTGTTGTTGTTGTTGGAGAGGAACGACGCGGCCGCGGGGTTATATCGCTCACTCTCGGCTGGCTATCAGTTGTGTGTGATCGGCGCCGCGTACCAGTCGGAAACCGCGTAACGCGAGAATAGTCGTTTTTTACGATTCTCGTGCTCTCGCCGAACGCGCGACGGTTTAGGTACCGTTTTAATATTTATGTCTTCGAATCTCGTACTCTTTTTATTGCGCCGTCCCGTCGTACATTATAAATTATATGTCATATAGTCGGTCTTCTGTCGCTGATGCTTTTTTTTTTTGTTTTTTACGAATATTTTCCAAATACGATTAATCGCGTTTAAGTAAATTATTGTTATAAAATGAAAAAAAAAACACAAAAAAAAAAAATTTGTCCTATATATATATATATATACGCGTATACGATTATGGAAATAATAACAATAATAATAATAATAATAATAATATTCTATCGGGAAAAAAATTAAAAAAATAAAAATAAGAAAATTTCGCGTTTCGATTTTACCGTCGTAGGATTTACTATTTCGTTTACAAGGTTACTATTACGATAATATTATCATTATCATCATTATTATTATTATTATTATTATTATTTTTTTGTTTTTTTTTTTTTTTTATTTATTTTAAGTTGTATCGAAGAGAGAAAAAAAACACACACACGACATTTTTGTACATAATTCAACATGTAATAGCGTTTAGACACCCGATACGATTGTAATATAAATTGTACTTATCTATTTATTTATTTATTTATTTATATATAACGAAGTAGGCAATATTTGTTTTAATTTGTAACAAAATAATAAAAAGACATTTCAATTCGACGTGTTTTTTCCTCGAACGCGCCCCCCGTTCCCGGGTCCGGTCCTCCCCGCGGACAAGACATTTCAACCTGACGGTCCGAACGATAAATAAGGTGAACGGCGTCCGTCCGTCCGACCGACCGACCGAGACGAACCTAACCTAACCTAACCTAGACGCTTCTTTTTCCTTGTACCCCGAGACCCGGGGCCCCACCGGCGGCCACCGTCCGCCCGACGACGAGCCGTTTTACGGGCCCCCGACAAGTGACAAGCGACGTACGCGATAGCACGTGAAATAGAAAAATTAAACAAAACACGTCGTTAGCCGGCGTAACACAGCGATCGGTATTTTCTCCACGGACGAGATCACGCCACGACGGGCTGCTGGCGGTCGGTCGTCGCGAGGGTCAAGATCGAAGAACGTGGTAAACGTGTGTCGCATGCGGACGTCGCGGCGAAATAATTCTTAGATTCGCGATGATCACAACACCCCTTGTGAACCCGCGGCACGTCGTCGGAACCCGTCTGCTCGTCCGGCCGTTGGTCGTTTTCCGTGGTCATCCGGATCGACCGATGATAATTTTTTGAGTTTTACCGATTTTTTCCCGTCCGCACCGCGAACGCCGCGAACCTTTTTATCAGTTCGGCCGAGACACGGTTACGGAACGCGCGCGCGCCACCGGGGTTGGATCGATCAGTCGACGTGGTATAAAAATATTAGCTCGTCAAACGTCTTTCCGGTTTACACCATCGAACGCATTACCAAACTACCGCTGGACCGATGGTTCACCGATGACTTCTTCGGATGCGAGAGATCCCAAAATATCTTTGTCCGAACGAATATTAAGCCGGTAATCTGTATTTCGTCCATACCGAACGTGTCCCGTCGACGTTCCCGAACGGTGAAACGACAACGAAAACAATGTTTTGTCGGATACTGTGGCGGATATATTGGAAACGTGTGCAATTGTAGATAATACCAGTATATTTGTCGATTTTTCATGACGTGGTGTGTGTGGGGGGGGGGGGGGTTATCACGTGACCGACAAGAATTTCAAACCGTGACGTTGGCGGCCCGGCTCGTGTCCTATCAAAACGAAAACGGTCCGTATATGAATCCCGAGGCGTGAGCCTTACGAGCGTCCGAAACGTCTCCGTGTGCTGAGAAAATCGAAAAAAAAAAGTGGAAAACATCCCAACAACCGGACGTGACCGGCGACGTCCGTTTTGTCCGGCTAAACGTCCCCGGCCGTCGTCGCGGTTAGGTTAGGTCCGCGGTAGCACACGCTGTTACGTCGGGCGACGGCGTGCGGCGCACAAACACCTCGGAGCCGTGTTAAAAAAACGAAAAAAAAAACAAAAAACAAACCGTGTACGAACCGTGCCGGCTGGTTAACAAATTACTCATCGCGTTTGACACGGCGACACATGTACGCGTGTACGGTTAATGTTCGAAACGCGCGTGTGTGAATCAATGTAAACAAAGAGATCTGACGACGAACAACGAGAATAATAAATAAAAAAACGAAAAAACGTAACAACAGGCGGCGGCGGCATCGGTAATAACGGAAACGTCAAAACTGTGGTTACCTACCGAGTTTGTCGCCGTCGTACGGTACGCGGACGTGCACAATTCAAATCGACAACGAATTTGAAAAAAAAAACAAAACGTACGCGACAGAAAATAATATTTCGCGTGTTGGAATGAAGTTGAAACGCCGCAGTTAGGCTATATAATCGTAAATCCTTTGCGGACGAGAACGTCTAAATAAAATATATGTCTACGTATGTCTGGTCTAATATGTCGCGTGAAAATAGAGAATACAGATCGGTCGTGGGTTATTGTTAACGACTATTCCGAAATAAAACGTATGAAATCACGTTAGCAAACACACGTCCCGCGGCCTATTTAAAAACATAATGATTTATCGCGCGTCGTAACACGCGTAACGATGAAAATAAATTCCGACCGTTATCACTAGTGTGTGTGACGATTATTTTTACACGTGGCAAGAAAACAACACGGACTTACGTAGATTGTTATAAACGGCATCTATCCGATTCAAACGGATTTCCCGTACGACGTGAGTTCGCCCGTGTCTTCTAGTCTCGTACAACGACACCCGTGCCGGATTCAAGTCCGATTCGGCGTTTCGAATACGACGACCGTGAGGTTAGGTTAGGTACGTTCACGGTAGGTACGTCGTGTTTCCGTACATTCCCTTCGGCAAACCCGGGAATGGATATGGCGTCTCGGACACATTGATCAATATTGATCATTATACAATTAATAAAATGGGCTATTGATCGTTGAACAACACGCCGGAACTGAAATCACGATACGAACGACTGAAAGCGCGTTTTGGTGGGGGAAAAAAAAAATTATTTCGTATGTATAAAAATCATTTCGACGGATCTGAAGCGTCGTCGACTCCGTAAACACGGAACCGTCGCGGAGACGATCGATGTCCCGCGGGTATGTCGTTGCTGCAGTTCGATCGTGGTTTCGGTGCAGCGATACACGTTACTAAAAAAATAACCGCGCGTATTGAAATCGGCGCAAAAACAAAAAAGTCGTTTCGAGTGATCTTTCGCGTTTCGGACTTCGGTTCGGAAACGCGTTTAAATAGAGGTTCGCGTGCGTGTTCGTTTATGGCGAAACGTGGCGATCGACGCGTAATCAACTAGCGAGTTACCGCGGTAGCGTTTTCGTGTAGAAACCGTTTTATCGGCACACGGTTGTCTCGTTGTCGTCGTACGAATGAATATTTCGTGAGTACGCTTCGATCGTAACGGTACGTTGATTTGTACGTGGCAGTGGTTCTCAACCGTTTTTCATTCGTGTCGCACTGTGTGTCAACCTAATATCGAAATATTAAACGATTAACAAAAAAAAAAAAAAATCGTACGTTTTAGCGTAAAAAAACGACAATTGAACATTTTATTTTAGTTGTAGCGTTGAACAAACATCGACATTTTAAATTGAAATAATGACGACGACGACGTCGATAAATATTATTGGATCGTATAGAATCCGATACAAATCAAACGAGAAATTTGTCCGTGGTGGTTTTCACGCGGAGTTGGTGAACTCGAGGGACGATAGCGGAAAGGGCGTGTGTGCGTCTTATTAACAATTATTATGGTACTCGTTTTGTATGTGACCTACCGTAAAAAAAAATGTATAAAAAAAATGTTATAATTTGAGCACGAAAAAAAAAATAAAAGATCGACGAGGAAGGTTAGGTTAGGTTAGGTTTGGGTTTTAGACGGTTTGAGTAGGTTAAGGACGTATTATCTAAAAAAAACGTTAAATCGATGGATTGATAATACAGGTAGGTCACATATTAAACTCGATTTTCGCCCGGTAGGTCACATACTAAACGAATACCATTATTATTGTTGTCCCGACCGCGGCACGGTTCTGTTGATTTTTTTCCTTTTCTTCGAGGATTTCGTCGTGTCACCCCTGCACTGGACGATCACGTCACCCCCCCGCAACACGCATTTTTCAACTACGGTACTGTACATAAATCCGGGCCCTGCATTGTATATCGGTGTTCAATATAATTTCACTTTGAATTCTAACGTTTCATTTTTTAATTTTACAAAAAAGTTTCGTTTGCTGTTATCACGAGTGCTGCAGTTTAATATAAAAATCAAAATTTTTTTTTAAGTATTTCGTTATTTTCAAACTTCCGCCTACCGTGGAACCACCGGTCCGATCTATGAAACAAAAACAATACACACTTGGATCGTTACACGAAATATATCGCGTAAAGACACGGCTCGTTTTATTTTTCTGATCTAAATCAATAACACGTGTGTATTACGTTTTCCCTCCTCCCCCTCTTTGTGGGAGCCCTGCCCCCCGGTTGAGGACCACGGTTTTATGTATACTCGCGTACGGTCACGTAGATCCAACGTCGGAAATACGGTTAACGGGGGACGGCCGGCCGAAGACCGAAGGGCCGTTTGTTGTGCGGTACGTCGACTCAAATACCAGAACCGCGGTCGTACGCGATTTCTCTGTTTCTCGTCGCGAACGTCGGATAAAAGCAACATAACAAATGTACTATTTCCGGGCGTTAACGATTTCGTCCGTACGTTATTGTCGCGACGCGTCGTCCGTTGGATCAATGCGATCGTGTTCGATCGTGACACAGGTACGCCACGCCGTTATATTGTACGATAATGATGACGATGACGATGATAATGCGCGCCGATCGTCAAAAGCGTCGGACAGCGCGTTACATTGCGATCGTTAAAACGACATTGGAAATCTCGTCGTGTGTTGTACAAATGATTATCGCGAAAAAGAAGAAATCCATTAGACTGACGGTGACCGATGATCGTTTTACACCACACGTGCGCCGGGTCGAATGCATCGTGTTAAACGCGCTGGTCGCGTCATGTTCGAACGTAATAAAACGGGCGAAAAAATAAGAAAAATAATGAATAACGCGTCGACGAATAATGCTGACGAAAATTCCACGCGATGTCCACCCGCCGCCGCCGCCGTACGAACGCGGTCGTTAACGTAATCGATAAAATAATGATCGCGCGCTGTAAACTGTTTATCATCGATTCGACCCGGGCCCGTCGCCGGATCGTTCGAGAACAGTCGCAAACGTCGTTGTGTCTTCCACGTGAAGAATACGAGGTGTACGAGGCGCGCGCAGAGTTCTCGTTTGTTTCAATAAGCGTCGAACGCTGCAGGGGCGGGGAGTTTAAAACCAAACAAGCGCGCGAAAGTCGAATACGGCCGAGATTCTAAAAAAAAACTGTATAAATAGTATGACAGTTGACAAAAAAAAAAAACCCCGTTATTACGATAGCGTTTTTTCTTTTTTCTCTTACCGGAATAAACGAAATGATTGAGATTTTATTGGTGAAGGACGTAGCCGAACGCTAGAAAAAACAGATGCGAAATCGCGTAGAGTACGTCGCGCGCTCATCGCCTTACACGCCGTGATAATCACATCGATTTGTTATCCGCAGCGTTTTGGACGCTAAAGTCCGCAAAACGAAATAACAATCGTTTCGGGTATCGGAGTTCAACGATAACGAAAGCCCGTTGACGACGTTCCACAATATTAAAAACCGTTTATTCGGGTACCGTCGTGTTTTTTAAAAATAATGTACGACGTTCGTCTCTATTCGATCGTTGTTATCAACGCGACATTTTCACTCGTAGAAAGCGTCATATCGGTATTAAATTATTTTCGGTTCTTATTTCCTTTCTGTTAACCTGTAAAATAAAATCCGATAACGTCGTGTTGAGCTCGACCGGACGTACCGTTCTCGAATTTATCGATCTATCGTACATCACGAATAACATCACAACGATATCAATCACCAAATAGCTGTCGGTGTGTTAACGAGCATATCGCGTAAAAAGTCGATTACAACACTTACGTCGAAACAATTTTATTTGTTCATTTTGACTTGCCGTATCTTCTCCAGTGGTTTCGGTAGACGTAAACTTGTCGATTTATTTTTTTTTAATTATCTATATATAAATAAAGACCGAAATATACAGTGGAAAACGGTGAATAGCGTTTACCGCGGAAGAAGTAAAACGTGCTCAAAACGTTACGTTTTGATTTTCTCGACAAAAGTGACCCCAGTGAGCAGCCGATCGTGATTTTCGAGTTTCGAGGGAATCGTGCGCGGACGCGGTCGGTCGTAAATACCGCAACGGCCGTTTCTTTTTGCCGCGATGGGCCGCCGCCAGCCGGTCGTTCCGCGTTCCGTGTACTCGTACAATAACAAGCGTTTTTGATTACGCGGCGCCCACACACATACTCGTACCGAAACCACTAATACCGATACCGCTGTAACATATTATATATATATATAGCGGGGACGACGCCGTTAAGGAGGTTTAACGCGCGACCACCACACAATTCTTCCGGAACGGGCGCGATAGCGGTCGCGGAGACGGTTTCGCGTCCCGTCGTCGCAAATAACGTCGCCCGGCCAAATAGCGCGTCAGCCAAAATCCGATGTCCCGTCCCGTCGCGGCGGTTACTCTCCTCTCTCACTCTCTTCTCTCTGCCGACACGTGCGCGCGCGCGCGAGCGTAGATGGGCGTGGGACTTGGACGACTACGGTCGTAAACGTGTATAATAATAATAATAACGCACGCGACCGGACGGTTCTCGTCGCCGGTTTCTTCCGATTCGTTTTCTAGCGCGTCTCGTTCCGTTCCGTTTACGAGTACCGTTCCGGAACACGCGGCTAACCGTTCGATTCATTCGGTTTTTACTCCGCGCGGCGGATACCGTGTCGCTAACCTCCTCCCGTCGGACCGCGTAGGCGACTCGAACGTCACGGTGACCATATTTAGCACCGTTCGTTTTTCGAGTGAAACTTCTTTGTAGAGATTTTCGCGCGTGCGCTCGGCGAAACGGCTCCGGAACACGCGGCTAACCGTTCGGTTCATTCGATTTGTACTCCGCGCGGCGGATACCGTGTCGCTAACCTCCTCCCTCGTTACCGTCCTGCCCGTCGGACCGCGTAGTGACGTACCGTACGGTCCGCCGTGACAACGCTGACGGACGAGTCGAACGTCACGGTGACCATATTTAGCACCGTTCGTTTTTCGAGTGAAACTTCTTTGTAGAGGTTTTAGCGCGTGCGCTCGGCGAAACGGCTCCGGAACACGCGGCTAACCGTTCGATTCATTCGGTTTTTACTCCGCGCGGCGGATACCGTGTCGCTAACCTCCTGCCCGCGGACCAATAGCGTGCGAGCAGACACTTTTGACGTCGCCACCCCATTTCACCGCGTCTAGCCGACTCCGCACGGCTACGCGACCGCGTTTCAGTTGCACCGTTTGCACGCGCACGTACGCGTAAACGTTCCGCCCGACGGACGCGAACGTGCGAGCAGCCGTTCGTGTCCAATTCACGTTACTAGCAATCCGCGCTACGTACGTTCAAAGTATTGGCGCCGTGACCGAGCAAGCGCGTTGATAAACGCCACCGATTGGCAACTTCCGCGTACGTTTTCGTTTATTTTATCCCATTACAAACCCAACGCTCCGTCGGATTCGGAAAGAAGTTTCACTTCATCCGCGCGCGCGCGCGCTCGTAACACGCACGGGTTTTTCCCGCCGTCGTCGCGATGACAGTGGAACGGCGACGGTCGCGAACGACGTCGTCCCCGAACCGTGTTGTCGCCACCGTTCCGTACGGATACCAGACCCGGTCGGCTCGAAGGTTATGCAACGTAGGCACGCGTCTGGTGCGGCATTTCAAGATTTGGTATGTGATATGAAAAATACGAATCCAAAAGTTATTTCGCTTATAACATCTGTGCCGAACTCGTGCGAAATGCTCTTTTTTATTCCAATAATAAGTTACCAGAAGCCCGTCCCAGCGGCGCCGAACACATACTGAAGGTGTTGTTTTCATCTTAATGTTTTTAGGTTATTGTTTCTGACGTATATTGGATTCGGGTCGGTGTATTATTCGTACGTAAACCGGTGGACCGGAGCGCTATATAAGCTACAAAGCTATGTTATAAGTCGGTTGATTCGTTACGCGGGGATCGATGTGATTTACTATTATTATCGAACAATTGTGGAGTTTAACATTGTGTGTAACGGTACTCTCGGAATACCGATTACTGACCACTGCTACGCCGGCTAACGTGTTTTCCGCGTTTAAAAATTCATTTATGTGCTATTACAATATGTTGTCTGTCGGAGCTTCTGTAGGCTTTTGGTCTTGAACCTATTTAGGTTATACGAATCTTCGAGGTTGCCTGAAAAGGCGTGGGTGATGGTGGTGAAGGTTCGTGTCTGCACCACACGCTTAAAAATAGTCTCGCCGCCCCCTCCCCCTCTCGTTTACGTCTAAGAGAAGATATTGTGTTCGTGCAAATCTACATTTCGCCTCGGGCCTGGTTAGGTACAACGACCGCCGTTCGGTTTCGTCGTTTCCTGGTCACACTTCGCGTTGCGCACACTTAACACGTCGACGGACGCGGGGTTGACGCGCAGATAAACCTGCTTCACCTTAAAGCAGTGGCGCAACCAAACGGTGAAGGGGGACCACGAGTGTTACTAAAGCGGAAAGTCGTGTACGGCAATTTAAACAGATCGACTTTGTGGGTTTTAAACGATCGAACGAGTATATATGTAATTATTTTTTTTAACTGTACGTTTTAATTTTAATGATAAAAAGTGAAAATTATCCTCGTTGGACAAATCGGGTTATCATAAATTGTTCTATTGGTAAAACGCTAGAGCGTCTGTAAACGAAACGGCAACGAAAACCCGAACGGTCGACAAACGATCCGACCGTCGTACATCAATTGGAAAACCGATCTTCCGGTGAGGAAGTTTTCGATCGGCGACTCGCTTTTTTCCAGCTGCGCGCGCGCACGAATACAATTCGAGACCGAGTAAACGGTTTATTTTTCGAATACGTGCGGGGAAAGCCGAAACGATAGCACACGGTCTGTCTTGATATTCGCGAAACATAAAACAGGGGGGGGCGTTTTTTTTTACCACTACAATAATACGAAACTCGTTGCGTGTGCGTGCGCGTGTGCGTGCCAGCGCGTACAACAATATATACACGGGTCATTGTTGTTGGTTTTTATTATGCTTTCTATATTTTAAAATTATTCCTACGGAAAAACGCGGCAAAAAAACGTTCTGTTTTTTGTTTTTTGTTTTTTATTATTATAGGACGCTTAAAGTTCTTCGTTCCTCGTGTATTTTATTTCGGTCCACTTACACACACACGGTCGTATCCTTTGTCATATATACGAGCGGCGTTATTTCTTTGTTTCTCTTACGGTACAGTTTAAAACGCCGTACAATATTTAACTTTATGTAAATAATACATTACATATACGTGTACGCATTTTCGTTCGGAACGCATCGTCGAAACAAATAAATAAAATGGGTGGAAAAAAAAACGGAAACAATTTATATCATATGTTTTTTTTTTTTTTTTTTTTATTTAATGACTCGCGCCGTGTAGGTTATTCGATCAAAAGCAAAAAAAAAATATTACTCGTGAATTACATTTTCTCAAACATTTCATAAAGAATTATCGTGTTCAAAACAACGACATCGCGTGAACAATAATCAAACGCGATACTCGAACCACGTGATTATATTTCGATTTCGTCGGGTTGGGTTACTCGTTCTCGCCCAAAACAAGAATGACGTTTGAGAGGCCGCCACGCCAAAAGTAAAACGTATCAAACGCTCCAGAGATGGCGTTGTTCTCCGTAACTCGGCGGCGGCGGCGGCGGCAGTTCTTTCAAGTCGGTAGTTTTTCAATTTCGCGAAAACATATATATCCGTACTTCCTTCGGTACGCCTTTGTAGAATAATTTCGGCGAGAAATACTTCAGAATAAAAATCAAAGAGGAGATGTGAAGCAACGCATCGGCCGTTTATGATTTTACAAAATATCGGTTTCACTCGTTTTTATAGCCGTTGAAAAAATGCGTAAAACCAAATACTTAAATAACCAATAGTTAGTTTTTCAATCAGCATTTCAGGAAATCATCCGGCAGATGCGTGGTTTTAAACGAATTCATTTATGTTTCAAACATTAAACTCGTGTTCAATCGACACCTTTTAGAAAAGGAAGTGACTTGCCTATAAATGAGTGTTGTCGGCCCCTTAAGACACGGCCGCGCGTTTTATGATTGAACGCCGTACGAGTTCGCCGCGCGAAATCCGACCGGATTCTCAACCTTGACTGACGTTAGGACGCCAAGTCTATTTCGGAAACGGCGTTCGCAACGGATTTTCGCCGGAAACGGCATTCGCAACGGGTTTTTGCCGGAAACAATAATGTTTCCCGTTCGGCGGAGCCCGCGTCGTCGTGACGTCGCGCAGTCCTTTTCACGGGGGCGCGTAGGCAAATTAAACGCACCCGCGCGTACGACACCGACGACAATAACAAACACGTGACGGGAAAATACACGTGTACATTAATACAGTGACGAACGAAGGACAAAAAAAAAATTTTTTTTGGGGGTTTTGAAAAAAATATCAATACGAGTGGACAGTATTCATGCGAATCTGTACGGTTTCCGTTAATGATTATTATCATTGTAAATATTCGAGGCGGCCACATCAATAACTTCTTCGTCGTGTGACATCAACGTCTCCATGCAGGTTTATAACGGAGAATTTCAAGTGGTTAGAACGGTTAGGTCCACAACATTTGAAGACGTAACGGTTAAATAACACACAGTTCACATGTGATGTTGTGTAGTAAATCGCAATGATTCGGACGACGATCAAATACGATATCCGTAACGGAATAAACGTGTTGTTTGCATGAAGTGAATGATATTCAGTAACGAATATTACCGAAAATTTCAGATTTCCAACGTCAACAAGTTTCTTTTGTCCGTTTTCGAGTTACTGCGCGTGTTTCGTCCTTTATTATTGTTATTATATTGTGTTCGGTCTTTGCGACAAATTGTGTTAACAGTAAAAAGTGTCGGTGTTTAAATACACCATCAATCCCACACGTAAATGACGATAGGTGTTCGTTGGTCGTGTTACATTCGTGTAGAGCAATTCAAAACTACGTACATAATTTATATATACCGCCCTATATAACTTCAGGGTTCCCGCCCCTGCGTTCGACCCCAATGCCTTTGATACCTCTGTCGACTCGGTTTTGACAGCTTCAACTGACTCAAAACGTGTTCACTTCAATGCGCTTTATAATTTTGGAAATAACCACGCGGAGCGAGATCTGGCGAATAATAGGGGGATGTTGTAATTTGCCGGCGTTCGGTTTTGACCAGAAACCGCTTAACATATAATATGCGATATGAGATCCAAGTGTCGTTTAGCTACGGTCCGGCGCAACGACGGTGTGTGGTTTATAAACATGCCGATTTCATTCCGTTATCCGCGGCATCCGTCTTATCGCTGGTTCGATAGTCTCGTTGTTCAACGGTCACGCTTCGTATAAACAAACGTCTGTGTGCGACGAGAAATCCGGCGGCGCGTTCGATCGCGTCGCTAAAAAAAAGAAGAAAAAATTAAAACCCTACAAGACGAACGATAACGACAGCGATAAGTGGTGGTCGGGAAAGTCGACCGGACTTGTTGAGAAACGCGCGGGAAGAGGGATGGGGGAGGGAAGAAATGTAAAAAAAAAAAATAATAATAATAAACCGCCGTCGGATCGCGTCGGTTAATAAAAGCGAACGTCGCTGCGGGTAAGACGAGAGCCGTTCGCACGAAAGCGGAGCACGCTCAGAACGGATTGTGTTCGCGTCAAACGAAAACCGTTTAATTCCTTTTTCGCGTGCGTTCAACGTGGTGGGCAGGGGGTGGTGGGACGGCGAAAAATATTGTTACAACGACAGAGAGACGGACGACGACGACGTTTTGTGGTCGACGTTGTTTTCGGCGGCCTGTCACGAACCGCTGCCGGGCGATGCGCGAAATTCGCGTATAAAAAACAAAAACGGGGGGGAAGGGGAAAAAAACACAAACACACACGAAACGTAAAAAGCGACGAGAAACCAACAACAACTCGTTCCGTTTTCCAGACGGCGAACGCGCGCAATTTCCGGAATACAAAACGCCGCGCAAACTTATCCGTTCGTACGTACGTACGGACGTTATCGCGCGAGCTCTTCACTTATATAATATAATATATATATGTATGAACGCGGCGGTCGTGTACGTCACTTACAAGATTAAAACATAATTTACCGTGTAATGACGGGACGATGCCTTTTCGTTTATTAAATTAAGTGTTTACGAAATGTAAGAAAATTTTCCATCTCCCGTCCTCGTCCGAAATATAACATTTTTATTTTTTCTCTCCCCGCGCCCGGTCGTCGTCGACATCGTTTCCACACTCTTTATTTATTTTTCTTCTTTTTTTTTTTTTTCGTTATTTATTTATTTATTATGTTTTTTTTTTTATCAAGAACTGGTTTAATGAGTGGACGTTGAGTGATTTAAAACTCGCCTGCGTCTGACACGGCCACTGATTAACATCTCCTCTGCATCTGCTTTACGAGTCGTGTCCTTAATTAAAGTAAAAGTTCAAACACACACACACACAATATATACACGTATAAATACGAAACAAACGAAAAAAAAAAAATCCGGTAGATAAAAAAAAAAAAATTAATGAGTACTAAATTTCAATGTCCCTCGTGTTTTATATCAGCTGAAAAATGTACACACAGGAAGTCGAAACGCAACAGACAGATTATAATCGTACGCCATTGCTGACAAACGTGCATTAGATAGATGGGTATGTCGCACACGCACGACCCACAACGGTTCAGAGGACCATCTCGACCGCGGTTTCCGCGAGCAGGGACGGACTGAGACCCCGAAGGTCCAGGCGAATAAGTTATTGGGGAGACCTTAAACTACACGTGATCGACTCGAACCAGCGACTTGATGTTACGGTTTTAGATTTTCTCTAAAATAAATAGCTTGATCATGTGCAACGTTTTGGAAATGAATAAAACCGATAGTGCACTAAAAAGTGTGATTCACGAAAATATTGATTTTTCGATTTCGGCTATCGGCATTTGGCAACGGCGTGTTATGTGGAAGACGTGACAAATATCAAACACGTTTTAGAATTTGTTATTTTATTAGGTATTATGTTATTCTGTGTAGGCCATTAGGCCGTAATAAAACATATAGCTTTGAGGCCCAAAATTACGAAATTTCTAGAACTTCACTGTCCGCAGGGTATGCATGTATGAGTGTTGTACTTGACGCGGAGACGCGGAGAAACGACGTGCACAAACAGTACCGTAACACGTCACGTTACTCAAAGAGGCGTGTACCTTATTTTTAGGTGGCTGGTGGTCGGCTGTTCGGTACTAACGTATAAGAAAAAAAATATTTTGACTTCGGGTGATATAATTTTTGTCGGTAAGTTTTTATAGATTAATATCTATGATTTATGACCTATAGATCTATGACCAATTCACCAACACGGTATTGTATAAGTTGTAATTACGATGGCATTCAGGTTGGTAGGTATAACGAGAGACGGCAAACAGGTCGGTCGTGAGGATTTATAACGAGTTAAATGTCAATGAAATGTTAACATCCAAATAACATAATATAGCGATGGACAGTGTAATGAAGAAATCGATATTTAATGAAATGTGTACCACGTCGTATTATATAAACGATAACATAACATTATACTTATTTTGTAAAGAAAGAAAAAAAATTATATTACAAATTAATGTCCGTGGTGGGGGACATGACTCCAGAGTGGATTTTGGCCTTCAATTTAATAAACCGACTTTCCGCGCCAGTTTCAACCCGATCGCGAACGTACGCGCGGTCCGAAGTCAAAGCGAACGGCGTAAAAATTGTACGTCCGTGGTTTTGATCGTTTTTGATTTTATTTTTATGTCCGTTACCTGTACGTACCGTCCGTCACGGGAACCATGCTTCACACGGGTGTTACGCTTATCGACTTTAACGTCGCGCGGTTGTTTGTTAACAGTTTCGAAACCCCGACGCGTTTCGGTTTAGCTTATGAAAAGCAGTGGTCTTACTTGCATAACGTACTGTACCGTACGCGCGCGACTTTATGTCCGCGCGCACGACACAAAGATTTATTCGCTCGCTGATAATACGGATGCTTGATCGATTGTGAAAGTATACAACACCACGGCGTGTAGTATTTGTACACATTTAACACGCGCGTTGAAAACCGAACGTTCGGCACAAGGTCTATCGAATTCTCACGACGTTTGTGCGTGTTGTAAGTTATACATGCGTGCGTGCGTGCACGAGAACTAGGAAGTGTTTTAATAAAATAACAATAAAAAAAATAAATACACGTATACATATCGGCCTGCGAACGGAATTGACACCGGGAAAAGATTTCCGGTGTACACTAGTCGTTGGGCACGTGGCGCGCGAACTGTCGTTGTGTTTATCGATATGTTTTGTCCACGATAATATTTATGTTCGTCGCCTGAACAACGATTATAAATAATTGTATCATACGCGCGGGGCGATTCGCGGAGTATTGTGATCACTTTACGTGTGTATTGAACGGACTTCCGGTAAAATGTTGTCCCGGTGTCGACAGGCCGAGAAGAACGAAAGGGTGACGCGCGGCGAGAATATTTTTTACGTATTTGTACACACAGAAACAAATAGAAACGAAAGCAAAAAAAAAAAATTACATTTTTGTCGAAATCAATCGCGCGTTGGTTTTTATGATATACACACATTTTGTAACGTGAAAGTATTGACGTCATTATTAAACGTATTGGCGCGCGTTTTGTTTTCGATAATGACGCGAGTTCCCTCAAGACGGTTCGTTGTCCGATTGATTTTCGGCGTTGCGCATAACACGCATAAGAGCGACCGGACCGTGTTATTATTATTTTTTTTTTTTTAACATAAAACGAGAGTCAATATTTACGAGTTTTTATCACCGGACGATAAAAGAGCGTTCAAAAATCAATGTACACGTCTGTCGAATAATAATAGTGCCCGGCCGTACTTTATTTACTACGGACACACATTGTAGATGTGACTGGACCGCGTTTTTCTTTTTTCTGGGGGGGGGGGAGAAGGGGAGGGGCACCGAAATAGCATGAGAACACGCTCCACGCCTAATGTATTATATGTGTACTCACAATATTAAAAAAAAAAATAAAAAATAAAAGAATCAAACCGAACCGATATTTATTCGCTGTCGTTTATCCAAGAACCAGTACCCGATTGACGTTTTGGACGTTCGTTTTTTATTATTATTGTTGTGCGTACGCGTCGGTTCCAACTACCCACGATGAAACGATATTATAATGGTAACGGGTTTTGCGCGACGGCAAAGCACGACGACGAGTGTTCGGACGATAAATAACGATAAGGCAATCGAGTTCTCGTTCTAATGAGTAGAAAAAAACGAAACGAGACGAAACGGACGGGAACATAAAATAAACGAACGAAAATACGGCGCCGCGGGACCAGGACACAATGGACCGTCGTCGTCGTCGACGCCAAAACTGCCGGTTTTTCGGTCGGCCGGAGTGTACGCGTCGGAACGTCGCGCCGGACCGAAGGAAGTCCTAGCCCAAACGGAAAACTACGGAAAACGAGTCGTGTACAACAACCGGGACACCGTGGGTTTTCCGGGACGCGATCGACGACGGCGCGGGGCGGTGGGAAATGAAATGGAATAAAAAACCACGAGTTATATTACGTTCCGCGGACGCCGGAACGACTTCGAGAAAATAAAATATACTCGTCCGTAGGTTATGTAATATTTATGTAGGTACGCCGCGGTCAAACGGGTTAGCGCGTGTGATGGCTGCGGGAGACGGACCTTGTCAGCCACGTCATTAAATCATCGGCCCGGCTAGGAGGTCACGGCAGGGGAAGGGCGACGGGAGAATAAAAATACAAACAGAAATACACGATAAATTACTGACGGACGGGCGGATGAAAAAATAAATATAAAAAAACCGCGTGCCGTACGGGAGGGAGAAGAGTTCGTCGGGACCGAAACGGTTTTCCGATGTAAGTTTTTTTCGTTTTTGTTTTTTTTGGTTAGGTTGCTGTTGTTGGCCGCGACCAAAACCGAATTCGTACGATCCGTAATCGTGTCGCGGTGCGTTCGTCGCGTTTGTGATTACGGGTGTCGTGTCGTGTCGTGTCGTGGTGGGGGGGGGGGAACGAAAAAATCGTTGTTTTACTATTGTTTTCCGGAAGAACTTCCCGCTTTTTTTTTCCCTCGATTCCTGCCGCAACGATCACGATACCCGTGCGGGTGTTGACGTGTCGAAATCGGCGGACCGCCGTCGCGTCACGCCGTCCGTAAGTTGATAATAATTGACCGTCCGACAATCATCGTTTCCAGAACGATTGTTCTTAAACTTTTTTTAGTGTAGAACACGGACCCTAATTTTCGTTCGAATACCTATTTTTTTTTACCTAATCCGCACGCAAAGGTTAGTAACCTAACCGCCCGTGTCTTTATTCCGGTTGTTGTTTCTGTTCGCGATTCGTTTCATCCGTACACCGTATTACGGCATACTGGTACACACGTACAGAACGACGATTACATAGAAAAAAAAAAATAACACACGGGTATGGTAAACTTTTATGTGTACGATATATATATATATATGTATGAACTCTTTACGTCTTGTCTGACGTGCAGAACAAGAAAACGTTTAATGAAAACGAACGTTTTTCTCTGGACGAAAGTTTTTGACAAAAATTAAAAGTTTCGTTAGTTCGTTTTAGAAAATAAAAAACTACTATCTAAGTTCTGATTGGAAAATTTAATTACGAGACGTATAAATTAATTTAGAAGAGTTAAAAAATTAATTAAAATATTATAAATGAAACACGAGCACAAATTTATTAACGTCTGTTCTTATTGTCAATGGTATTATTATGTATACCATTATTTTGTAATAATTCGATATTTATTAATTACAAAACGTAAGTTATTGACGGTGACTTTCAACGTTCACTTGCCCGTAAATAATTTGTTTGTTTATAATTTATAACATTTTTTTTTTGTTATACTTACACGTGTTCCATATACGTTCGGAATCATAAACAATATTAATAATCATAAATAACGGGATCAAACTTTAATAAATCCGCTGTTTTAGCAATAACTTATTATATGCATACGATTCCGTCGTTGTGAAAATCCATTAAATCAAAACGGCGACTACAATAAGCTTATTATTACATATACAGTTGGGGACTGTTTTGCCCTTCTGACGCAACCCTTACGTGTCGGTGTAGCCTCGTAGGGTTTAAGTGTGGTCCGGCAACGAATATGCGACCGGGCGATAATACAATTTTAGACGCTAAAAAATAAAATAAAATAAAATAAAAATAAAACGCGCTTTTCAATAAGAGCATAACATCATAATACATGTTCGATTTATGAGGACGGGCGAGATTTGATTTTGTTTAATTTATTCCGATTACCATACATTTTATCATAATAATAATAATAATAATCGATTAATAATACGAAAATATTGTTTTGACAGATAATGTTTTAACTGAAAACTTAAAGCAGGCGTGTGAATTCGGTGCCGCTGAAATAATCATCGAACTTATCTACATAAGTCGTATGCAAAGTTGTACGCGGTTTATACGCGAAAGAACTCCACGATAAGATTTTGAAAACGAGCTGTGGTTCGACAAACATCTAAAGTCATTTAGAGATAGGTCACGAGTTGTGAACAACCTAACGTCATGTTCTAAGTTTTTTGTATAGGAAAAAAAAATCACGGAAAAAACCGTTTACGTTTAACCAAAAAATTTCAAAAAACGTAGTAATCGTACGCACTATATTTATGACGTCGAAAACAAAAAAAAATCGTAAATGTAACACAAACAATACGTTTTTGCTCGCAGAGATAAAGAAGCGCACGCGAAGTACTGCCCGGGTTTAAAACGTCGCCGCCGGCAAATCGACTTCTAAGCAAGAGCTTCGCGATTATTAACAAGGCTGGTTGGAAGTGACATACGCGTAAACGAGACGGGGGCCTCTAACGTTTTTGTGTCAAAATATGAAAATAACAACACGCTCGTATTTTGCCGCCGCAAAACGATGTGTGTGCTGTAACGCATGAAAATAGACCCGCGCGTCTCTCCGTGACGTAGGTGTGAAGTTTTCGCGCGCGCCACGGAGCCTCCCCATCGAGTGTTCGACGCCGTCGGGGACGAACCGTAGGGGGTGATATTAGACTTTCAGTCCGGAGTCGGTGGATTTGTCCGACCGGAATTTTCGACTGATATTGAAAAATACGCGTGTACTTGAAAATCTCGGTCGCCGCTAGACTACGAACGTAATAGCACCTGTCTGCATATCTGTATTAATTTCATGTACGACTCTCGTTGTCGCGGAGAAAACACGAGTCGAGTTATGTCGCAGCGGGAAAACGACGGAAATCAAGCGTTTCGACGAAGCCAGAAGAAAAACAACGATTTCGAAGACTACACGAGCTCCGCGGGATTTCCGCAAAAGACCGTGTCGAAGAAAGCGTTGGAAAGTCCGCGAGGGTGTGCGCCGGTATCACGACGAAGATCAACCAGCCCGTTGTCGATAATCCCGTTCTGGACGGTCTGGACGATTTAAAACGGATCTGTTTCACACGCGTGCGCGTCGCCTAGACAGACAGAGAGAGGGCCGTATTAATCGAGAGCGCGCGCGATCCACCTCCGGCCCGTGTCCCGTACAAACGCAAACGGCCGGTCCGGATCGACCGTATTATTAGAACGACGTGGTCGCGGTCGTCTGTGCGGCGCACGTGCGCATCTCGAATGATTCATCGTTCGGCAATTCAGTCGAAAATCATAAAATTAAATTACTTATCTCCACTGCCAAATCAAATGATATATAGACGAACCAACCTACCTACGACGTGATGGCTTAAGAAGTTTTATGAACGCACCTATTAATAATGTATACGGTACGCGCGGGACAATATACATATACGAGCGTGTGTGTGTGTGTGTGTGTGTGTGTGTGTGTGTGTGTGTATCCTTGAGCGCGACGACGTCCGTTGATTTTTGTTTAACGTCTCGAAACCGAGAAGAATCGTCGTCGTCGTCGTCGTCCGAACGTCATAATTTATCGAGCGGCCCGCGGTTCGAACAATTTTTAGTTTTCCCTTCATAAACACGATTTCGGCCACGGACGGCTTGGACGGATTACCGTATTCGTGTAACGTGTACGTGGTCGTCCGGTGTTTATGTCCGTGCGTATGATTTATCATCCGAGTGTTTGTACGCGACGCAAAGAAAAGGAAACAAAAAAAAAACGACCGAATTAAAACCGAGCGAGGGGTTTTTTTTAAATACAATACACATACACGTATGCGCGCGCGTAGTCCAAAATAATCGGTACGATAATCATAATATTATATCGTATGTATTAAATTTACATTTGCATTATTCTCCTTGGCGTTATAGACTTCGCGTTTCCGTAAATATATGTATCTTTGACGCGTATACGACACCGTACATTTCCCCAGATCCGCCCGTTTGGATTTTTGGATTTTTTTTAAAACGTATACCAAAATTTACGGTACGTAATTTGTACGGCACCGGAACCATAAAAAAAAAAAAATTGATTTCAGTATGGGCTAACGTTTCGACATACGGATTGCGTGCTAAATGTTGGCATAAAAAAAATCGAAAAATTGGAAAGTGGCACGTGCGACGATCGCCGGATTTCGAGATATATACACCGCCGTGCGTGTGAACTGTATTGGCGAAAAGAGCGAAAAAAAACAAACAAACAAACTTAGTTCCGTCGTCTCGCCGTGACGGATATCCTCCGAAACGTACGGCGGAGATGGACGGCGGTTTTATTTTCGAAAACCGTCTGCAAAAACGAACCGACAGGAACAATAACAACGGATTGTCCGTCAGACGTTCGGAACGCGATCCGAGTCGCAGAGAGGGGCCGGCCGGCCGACAATAACATAAAAACGTATTGATTTGGTTCGCGCGAGACGACTCCGCGCCAACGTACGAATTCCACATTAGATCCGCCGAATGGGCGCGCGCGCGTAAAATCCACCGTCCCGGTATAGTGTATACGAAATCGGTCGCGTGAGTGTCGTCGGCTCGGCCACGACGAGTGCGTTCAATGTCACGGAAGCGTATTACGTTGAAGACTGTTTTGCTTTTCTGTTGGCGACTGCAGCGTTTGAACAACGACTTGTCCCGCGGCGGACGTGTGCGCACTCGTGGAAACGGACGAATACTGGGGTCGAACACAGCTCGGTCGTTGTCATGCAGCTCGTGATTGATTTACGTTTCGTTATTGATTTGAATCCTACGCGCGCGTGCGATCTATTGCAACCGGATCTATTGGACGACTGCAGAGAAAATGTTGTCGCGAATAGACGAACGAAACGATTGAAGACTCGGGAAAAACGACGTCGACGGTACGATCGTTTCAAACGTACGTGGCCTATCGATTTTCACGTCGGTAAAACGTTTAAATAACTAAATAAATAATAATCTGGAAAACTTGAGAAAAATAATACAACGTGAGCCCTCTACTCGTCCACCGTCGGTTTGGTGGTTTGACTGCGACATAAAATTTGAGAACACTTATTTAAATATTAAAATATACGAGTCCGCGCGGTGTTGTGTTCGTATCGGCATCGCGTTCATTACGAATTTAATCGTGGCGCGTTATTATAATGAAAACGAAACCCACGACGACAGCGCGACGACTCGCGTGTAGGCAATACTCACCTGACGCGTACACGGTCTTTGGATAGCAGAAAAAAAAAAAAATTATATCGAATCGAATTAAACGTTAATATGCAAATGCCGGTGTAGGCATGGTGGCCTCGTAGCGAATGGGGGCTACACCGATAATCGTATCGGACGGGAATGTCGCGTGTGTTTTCAATGTTATTGACAGTCGTTTTGTCAACGATATTTGTGTATACACGCCGTGTACCATACGAACGAGAGCCGCGAACGTCCTCGCTAGTCGATTTAAAACCAATAACCCGTTCGAGTTTCGTCTTCGGGAAAAACAAACGTTGATTCATAATTATCATAATACGAATGAATAATTATGGAAACGCGATAACGTTGCATATATATGTTGTGTAGTCGTGTTCCGTTTCTAAGTCGTTCGAAATAACCACGTGTGGTCAATACGCGTGAACTATACATTGTCTGTTCTCACCCGGTTACCGATGGTTTGGCCTGAAACGAGACAATCGAACACACTAATTTGTGAAACGCCGCGTACGCGTCAACGTGGTTTATACACGTATATGGATAAGGTCCTTTCGGCAAAGCTGACGTTCTTCTCCGTTACTGTCGGTTCAACCAGGTACCGGTACATTCTCGACGTACGTCAGTGTACGCGCGCGTGTTTTCGAAACGTGATTTCGTGATTTCGAAACGCAAACGTCACACGACGAGGGATCGATATACTGCGATCGAAAATCGTGTACGTTGAAAATCGACAAACGGAAACCGATCGTTTTGCGCGTGGAATTGATCGCACGTCGACGACGACGGTCACGCGCGTATGATTATTGTTACGCGATCGGAGGACCGCGGTTGTCCGGCGAGAGACGTGTTATCGTCGTCGTTAATCTCGCGGGGCGGGGCGGGGGGTCAATAAAAATTGATCACGTTTTGGAATAACATCACAACGATAAAAGTTAAAAGATAAAAGTGTCACGACCGACATTTCACCGACGGTTTCACAGGCAATAACAATCAGCGGTCGAATTGGCGTGTGTGTGTATGTGGGGGGGGGGACCCCTCCTCGTTTTTTCTTCAAATATTTGAGCGTATCTCTACTGGTTTTTTTTCCTTAAAGAGGACGCCGCCGGACACGGCATTCGCTTTTCCGCGGCCCACGAACTATATAAGATGATATCGTTATACCGTGAATACTATTACCTGCACCTTGTGTTTTGTATTGTTGTGCTACTAGATTAACATCGACCCCGGGTCAACGGAGCAACGTCGCCACGGTTTCCACGCTCGAATTATCGGCCTTACCTAACCGTTTTTGTGCCGCGTTCGACCACAGATCCACAAAAACGCGTCCGATCACGCGATTTCCGCGGTACGGGGCAGAACGCTCTGGTACCGTCGGCATCCGTGCCGAAGATCTCGCAAACGTGTCCGCGAGATTCGAACTCTAGTTCCAGTCCCCCCGGGGGGGACGAAAAATGCCGTCGATTTTTCCGAAACACCGTTACCGTTCGACTAGGACTCGCGATCCGAGTAGAGCGTCCCCTCCTCCCCCCACGGGACGTCGAAACGAAAACAACGCGGGCGGTTGACGCGTGTCGTACTTATATACGCGTATTTATATAAACGTGTGCGCGGAGGGCGAGGGCGCGAACGACGCGGTTGATTAAATGACCGACGAGAACGGTAAACGAAGGCGGCCGTCAACAGCGGCGGCGCGCAGTCTGCCGCGGGCCGCGTCATCAGTCAACGCTACCGTCGGCGGCGGCGAAAACCGTCTCGCCGTCGGTCTGGAAGTTTGTGTGCGTTAGGTCTTAACGGCACCGAACAAAACAAGACTTCACTTCACGCGGTTCGATTTCCTCCGGTGACCGTGTTGTTCGACGCCGTGTTCGTTAGACGGCGAGGCGGTCGTTATTTCACGGTTTCCTATTCGAGCACACGTGTTTTTTTTTGTTTTTGTTATGAGCTACGCGTAATCAAAACGCGCACCCTGATCGGTGATGGATCTATAAGAGTGGGCGCATAAACGGTTATTCGACTCGATTTATCCGGGCGATAACAAACGCGGTGCCTAATGGGGCGGGTACGCACCGAATTAATAATAAAAAAAAAATAAATAATGTTATACATCCTTCCGGACCTTGAAACGCACGGACAAATTTTTAATTTTAACGAACTGTTCGAGGACACACGTGCCCTAGTTTAAACGGTCGGTTCGCGATACACGGGAAGGAAAAAACTACGAGTCGCGTGTCACGTGAAAGTCGATTTCAAAATTAACAAAACCCATTTGAATATTATCGCGGCACGTCTCCGTGCAACGGTTTTTTCAAGACGAAAACAGCGAAAAACTACGGTGACTTCTTTGTTCGCTCGTACAAACGTCGTGCACCAGCACGTAACGGTCCATCTTGTTCGATGATGTTTTCGTCTGCAGCATCTTTGTCGTTTCGTTGCTCCATTTCTGTTGTCGACTTTACGTTACGTACGTATTGCTGGGTTTCACGAAGTCGATCCACGTGACAATCAAGTGAATAATCGTCGACCGCAGACGTGTACGTGCGTGTGTGTGTTTAATATATTCGATATTGTGTTCGATACGCGCGGTACGTAGACAACAGTTTGAAACGTTCGTCTAGACGACGAGATGTGTTCGGATCGATATCCGTTTCGTGTCGGCCGGCGAGACGCGTGTCGTTTTGACTCTGTTCGTCGCCGCGACGACGTTTCGCCGTGCGTTTCGTGATCGCGCGATGATGTTGAACGGGGACGATCGTAATCGGTTCGACGTCGGCAACGAGGTGGATTCGAGAATTGGAAATTCGAAAGCGACGCCCACGCCAACGTACCACCTAACTTCCGACCGTACGCTTTTAATTATTCTTTCGGTCAAACATATTTCTCCACGCGGTTTTCAGCAGAATAGCATTCTACGGCGTTTCGACAATTAGTTAATAATAAAATATGCTATCACAAATTAAAAAAAAAAAAAAAAAAAATGTATTCACGCTATACGTCAGGGATGCACGCGACGAATAACGATTTTCAAAAACGGTTCGCCAATTAACGACGATTCGTGCTGCCACGGAACTAACAGTTGTATATCTGTGGGTAAATCTAAAAATGATTCTCAAACAACGTACGAATAGTATATTCCGTGATGTACAAGATAACAAATTTCTATCATCAAGTAGGTTACTCGATGTAGCGACAACGTATCGAAAATAATAACGTGGAACGTACAATTTTTTCTATGGTCATAAGCGTTCCACTTTTGAAAACTGTAGTAGAGGAGCTCCGACATCCCCCCCCCCCAAAATTCGAGAGAGCACCGCACAATTAGCGTACACACGCGATAATCGTTGGAAAACATGCCGTTTCTTTGTGGGTTTTTGATAGCCGAACGGGCGAAACAAAATATTAACGTTATTTTTTAAACGAAACCGCGACCGGGGGGGTGTAGAAAAATATACATCCGATTGGACATTACGTTTTTGTGATTCGAACGAATTTCGCGCGGGATATCGATTTCGACCGGTTATCATCGGTTCCGTGGTCCGTTAAACGTCGTCGGTCGTTGACGACCCCCCCCTCCCCCCAACATCCCACCCCGAGGAGTTCGGATCGTCGTCGTAATCGACGTGGCGGGCTCGCTCGTGTTTTCCACGTTCCTCGGGGACTCCGGGGATCCGGTAAAATAAGTTCTGCCCGCGCGCCGTACAATACGGACGCTTATCTGTCGCGGAAACAAATTGACTTCGCGCCGCGTACGCTCATTACTCGCGCCCTACTCCGCCATTCCCGTAGGCGTCCCTCGCGCGGTCTATTAAAGCACACACACACACACACCTACACACACACACACACACACACACACACACACACACACACACACATACTGTGTATACGTGCGCCGACGACGGAACGTCTAGAGGGGTCGTCCGGAAGAGAGGCACGTCTTATTTCTACTACGACGTGACGTTGATCGCGACGAACATCTCGACGGACAACGATCGTTAACGATTACGTGCACCGTGCCAGGTCACGTTAAACACCGAGACGTTCGTTCTAAACATTTTTCATTCGGACGATTTTGTATATATTTAACGGGGGGGGGGGTTTCCTACGGTATACTTCCCGCTCGCGTTGTCGAGATTCTGTTCTTACAGCCGTCCGAAAACGCGTTGTAATCTCACCTACCCGTTTTGTTCGCCGGGCGTGCCATTGAGTGGGCGAATGTGATTGTAACGAATCGGCAAACAAGGAAAAACGACAAACGCGTATCACGCACGGTCGTGTTGTCAAACGTATTCGGGCTGTCGACAATATCGGAAAGTCGGCAACTCCACTCATTCGACCGGACCGGTCCCGGGTTTTTGGCCGAAAACCGCTGAAAACGGTCGTTTCGTCACGGTTCGGGCCGCTCCCATCTCGCTCCGGGTGCCGCCAGCGGACAGCGTCCTCATCAGCTTCCTCGCGACCGTCGCGAGATCGTTCGGGCCACTCGAAAAACGCGCGTACCCCGTCGGCAGACGACCGCTTTCGGTTAGGTTAGGTCTCGGCCGGAGACTCGCTCGTCCGGGGCGCGTGGTCTCGCGTTACCCGACGGACGGCCCGTCGACGTCGGTCCCGTACTTCCCGGCGGCGTTTCCCGGGGACTCGCGTTTCGCAGATCGATCGAACCACTTGCGCGGAAACGACGCCCGGCAGCTCCGGAGCCGTCGACGCTGCCGCCACAGTCCGACGCGTTTATAATAAATATTGGTCGTCGCGCGAGTCCGGACCGCACGGGATGCCGGAACACGCGCGTACGCGTACGGGTGCCGAGTAGACGGGATTTTTTTCGTCGGGCGAGTAACGGTATTTGGGTTGGCATTACCGTGGGTTTTATTTATTAACGTGCTGGGAACAAACATACACGAGTGTGCGAGTTCGCACGCACGTTTCCGTAAATTTGTATTTGTATTTTTATTTTAATGTAAAAATAAATACGCCACGACATATTTCGCCAGCGAGACGCTCGTGTCGCCATGACGAAAATTCTCGTCTCCAGTGATCAAATCTTATCGTTTATCGTTTGTTCGTACAGATTTTTCAAACATTTATACACGGCTTACACTTAAAAATCGTAAAATATTGTATATACATATACGTAAACACAATTTATAACCTCCCCCCCGCCTCCTTGGCTACGTCACTGTACGTGTACACGACCGATTGTCAATCGTACTTGTAAATCACACGGCCGGCGAGAACGTTTTAATGATTTACGTAAGTCGTTTCGGATTGAAAGTTTGTCACGGCGGACGGGTCGCCGTATCGGCCCACACAGCGGCGCGGTCCCCGTCGTTTTCCGTTACCCACTTCCCGGCCGCGTTTTCGGGAAGTCCTCGCGGCGGATACCGGTGTTCGCGCGCGCACAACAGCGTCACAGACTCCGGCCGTTGCCGAGATACGGTTGCGATCGTAAATCTTGGCGTTTCCCGACGCGCGTTAGCGTTCGGCCGCGTACAAGGGGTGACACACACACACACACACAGAAAGTAAGTTTTTATTGCTCTCCCTTTTATTTAATTTTTTTATTTTCGCGCGTTCGACCGTACCGCCCGCGCGGCACGACGACGACGGCGGTTAAACATAAAAACCAAAAAAAAAAGCAAGCCAAAATGAAAATAAAAGTAGGTACACGCATGCCGGTACTGCACGCGGGGGCACGGTCTAATTAAATCCAACGTCATATAAAACACGAGATAATGGGGGTGACCGGCGTGGCGGGGCGGACGATAAACGGCTTACACAGGTTAAAAAACATATACGTATGAAACGCGTACGGGACGAGAACGCGTTGGAAACGCGCGTGCCATGCACGAAGCGAGAGGACGGACGGACGGACGGACGGACGGCGTGTATATAAAGTTAACGGCGACGTCGGTAGTTTTTAATTAGGGAACGGCGGAATACACGCCGCCCTGGAAAACGACATTTATCATAATGATGTAATGTAAGGATTCTGTTTTGGACCCGGTTATCTGCGTCCATAAATCGTCGTGTCCGTCCCCGTCCACCGAAAACGGTTGCGAACAACAATGGCGGCAGCGGCGGTTGGACACCGCACAACGGCGGACCCCCGAGGAACGCGCGCAAACCCGCCGCCTAATAAGATTTACTGATTATTCGTGATTTACTCGCGCGTTTTGTAGACTTTTTAGCTTTTAGCACACACACGTGCCGTTACGTAATCCGCATGAACGTTTCTTGGACCGAAGCCGGACCCTTTTTATTTCGTTCATATTCGTCCGCCGCGCCGTTTCTTCTCTTCCGACGCGGTCAGCAGGAGATATCATAATATATTGCGGCACGAACGTGTCTCGTTTTCGCATTGTTGTTATTACGCGCGCGCCGTACGGTTTTTTTTCTCCCTCTTTTTTTTTGTTGTTTTGTTTTGTTCCGGTTTTTTTTCGTTTTTTTTTTTGGTTCGTATTTCGCTACCGACCGAACTGATACGCGTCACTCGGGTACGCGCGACGTGTTTATGCGTATTGTTCCGTGGCGCATATCGTGTTATATACGCGCGCACATCGGAACCGTTGCCAAAATCGCCACGCGTCTAACGTTTATCATACGTCCCTCTCCGTTGTCCGCGAATAACGATTCCGTTTTCAAATCGTAGACGGTTCGCGCCGGCTGACGAAAAAAACGAAACGAAACGAAAAAAAAACCCGAAAAGTAATTAAAAATACTTCGAAACTGTTAAATTATTTCGGCGTGATGTTTATGAAAATCGAGTGAAACAAAAACAACAATTGCAGCACCTATATATATATATATATAGTTATTGACTGACGGATTATGGTTTTGACAGGTTAAATGAAATCTTCGAAACGCAAATAAAGATTAATTAATTTTGGCAGCGATATTTTTCGAAGTCATTAAAAAATAATTCCCTCAGAACGATGACGTGTCCGCGATAATGTACTGGAAAACGTCGTCCTCGTAACGAAAACATACGGCCGCCGTGTTCGTCTCGAGCCCTCCCGTTGCCGTTCGATTAAAAACCCTGGTCGATCCGAACTCGTCTTGCGTTACGTCCGAAACGTGAATATGCTGCGACGTTCTCGCCAACAACGACTCGATGCGACGAACCGCTTCCGACCGATTCGGGAACGCATGATTTAGACGAACGGGTCGCGCGAATCGTTAAATCAAATACGCAATTACGGAGGGGGGGGGTCTTTTTTTTTAAATTTATCTCGTAATAACTCGTTTTTTCTCACGACTCGTTATTAAAAAACGTTTAATATTTGCCGACCGCGTACGACGACGACGACGACGACGACATTATATTATAACGTTTTACTTTGAACTGGCCAACGTCGACAAACGTTCGATGTTTTCGACGTCACACGGCTGGCACGCGAATAATTTCGCGTAACGTATCAATACGATTCACGTACAAAAACTGTACGCGCGCGCACATTGAACGTATGTACATATATTCGTCGTGAGTCTGCCGGTTGCGTGTATCCGCGTTGCCATTTTTTTTTCTGCTGGGAGAAAACATTAAACGCCTCACCTTAAAATCATCAAAACGTTAAAGTCCCAATGACAATAGACGACTTCATATTGAATGTCAAAAATTAAAAATATCGATTTCATACTGGAAACGGTTTGAGATAGACAACGTCGGCTGTCGCCTGTCTTGATGTTTTCGAAAACGTCACATAACCATTGCTCCCGACATGAATTCGGTCAAATCGAAAATAAAGTTTTTTGCGAGTGGGAGTGGTGGCAAATGCCCGCGTTGACCTCCCCCGCCTAAAGTACGTTACCGAAGTCTGCCGACGTTCGGTTCGCCCGTGACACGTGTGATTTGGACGACCGAAGGCTATCGCGGTATCTCGATAAACGATTTTTTCGGTTTTCGTTTTTTTTTGCGGCGTTCCGTATTCACACTGTTCGGTGTTTCGCGGGGCTCGCAACCGAAATTAGCCGACCGTCAATTGTTCGAAATCGTACGGCGCGACGCCGGAGACGAGGGTCGAGATATCAATTGGTCGCCGCGAAATGGATTTCCGACGACCCCGTGTCCGCTCCGGCGGTCCCCCCTCCCCTACCCCTTCCCCCCGACCTCCACCACCGCCACCTCGTTCCCGTACCGTCCGACTTGTCGTCTGCCGACCGTGTTCTCACGTGTCTGTTCAAGAGACAGAGTCCTCGAAACAACATCGAACCGACCAATTGCCCCCCCTGCACCCCCCCTCACCGGCCGAGACGTCGTTCTCGTTTTGTAAATCACACAAAAGTGTCCGTTCCGTATCAATTGTACGGCGACTGACTCGGTGGGTCGGTGGGGGGGGGGGGGAAATGACCCGCGAAAACGTGCAAAACACGCGAGGTAAAGACGAGTCCGTAGACGAGCTCGAACACGTATCCGTCCGGACACGGTACACGCCGGAACACGTTTTGTTGCACAGCGCGTGTCTTCACAAAGAAAATTTTGGAGGTTCGCCCAAACCTTTATGCGCGAGAGCAGTGACGTCGAAGTAAATTTAAATTGGAAGGACAAAATTAACTTTGGAGTACCCATCACTACACTACTACTACTACTATTACTACTAGCCATTCATTTGGGATAATATATATATATGTATATTAATGTTTGATTTAAATTCAACTTCAAAAACGTTTTATAATTTAAATTTCCTCGTATGCTATCTTGTAGACCATCAAAATTTATAAATTCAACTCGTTAACGAGTAATTACAACTTATGTAATACGTTAAATAACTGCTAAACTTTTTGTGTCGGTGAATTTATAAAAACTCGCCGACAAAAATTATATCATCTGAAGTAAAAATATTTTTACACGTCGGTGCCGAACAGCCGACCACCACCCACATTAAAATAAGACAGTGCAAGTGCCTAAAAATGAGATTTATATTGTATGGGCTCCCGATAATATTTATGACTTATGAATAAGTCTCCAAAGATCGTACAACTATTGAACCATAGTTACAATGTGTCGTCAGTGCTGCGTTTATTTTTACGCGTGCGATTGAGACTTGCCTGGATCAACCTGTGTAATCGCCTGCCGTTCCTTTCAAAGCGCGTTTGATAATATTGACAAATTTTCGTTCTTGTGACTTGTACGTTTCTAAATTTAAATCTTTAAAATTGCGAATAATTGTTTTTCACACATAAATTGAATGGAAAAGAAAAAGAAAAGTGGAAAACAAAAAAAGCATGTGGATGAATCTTAAACAAATAAAGTCGTGGGGTTTTCACGAAAACTATACGCAGGTACAATAAACACGACAGAATCGAAATCAAATAACAAAATCGTATTGAGTTAAACAATAATGTTTGTAGTTTATTTTAACGGGCGTCGAGGGTACACACAAAAAACTGTGGGGGTCATGTTTTAAATTAGGAAAAACTACGGCCCTCCCCCCTTCCGGGCCTAGGATTTCATGGTCGCGACGTTGGCGGAGCGCGGTTGCCCGTGTTCGGGTTACAGAGAGACACGTACGGAACATCTCGAACCGCGCCGGACTGGGTGGGCGGGTTAGGAGTTCGGGTGCACGCGCGTCGTTATCGTTTCGTCGTCAGTGATCCGACGACGTTTCCTCGGACGGTGAAGAAAACCCCGTGACCGACGGCAAATCCGGCCACGGGTGCACGCGCGTGTTATCCACCGAGTACTTATCCGATCGGTCGGGACCAAACGTATTGCCGACAACGTTCACGGGTGACGTGTTCGCGAAGGCTGGGTTAGGTCGGAACGAACGTTTTTTTTTGGCGCGGGGGCAGATTTTTAATGTTTTCGAATTCGAACGACGTCAGACATCAACGCCCTGTACGTACATAGCTTACAATGAATTCATACGTTTGTAAAAACAAACGTTCGTGAATATTGATTCACACGATTTATTTATCGTTATTTTTTATATCGAACATTAAAATATATGACCGTTTGTTGAAACGTTTTGTCCCGCCGTCGGGTTTCGATTACACGTTCGTGCACGTGATTCAGTAGGATCTACCGAATCGACCGACCGTTTCGCGACGCGAACCCACGTTAAGTGTCGTTTGTCCGGATGGCTCGAGTCGCGGGGCACTTTCCCGTCGATGGAACGCGAACGTTCGAACGTTCGATAAAACCCGAAACCGAGCCGACGGCGAGTAACGCGATCCTTCCCGGCGTTTGTCGTCCGCGCGATACCAGTTAGGTATCAAGCCGGGTCCGAGTCAGCCGTACGATTCCCGTCGACCGATCCCGGTGTAACTTTGTCGTCGGCGTTACGGACCGGTCCAAGCAGATTATCCGTGATGGAATCGAGTTCAGTGCGTTTCAGCAGCAATAGTAGTGGTGGTGAACATACCTAACACGGATTCCGGTCGATTTTTTAGCCGGTTGTCTGAAACGTCCACTCGGCCGCGGCGGCTAACGGCGACGAAAAACACGATGGAATACCGGACGGCCGGTCCGTCTCCGCACGGTGAAAACGGAATTTACGACGTTCGTTCCCTCCGAGGGGGGGGAGGAGGGCGGAGGGGCGGGGGCGGGGGGGTTCTCACCCTCGCGACCGCGGCGAGAAAGGGAGAGAAAAGAAACCACCGAATCGAGAATTTAGCAACCATCGAAAAAAGAAAGAGAGAAAACGAGAATGAGAGAAACAGAGAAAGAAAAGAAAAGAAAAAAAAAAAAACGGCGAGTAGTCATAAAATTATTTTAATAAATCAAACGCCGTTACCGGTTCGTTGTCAGTGCGGCGGGCCCCGGCTACGCAACAATGGGGTAGAGAAACGTTATCGCCGGGCCCGGAGCGGCGGCGGAAAGAATAAAGAAAAACGAACGCACATAAATATATTAAATGGATCAACTCGAACGAAACCGCACGTCTAACACGCGGGCTTACGCGATACTATTATTGTTATTATTATTATTATGATTATTATTATCGCGGAACGGTCGCGCGTATTTATTTAAAAGAACATTAACGTGTCGCGGTAACGAACCCTTTCCGCGCGAACGCGCTCTCGCACTACTCACGCCGAGCGTGCGCGGGGGGTGTTCGCGAACCGAAGGTCACGGACAGGGGCGGACTCGTGATAAAAGTTAGGGTAGCGATTTTACTATCGACTCCGATTGTATCAATCATTTGTTTTTAGCCGTTTCAGACCGTTCGTCGGACTTGACCTGACCTGACGACGTGCGGTATAATATTTTTTAAAAAAAAAAATACAGTCATTACGACGACAGCGGGGAGGGTGGTGGGGGTGGTTTTATTTATTTTTGTTTCTAGCGAACCCAGGATCCGGCACCGGTAATTTACCTCGCGTTTTCGTCTTTCTGACGCCATGCCGAGTCGCCGAATTTCGGGTCGCGTGTAATTCTCGCTTTTTATTTATTTATTTATTTTACTTTTTTTTAACGCGCCCGGTCGTCGTCGCGCGCACGCACACACGCGCACACGCGCACACGTCCGTATATCTTTGGAAAATAAAAGAAAGGAAGTACGCACGACGTGTGCGCGTATACACGCGTATAAATATGCGTAGTACGCCGCTGTCGTGTCGCACTCATAAATATCGCGTTCCTCGCCGCCGTCATTTATACACGGTATATACGCGTACGTACGTGGTTTTTTTTTTTTGCTCATAATACGACATTTCCCTATCGTCTACTTAGGGACGTTTTAATGTTCTCTATGTAAATAATTTCGCGTTCAGCTAAGCCGGCGCTCGGCGAATAAATAAATAACAAAAGCAAAAAAACAAAAAAGTAAAAAAAAAAACAATGGACCGTACGATAGCATATATATATGTATATAGATGAGACGAGATGGTGTATTACGTATGCGCGCAGGTAGACGTTGTGACTGCGCACGGGTTGCTCGAGCAAGCAGAATCGCTCACGGACGGGTTGTAGACAGCGCGAGATAAAAAAGCAACGATAATACCGTGTATCGAGATGCCCGAGCATTTATCGGTTAACAGAAAACGAACTGACGCCGTGACGATCGAATGAAAACGACGGTACTGGCCGAATATACAACGGTACCGAACGTTCGGCCGGAAGACCGACATAGACGCGCGCTAAAAGCGGTAAAATGTTGTTTTTTTTTTAGTTTTTAATTTTTAAAATTTCATCGGGTAAAATTGTTGTACCCGATTGTAATGATGTGTGGCACTGTTTCGAGTTGAGACATTCAACGATATCAGGAGATCTGGGAGTAGATCTACGATAAGCGTCGATTCTGCGCGATTTCGCCGGGTGTAGGACGATCGGACAAGGAGCTGATTATTTTTCGCCTCCTCTGCAAAAACGACAAATAAGTAAAAAACATCTTTAAACGCTTTTGTTCTCTTCCGAGTTCAATGAGTCAATAACTTATCCGTAACCATTTACTACGCGTCGTCCGCCGACCGGCGCCCACCCGTCCGACTTGGACCAGGAGCGGCCGTTCCAAAACTAACGCTCCATTCTCACACCGAGCGTCGCCAAGACTCGTAGATAACGTCTCTGTCCACGAGGCATCCATTCGGTCATCATTACACCCTCATCATCATCCCCGGCACACGTCCGTCGACAAACCAAACACATTCGGTCGCAGATTTCACCAGTTGATCCAGAGATTTTAAACGGACACGCTGTCCGATTGTTTCGTCTGCGAATAAGGTTATTTCAACCGGCGCTCACGAGTGACGACTGCCGAACGCCGCAGACCGACCAAACCGGTATCGATAAAAAAGTACACCGACTGTGCGTACAGCTGGTTTGACGGTCTCGTCGTTAAATACTGCAAGCCACAAGCACACACCTCGTACGCTCGTATACGTAATCGTGATAGGGCGAGACTCGCGGAAATGAAGTCGGATGGTTGTCGGCAAACAAACGGATACCAACACGGTCACCGTTATCGAATTGAATGTTTTTTTGTTTGTTTGTTTGTTTTACCCGCACGTCGAACGGCAAGTGCAACAAACGAAGAAACGCGTGACCATTATTTGATACGCGGAGGACAAAACGGTGGAAAAACGCCGAATATTATCGTACGATGTCCGAAGACGACCAAACGCCGCCAATCCGTTATCCACGTCATCGCCGTAGTGTCCGAGGATTTTTATCGACCCCTCCGGTACGGTATGTGAAATAAGAATTTTCTTTTGCCTTTTCTTCTTTTTACCGGCGGGAGGACAACGTACAATTGCAATCCCGACAACATCGTCGTAGCACCGGACACGGGGCCCCATTGACCGCCACGGTTTTCGGTTTTTTAGCGCGTTAACCTGGTCCCCCGACGTTTCCACGCCGCACGAATCTATTCGCCGGAACGACGCGCCAGGACGACCGAAACGATTGAAACGTTTCCGGATTTCAAACTGCTCTTCGGATCCGACCGCGGGTTAACGTCGCGTGTACATTACACGTACATAGACGCCTCGCCCGCGCGATTTTCCGCTTCATCGAGACCACCGGTTTTTATAAGTGCGCAGTTTCAAAACAGCAGTAAACACTAAAATTATACCGTACTGCTCGTCGAAACGCCAACAGCCGTGGTTACCGGTTTCTTCTGTGAGACGATACCGACTGCTCGTAGCTGACCGCGAGTCAACCACTCAAACCACTGATAACGCAATTTAAGCGCCAGAATTGTGGCCGGACCGTTGCTGTCAAATGATAAAAACAACAAAGTTAAAATCGTTTATTATTGATATTGGAAAACGTTGTGTTTTATTTTTATGTTTAACCGGACTCGCAACCGTATAGAACACAACGCATTTTGTGCTAGGACTAATTGTTCCAATGGCCTCCAAAAAAATTCGGGGTGGAGGGGGGAAGAGGTTTGGGGTCTAGACCTCCTCGGCTAAGTTCTTGCCTCTGCCGTCAACAAGACCAGCGTACGCTCGTGTATATAAATATATAGGCACGCAGAAGAAACATTGATCGTGTTTGTTTTACGGACGGCGAAATCGTGACAATAATATACGCGTTTTTACGATGTCGGCCCGTGACAAAGCGATGATTTCGCGATCGTAAAACAACCGGTGGCGTATTTATGAGAACGGAACGCGGCGAGAGGTCTTACCACCACCACCCCCTCTACTTTCCACGTTGACGACTTATCGGATACGTTTACGACCGTGTTGTACGGTAAACACGATCGCTCGACATTGAATACGCCCGACGAAACTAATGACGAGATCGGTCCGTACGCATTTCGATCGGCCGCGACGAACCGTATCGATTGTTTTTCACGATCGCGATCAGTCGACGTGCCGTCGAAAACCAAACGTTTTAAGCGAAAACGTACGTCGAAACGGAATTATTCGATTTCGGCTGGTAGGTTAGATGGATATATTATCTCATAAATGATCTAGCGGCGAATAGATCGTTTCCGTCCGATAAGAACGCGCTCGTGTACGCGGGAACGACCAGGTATTCCGTAAACAATGCTCTTTAAAAAGTATTTGAGTGAAAACAGAATAAAAGATGTATAGCTCAACGACGTGTTATGAACAGATCGTGTTTTTGAAATGCATTGTTAACGATATAATACGATCATCACGTTTCGAGAACACGATTTGTTCAAAATGCTTGTCGATTATCGATACCCACACTAAATGTCCTTTCGACGGAAGCACCGCTGGCGAGAGATATTATTTGTATTTACATTTTCCAGCGTGTAACGATCCGGGCCGTTTGTCGGCGGAGTCGTTGAAAATATTGACTGATAACCGTACGAACGAAACCCGTACAAACGCCGGTCGCGTGCATGTCGGTCCGTCTCGTTAACCGTCGGCACGCGTTAGATTCGCCTCTAGAGAAACCGAAAACTAACACACCCCCCCCCCCACCCCCAGGAGACCGCGCGAGTTTCGTTCGGCTCGGGGGACACGGGTAGGCACAACAATAGCGAGTGAGCCACCGCGGACCACCGAGCGCCGCGCTCCGTCCGTTCTTCGTCCGGCTACGCAAACAACACGACGCGCGCGGTATCCCGACTTGCGGACACGTGTCCAAGACCGTAGCAGGAACAAATTTTCTGGGGGGGCCGGTTTAAAACCGAATCATACGTTCTCGGCTACTGGTTTTGAACACCGGATTAGGTGTCGTGTACGATAAAACCGCGGGTCGACACGCGACGTGCGAACGGCGTGTCTCCGCCTTTGAAATTCGGTGTAATGAATTCGGCATATTATTGATTATCGAAAAGATTCGGTTCGAACTCCCCCACCCGTCGTGTTCCGTAGCTGACCTTAAGCCGGGCACAACGTTACGGACCGGCGGTTCCCGGAGTTTTTGACGGCTTAAAACTAGGCCACACGTGAATTTTTGTAATATAACGGGATTACCGTAGGCGCATTCGAAATATTCGATTATTGAGTTTGGATCAGGTTTCCGGGAGAATCGGCCATGAATCGAGAGACGGTCCAGGAGTAAGGCCTGGGTTTTGACTTTTGTAGACGTTGAAACGGGTAGGCGCGATGGCCCGGCCGAGTCGAGAAACGAGACGGTTGTGGCCTCTAATTGACTGTTGCGAAACATCCGATTCATTTCGGAATGTGTTTTGGATTTGGACACCGTACGAAATCACTCTCAGACCAACCTTTCCGACTTCCATAACTCTGCGCCAGTTACTGTTGCCGAGGGACTAAAATTCGGGATCACATCGATTTTCAAAGGACGGATTCGGATTCGCATCGGGCACTGGGACTTTTCCTATTTGGATATAACATGCCAACGAACGCGTGTGGCTTTTTTTTTTTTTAATGATTTCGGTGACATGGTTGGAGACGTTGCTCGGCTCGGTTGGACAATGGGATTTTTACACCACGGATCTTTGATTGATCAATTTTGGTTGTGTCTTTACGATTGAAAATTATCGCAGTGGTTTTTTTGAGGTGATGTTGAGACGCCATTTATTAAACCGATCCATAGCCAAGTCGATTTTGGTTTTGAAGTTGAAGTCCAGCGAAGTTATGGGTTCCCGGAGTGTGCGTCGCGCCGTTATCTGGTCTAAAAATAAATTACGATAAACTACAATTACGATTGTATCAATGAAGTCTTAATTATTAACATATAGCTCGTGTCTTAATGCGGTTAGGAAAAATACTGCATTTTATAGACGACTTGTCTCGTGAAAATTTGTTTCTGTGTTTCATCGAGTCGTCTTGCGACAATACTTTGAATATGCGAAATTTGGCACCATGGCGTAATCGACCAAATTTTGGATTTCAATAAAAGACGAATGTTCCCATTCAAGTGACAAGGCTCAACGCATTTTAATCCCGTTTTCGACTTCCTATTTGTGTAAAACCGGGGTTTGCGGCGGTCGCTGTAATAAAAAGTAATCGAATCGAACAAAAATCGAACGGAATAAGAGAGGCTGTGTCTAGTTTGATCCCAAGATTCGAAAAAATGTGCAGTGATTGGCAGGCTCGTCCGTCCCATTAATTTAATGTGTAGAAAATATTTTCATATTATCCACAATTGTTTGTAGTTTTATTTATTTTTATCATAAAAAAAATGTTGAAAATATCATCAAATTTTCATTAAAGTCTTACAAAGGGCGCGCCTGAATGAACCTCAGTTCGTCAAAACTTCGGCGCCGCGAGTCTAAAAAGTTTGGAAACCCCGCTGACGTGCGCGACACGTGCGCATCAGTGCGGTCGTCGGGCGAATTCGATAGCGTATCGTTTTCATTTATTGTCTCGTTTTTATTATTCGATACAGTCGCGCGCGTTCTGACTGTAAACGTAACAATTTCTGGCCGCGTGTTCGGAAATCCAGAACTACCGAGCAAAGGTCTGAAAGTGTTAACGCCAAGTTTCGAAACCGGATAGAAAACGTAGAGTGGACGGTCAAAGCTTTCCGGCGTTTGGTGGCCCGGCGTTCGGAAACCGATGTCCGAAACGCACGCGCCATCGTTCGCGTCGCGGAGTGTTTTTTTTTTTGTGGTTATTTTAATCGTTATAACAGAAAATTGTTATTCGTTAAGATCGACACGCGTCGACAGTCGATAATAACGATAAGTATTGTGAATTAAAATATTTAAAACAATTCATTTGATCTATGATCACACGGTGATTTTAACATTTTTTTTTTTTGTCAAAGTCAAACACGGCTGATATAGATATACGCAATAAGAACCGTGGAGGTAAAACTATTATTGTAACATCCGACTTCGATGTTTGAGTTTTGGTGTCAAAATTTCTAAAATATTTCGTTGTCTCGTGATTTCTATTGTAGTTATAACTTTGAATATTTCGTAGTTGCCAGCGCGGTACAGCATCTTGTGAATAGATTTCGGTTATAACTGATAGAAATGACCCCTCCCCACTAAAAAAAAAAAGTTGTATATACGCCACTGGAGATATCGACAATCGGCCGACGATATTTTTCAAAGACGCGCGAATCGTTCGGATGATAATTACTCGCGATAGGCGATGTTTTTACACGCGCAAGAAAATAAACAACACGCAATCGAGCCGACCGATCTTTTTCGGACCCGACGTCGTTTCCGGACGAGTTGCGATTAATTAGACGATAAAAAAAAAAATGAATAAAAAATAAACCGCGTGCGCGTGCGCGTGTGTGTGTGCAACCCTGTCGTTCGAACCGGCGAGAAACCGAAACGGGACATACACGGCGCGTTCAAACGGCATTTCGTCCGGTACGATTGTCGTCGGAGCCGGTCGGTATTGCTCGCGAACGCGGACCACTCGCCGAACGTTTTTACTGTTGTTGCGCGCGAGTTTTCGATGAGTTCGTCGAGAACGCGAGTCGTAACCCGAGTATATCAGATCTAACTTTTGTCGGACGATTTTGTTTTCTCTGGGGCCACGACGGCGAACAACAATACGATACACGTTTACCAGTCTTATGGTCGGGTGTTCGTCACGTGCGTTTTCCGACCGTGAAAACGTCCTCTCCGGTCGGGTTGGCTATTCCGAAAGAAACACTCGGGGACGGGACGAACGAAAGCCGACGGGATGGCCGCGGACGGGACGAGGGCGATAGACGGGGCCGAGGGTTTCGAACGCGACCGGGTTCGTTCTGGCTACGGCGAGGATCCGCAGGCTACCGCCACTGTCGAACACGCGAGCACCCTCTCGGCGCTGCGGCGGTCGGGAAACGGACGGCGGACGCCCATAACGACGGCGCACCGACTTTAATAAAAGCGATTAAAAAATATTTATGAAACCGTATATCACCTTTCTGGAAAGCTCTTTTCGCCCGTCCCCTTGCCGCCGCCGCCGTTGTTTCCCGACGAGACGGGGCAATTATCATAAAGATATACATATATATATGCGCGCGCGCGCGGACGATTAAAAGCTGGCCCGGACACGGACACGGCGCGCGCGCGCGCGTATTATAATAACGATATACGTGTACGCTATTGACGGGACTCCCTCCGCGCTATCCCTCCGGCCGATAGGCAAGATAACCGGCCGGCTTTTATGGCCGCTGTTTTTTGGCACCGGTCGCGCGGGCACCACGACGACGGCGGACGAAAGGGGTCCCCGTCCGATGATTTACGAAACTGCCGTCCGGCCATCTTTTGTAATTAGCCGGCGACCGGCCGTCCCCGCCGGCCGCCGCCCGCGGCGAGTGTCGTCCTTTTTAATATCTGACGCCGTCGCAATATTTATAACGTAACCTATAAATCCGGCCGTCCCGTCGACCGCCATCGGCCGTGCTTTGCCGTGCACCATTGTCCGCGCGTCCGCCGGCAACGAGACCGGTCGCGTCATACGGTCGTTTCGCGTGCGCACTGTCGTCCCGACGAAATCGTACGTCTGCTTCGTTTGTCGACAGCCCGAAGGCTGGTCGCCAGCAATTCCCGGACGCTTTTCCGCTCTCCGTTCCGGTCGGACCACAACGCGACCGGCCGTCCGCCGTCCGTTACTTACTCGACTCATGGCAGTCGTCGTCAAAGCTTCCTGTTTCCCCGGCTCTCCGATGAACTTCTTCGGTCGCCATGTGTTCTGCAACGCCGTGTGTCAAACGCTACGCTACGCTCCAAACATAAGCCTTTAATAGGTTTTCCCTTACTTTTACGTCGATATTTCTAGACGTTTTCTAAGTGTTCATCAATCGAGTCAGTCAATCGATCGTACATCAACAACAACGAAATGTTTAGGATATTGTCGATTAAAAAAAATCCCCCGTCGTAACCGAATGATACGTCACAATCGCCGTATTTCGAAATCAAAGCCGGTGGCAGTGACTTATCTCCTATCCAAATCGGTCAAAAGCCATCCTAGTCCAATCGCTTCTTGGACAAATAAACGGAAAATCAAGTTAAACGAAACTTAGAAATCAATGCGATGCCCGTTATTATTTTCTACGCCGAATCTTGAATTTCCATTTAAAAACAAACCTATGAATTTATAATAGTCCTTGTCTGGTCATGTGGCGTTCAAATTCGAGGGCGCCGACCTAAGACTAATAAATCGATGCCTTCGATGAACTTATAGTAATCAGTTGCTATAAACAGCTTCGTAACAATCGTTCCATCTCTCGTAAGCTATCCCACATAACCGTCCATGGAGGCTAAGGAGAATCAACTCGATTTCCGAGCCGCCGTCAGCGGACGACTCCCTCCGCTCGGACGATTCTAAAAACAAATATACTATCAACTCGTTTATACTTAAACTAACTAAACGTTTTCAATGATTTAGGATAGTTTCGATAATAAGCCGACCCGCCGCGAGCGACGGACAGTTCTATTCCCATAACGGCCGTAAACTTCGCGCGCGTCGGCGGGACGACTTAACGGGTGTGTCGTCGGCGCTTTCCTTCGGCACGGTCGGTTTACATATCGCGTCTTATATTGGACGGTCCTCGATTTGACGTCGCCGTTTTGTCGTTGACTTGATGTCGTCCATCGAACAAAACGCCGGAGCGCGTTTCGAACGGACGTGACTGACGACGTCGTCGTGCCGCAGAGTCGGCGGTACGCCCCGCACGGTCAGTTTCGGCTTCGGAATTTATCACGAACGCAACGAGACGCGCCAATAAACCTTTGAAATTTATTACGAGTTTCCACACGAACAACAACCCTTTGGCGAAACGAGAGCGTCGCACAATAACGGGTCTCCGGCCGGTCGTATTGTTCGCGGCCGTCGCGCCGGGCACGCGGTCGTATCGGTTTCCGAAATCAAAAGGTGAACGACGTTTCGCGTCCGTGATAAATGTGCGATTTTAAATCAACGACGTGAGTTATTACGATTGACCGGATCGACAGAGTGAGAGAGAGTGAGCCGCACGGAAAATAACGAACGCGATCCGACGTGGCCGCGTTGACCTGCGCGCGCGTACACACGATATATATACGAGTATATTGAGTCCGATTCGAAACGGAGCGTTGTGCGTTTAACACAACGCGCGTTAGGTTAGGATTCAAAGTAACTAGAGTATGCTCGCGATTTCCGTTTTGTCTCCCCCCACCCCCCCACAAAATAACCTCCCGTGTCGACGCCGTACATGACATCGCGAGATGTATACGACGAGACACGTCGTGTAAAATGTAACCTAACCTACGCTGTAAACTACACGTGTCCGCCCCCTCCTGGCCACGTTCGCGATGCAAATTAATTAACGGTTAGGTTTTTTCGCCGGCTGTTGTACGATGTGTGCGAATCAAAATACTACTGAACGGGTCGGCCAGTGGTTGAATCGGGGAGGCGGGGGACCGAGTACCCCTTTTATTTTATCAATTTTTTGAGCGTACCCCTACTGTGTGTGTTTTTTTTTTCAAAGAGGAACGCGGGGCATCGTATTCGCTTTTCCGCAGCCGACGCAATGTCAAATAATATTGTTATATCGACGGAATAATATATTCGATATTACCGCCAGTCACCATTGCAGATGCCGATCATGGCCTATAAATTACCTATACTTGTATCGTTCCGCGAGTTGAGATTAACTCTCCACGTCATAAGTCAACGGCTTATTTTTCACGCTCGGCATACGTGACGGACGACGGTGACGAACGTTTTTCTCGCGTGTCCGCGCCGTTTATTAAAAAACGTATCGACGACGCGACTGTTTCGACCACCGGTCATGCCGCGTGTGCAAATGTGTCGTTCTGCAGATATTATATGACGTTCACAGCGTTCGCATCGTGAAAATACCCGACGACGGAGTGGTCGAAACGCACGGCGTAGTACGTATGAATAAAAGAAATCACGTAGAAAAACGTTTGGTTGACGTGGTACGTGATTTCACGTGTTCGATTCTAAACGTCCGTTAGCGATCCGCCAACCGACGGGAATTGTGCGGAACCGGTTAAAAATCTATTCGAACCTAGTTTAAAATATAAAAACCATTCGTCTCTAAAAAAAAAAAAAAAAGAGAAGAGAAGCGTCTAAACGTTGACGAAAAATAAATAAAAACAACGACGGTTTTGTAATTCATGGTAATTTGATGTTAACGAATGCGCAACGAAACGCGGACGAATCCGATTTAAACACGATCGTGTACGTTTTATTCGTGCGATTTATTCGTTATTATTTTTTGGCGTGGAAGAGTGTATACGATCTCGAAGGGTTTGTCCGTTCAATATGATATAGTAAATTTTTGTTGTTGTTGTTTTGTTTTCCTCGTCTTTATTGCTGTTGACGATCATCGGAGTAATCCGAACACGCCTCGTTCCGAATCTCGAGTGTTTCATTGCCCGCGACCGCGTGTTGAGAACGGTCGCGGCGAAGAACTGTTACTCGCGTGACACGTTTTCGTACGATACGTTTCCGCTGTAGGAACGCGCACCAGTCGCGGCAATCCAGTCCCGACGAAAACGATAATAACAATAAATATTAATAATATCGCGTTCGGAAACTCGAAAACAAATTTCGACGTCGTGAATTTTTTTTAATATCAAATCACGCGATCGATGGCTCGCAACGGATTTCGTTTTTGAACGGTCATTAATACAAGCCACGCACACGCGTCTGTTATTGTTAATATACGCGTACGGCGTACGTATAATTATCGTGTGATCCGCGGCGAAAACTGGAATCGTTTTCAATTTGACGTATATATTTACGTGCGCGTACACACGCGTTGGACAACGATATATATATGTAATACGGTCGTATCGTGTTTTTAGTGACGATTGTTCGGAAATAATTTTTTCCCCCTCGAGACTATCGAGTTCCCAGCGGTTTTTTTTCTCTTTTTTTTTTAACGGCCTCCGTACGGTTTTCGATCTATCCATTCGGACGACTCGTGACTGTGACGTGATTCGCAGAGGAACAATTTTTTTTGTACGCTTGAAATACACTACGAAACAAAACGGTGGCGGTCAGTTGGTCGTTTTCGGAATGCGATTTTCGGAGCTTTGCGTGAAAATCTCGACGAATCCTTTGTCCCGCCTCCCTCCCGCGCGCGTCCATCCGTCCGGTCCACCTGGAACTTCTCGTTTGTTCGCGTCACGACGACGACGACGACGTTATTTATTTTAATTTTTCCGATTCCGAAAGCTGCCGGGCAACCGGTCGTTGTAAATCACGCGCCGGCCGACACAATTAATTGTTCGGCCCATATCATTATTATCATTATTATTATTGTTGTTGTTGTTGTTACTCGTGAGAGCGGTACGCCGCGTACATATACATATATATGTGTTATTTTATCGCCGTTCACGATCGAATCCCCCGGAGAACGATTCGAATCCGTCAAAAACGACGAAACCGACGGCGGGGAGAATGTGGGGTGCGCGAGCCGTCCACTAAGCACTGGGAGAACGATAATTTATAGGTCCGCTATGGCGAGCGCGCGCGCGCGGGCAGAACGGGGACGACGGGGCCGGGAGAAGAAGACGCGACGGGTACGCGTTGACGAAGAACAAGAAGAACAAGAAGAAAGAATAAAAAAATTTATGTACGTTATATACGGCCGAGGTTGGGCCACGGAATTCCAAAAGTCTGATAAATCATCAACGGATGTGACACAACCCGGTGGCGGCGGTCTTTACGCGCTTATATACATTATATGAATGTGCGTGCGTGCGCGCGCGCGTATCATAACGTATGTACGTAACGTCTTGTCCCCGCGCTGACGGTTTCCAATTAACTGGAAGCACCTGAAATATATACGACTCGGCGGCACTGCGGCGACTATTATTATTATTATTATTATGATTGTTGTTGTTGCTGCTGCGACGAGAAAAAAATGAAAACGCGTTTTATCACAGGAATATCGCGCATGGCGGTCGTCTTCGTGAAAACCGAGAAAAAAAGTTCTCGTCCGTCCGTGTCCGGCCTGACAAAGCGTGACAAAAGTTTCGTCGCGGCGGATTTCGTTTAGCGATTGTCGCGTTGTTATACCACGCCGTTGTTGTTGTTGTTGTCAGGTGTTACGGATCAATACGGAACGAACGACCGACTTCGATCGCGACGACTGGATACGAACGCATCGAAACGCACTCGATGCCGGTGTAACGTCGACTCTTACCTCCCCCGGGCGTGCACTTAGTCGTCTGTATCACGAACCCAACACGGCGCACCGAGGGCGACACGTCGACATTCGTTTTTACGTATCCGTTTATTTGTTCACGTGTTTCGGCAATTCCAACCGGACCCAAGACTCGAGGCCGTAAACAGGAACGCATTTTCGGAATGGGTTCAAAACCGGATCATACCATTTTCAACTACCAGATGACGTCGCGCATCATGTGGCGTGTGAATAGCGTGTCTCCGTCTTAAAAAATTAGTTAAACGTTTCAAGGGGGGGAGTTTGACCGCTCCCCCAAATACGGCCTCGGTTACACTGATCAAAATCAAAATCTAGAGACGTGAATGTGACGAGCGACGCCGGCCGACCGGACAAAGTTCGTTGCGCGTTGTGTTTCAAAAATGTTTGTTCTTGTTTCTACGGCTGTTGAAGTCGACGGTTGAATTTTATTTGCGCGACACGTTAAGTTCAACCTTCCAGTACCGTGTATCGCATACTTCCGAGACGAACCGTTCGAAATGAATCGAATCCGAATATTCAGACGAATAATCGACGGTTTGAAACTTGCGAACGTCTCGAATCCCGTTCGAACGCCACAAGACGGATGTTGTTTTATTCGCGCGTCGATCGATTCGTATAATTTTTTTATACTCGTTATGGCGACCGCGCACGGCTTTCCTTGTTTTGCCAGCATTCCGCTGTTTGTTTACGGTCTCCTATCGTCTGGCCGCGCATTCGCCGCGTTACTCGGCACGTCGATGGTAAATTTGTCATGGTCAGTCGCAGCGAAAACGTTACCCGCCGACAATGTTATCCGTGTTCAAATTTCAAATATCCATCAAGCCCGTGCGTACATTTGAACGCAGAACGCACTCGGTACCCGAGTTTTCCAAAAAGTGGACATGGATCCGAGACGGGTCGCGTCTCCCGGACTCCGCGTCATCGATCTATGATTCCCGTAACGCATCGGGTTTTGTCCGTTTTTTATTACCTGTTGCGATAATTTTCGCGAACGTCACTTGGAACAGGCGCGTGCAGTGTATTTTCGCCGCGCTCGCCATCAATTAAAATCGCTTCGATTCCCCGTGGAACTATTTACTCAACAGCGTAATTATCGTTTTCGACAATTTAATGCCGCAGAACAGTTCACGAACGACCGTGCGAAATATGCGTTTGATACGACTAGTTTATTATTGACTTATCGCATTGAGTCGACGTGGAAAAATTTTAACATTTCGTCGTGGAAGCTATCCTATAACGTTTATTATCATAACGCCGACAATAAAATGTATACGGCGTGTACAAGTTATGTTACGCTCTGCAAATATACAATTGCGTAAAACGTCGAGTGATGTAAAAAGGTCTTAGTTCACTACGAACAGGAATTTTTATCAAATTTTTCAATGACATAGAAAAGCGTGACTTAACGTGTCTAACACTCGGCCGCCTATATATACGCGTGTATAATCGATGGCCAACGGATTGATCATTGTACTGTGACAATATTTGTCATAAATGTATTCGAATCGGAATGTCGATCGCGTTAGAATCGTTTAGGGTTATGCAATGTTAGGATTCGATAATAGAAAGTTAAGGCAGCGCTGTGGACAATGGAACGCGACATGCCTCCACGACGCAACGTATTACATTGCGGTTTATACTCGCGTGTTAACGATAACAGTCGACGACTCATGAACACAAAATTATAAAACGTACTGGTTTTATTTGATTCGTTAGTTTAACGAATCGGCCAGATATTATTGAAACGATAAGCCGAACACCTACAGTCGAAATCTCGTGATCAGATGAAATTCGCGTATATTTCTTTTATCGAGTAAACGGATTTTTCCAATATACATATAATTTATACACACAAATATTTTTTATGCATAGTTATGACAAACGTGTTATAAACGTCACAAATATATATATATATATTTCGACGACGGTGCCGAACCTATACTCAAAAGAGTAAAGTAGCTGGTCGGCTGTTCGGTGTTGACTTATACAGATATTTTAACGTCGGGTGATTTATAACGTGTGTATATAGTTCGGCAGTTATAACGTTATTATAAGTCGTAATGACGGCGGTGTCTGGGTATAACGAGAGACGGCGAACGGGTCGGTCGCGAGGAGTTATAACGATATTAAATATGGACAATACACGAGGAAATTTCAATTATAAAATGTTTTATCGATCACACGTTAATTATCCGAATAATAGAATACGGGGCGATCGACGTATTAATAAAATAATCGATTGTAATAACGTGTCGAAAAAAAAAAAAACCACCTATACACATTAACGTCCCATGGCGGGTGCTGCAAAATTGAAATTTAGTTCGGCGACACCGTGTTACGAGGTAAACGTGTCGTTCGGACACACTCTCTCTCTCGTCATCCGCGCGCGCGCGCGACATTCGACCGGTGCCGCGAACCGTCAGAGAGTGTACGTTGTTGTTATCATTATCATTATTATTATCATTATTATTATTATGTAACGGTGCGGACGGAGTTCGGTAAACACGGCGGCGACGGTCGTTTGAACGTCACAAATCACGCACTCCGAAACGTTGCTCGACCGGCGCCCGCGACGTGTATTATTACCGTGTACGTTGTGTTCGTGTCGTTTCGGATACACGCTTCCGGTCACTGCGCGCGCGGAACCGACCGCATTTATCATACTCTCGCGTACGACGACCGGGGCCTAATTACGCCGACGCCGGGACAACCAACACGCACACACGTTGTCTGCGCCCCCGGGAACGTGTCGACGTAGTGACGAATGCTGTTGGTCGCGATCGAATTTGCCGACTTCGAGTCCTCTCGCTAGCACTAACGTGCTCGCAGACCGCGCCGTATCAGGTTCTCGGACGAAGACGGGGCGTTCGTGCCGTATTGGCGTAACCGGCCGCCGTACCGGGCACGGCTTCACGCGGGCAACCGTTCTAACCGCTCTAACCGCGTTTTTTTCGTCCGTCTTCCGTTGTCGGCGCTACAACGGTTCGAGCGTTCCGCGACCGCCATTCGCGCGCCACAAGTCATTTGTCGTTTTGTTTTGCGCGTGTTCAGATCCGTGTTCGTGTCACGGTGAAGTCTCGGGCTGGTCCGTCGCTCACGCCGTTTTTTTCCCGTGAACGTCCGTCCCGTGCATCGAACGAAGTTTGTAATTATAAAACATTACAATATCAGGAAAACAAAGTGCACGAACACGATTTGTTATGTTTCCACGACGTGTACACATTGGGTTTCGGTAAACAGCGAAAACCGTCCGTTTAGCCACCTACCCCGTCCCACCCCGCCGTCACGAATTCGAACACGCGAGTACCGAATTATCGTTGTAATCGAAAACGTTTTTTAAAACATATCGACGGCTGTTGTCTTTTGCGCCGAACTAGCAATTCATTCGTACCGTTGTTTTGTCGGCGTTACTCTAGCGTACCTTGAACGATGGACATGGTCTCGATCTGTCTACGGCGTCGCGCGCAATAAAATAAAAATCGTTACTGTGATTATCGTTCTCGTACATTCTGTCGGTACCCCCTCGAGGCTCACAACCAGTCAGCCACTCACGACGACGTCGTCTACGGGCGAACGAGCGGGGCCGGATAAAAAAACGAAATGTTATTTTTCGTGGCCGGCATTTCGCGCGTGCCCGTCGGTACCGAGACGACCGTACGGACGATTTTTTCCCCCCCCCCCCTGGACGACGAAGGAGAGTCGACTATCCCGGAGAGTGGGGTCGGTCGCCCTCGACGACGTCCCGTACTTCACGTTCCCGGGCCGTGACACCGCGCCCGTCGCCATGTGCTCTGGCCGCGTGCCACGCGAGTTTCCCCCGAAAACTTCGGGTCACGTGGATATTTTTTTGTTTTTCGTTTTTTTTTTGATCGAGACGTAGAACGTACTCGAATGTGAATACTCGAATCGCAATGTAAAAGAAAACGACAAAAATCGTGCGTCGAAAAACTCGAACGACATCATAACACACGTAAAAATCATCATTGCGTAACATTCGAATTTTTTTTTTTTTGGGGTCAAATAAAATGTTACAAATCAAATCGTCCAAGTTGGAAAATTTACTAAATCGGCAGACGAGTGTTCTGTTTTGGACGTGTATGTATGAACGGTCGCCGCGCCGACCGATTTCGAACTGTAAATGTAAACCGGCAACGAGCAACGATTTTAACCGATAATCACAGACAGTCAACGATCCATGCGAACTCGGTTATTATTTGTAAACTGTTCGTTTTGCGCGTACGTATTGTCGACATCGATAAAATCGTCCGACCGTTCGGACACCGCACCGCGCGACTTCGTTTGTTTGTGACGCGGTCCGCTGTAAATGGGTTTGCTAGCACGTCGGTTGATGATAACGTTTACGCCGTCGGTTCGGAGACGACGATTTGAAACCTGACTTGGGCCGTTTAGTAAAAAGGAGAAAACGCAACGTTTTACGCAAAAAATAAACCACCCGGTGGGAGTCGTCGTGTACGTGCGTTTCGGCTCTCGGTCGAGAACTCCCGGGGCAAGTGCGATTTGTCGCGCGCGCACGTTCTCGTTACACGGGTTTTTCGCGTCGCGAGCACAAACCGTTCAACACGTATCCATTTTTCACCGCGGTGTGATAATCCGCGGGCCCTCGCCTCCGGACCGTGACAACACCGTCAGGTCGTAAGACGTCTACCTCCCTCGCGTTTTCGACACGGACGAATATCGACGGAGTATCCGTCGGAAGGGGGGCGCGTGACAAATTATCAGACGGCTTTCGGGGCGGCGGGCGGACCTGTCGATTCGACGATTTGTAATCTTCGGCGCGGCTTAAAACGAGAGAGAACGAACGTCTAACGGATGTCAGACGACATCGGAATTATCATCGTATAACGCGCGCACTCGTATTCGTGTTGTTGTTATTATTATTATTATTATTATTATTCGTGTTATTATCGCCGTCGACGTCGCACGCCAACGCGTTATATTTCCGTTCGTTCGGCGGTTTTTTTCTCGTTATTATTATTTTTTTCGCGTACGCGTGCCGACAGTCGCGTTTTCTTTTATTATTATTACACCGCGTACACGGTGCACCACCTGCACGTGAACCGCGAAGACGGCGCGAAACACAATGCACGCGGTAATGACGCGGCCGCGCGGTATTGTTGTTCGCGCGAAAGTCGCCGACCGTTCGTTCGTTCGTTCGTTCGCCGCGACGAGATTGTTTCCCCGACTCTTACCACCCCGAAAGAAATCGTAACGCACGACCGCGTTGGTAGGTTTGGTTTGGCCGAAAAAAATATTTAAACGCCTCACTTCAAAATCATTAATTGGGTGACTCGGTTTTAAACGATTGACATCTTCCACGACCGATTCGGTTTGGGATTACGATGTCTTGGAGTTGTGGCGAAAACCTATCAAAACGAACAATCGAAAATAAACGCTTCTTGGAGCCAACAGACCCATCGCCTAAAGTACGCCACCGGTCTTTTGTCTCATCTCACACTGCCACCGGGCCACTTAAAATCGTGTTCTCGGCATTTTTCCGACGACGTTTCGCTGTTTTTTCCCGCGGGTAAAAAAAAACCCCACCTCGCACCCGGACAGTCGAGTCCGCTAGGTAAGACCCGTGCAACCGATCTATGACGACGAATCGGGTTATAGTTATCACCGCTACACGACCACGACGGGTTTTCTTCGCGTGTTTCGAAATGCTGGCCGGAAAACGCGCGTAGAATTATATTTAACGTATATATATATAGTTTTTCACGCGCATTCGAATGCAACGGGAACGATAAATTATTATCTTGTGCGAATGGTCTGCATTGAACATTATCTTATGCTCCGAAATGAATCGATTTTAAGGCGTTTCATCGCTCTACACGACGACTACGACGATAATTACAAACGGATTTTCGTCGCTGCTGCTGCCGGACGTCCGCGTGCAGCACGATCACAAAAGGAGGGCGAGAAAACAACACGAACGCGGGCCGTCGACGACAGTCCGAAACGGGCGACGAGTCCAAACGCCGTGTTTGCGTGCGGTCGTCGTCGTCGGTAAAATATCAAATCAGTCGTTCGGGTTCGCAACGACGAGCGGTCGGCGCGGACGTAAGTGAACGTCCCGTCCGTTGCCGGCCGATCACGACGAATACCGGTTCGCTTCATCGCGAATACGCTCCGCGCCGCGTGTTTATTGCGCGCATACTGCGGTCGCGGTTACCGATACGACCAGACGGTAGCGCGTATATAATAACAATAATAATAACAATAGTAATAGTATATATATATATACGTGTATATTGTGCTCGGCGGCGGGTGTGACGGTCCGTATATAATACGTATAAATACGCGCGTGTGTCGCACGAACAATGCGCGCAACGAACGCGAAAACGTAAAATGTAGAACATGGCAGTGACGTTTGAAAAGAGGTTAAAGGTCACGGGCGAGTCTGCAAACACGGCTACGACGACGACCACGACGACGACCACGACGACGACGACGACGACGACGACGACGACGACGACGACGACGACGACGAGCGACGACGAGGACGAGGACGACGACGAAGACTTGGGCTACGGAGACTTGGAGCTACGGAAGTTGCCGCGGAGGTGAATACGCGTTGCATTGTCACGGTTTAATGCGGTTGGTTCTCATTACGGGGACAATGGCCGTGCTGGACGTAGCGTGAAGTTGCCTCCTGTTGGCCGGCACGTTCCACGGTCTCTGCCCCGCCGCCCGTGTCGCGCGCGTGTCCGATAGAATGCGTACGCATTCGACGCTCGACGTGCTCTGGGGCACCGTCGTGACCAACAAATCAGAAACGTATTTATTATTGTTGCCGTTGTCGTTGCGTTTCGTATTGTCTTCCGTTCGGTGTCCGCGGCCACGTACAATACCGCGCGTAATGACGACGCCATTATTATACGTTGTCCCCCCCGAATCGTACGGCGCAATCAGGCTGCGGCGCGCGCGACCCGACCGCGACAAAACTTGTGGCAAACGAACGTTTAAGTCTAAACAAAAATGGATTTTTTTTTCACCCCCATTTTTTTGGCATCTTTTCCCTTTTCAAAAATCTTTGACCGATCCGTACTTGACACGCGACAGGCCAAAGCGTGACGCCCGAGGGCCTCATCGGTCCACACGATTTTTCGTCGCGCGGACGACGTTCGGGTGTTCGCGACCAACGCGTGACATAATCGATTACCTCATCTCCGACTTTCTTACTTCACGTAAATAAACATAAACAACCCCTTCCCTTTCAAGACATTCGATGTAAAAGTAACGATAAATAAATCATATAAATCGATATTACGTTAATGTTTGTAACTATAAAACAATAACGTACAATTCATTATGGGCTATACACAGGCTGTTGATGTCTGATAATATTTATTTTCCAAACTGTGAAATAAAACATCGACTATCAAATATTTCAAACGCAAGTCTAGCCTCTAGCTCCCCTCCCCCTTCCCCCATAAATACGCCTCTGTGTACCACCCCGTCGAAATAAACGATTTCGTTTCAGCCGAAAACTTTCCGACGTAACCTTTCGAACAAAGTTTTCCGACGAGTTGTCAACTGTTCGACTGTATTTTTTTCCCCGCCCGTCGATCCTGTGCCGCGCTGGACGTTTTTTTGCGAAGGAGTGTTTCTTATCATTAATTCGGGCTGGTGTCAGTAAATTAATAAAATTGGCTAAAGACTAAAATGCAAAAAAAATAAAAAAAGATAAATATGGTATAATCCATAAACTTATGGCGGAAATAACTTGCTAAATAATTAATTCGCCCGCAGTTAATTGTGGAGATATTCGTATTTATTATTATTATCGACGATTACGAACTAAAAACATTTTAGAATCCAAAAATGTCGATGCTCCGGATGTTACGACTAAGTCAGTTTGTAAAAATTGTGTCGTACGTTGTTTTTTACACAAAATATAATTCGCGTTCAACGGCGTGTTCGTTTGTCGAGTCAATATATATATATTAAATAGATTGCGCAATTGCTCGTATCAAGACGAATTCGACAAATTTTTATATTGACGAACGTCGAAATAGACATTTTGGCCAATATAAAAAAAAGCGAAGATATTATTGATAGAATTAAAAAAAAAAACAAAAAAACCAATGTTACGAATACTGTTGAACCGAGTTAAAAGTAAATCGTAATAATGAATTGATTACGCGTGTAAAAATTGAAACGATGGACAATTTTCATTTCGCAAACGTCTTCTCGCCTGTCCCGCGATCGTTGTCAGATTTAGACGTTTCGTCTGCCGACCGACCGCCGCGCGACACGAAATTATAAGACCGGCACAGATCGTGTACACGTTTCATCACGTACATCGTGTTTGACTGGTCCCGTCACGGGTAGTGCAGAGTCACCGCGGCCGAACGAATCGTTTCGAATCTCTTTCGTTCCGCTTTTATTTAATATTCTGGCGGTTTCGTCGCATCGTTTATCCGTCACGACTTAATTCGACCGCTTACGATCCGCACGCACAAGATGGCTCTGGTTTGTTTTTGACGTTAAAGTTGAACTAATCATTTAATCGGCTGAACACGAGAACCATACCGCAGCGAGACGGACGACCGTATCGTTGTGCGTTTCTCGGCGTGTAACACGGTCGAAAAAAACGCATTGCGTACGAAAACAAAACTATATTTAATGCGATCGGTTGAGTCCGAAACAGACGACATAATGTCGAACGCCGATCTTACTACGACCATTTTACGCGTTTCGTCCGTCGAAATCGTTTTCATCGTGAACGACAATGGAAATAGTCGGACGAAACGAGTGACGTCGTTACGCTCACACATTTAGTTTCGTCGCGTTATCATTGTCACGGCGATACGGTCTATAGCAAACGCGTCGAAACGGTTCGATTGTACGAGTTGAACGTATGAGCGTCATCTAACCTAACCTAACCTATCCCACACCGTTGTCGTCAAACATCATCGTTGATAGTTGACGTCCGTCCAAAGCGTTTACGGACAATCCGTTCGGACGTTTCTTCGATCTACGGTTTTACGGATTCTCATCGAAAACGTCTTCTTCTCCTTCCGCCATCACCATCTCCGTCCAGTGTTCCGTGTTTCGAACTGCCGTCCTCCGCTCTCGTACTCCCGTTTTCTTTAGATTTTCGTCCCGTCGAGTTTCCAGCACCGTTCGAACCGTCCGCTCATCGTTACTGCGATTTTAATCTTCTTCATTGTGTCATCACGGACAGGGCCGCGAATCGCTAAAACAACGTGATCGATAAATATTCAACTATCAAACGTGTTTTTGATAATAACATTGTAGACTGAACGTTCAAACCGTTATTGGAATTGTTTTTTCCGGTCGTACGGTTAACTTACCTAACCTCGATCATGTAGTACTTTTTGAATTCGTGTTAGGCTGTGCGGTGACGAAAAGGTCATGACCGTTTGACCGCCGCCACTGGTGATCGCGTGATCGAATGCCGTTCGGCGGCCGCGGACAATGTCGGAACGAAACCCCGCAGGATCAAAACCAACCCAACCGAGATATCGTACCCAGTGACGTGTTTAGAATTTTGTTGCTCCCCCCCCACCCCCCATCACTGACCTCAGTTATTTTTCAGTTATATATAGAAAAAGACAAGAAAAACGTACGGCAACATGTTAATATTGAATGAGCCCCGTTACAATCAAATCGGTCAAGTTATCAAATGAAAATTATCTATTGAATTTCCGGAAATTAACATTCTGTTGATCGGTGCGAATAGACTGTAATTTTCGTCAATATGTAGGCGTGTAAAACGTTCGTGGCACACGAGTGTTTAGTATGCGGAACGTCGATGGGTATCCGGTCAAGCGATTCAGGGCGTATAATTACGGAATTCAGTACGGCCAAGACACGTCGTGTAACTTTCTTCTACTGTCCAGCAATCCGACGCCGTATGATCACTCGCGTCACACGCAAAAATCTGTACAGTTTTGTCGATCGAAGCCAGTTAGGCGAGCCGACTTCCAATACGGATTTTTAGATTCGGAACGATTACGCGATGGCAAGGCGGAAAACTCGAAGGGTTTTTTAATACACGGCGCGACTGTTTGCGGATAGATCGTTTGACCGTCCGGCGTAAACGTGATAACACGAACCGCTCGTCAATGATTTTCACGTGAACGATCGACCGGACGCGGTTTGAAAACTACTTTTGACTTTCGCCGCACGCCGATGACCGATCTAAAAGCGATCTGGCGTTCCGCGTTTCGGTCGTGTCCGTGATGAAACGTTCGGATCTCGTTAGGAGCCCACCCTCCTATCCGCTCTGTCAACGTCGCGCGCCGCGACAAAACGATAATCGACGTTTATCGAACGGAACAAATGTTTACGTCGCGTGCGATTTATTTGTCAAACAGATCCGTCGGACGGCGACAGACGCGTGTTGTTATTCCGAGGCGCACGCTTTTTCGGTTCCGACGTGCACGTCCGGTGGATGTCTAACCGGTGTCTCGGTCGGTTGTCACGCGTTGAGGCGCACGTCGCGGCAACAAAGACGTCACGATCCGGTCGATTAATCGCGACGTGGGATCGACGGCGCGGTCGCCATTTCGTCGACAACCGTTCCTCGCCCGCGTCGACCACCAACGGACAAATATTATGACGGACGTTCGGTCTGTCCGTCGATTCGTCGTCGCGTGTCGCAACCTAACCTAACCTAACGTCGACGGCACGGTCGAGCGGGTCTTTGCGGGAGTCGTTTTTAAAGTCCGCCTTAAACTGCCCTTTTCGTTTCGTTTTCGTTTTATTCGAGAACGACCGGGAAAATTTCACGCGAGAAATATTTTTTTTCTGAAAATTTCAACGTACACGCGCTGAGAGCACGAAGCAAATAAACAAAATAAAGTCTTCGTGTTGTCTAGTAAAACGTGTACACGCAATCGTTTCGACCGGTCCGAAAACGGTCGTCTTGTGTTGTATTGTTTTGTTCGACGGGCGGATAGAAAATTTAGGATTTGCTATTGGATTCGACCGAGAACCGGTTTCAAGCGCGGTGGTCGTGTCTCTACGAACGACGACACAAGAACAATATAATAATCGTACGTGTCCGCCTGCCCTAACGGCACGGCAACGGCGCGACAATAGGAACGGAGGGTTACGTTTGTTTTTATTTCCGCGTCGGAGACGATTTTCGACGTTCATGTACGTCACGTCCTTTGCCGTGTCTCCCCATCACGTCGTCGTCGTGTTCAAGACCGCCAGCAGACTAAAATATTGCCGAGAAGAGGCCATCGAAAAACGTACTCTCGGTGTTAAAACTATGAAAATTATAAATCACAGATCGCGGAGTCGGATGTACAAATACGATCACAAGTTACGGATACGGTTAGGTCTGTGTTTCGGGCGGGATTAGTAGAAAATAATAATCGATTTATTATAATCGCGCGTAAGAAAAAAAAAACCGCCGGAAATCATTTGACGTTTAAAAGGAATCGTACGAACGGACATCAAATAAAACAGTGCCGTGGGGCATGGCACGTGTACGCGCGTTCGTGACGTGTGCAAAAGAGAATAGAACCAGTTCGGGCCTTGAAGAACAGAGTGGCAAGATCGCCGGCGGGGACGGCGTGTGCACGTTTTTCGACCGGACGCGTATTGTGACGAACGCGCTCGAGCGTTTAAACACGCCTAGGCGAAACTAAGATCTGCCCCCCACTCCACCAGCGTGTTTGTGAACACGATCTTCTCTCGTGATAACTCGTAACAATAAACGATCAGAGAGCGTGTCGCGTGTACGGACAGAAATATTACAGCCAAACAACATTTAGTGTTCTTCATCGCACGGAACTAATACGCAATCGGTTCTTATGAGAACCGCGTTGCGACGCCAAACCTTGACCGACCCAACCTAACCTAACCTAACCTTGGCGCGACCTGGACGGACGACGGAAACGGGTACACACGGATCCACGCGTCCCGGGATCGACCCGGTTTTTGTTTCTAATCGTCACCGTGACGAGTGTCTCGTAGAACGCAAACGGAAAACGACGACGAACTCCTCGGTATTTGTCGGGTCGCGAGACCGACCGTGTTCACGTTTCGCGGTAGACTCCGGCGAGTTTTTCGGAATGCGTGAAAAGTGCGAGAAATCCGGCGGGCTTAAGTCGCCCGAATCGGAGGGGCGCAGCGGTCGGAGATCCCCAACTACTTTATTTTTTTTTACCGCGACGGCGGAAACCGTTTGATTCTTCTCAAAACGTACATTTAAACCGTTGTCGATTTCGCAGTTTTAAATATTGTTTTTTTTACGGCTCGTTCGTATCACGTGACCGCTTGTCCGGCGCCTTGTGCGTCGGACTCGCACGATAAATTATTGCACGTGTCTGCGCGGCCGAACGAACGCGGTGTTATCGGTTATCAATTCGTAATCGTTGTTTTCGAATCTCGAGTCTTTCGGTTGTTACCTGTTTCGTCAACAGAAACGGCACGAACACGGGGTATGGCCGAGAAGAAAAGGTCACCAAGCAAAAGCAAGTCTGCTTTTTTTTTTGTATCGGGTGTTTCGATCGTGTGTCGAAAAAATTGCCGTTTTGGGTTCGCTTACACGGATTACGTTTGTATTCGATACGTGTGTTTGTAAAATGTACAGTTTTTTTTTTTTAAAATCAATCTCGTTACATTTAAAAAACACGCACATATACACACACACACATATATTCTATATAAGCCTATTAAGAAAAATGATTAACGCATACGAGTCCGCGTTAAGCGAGACATTTTATGTCTTTTTAGGTTAGGTTTTTTTTTCTGTAACGCTTTTTCGTGACCAGTCCCCAGTGGGTATCTTAATTTAGGTAACGCTTTTGGTGGACACTTTTTCGTGACGGTTTTTTATTTTAACGTGCCAAAGTAAAGACATAAAATGACAAAAAATCCCACTCTCCCCCCCCCCCCCCGGCCCGGACGACGGACGTTTCGTTTTGTTTTTTTTAACACTCCGTTCGCACGGAACGCCGAGGACGCGACGACATTTTTCGCGTTTCTCGGTTACGCGTCGCCGGCCGGCGTGCGCGTTCAGAACAATGAGGCGGCCCGGTCTCGTACAAACGCGGCCGGGTCCGGAGCAGATCTCGCGGCGGCGGCGGCCAGATAGCCGATCTCGAAACGATAATTCATTAGCCGAGCCGACGACTCTATTGTGACCGGAAAACGCATTAGGTTTTTACGCGGGGGTATTTCGTGCGAGCCGTTTTTAATAACAATCCGGACGGGACGAACGGGTCGCGGGGCGCGTGCACGGGGAAATATTGACCGACGGCCGTGGGCGTGTGCGCGCGCGTGAACGAAAAAACGAAAACGCACGATAAATCAATCACGAAGGTATTTTTTTTGTTTTGTTATTTATTGCCGTTGTCGCTGGGGCCCGGACGAAGACGGCAATTACGACGGACGCAACAGATGCGCCTCGGATACGAAACGCTGCTCCGGGACTCGCGCGCCGGTCGAACCGCGCGAAGAGACCGTAGTCGTCGGGTCCGGCGGTAAGGTCGTGGTCGCGGTATCCGCCCGGGTCCCGTCGAGCCGCGTCGAGCGGCCGACCAAGCCGACGCCGGAAGCCGTGAGACCGGGAAGTGTTCCGTCCGTCTCGACGTCGTGAGCGTTTCGAAATCATTATCGCGCGCCGATTTCACGTCGCAAAACGAAAACCAACAGATTAACGTTCGTCAACGGTCTTGTCAGCGCGGGGAACATCGTTCGCGTCGTCAAACCGTATATATATATAGTTCCCGTGACGAAACGTTCGACATTTTTTTTTTGTTCGCTCCCCTTCCGTCGTCGTGTTACAGACGGTGCCGTGCGCTACGTTATAAAACACTACACTACTCGCCGGCGTTTGTATACGAAAACTTTTTCGTGTTTCGTTTCGGCCGGTGTCATAAAACCACGTTGTAAAAATCGTTTTTAACGCCGCCCGCGCCACCAGACGTATTACACGACAACGTCGTGTCGCGTTGCCACAAAACCGTATCGATTACGTTAGCGCGGCGAAACCGCCGATTCGATAACAACGGACGGAAAAGTCGAACAGCGTTTCGATGACAATGCCCGACACCGCGTCGACGCACGTGATTAAATAAAACACGAGGGCTGACGTTGCCGACGGCGGTCGATTTCACGAGACGTCCAGAAACCTGTGTTTCAGAGGCTGAACAGAAATCCTGCCGTCGGTCGCCGTGATGTCGTCCGCACAAATCGAATCGGCGTACGAACAACGTTCACTCCGAACGGAAACGGGAGCGGAAGCCGTGCCGGCGATTTTTGAACACACCCGGCGGCAAACGTTTTTTTTTTCAATGTCCAATCCGTCGGGCGTTCACTCGCGGAACAGAGAAAAATCAAATCGAATAATACTAAACGGACGAGTATAATTCATCGACGAAATCAATCGAACAAAACAGACTTCGTTTTCTTGAAAACTGTGATCTGAAAACAAGGTCGACAGGTTCGTGTGACGATAGTCCGCGTTTTTGTTTTTCCACTACAACGATTACGCGCGCGCGCGCGTACCGAGATTTCAATAATAAAACGGCATTCAACGGCACCACAAGACGTTTGCGCGGCGGGGCTCTCGATGGATTAACTTTCGTCGTTATTCGAGGCCGTCGCGGGACTCATCGCCGGTCACGTCGGCGTCCTGCAGGGTTAGCCTTGTTCCGCACGCTAATAGACGTCAACGTCAGACAGTGTCCGGGGCGTTGAGATCCGTTGTCGCGCGGATCGGCGGGTTAGGTTAGTAACGCCACGAACGTACTGCCGCGACAATCGGACTCGGTTCGCGCGCCTTCACGAGTCTCCGGACTTATGCGCCCGGCGCTCTTCCAACCGTTTGTTGGCCGTCGAGATCGCCCGGTCGCGTCCGACCACTTCGTCCTCTTCGCGGCTCCCCGAGTTCTTGCCTCGCGCGTGCCGCGGCCAGACCGTCCGAACCGACGTCCTCTCTCGTCACTCCGTCCGAGCACTGTCATCTCGTCGTCTGGTCTATTTTCTCGTCAACACTCCACGACCGACGCGACGCAGAGACAATCGACGTCGTGGACAACGTGACGATCGCGACCCGTCGACATCCAAAACGATCCCGTGCCCGACGACGCCCGTCCGTAACGGTCCCGCGACGACAAATTTACGGAAAACGACCACTTGTGTACCGTTTCTCCGGTCACGTGCGTACGCGTGCTTGTAACGTGTCTTTTAACGGATTCGAAATGTTCAAGTGTCCGCCGTCGACGCGTTACGGTAACGCGACTGTTTCCGTTTCCGAACGACCGACTAGTCATGAATAAAGGTTGGATTTTTTATGCGTTCGAACGATTCGGCTGGTCGATCCAGAAGTTTCGGAAAAAGCGCGTGTCGAACCGCGACAAACGAACGTGTTCGTGCGCGTATGGTTTTCAGGTGAATTCAATCCGGATGTAGAGTACGGACCATTTGCGCGGGCCGGACATTTTGCCCGACAACGGTCCGATAATTCGGCGGGTCTCGTCCGACCGCAAAACCCTAGTTACGGTCATTTACAACACGTTCTCGTTGTCTCCGTTCGCGGCGCAGGAAACGTAAAACGCACGCACGTTTGCCCAATCCCACCCGTTCGGGTTTTCTAATTTTTTGTTTTTTCGTTTTTTTTTTCGTGCCAACATTTTATAGCACGTAGTTTGCTCGGCTCCGTTCATACCGAAATCGTACTAAATGTTCGCATGAAAAAAAAAAAATTGAAAAATCCAAATTGGCGGGTGAAAACGGTCGCCGTGGTACCGAGACGAACGTGCGCGTGCGTCGTTGGAAATGGATGTTCGGACGTACACCGCGCCGACTTCTCGATCCTTCTCGTTTCGACGAGCGCGAAACCGAACAAATCGATTTTGATACTATGATCTTAACGGTTATGAAGACCGTGAAACGTTTGTGTCGTCGACGAGATCGACAGCGTCGTCGCTCGAATAAACGTTCTCGTTTTAGCCGTCCGTAATTCCGAATCGGATCTTCTTTTCTGCACGTCAAATGCATTCAGCGCGCGCGCGTGTGTGATTCATAAAAAACACGATTTCGTGTCACGCCCGACGCGTGTTTTAATAATCTCGCCGGGCGTTCTGCTGAGGTTTTTAATCCGAGCGAGATTCCAAATGACATAACGTAACGATTAAACGTGTGCTAAACGAGTATCGGGAAACGTGCGAAGTTCGTAAAAACCGTCCGCTGCGGTGACAACGATATAATAACCCGTCGTGAATAGTTCGGTGTTGTTTCACTCGTTGTCTAACTCGTGCACGCGTCACGGCGAACGGCAAGAGCCCCGAGCCGACGCCTTCCCGAACGAACAACACGCTCCTTTGCGTTCCCGTAAAATTCGACGTTGACTGTATTCGAGGATGACTGGCGACGAACGGATCGGATTTCAAACACGGATCTGTACCTTTTTACAGAACTTTTACACCGTGAACGCTTTTGTCGTTTGCGCATCTTTCAGATCGAATTCGAATTGTTTTTTATGCGTCTTTCCGGTTTTTTATTTTTTTTTAACGGCAAACGCGTTCGAGACATTCATATCTGAACTCTAGCGACGGCCAATAGCGCTGAAACGATATCGCTTTCGATAACGCCTAAAAATTCCGTTCGACCCGGAGCAGATTTTTTGTTTTCTACCGTGAAATGTACACACCGTAACGCGGACACGACGGTTAACATTTTATCATGGCGCGTACCGTGTTTTTAATGGCAGTCAATCGCCATGACGATGTCGCGACGCGATTAAATCCGAGTCCGTCATACGGGAATCCATTTGATGCGACGTGGAAGGTGGTTTTTATGGGACGGGTTTCGGAATCGACATTAGACGCGCACACACAGAGAGTGTCCAGTTGTCGTATTTGGCGAATGAAATATGACGTTTTCGGCGTGTCGAACGTTCACGAAAACGTGTACGTACGAACACGTTCACGGACGAAAAAAATAAAAAATCCCGAGTGATTTATTCGGAGGAATCGCACGTCCGTTATTCGCGGCCGAGAACGCGTTCGTCGAGACGAAAACGTGATTTTTACGCCGTTCGCGTGTCCGTTCGAATGACGATATCGTTCCCGACCCGTCGATTGTTCGGCTGGGACGTCGCAATTTTCCGAGACACACGCCGCGAGCCTAACCCCTTTGCCGTTTCGGCCGTGCGTTCGACGTAAAAGTAATCGTATAGATCGATATCGTGTTGACGTTATTCAAAAAAACCCTTAAAAACCTACTCGCGTCCCGCGTCACGGTAACAACATTAACGACGGATAACGGTTTGGTTATAAATTTCGGTCGACGTCGACACCGTACCAAGTGACATTTCGGACATTTGACGAACGGGCTACAAGACCGTCACCGAAACGAGCAAACGACACGGCGATACACGGTCCGAAGTGGGAACTTCCTGCGGGTTAGGCGTGACGATTAAACCTGTCGTTTTTAACGTTTAGGTCGGCTCTTCCGGACGATCCGAACATACGCGTCGCGAACTTTTTTCTACTCTTCGTTTCGAAAAAAAACGGGCCAATTCAGTATCGAAAACAAGGCGCACGCAGGTCTTCGTCACGGATATCGAAAACGATACGCGTGCGATAACGGACGTTTCCCTTTGCGCGGCCGCCGGGCGTTTTTCACCAACTAATTACAGGGGGTGGCGCTACATACGCGTCCCGGAGTTTATCGTCCGTATCTCTCGTCGGTCCGGCTCGGTTATTATAATTGATTCGGGCCGCACGGGCGTGTGTTACTACCACGTTCGGCAAACGTCGTCCGTGATTTATGTACGAGTCCGAGACGACGTGGAAGACGACGACGACGACGACGACGACGGCTCGAGACGGTTCGAGACGAGAGTCGCTCGCACGCAATTAAAAAACCGAAAACGAATAATTCACGTCCGAGGCGGTGCTCCGCTATAAATTTCCCGGTGCCGATTAACAGTTGCGCGCATACGTGCGATCGGGTCTACACGTCCGTCGTGTACCCTCGTAAATGAAATACAACAAAACGAAAATTATTACGTACGGACGCGGGCGATGCGTTCCTCCGTGTGATGCGTGTGTGTATGTGTGTGCGTGTACGGTCGGCGAGGGAGAGAAATTAATTTGTTCTCTCTGGCGATCGATTCGTGTGTACAGGTATTGATATATAATTATTACGTGTGTGCGTGCGCGCGAGACAATAAAACGATTCGACAGGACGGGGCCAAAGCCAAAAAAATAAAAGAAATACTCGACGGTCGACAATGATGTGTTCGATTCGACGACGACGAGTCGCCGTCAAACGGTAAGAAACCTAAACCTAAACTTCACGCGCGCACCATATTCTCCGGTACCACGTGGTTCGTTTCGGTTGCTGGACACGTGCGTCGCGGGGACGGCGGAATCCGAATTGCACGTCGCCCGTAGAACCCTGTGCCGGAACCATAACCTAACCTAACCCGATCGCGGGCGTCACGGATTGCAATGTACGACGGATTTTCCGAACGACTGGGATAAACGCAATTTTTCGTTCGGACGTTTATATCTTCGTCGGTATTATTATTGTCCAGACATTGAAAAGCGCTCGGAGACCGCGTATTATGGGGGGAAGGGGGGGTCGACGTTACCCTCGTACCGGAACGTGAGACCTAAGACCGCACGGTATTTTAATTTCGGTTAACCATCGCTTTTTCCCGATTTCCGTAGTGCCGACGGGTTTTTTTCTGCACGCCGCGGTTACCACGCGACCCCCGGTGCTCGTCGTTCGTGCGCTATCACGTTATGTGACCGGGAAAACGGGCCCGGAAATATACGTCTGGCTGACGCGTGACGCCGTTATCGACGACGATCTTGCCGACTGATTTGTTTCCTTCTTTTGCGCCTCACGTGCGGAATTACTTTGTGCTCGCGTGTATTTAAAACGAACGAAAAAAACCACCGACGACAAATCCATCGCGCGCGCGCGGGAGAACGCCGCCAACGATCGTTTTATTCGATTCCACGGACACGGAACGGTATCCGCACGCGATTTCCATACGTTTTTTTTTTTTCATAATCTTTAACACGACGTGTTACGATAACTCGTCAATAATCGTTTTAGGTTAAGTCGACTTCTCAAAGAGAAAGCGGATGACGAACGCTCCTTAATGGCGTTCGTTTGATTCGGTGTGTGTGTGTTTTTTTTTTCCGGTAATATTCTTTAAATGGATTTCTGACGAGTCTAATGACACGAGATCGTATTTATTTTTTTTCCCCCGAATGTGAGAAACCGGCCGCGTATAAATTAACCATACTAGTACACGTATGCAAATCGATCACGTGGGAAAAAAAATGGAAAAAAATACACTTTTTAAATTGAGTTCGTTTACCTCGGGTTCACCGTTAACGAATCGTCGTTGACATTTGCTCGTTGAATTATTAGTCTCGGAATAATAAATATGACGTGAGCGAAGAAGGCGACGCTCGCGATGGGGACCCGACGGCCATTGGCCTGCATTGGAATCGACATACGCCGACTGTTTCGTGACGAAAAAAAATCGCCAACGATTATTTCAACGCCGAATCACGGGTTTTTATGTAAATCGACAATTTCGGTATTTCGTCTACGAATGTTTTCTGATAATCGTCACGATCACGACGAGCACACGCGTCTGTAGAAATTGAATCAAATTGAAAATCAATTGTTTATTTTGCCTTTCCGTTCCCACCGTCGATGAATCGAACCGTACCGATCGACGTGTGAAAATCGTTAGTGATTTCGTTTGAAAAACGCGTTTCGCTGTGTAGTCGGATCGAATAAACGTTATTTGCTATGATCGCATCGCGATTTTGCGTGCGACCAAGCGCCCGGACCTTATAATGGCAGAAATAATATGTGTATGTCGTTGTTAACGATTAATATATTCGGTGTCGGACGGATGTTCATCAACCGTTTTGCATAAAAATTAGTTTCGCGCGTTTGCAGTTTTGAAATCGCGAAACCGCGATGAACGCGATTAAAACGCGTTTAAAAGATCCGCAGGCCAGTGAAAACGTTCCCGGGACAGCACAGTGCTTACGGACCATTTTTTTTTTGGGGGTTTGACGGGTCTGAACAGGTGACGACGGGTCGTGCAGCGGATCGGTCGGCGCAGTGTCGGCGTTCGCGTGTAGATCGGGGACACTGTGTTTCAGTGTGACTCTGTTCGTGTTACAGACGGTTTTGACGGTTTTGTAACTCCTCAACACCGGGGACCTGTTGTTATACCTGCCCACCCGAAGAATACCATCGTTGTCGACAACTCGTATATTACGTTATAACCGTTGGCGAATCGGTCATAGGATGTACTAAATGATAATATTGATTTGTAAAAACTTATCGACAAAAATTGGTTAAGATATCTGTACGAGTTAGTACCGACCCCGCCGACGCACCTTAAAAAAGGGTGCACACGCCTCTTAAATGATGACGATGATGATGATGATAATGTTCGCCGCGGAAACCCGCAAATCGCGTACGACGGTATTGAATACGATGACAGAAACGTCATCGAACGGCGAGGGTTTTTATTTTTTTTATACGGACGCGGGGGTTCCGCACACACGAAAACGGTTCCCGACGATATGATCGTCCCTATCCTCCCCGTGGCCGAAAACAAGTCTCGTAAATACGGTATATTTTTTGATCGGCCGCGATAATGGTTTGACGGTGCGGTGAGGACCCGGTGTTACCAGTTGAGATTATTGCATTGTACGGCAGACATATGTACACGATCGAAACAACTCAAAAAACGTTTCAACGGACTCGAGCAGCACGTCGACAACCGATCGTACCGTTTTGAAATTTACCCATATACGATATTCACGAAAATCCACTGTAATAACCATAATTTTACTATTGAGCAAACGATAAAATTATGTGGCGGAGTTATTATTATATATGTATATATATACGTATAACGAGCGTTCGGGCTTTGTGATTAGTGATCATTTGGATAAAATTTGTACGTGAATTGTTCTATTAGTAATATTTATCAGTCGAATTGGAAAATATAATAATATTTTTTATATATAATTTTTTATGGAATAGTATTCTACAACATTTTATATAAGCGAACAGCTAATAAACCTATTTAAAACGTAAGTAAGACTAATGAAATGTAAAAATCATTTATATGATAATATGCTACCACGACTAATAAAACAAATGTATTCATGCCATACAGGGACACATGGACACACGGTGATCACTAATCAATAAGAATTTTCAAAACGTTTCGCCAATTAACGACGTTGTTCATCGATTATTTGTGCTGCCACCGATTTTGTGTCTGTGGATAATTCTAAAAATAATTGTCGAAATCGCCGTCGTCAAGTAGGTACTTGATATAGCGACACCGTATTAATGACAATAAAAATAATAATATCAAATATACAATTTTTTTTCATCTATGGTGCCCAAGAATACCGGTTATAAGCGCTCCCCCGCGTTCCTTTGAAAACTGTAGTTAAGCGACGCTAATTTTTTTTAAATGTAGTAGAGTCCCCTTGCGTTCCCTCACCCCCCCGCCAAGCCAAATCGAGGACCGTTAGACGTGACGGAAACGTTTCTTTACGTTTACGAGTTCGTAATTTCCATAATAGGATTCCGCATATATATTTAATATGAAAAACTTAATTAAAACGGCGGAAGTATTAATTCATGGACAGGTATTTTAGCAGTCGCATTTTATCGTCGTCCCTACGAACGAAGAAGACTCGGGTAACGGTCATACAAACGACGTCGTAAAAAAACAAAAAACAAAAACCGCGTGATTTATTCGGAAAAATAAACTAACAACGGTTCGGAACGATACGTATAACGGACGGCGAAGAAATTCGTCGATCTTTTCCACTTGATGTTCGAATCGCCGTTTGAAAACGCGGCCGTCCGTCGAAACAATACTCAACGTATCAAACGAAAGGGGAAGTTTCGGTGAAAATAGCGTTTGGAAATAAACGTGCCGATAAAATTGTGTTTGCCGGATGTATTTTTACGCGCGTCGATCGATTTCGTTTTTAATCCCGTAAAAAAAACTAAAAAAAAACCCCGCGCGGGCACCGGCGATTTCCCGGGTTCTGCGAGAGCGCGTGTAATCAGTGGAAGGCGTCCTCTACGCTCCTAGACGACAATCGTCAAAGGAAAAACGATCTGAAACATAAAACAAACCGTTTGTCGCCGTATAACGCGCTTGTATCGTATACGGTTTTTAGCCTTATTGGATTGTCTCTACTAATCGAATCGAATGCGGACCGTACGGGATGGCGGCGGTGCTGAGGAGGGGGGGGGAGGCTGGAAATAAAAAAAACACGCCTAATTACAACCTAACCGATAGTTTTGTTCCGGCGCAGTTTACGTTCGACTGTTCGTAGCGTGACCATTTGGACTCGCGCCCGAAACGAAACGAACGTGCAGGGCCAGTCTGAACAATACACGTTCAGAGTTTGAACCCAGATCGGATTAAACCGGAGTCTAGTCGATCCACCGATTTCGGCGGATAGACGATGATTTTGGAGATGAGATGAATGATCCGCATCGTTACGATGTCACTGAATCAAATCAGTACTTTTCATTCACTTTAATACATTCAATTCAATGGACGAATAAATAGAAACGAAATCATTAATCATACCGTTACCGATGTATTCACTGTTATCATTACAACCAGTGGTCGAAGTGGGGGGGGGGGGGACGGCGGGAGGACGGCGTCCGTCCGCTTATTATGTAATCTACTTTTTTCATCCCTCCGCTTGTTTTGTTCGAATTCTCTTATAATTATGTACAATGATCGTTTTTAATTAGTTTTACGAGAATATAATGATGTTTATTTTATTTTTGATACGAAACAAGTATTTTTATCGCGTTTAAATCGGACCACTTGAATCGAATAGACCTAAACGTCATTTCTTATAATTTTACGTTGACGAGAAAAAAATAATTTCCAGTACGTTTATTAATGCATTTCGTTGCTTTAATCGGTATTCGATTCTGTTTGCTATTTGTACGGTTTTACCGACTTAAAGTTACGGTATCAGTGAACACGCCTTTGTTAAATTGGACTCGAGTGCAAGTAATATTACGGACTTCGCAATGAAAAACGCAGCCGTCGCTCCACACGTGTTTTGAGCCAGTTCGACCATTGCGCACGGCCGTTCCGTTGTCACAGATAATTTGCTAAGGCCACGGATCGGTCGGTCCTGACCAGGAACCGCGAGCCGTAAGCAAGGCCGTATCTGAGGGGGGGGGGGGTCCAAGGGGTCCGGACCCCCCTCGAAATCTTTTCAATATTGTACTAATGTTCAAAATAACTATTTTTAATATCAACGTAAATATGCAGATCACTATATTTTAACGTTGCTTACTTGTTATTCTAGACAAATGCGCGTTCAGATACGTTGCTATCAACTGATAACTTGTTTACGACGCTAATGCCGGAACAAACCTGATGTTTTAAATTTTCATTGTAACGTCTAATAATAGATTGTTTGTTATTGGTGGACAACGACCGTTGTCGGTGTCGGTCGGCGGTCGGTGACGATCGACAACAAGAATATTAAATTAATTGCGTAGGTTATAAATATTATTATGACACACCGTCATGCGCAAGACGGTCACAATTGACAAACACGTCGATTCGTTTTTCTAAATTTATCATAATGGATAGTAAACGAAAAAACAATTCAATAGAATTCTAATATACGCGTTTTGGATCCCCCCCCCGAAAAAAATTTCTGGACGCTGACCGTCGTCGTCGTCGACCGACCGACCGACCGAACGGGGTAAGTCGTTTAGGGGGCCCACGAGCCGCGGGAAATCGAGACCGCGGTCGTTTTCGGTACCGGAGAAGAGTGGAAAACGCGCGTGCACATCAATATTCATCAATCTTCTGGGCGTCATGAAGTTAACGCGACCGGCGGACGTTGATGGAATGGTTCCCGCGAAAACGCCTAACCCGCGCCGGTGTCCGGCCGAGCTCCGGACTTGGCCGCCTATCGCTCACCCGAGTTGTTGGCCCGAACGACAACGTCGCGCGGCCGTACTCGTCGCGGCGCTTCTTGTTCCTCTGCGCTTGATGGACGGCCTCGCCCCGTCTCCATTCTTCTCCGCTAAAAGCCGAACCGCTTTCCTCGGTCAACCGTCCCGTCGTAAACGGACCACGTGACTCAGTCTCTCTTTTTAAACGACGTTCGACGGTCTTTGGACGAACGTTCGAGAAAAATGCGCTGAAAAAACCTCGTATCCGCGAGAATCGCGAGATCGGTATTATTGCGCTACGCGGCGTATTAAAAAATAATAATACACAGCTGTACAACATCTCCACGGCGTGGCGCCTGCGCGTATTCCCGACGACGGGGGTCGTTTCTCTGGGACGGGACCGTCGCGGTCGGAACACGACCACCACCACCTCCGGTCTGCTGTCATGATCGCGAACGGTTGAGTTTAAAAACACGAGCTTAACGTACACGCGCGGTCATTGACCGTGACATCAGCTCTACGGTTTCTCTAATATTTGACGTTTCTTTACCGTTCTTCAAAACGGGCGGCTTCACCTCGGATTCCTCCCCCCCCCCCCGCGAAGGCGAACCGCGTCACTCGGTCGGGGGGACCCGAGTATCCCGTTCTATTTTTTGTTTGTTTTTGTAAACAGGAACGCGGGGCGCGGTATTCGCTTTTCCGCGGCCGACGAGACAGGTCGTGGCCTACAAACGCGACTATACTTGTGTTCAATATTATTTCACGGGAATCGACATTGACTGCCACGTTGTTGGTCGTGGCTACGGCTAGGACTCGGCGGTGCAATAGAAAAACCCGGTGAAATATGCATTTGATTTATCAAACGTACGTGCGACAGCGAACGACTATCGGCCGGTCACGTGTATTACGAAATGAACGTTTTCCATCTGCCTTTCAAACCGTATTTGAAAAATTGCGCTGTCGCTTTGGTATATTTTCGACGTTTTAAATGACGAACGTTTAAATTCACAAGCAACACATAACGCACTCGCAACGACCGCGTCAACTCAAATGCTGTTGGTTTGTAAGATAATCTGTTGCGATACCTATATAAATACTCGGATTGATAAAACGTCCTATTATTATTCTTTTACCAATCACCGCGGCTAAAATATACCGTTTTTTTAGGTGTTTATCGTTGAAATATACAAAATAAAATAACCGCCGTTTGCTTCATCGAACGTCAAAGAGATTCTGAGGGGTTTTCGAAGTCAACCCGGGTTCCCCCCCCCCCAAACACGACCACCGCTGAAACGTTACCGAACGCGCCGAGACATTCGTCGTCGGGACGATAACATTCGCCCAAACAAATCGTACTTAGAATCGTCCGCGCGGGGGGCCACCACAAATACCGTCGACCGCACGGGGTTTGAACGCGCGCGTCCGGTAATGTTTTTTTTTGGAGACGGCGTTCGACAAAAATCATATCGGAAACGATGTCGCGTGGCACGTGAACTTCCCGTACCGGTCGCGGGTTTTCTACGCGCGAGGTTAGGTTTCGCGCACGATAGGGCGAGTTCGACGGGGACCGCGGCGGAATAAATAAATATGAGAAATAACGGCACGCGTTCCGGGAGGTGGAGAGAAATCGTACAGAAAAACAATTATCAATAAATCATTATGTTTTCTTGGAGACGTCGATAGGTAAAACGCCGGGAAAAGGGAAAAGGGAAGTGGAAAACCCGGACGGGGCGGTAAAAAAACATATATATAAAAAGAGATACGAGAAATCACAAATCATGCGTGCGTTGACGTTGCGCCGATAACGTTTGACTTTTGCGGAATGGTTTGTCGATTTTTTTCGGTATCGTCCGAAACCGAGAAACAGCACCCGGTTAAACTCTCAAACACAACGCGTTCCGTTTTCCCGTTTAATTTTCACGACAACAATAATAACAACAATAACAACGAAAGGCGAACGTTGTCTTTTTTCTCAACCGTATAGATATGAGGAAAAAAAATGAGAACGCGACGTGACGACGACAACTCTTTCGTCGACGTCGCGACGTTTGTTATGGTTTTCGTTTTAAACACGCGTAAAAAAACATTAAGAGAAATGCGGTTTCTAGGCTTTATCACGCGAAAATACACGTGTTTTATACGAACGCGCGTCCGAATTAAGTACAGAAACGTCGTTATTGTTTTGCTTTCCAACGAGTTGCCATCAACTCTCAAACGTGCACGACGAACTGACTTCGAACTTCTCGGACTGAATGTAAACGCTTTGTAAATCGCCCCGAACCGTCGACGATCGACGACGGATCAATTTGACCGACGCGCGATCACGTTGACGTGATTCATTTGATCGGATTTGATGAAAGAAACGTCCCGATTGACTTCACCGAAACCTGCATTACGACGACCGTGCTCACGTCGGTTACCGTACCGATTGAAACGTGTCGGCCTCAGTCCGAAAGAAATGTGTATTTCCGTTCGTATCGAGCGTTCGTGGTGGACGCTGATCCACGGCGATTTGATATTTTCTATCGTTTCGATATCATCACGTCTCCCATGGGAGTGATCTTCCGTCTCCCGTCCTCGACGGTGAGTGATTTGTATAAATATCGGCAGGCTACTCTATTATTTAATTCTCCGTTCGTTTAAGTGTTCTCGCGAAGTTTTCACGCCAGCCCGAGTTTTTCTCCGCGACGAGTAAAATAAATTATACGTTGGATTTTTTTTTTTTTCGTTTATTTGTATGTTCCTATACGAAAATTAAATTCGTTAAAACGAAATCCGGCGTGTGTCCCGAAACGGTGTTCGGTCGTCTCAACCGTTTTGAGTTTTGAGTCTCGGTTTACATTACGGTTGTTTGACTATACGAATCGCCGAGTCCGTCGTTCCCACGCCTACCCACGAGTAAAAAAAACGACGACAACGGCGTCTATAAACGGATTGTTTAGGAAAGTTCAACGGTTGTTTCGAATCGATTCGGCGTCAAACAGTGAGAACCCGCTTTCGATTAGGGATCTCTCGCACGAACGCGTGAACGTCATTCCCCGTTTCGGAACGTCGGGCGGCGTGTTCAACAGACGGGACAACAGCAGTATATTGAATTAGTATCGGCGCGCGGACGTCCGCGGGCTTTTTATCCGTTGAACGTTTCTCGAGCAAAACGTTTCCGACATTATCGTTCCGTATCGTTTTGTCGAACAAGTCGACAAAATAAAACGTCGATAACGTTGTCGAGCCGTGTTCGTGCACGTTGTTATAGAGAGAGAGAGAAAAAAAAACGCAAAAAACAAAACAAACACTCGCGTGTACGTCGCCGTCCGGGAAAAACTGCGATCGGCATCTCCGTTATTTGTTTGTTCGCTCGTCTGTATCGGACAAATCTGCCGCGTCGAAAGCGTGAACAACGTACCGGATCACAATTCGAACGTCGTCGCGAACGCGGAGGAAAACGTTAGTCTACCGTCGTCCTATTTCCCGTCAAAATCAACGCGACGTCGACGTCATTTTTTACTTACAGTGTTCATATTCGGCGTCCGGAAGTCCACGCCGACCGGACAGCACTGCCGGCCGGAGTACACGTGTACAGTCGCCACGAGGACGCGACGACTTGATAACATGTTGAAAAATACGCTGAAAAAAAAATGTTCACATATATACATACAGGGGCGGACCCTGAACGCCCAGGTGGGTAAGTTCTTAGGAGGCTTTAAACCAACGTAGTGAACACAAACAAACGACTTGATGTTACGATTTTCAATTTTAAATTAAATAATTAACTTGATAATGTATAACATAAAAAAAAAATAAAACCGACTTCGAAAATAATGCACTAAAAACATGAAATAATTTACGAAAATCTTGTTTTTTTTTATTTCGGCCATTAACATTTGGCAACGATATGCGGATGATAACATATTAAAAATCTTTTAGAACAACGTAATAATTTTTCTATTAGGCGTTATATCATTTTGCGTTGGCCATAATAGGCCATAATAAACGAATATAGCTTGAGGCCCGAATATAAAATTTCTAGATGGCCTGGGCGGGTATGGCCTCCTACCCGTCCTGCCAGTCCGCCCCTGTATATATATATATGACGTTATGTCATACGGGAATTAAAGTCGTCCGACCGCACCGTTTCCACTGGACTGGACACTTGGACGTGGCGTGTCGTACGCGCACATGTTTCCTAACCTAAACGACCGGAACGCGGGTCGATCGTCGTTGCGGTTTTTGTTTCGCGTGCTCGCCTGACCTAACCTGAAAAACCTGACCCGAGCGTGTGTTGCAAACACGAATCTTCACAACCCATTTTGGGCACCCTCGAAAATTTCTATAACCGCTGTAGGTTCGAATGCCAGAGCCCCGCGGCCTGAAACACAAAAATATTGTAATTCTGTCTTACATGGTCGGCACGGCCCACAAATGATAACACCGTAACGGTTTGATAATAATAGCGAATTACGTCGACCCGAGTCCACTATCTTACCCACTGCCCTCGTACAGTGCGTGCTGTTTAAAATAGTTTACGTTTGAACCCGCTGGTTTACGTACGAATAATATACCGACATACGCCATAGACGATAACCTGAAAATACGTCGACCCGCCCATAGTTTTAAGAGTGGTGCCAATGCTTAAAAGTACGTGTTCGTCTCGTCAAAAAAAACCTCATCGACCCTAAATGATCGGAGCAATCCTTCGTAAAAAAAAAAAAAAAATTTAAATAACACGTTACCGTAAAAACTTATAAATTCCTCGTCAATCTCAGAATCCAAAATATTCAAAAATAAATTCATCGACGTCGACGGACGACGAGAAGAATATTAGAAGAATATCAACACGAAAACGTACACGGCTTTTATGATCAGCCGGGCCAAGTAATTTAATTGACACTATCGCTCGTCGATACGAACGAGAGATAACGAGAACGAGAGAGAACGAGGTTTTGAAAATCGAAAAATAATCCGCCGGTGTTGTACGTTGAACGACCGCGTGCGTCGTGATCCGTACGGGTAAACATACGACTCGATCTCGAGATTAAAGTGCGCGCCGAGACCTATCGCACCGTCGTCCTCCTCTCCCGCGGTTCTTATTTCGCCGACTTCGGATTGCGTCGCACGCCGGTTAAATGCGTTTTCCCTATTTCGCTATTCCCGCGAGTGCGATTGGCACGTGGTGCGCGAAGAACGAGAGTCGAGCGGACACGGCGTTAAGGCCGACTTTATTAAAAAAACTGAAAACGGAAAACGGAAAACAATCACATCGACGCGGGCCGTTCGGGAAAATAACGAAACGCGAGTGTTGTGCGGTGCCGTCCGTCGGACGCTGCTGCGTCGGTCTGAAAACCGTTTTGAGAACGTAAAACAGTGACGGCTAACGGTCATAGTTAGGGCCAGGATTTATACGCGTTGGCGCGTGTGTGTGTTTTTTTTGCGACTTCTGGTTACCGCTTTTGTTTTGAAATGTCCGCGAATCACGTCACGATGAAGCAAACACGAGGTCATGTTGTTTTGCATGTGTCAACGATAAACACCTAAAAAAATAAAAAACGTGTTTCATGGTATGTTTTAGCCGCGGTGATTGGCTATAAAGAAGAATAATATCAATCCGAGTATTTATAGTATGGGAGTATACAGATTATTTTACAATCCAACAGCACTCGAGTGGTCGTTGCCAGTGCGTTGTTATGTGTCGTTTGTGAATTTAAACGTTCGTCATTTGAATTGTCGAAAATATACCAAAGCGACAGCGCAAAACTCGGAAGAATTTCCCGATACGGTTTTTGAGACCGATGGAAAAACACTATTTTTGTAGTACACGTGACCGGCCGGTTGTAACAAATTTCAAGGCCAATAGCGTCATATTTTTTTGTCGCGTACTTTCGCATGTTTTTAATAAATCAAACGCATAATTTACCATCTATTATCGCGTGTAAATCCTAGTCCTGGTTATAATAATTCGTATTCTCGAACCGAACGTTAGACCGTTTCACACGGACCGTGATCTCAGTACACCTACCTTGTTGGGTGTGTAATTTTTATTTTTTTTTGATATTCATTCACACGCGTTCTACGTTTGACGAGATTTCCAGATATCATTTCTTTCGAAAATTAATGCTTTCCGGTGCGTCTGTCGTTCCGTCGACAGAATTTCGTCGTATAGCCCGATTTTCATCACCAACGAAGTTGAGTTTTGTGAGTTCGACGTGTTTTGTAACGTTCGCGTTTCGTCCCGCGCTTGTGAAGACCGATCCGGATCCGGCCCCACATGCGCCTGCGGAAGTAGTGCAGTTGAACGTACGACGCGTCGTTCCGCAGAGGGTGGCGTTGGTCGCAACGTGCCGAGCCGACGACCGGCTGAAAACCGGCCGTTCGCGGGACTTGGGTCGGGTCGGGGCGTTTCGAAGCCGGTTGAGTTCCCGAACCGTCGAAGGCAAGGTAAGCGATTTACCTCGCATGCTATCCGGACGGCGTATCGATACGAAAACCACGTCGTCGTATATGATTATTATCGTAACATAGACGATGTCCAAAACCGGTCTCGCGACGTCATTTCGTTTTTGCGTTTTAAGAACGTCGGACGAAATCGTTCAATCTACTCGTTTTTCCATCGTGCACTAAAAATCGACGGTCGCCGTTGAACGCGTTTTGATCGTCGTGTTATTCTCACACGAGTTTTATGAACGTATAAACAAACGTGGTTTCTTTTGTTTAACACGAAACGCGAGATTAGGGTTGGATTTTTGATTTCTTTCGTATTTATTTAAATATTTTCGCGAGACGTAAGGACGACGGTCGAGTAGTTGTTAAGAACTTATTTTCAGTAAAAAAAAAAAATGCAGCGCGCAGCCCGCGAGAGATCAAAAAGGATGTAATTATTATTCTGCCGCGAAAAGCTTAGTCGCCCTCGTGTAAGAGAGAGCGAGCGAGCGGGCGAGAATTCCACCCTCGTCAAGGGACTAATTATAAAAAAACAGGAGACAAAAATCTACGAATTAATAAACAATTAAATTTGTTATACGCATTAAAAACAATCGCCAAAGTGACGTGCTTAAACTTTTCACCGTTGAACAGTTGAAACGTACGTTGAAACCAGACGGTTCGTTAATCTTTTTATGCGCTGTGTGTCTGTGTGTGTGTACTTGTTTAATCTTTTCATAAAACGACGACGAAATAATAAACCCGTCGTCGGCGTTTGTTTTCGGTTTTTTGCCGAGCCGCCGCACGTAATCGTGGCGATCGTTCGGGGTGTTCCGGACGTGTAAACGAAACCGAACACGAGATAACGGCGCGTTACGGGACGCGCGAGAATCGAGAACAGAAATAGTTCTGGACACGTTTTTTTTTTTGTTAAATAAACGGCGCGGGCACCGGGAATAGTTCGTCGCTGCCTGATGATCCCGGATCCTGATCCTGATCACCCGGAGTCAATCTCGATCGACGGGACAACAGCGTAAAATACAAGGTTAGGTTAGGCCGGCGATATCGTTGGTGACTGGCGATGTAACAACGTTATCCGATTGTTCTTCAAAAGCGGATTCGCTCAAATATTTGTAAAAAAACACAAGGGGTCCACTGGAATCTCGGTCCGACGTCGTTCACGTAACCGTGCGTCCTGTAACGATTCACTGATCAACTCTGTCCAATAAAATGGCGAGTGGCGCCGACACAGCGTTACGTTTTTTAAACACGAAGCGTGAACCGTTAAACGACTAACGATAACACTGGGTGGGTTCACGATCACGCGTGTTTTTGAGCGGCACAAACGGTTTCGCGAGCGAGCTGTGCTGATCGTGTTTGTTTCGATGCTAAGGGTGTAAATGACGACCGAACGGGGTACAGACCTAACTATCTGCAGGTCTTGACGACGTTTCTCGGATCAAGAACAGGAAAGGAAATTTAAAAGCCACGTGGCGAACATAATTATCGTCGCGACGTTGTTGCGACTATATGATTTTTACCGTCTCGTTGTTTCTACCTGGATAACTTCCGACGGTTGGCGTTCGGCGCGAGCTTAGCTTCTTGTGTCCCACTCCATCACTGGGAACACGTTTTCACGCGGTCGAAGCCGTAAGAACGAAATCGACCGAGACCGTTGTTCCGACGGTTAGACGCGAAGAGCTGTCGGTGAACAGTTTTCGGAGTACTCGTTATTCGACGGCCGAACGTCTCGATCTATTGTCGATGTCGGGGGAGGCACACGACTCGTTTCTCCTCCGCGGAAACGTTCGGATTCCCGTCGATGCGATTCGGAACCACCGGCGACCGCCCGGAAGACGAACGAGGAACGGCGGCGGCAATAGTGTCCGGGGCGAAACGGGCGGAGAAAATATTTGTAAAAAAACGGAACGCACGGAAATCCAATACCGCGCGCTTGGAGGACGTGCTGATGTACGTGGTACGTGTACTACTGCTACCCGATCGTTTGCTCTTCACCGGACGTGTCCTTTGTTACCTTATTATTATTATTATTATTTCTTTCTCGGGGGGAAGCTGTTTTTTTTATTTCGTCCGTGGAGTACGTGTCACCGTCAGCGGTCAGACGTTAAAACGCTACCGGAGCGGCGACTTTAATTTTCCTCGTCGACGGATTTTCTCAATAACCTCACGCGCCGCGCGCACAATACGTGCGCGTACCGTAGCCCCGGGGTACCGACGAGCCGGCATTGTGTAGTCCGTCTTTGTCGTCGAGTGGTTTTTCCTTATCGTATCACGTAATAATGATAATCGCATATCGCACGTGTACGCGCGCGCGGGGACGAGTGCGGCCGACCGGGTCGCGACCGGAAAAAACAACCGCGCGACCGTTCCCGTTTTCGGATACCCCCTTCTCCCCGCGTGTAACGACGAAAAATCGGTCTTTAGCACTAGGTTTACGTCAGGATTACGCTGGTGGCGTGATTGTTGAACGTTTCATAATCCGTTTAGCCGTCTTCGGCATACACAAGTGATCATATCAATTATTGCTTCATACCTAGCCTTGACAATGTTTTTCTAATATTCTTCTTACGAATGTTCGATTTTAAATATTTTAGATTTCGAGGTTAGCGAGGAACGTATGAGTTTTACAACAACGTGTTATGTTTATGTCTATACCAAATATTGTCTCTTAAGGATCGTTCCAATAAGGGTTTTTTTTGATGAACAACTCATTCTAGATTTTATGATTATTATTTATGACACCCACGAACCGTTGGGAACCCCCCCAAAAAAAACGAGAATTTAAATTCATAATTTTATACGGTTCTGGTTGGAGGCGAAGGTCGTTCGAGGCACGTCCGACTAACGACGCGAGCAAGAATGGTATTCGCGGGTGTCGCTAAAATCCCGTCACGAGGACCATCCCGCGGTCGTAGCGACGTGGACCTAACTCGTCTGGGTTTGGGATTCAGTCAGTGGCGTCACTTGGGGGGGGGGGGAGGGGGGACGACCGGGGCATTTGCTCCCGTCTAGTTTTTTTAACTGGAAAGTGGGCCGGTCGAGGTCAATACAAATCAGATCCGTGTTCGGAAAATTAGACAAAAGACGATCTCCACCTGATAATTGATAAACGAAATATTGAAATTGCCGTTACTCCTGCGATTGCGATATATTATATCAGGGTGCAGATAAAACGGCGACGAAAATCAACGTATTTTTGTGATAGCGCCCGTTATAGCACACTGTTTTGTACGTATACAATTGCTATTGCTTGCAACGTTCATTTAATTTGAACACAAGTCGTAAGTTACCGACCAGAGTTTAATACCCATTTTATTGATGTCGTACGAGAATTCGTACAAGCTCCTTGTCGACAAAGCGTTAGTTCTGATTTGAACTCGTTTGCTTGTTGTTTTCTTGGGTGCAAATTTTTTTTTTCGTCATCAACACTCCAAAACGCACGAAATTCGCGAGCGGCTCTATTGTACCGGTTGGGCCGGTCAAAACGTTCGCCCTCCGCGGCCCGTTGAGCAGCACATCCCAGACCAGCAGCTGTCTGCCCTTCTGATCCGCCGCGGTCAGCGTCAGAAGACGATCAAAAAAAAAATACGTTCCGTCCGACGACGTCCGGTGTCACGCGGTTCTCGGGACGAAATTTCCGGCAGCGTCGTCGCCCCGTCCCGCCAAGTACGAGCACGTGTACACATACATACACGTGCGCCCGACGCGTGTTTGTACCTCGTCCGAACTTCACGCCGGGTTTTTGGCTAACGCGTGGGGTAAGTTTTAATGAAATATTAACGCCCGTTAAAACAATCTCGGGGGCCCCGCCACGATACTCTCTATCCCGAATTGATTTATTTAATCAATTTTCTTGCCAAACCCTCGGGGAGCTTTGGACGGCGCGAGGGAAAGAGGGAGAGACAACAACAGGAAAAAATAAAATAAAATACGTTTACGCCCGAACTCCGAAGCGTACGAAATTTTTGCGTACGCGCGGCGCCGCGTGCCAAGACGAGAGAGACGACGTGTTCGTCGGTTTCCACTCGCGACGACCGCGTACGCGAAACTCGCGTGTCGTCGTTATCGTTTTGTAGTCGCGGATTTCGTTTCCCCCCGCCACCCCCCGTCACCCCCCGTTTTTGGCGTCTTTTCGATCGCGCGCGCGACGACGACGACGGCGACGTATTAAATAACGAATAGTAGTAAAAAAAAATATTAAAACAAAAAAAACGACGACGTTAATTGAAATTTATTAGGGACGCTCGCTTGCCGAAAACGTGTACGTTACATTTATTTCATTTTATTTATTTAGTTTTTTGTGTTTTTTGTTTCATCCTTAGTTGTTGGCACGGATAACCCCAAAGCGCGGCCAATCACCGTTGACCATAAAAAAATAAAAAAACCAGGAGGAGGAAATTGGAGCTCGTTTTTCCCCGGACTTATACGTGTATAAATCTAACACTATACGGGGACGCCAAATTTCTAAGTTATACGTTACAACAATCGTAAAAAGGAGAGCCGGGCGGTTATTTTTATTATTATTATTATTATTATTATTTTTTCTGTTCCGGGTCTCGTAACAATTCGACACGCGAAAAGCTGCCAACGGTTCTTTTTCCGCGCCTTTCGCTCGAAAATAATACATTCCGATTTCGGTATATTCCCCCCCCCACCCCGTTCTTTTTTTTATTTTTTATTTTTTTCCCTCCGATGAAATTCGCGTGGATCGCCGTTGGCAGACGTTCAAATCCGTGTTGAACGTTCAATCGTCAGTTTTTATTGTTGTTCGTGTTGACGAGATATGCTTCGGACCGTTCCGGTCGGACGATTTCGTCCGCGCGGGGGCATCTCTCGACGTTTTTAAGTGCGTAATATTGCGGCTTTGCCCGTTCGATTCAACCCTCTCGGCCACACAAGCGTACACGACCCAAGTGGATTCCGAACGGACGGGGGTTTGAAATGGTTTTTTATCACTATTCGCATTGTGCGATATGTCTTGTGGCGATAACACAAGTCAAACGCATCTATGAAGCCTTTCTCATATACGAGTTACGTTGAATAATTATTTGTTTATTATCGTCTAACCTTGGGCGTGTTAACGGTTAGGCTGTTCGTGATTATTGCACGAGATCTAGAATACGGTTAAGGTACGTATTAAACAATATGTTTTCAAAAAATCATCGGAGGGGTCGACAATCCCTCCCTCCCCAACAAAACACTCTTTAGCACACGATCATAGAAACGTCTATACGCGCGGCGTACCACGTTCACGGCGTTCTACGGACGTTTTCGAATCGTGCACGAGTGGTACGCCTTTTTGTCGGTCCGCGTTTTGAGTTTAAACGCATTTTTTTGCGATTAAACGGGTGCAAACGCGCACAGCAGTCAGAGAACTGCGCCGGACCCAGGCCCCGACCCCATGAATTTTTCGACTACGGTACTGTGAATAAATCCCGGCTCTCGTCGTATATTGATATCTACAATGATTTTAACATAAATTCTAAACGTTTTATTTTTACAAAAGGTACCTATAAAATGTTTATCTCTGTGAAACGTCAGTAGTTTTAGTTACCCCGAAATAAGTTCGAAACAAAAATACACTAACTTACTGCGGTTTACTATAAAAATCAACATTTTTTTCAAATTATTATTTTCAAACTTCCGCACGCTGAGTAGTCCGATCTTATGAAATAAAAATAATACACACACGGATCGTTACACGAAATTATTTAGAAACAAATCAAATCATTCATGTACCAATATTGTATAAAGATATGGTGACTGGGGTGGTACGACTCGTTTTACGTTTTTAATCTAAACCAATAACGTGAATGTATTATGTTTTTTTTTTCCAGGACTCCCGGAGAGCCCGAGCTCCGGGACCACGGTACTCCCTTCGTGGGCGTCCTGGCCGGACCCGGAATCGATTGAACGTTGAAGACTGATCTGAAAACAGTTCGTCGCGTGCCGTTGGCCTATTGCGTGGTCGACAAACACGCGAAGTTGGCGAAGAACCGTCGGTTTACCATCTACCGACCGTATAGGAACGTACGCGCAACAGGCGTCGCTGTGACAAATCGCTTGATTTGTATTTGTAAACAGAAACGGGTCGATTATTCGCTGCGGCGTGATGGCCGAGTTAAAATCACGTACCGTTTTCTCTTCTTCTTCTTCTTCTTCTTCTTCTTCGAAGTCGCGACGTTTCGTTAATGCTTGCGAACCGACGTTGTTGGGCGTGAACCGGCAAGTCCGCGCTAACTAGAAACGATTATTTCGTCCGATACGTTCACGCGGGGGTTTCTTTTTACAAATGTTAATCATGTTGTTAGCGATTTTCGGACGCGGTCGCACCGACGCCTAGTCGGATGTCGAGAGTTTCGACCGGCGCAATCATAACATCAGATGCCGTCCGGTATCTGTCGCCAAGTTTCTCGGACGCTTTCCGGACTTGTCTTCAAGTCCAACTCGTCCGCGAAAATCGTTCTACGAAAATCACCGAGTACGCACGATATTACGTTGTTAACGTCGTCGAACACACGTCGCCGCTCGTAATGCAATGTTTACCGTACAAAAAACCAACAGACAAACACGAGGTTGTGCCGTCATACGTCGTATACGTGCGACACTGTTTCACACGAACACGGAACGTACGATTTTTTTTTTTGTGAATGGCGTTTTAAAAAAGCCTCGGCAAATCGTCCGTGTTAGAATTCGTCGTACGCGCGACTGTTCAAACTGTTGACGACGCGTGTGTTGCAAGGAAGACTCGAGTGCACAACATTTTGAGCGCTGCGGCACAGGGCTTTCAGCCGAAACGTTCGCAAACGACAACGGCTCGAGCCATTCGATTTTTCTAAAAAATTTCAAAATTTCAAAATTTCAAAAAATCGAGTGCCGCGGACGTCGAGTTGTGTGATTGGCGTACGATTCGGCGTTCAAACTTCACGCGGATCGTCTAAGCCTGTCAAACAGTGTTAGACCGGTTGGTCGCGATTTGCCGAAAGCGTTTTTTTTTTTGTTGAAAACGATTGAACGCGTTCGAAACCGATACGTGGCGAGCTTCGATGGGAATCTGAAAAAAATAAAAAATAATAAAAATAATAATAATAATACCGCGTGTCGCTGAAAGCTTCGGCCAGTGGTACGGGGACCCGGACGATAAAAATCGTCGTGAGCGTGCGCGACGTACGTACGTACGAGAAAAACGAAGGGAAAAATAATAACAATATACGTACACGTACGCATGTGTACGAATGATAAATAAAATATACAAAAACGAAATTAGCATTTTGTTGAACGGATGAATATTATCTGGGATTTTACAAGCGTGTAATTATCGTGCGAGCGGAGAACAATATCGCCGCCGCGTATATATTACGTTCAAAAAAAAAAAATAAAAAAATAAAATAAATAATAATAATAACGCGCGTTTACGGCGAGGTTTTTATTTTTTATTATCGTCGTCGTCGTCGTCGCATAAACGAGCTCGTGTTGTTACGCTGTATCGACTGTTATAGTAATAATAACAACAATAATAACAATAATGATAATGATAATAATAATCATCCAGATTTCACATTGTTGTCCGCTTCGCGTTACGACGACGCGCCGCACGGAACGGTAGCCTCTCCGATCGGAAACCGTTTTTTGCCGACAAATCGTGACGTATCGTCGTTTGACGTTGCCGCCGTCCGTTGCGCGGCTTCGGGCTTAACCCGACGTTAAATACGCGCGCGAGTCCGTCGAACCGTGTCGTTAGGTTAGGCGACCCGCCGACCGAATCTGCCGACAAACATCCGGTCCGATCTTCTCCTTGGTCGGCCACACCGCGGTCTCCGTCTCGTTCCGGCGCTGGTCTACGTCCGGGCGTTTCTCCTCGTCGGTCGATCGCAAGTCTCCGTTTTTCGCCACCGAAACGATTCGACTCCATGCGGCCATGTGCGGTCCTGGTCGGTAATTATTGTTTTTATTTGACGTGACCGACGTGCAATTACTCGACGCTGGCCGGGCATCGATCCCGCTCCTCGATCGAGCGATTTTCCACGTTGATAATTTAGCGTGAACTCAATGAACTAATAAAAGTTTCGGGGGTACGGTGGGTTTGGGCAGTCCACGTGGTCCGAGAAGACCGTCTGCGGGATGTGGTTTTGTGGAACGGGAACGACGACGACGTGCGCGGGTCGTCTCGTTAGCGATCGAAACTTTTGACGAGCCCGTTATTGCCCGGTCCGCGCCTTCAAACGTCCGTCGGCTTTCCCCGCACCCGTCGTACGTGGACGATTATATATATACGTGTGTGTGCCTCCGACGCGCGGGCCAAGATAAGGGGTTTGTTCGGTAAAAGTCCGAGTAATCAACGCGGCGCGGCCGCCGTGTCTCTAAAGCGGACGGAAAAGTTTTCGCTTAAACGACGTCCAGTCGGATTAAAGGAAAACGTTCTGGCACCGGTCCGAGAACTAATAGAGTGGTCCCGCTCGCGCTCGCCATCCCAGCGGGTTTTAATTATGACTTTTTTTCCCACCTACTCGGCCGATCGAGCAATTTCGTTCCCGCCGCTCGCTCTTTCCGGACGGCCGAAAGCAATCAACGGGACGTCACGACGCGAAACGCCGTTCGACAACCGAAACGTACGCCTTGTCGTCCTCGTCCGGCCCAGCGCGACGAACGACCGTGCAAAAATAACACGTGTCCCCGAGACGGTTAGGTTCGGTCAGGTTCACGTTTCGGGACGCGTGATCGGCCGGCTTTCTTATCAATCCATTCAAATAGTCGACTCTAATACGTTCCTTGTCGCGTTTAGTCTGAGTGTCATTATCGTTTATTTAATAGGAAAAAAAACCTTCATTGTTCCCGCGTCAAAATCGATATCATTTCGAATTCACGGACAACAAAGAGCACTGGTTTCGGCGTCTACGTTCTACACTCGGGGTTAGGTCCGGCTTCCCCGCAGCTCCCGAGTTTTCTCTGCTCATAACACGAACCGCGTCCCCGGGTCTATCCTCTCACGTATGGCCCCGAGCCATTTCGTCAGACGCGTCACAAACGAACCGTCTGACGGTCCGACAAAATTATTTACTCCCGAGCCGTAATAGAGTCGGCCGTCTGTTCGCTACGTCCGTGACGTTTTCAACAGCGTGTACGTAAATCAAAACGAACGTGGTCGCGCGCGGTTAGGTTTTCATTTGGTTTCATTTGGTTTCCGTGCGCCGTACGAAGTAAAATATACGTTTCGGTCGATCAACGTTCGTCGCGGTTATGTCGCGTCCGTTTTCCCACCTCGCGCAAACCTAATAAATCGCGAGAGTTGCTATTAACGTGCGTGCAAGTGCGACCGGTCGAAAAACGGGTTCCAAAACACGACGCGTTGAAACGCACGGATCGAAATCGTTCCGGTTTTATCCGTTTTCGTCCCGAATCGAAACGGTGGTCGTCGACACGACGGTGATTCTTCAACACGAACTCCCGATCGTCGGAAACGTAAGTCCAGGGTCGTGTTCGCAGATCCGCGGCGAACGGCCAACTCTAAAATAACCGGATGGGCCACGCACCACAACGTATCGGCAAATATTGTGTCGAACGTGTTTTTTCCGCCATTTGACGTTCCGCGAAAACATCGTTCGGCCGCGTCCCAACAAACACGAACAGCCGAAAACCACGTGGCGTGAACGAGAACGGACCGTCGCCGGAAAAATCCTCGTCGCGTTCTCCAAGCGGACGAGACGATCCGAGGCCTTTGGCGTCCGTTCGTCACGCGGGCACCGCGCACCCCCCCCAAAATCGTGTACGCGATCGGACCGGGGTCGTTACCCAACGTGCCGGGCGACCGGGTGCGCGCGACGGCGGGGCTCCGGAGATCCGATAACGACGGCCGGGCGTACGAAACGAATAAATAAACGGAGTTGGTACGAACGCGCGCGCACACCGGCGGAAAGCGAACGACAAAACGAAGAAAACGAAAAACTCTACGGACGGGGTACGCGTTTTATTTATTGCGTTCCGTGTCGCGTCCGAAAGATTTGTGCTCGGATCTTCGCCGTCGCCTAAATCACCCGGCCTTGCACGTCCTGCCAACGCCCGTCCCCGTCCCCGTCACCGTCCCCGCCGACGGTACGTCACGAGATTCTCGTTTTCCCGTCCCGTCTAACCTAACCTCCTCCCGCCGTCGTAACGCTACCACGTTCCGGCACGCAACCGTTTTTATCTCGATCTGCCGTTGACGTCCTGCCGTCGTCGTCGTCGTCGTCGTCGCTATTATTCTTCCGTCGTCCGTCCTCCACCGCGGTTTAATTGCATCGGCCGCGATATCTTTGTTTGGGCGTCGTCTAACGTTTAAATTTATACGCGTACAAATACGTTACCGCTTTGTATGTGTTTCGGGGGGTTGGGGAAACACGAAAACGAAATAATCGTGACGCGTAAACATTACCATACGCACACAATGGATGTTGGTCGTGGTTATGTCGGCGGACGTCGCGGCCACGATTGACCGCCGTCCGCGTGACGTTTTTATTTAGTTCGCGCGCGCCACTCGTCTTTTGCCGGTCTCGCGTTCTGCGAGTCACCGCCGTGTAATGCAAACGAAAATAATAAAACGACCGGTTAATACCACGTGACGAACTGTCCTCCGCGTCCCGCGACTCCGAGAACGGACACGGAAACGAACGGCTTTACGTTTTGGCCGAGTCCGCAAGTCTGATTCCTTCGGTCGAAAACCACGTCGATCCTTTGCCCAGGCGAAAACTTTGCGCGAATACGCAAATCGACCGTTTTCAAGAGGCGTTCGAACATCTCATTTGTTTTTGTTTTTTTTCGACACGTACGTACGTGGCAACTTACCTAAGTTAACCTGTCCGCCGGGACAACGGTAACCGGACAATCGTATGGACGCAGCGACTAACCGAAGGGTCGGTCGTGGATGGTCATACGGTGTCATACCCCCGCGCACTCGGCAACATTAGACTCTCAGCCGGCAGTTCCAGACTTGGGATTCGACTGATATCGCCGATTATTTTAAAACGAGCAAATGAATAATGCAGAACAAATCAGAACCTACCCGTTTATTAGTCGTTGTAGACATTAAAACAGTTGCCGGTGTTTTATTTTTCCATACAATTTTCAAATACTATTTTCTATGTAAACTAAAAAAAAAAATCCACGCGATTATTAAAATAGTTTTCAAATCAAGTTTTTATAACGGTTAGCCACAGTTAAGTAGAACCGAGTGTTTTAGATTCCAATCGACTACGCCTTCCGCCAGCATTTGGTTTCAAGACACGTCGCGTCACGTTTTTCCAAAAAAAACGAAACGAAACGAAACGAAACGAAACGAAACAACGTCGACGACAGCGATAAAAAGGAAAACGAGACGCGGTTTCAGGTCGCGGGGCCGCGTAAATCACGGCGTAACGGGGAGACGGGCGAATTCGGCGCGGACGCGACACGACGGATCGCGCCGATGACGTGGATTGGCCGGCGCCACCGGCGTACGCGCCACGTGATCAACCCTTAAATCAAAATCAACTTCCTGGCCGCGCGCCGCCGTCGTGGCGGACTGTCAGAACCGCGCTGATTTATACCGACATAACTCGTCTTCAACCCCGACAAGCTCATACCACCCCCGCCCGCCCAACCCCTCGTCATCCCAACCCCTCGGATCGACCGGCCGCGCGGCGCCGACCGCCGTACGCGGTAACGCCACGAAGACCAAGACGAAGACGAACCCTCAACCGCGCGACGACACGGTTCTCGTCGATCCGTTCGATGGTAACTTGTCGAGACGAACCGTTACGAAAATAACTGTTGAGTATATTTTTGAAAAAAAAAATTGTCGACCCTCTCCCCCCACCAACGCTTTTTTCAAAGTCATGGGTCCGTCGTACGTTATACCGGGTGGAAACGTTGCGGGGGTTTCAGAAAACCGAGCCACTCGGAACGCGGACGTCGACGACGCACCGCAGCGATAAGTACGTATTACGCCAAACGGTCTGTCTCGGGCCCGAGAGATCGATCGCGAAACAGCGAAACTCTCGTGATAAGGCACGCGTTACAAACGATTAACGCATACGAGTCCGCGTTAAGTGAGACATTTTATGTCTCGCGTGTGAAAATTTTTTTTTCAAATTCAAATTTAAATTTTTTCAAAACCGAAACAACGGAAACAAACCATAAGGGAGATTTAGGTGTTTTTTTTCTGTAACGCTTTTTCGTGACAGTCCCCCCAGTGGGTATCTTAATTTAGGTAACGCTTTTCGTGGACACTTTTTCGTGGACACTTTTTTATTTTAATGTTGCCAAAGTAAAGACGTGAAATGTCAATAACGATAAAACGATGAAAAACGATTCCGACGCGGTACAGCGCGCGTCGTACGCGTTCACACTCGTACGTACAATGCCCGCGACGGCAGCACGGACAATGGGCGCGCGCGTGTCGTCGTCGTCGTCGGGAATAAAAAAAAATTTCAAGACAACGCGAACACAATAATATACGGTCGGCCGTGCGTGCGCTGCACCTAACCTAACGACTGTCGACTTGGCACGCGGGCTCGCCCTCACCCCTCCCACAAAAGACGAGCGTATTTAATATAAAAACATGTCGCCGGTTTAAATTAGAAGAATAAAATCGATCTTCGTACGATTATTTCATAACGTCGGCGGGCCGCTCGGCTTTTTTTGTTATTAAACACTTTTCAAAAAAAAAAAATGTTGATTTTCATATCAAACTGCAGTGAACCGGTGTACTTGTGTTTCGAAATCGTTTTCGTGACGACTAAAATAATTGATATTTTATGGTGATATTTATATTTTTACGAAATAAACACAAAAAATTAAACGTTGGAGTTCACATGGGTTTGTGTACAGTGCCGTAGAGTATAGAGAACGCAGTGCGCGTTCGTCTTTTTTGCGGTTACGTTAGAACGGTGTTAGTAAATGACAAAACGTGTAAATAACTTCCCGTCGTGATAGTGACGGCGCGGCGTTTCTATGGGATACCATCCAACCGGACGTCGCGTTTTCGGTTTCGGGGCGAGCGACACGCGTCCAGGTTAGGTTAAACGCATTTACTATCTCGTTCGCCCGTTTACGTCTGTCGCGTCCGTTTCGCTAAATCGTCCGGCGTGTGTACGCAAATCATCGGACGTCATCGACGTGTTTGGGCCCGACTTGACGCGACCGCGATGTTTCCCGACGGCACAGATATCCGCCGCGGCCCGAGCACGTATCGGTCGGCGCAGCCAAACGCGTTCGCTCGGTTGACCAGGTCAGGCCGAAATCTGCACTTTCAACAGATAACAGACACGCACGCGCGAAACGTCGCGTCGTCCGGGAACAAAAACCGAAACGTTTTCTTGTGCGGAACGTGTTCGTTACAAGTCGTGCGAACGAATTTACCGACCGCGTGTTATGTTCGAGTAGACGATTAAAAATGAAAACAATTTTTTTTCGAAACGTACGAAAATCTGTACTGAACCGTCATCAATACGATCGCAAGTACGATATGATCGCGGCGAACGATATCGAGTTTAAACCGAGAACGAACGGTACTAAAAACAAAAAGAAATCGATCCCGTTTCCCAACGGGGGAACAACGGGGAAACAAACAAACCGAAAATTCTGTTATGCACGCGCGACAACTGAAATCGGCGGCGAAAATCGCACGCGAATTCTCGAATGTTGTCGCGTCGCACGCGTTTTCCGTCCGAGGCGATGCGCGTCGTGACGGCCGTAAACGAGAGACGGAGAGACGGAGAGAGACGGAGCGAGCGGGTGAGTGAGACGGAGGCACGTAGACGCAAGAGACGAGCGCGCCTTTCCGACGGCCGCACGCGAATAAAAAATAAAATAAAAAAAACAATAATCGTCGGCGGCAACGATTTCCACGGCAGATAGTATAATAGTATATGTGATAACGAAGAAGAAGAAGAAGAAAAAAATAAAAAATAAATCGCGCGCACGCACACACGTACTCACGCACGTTTTACTACACGTTACTACTGTTGCCGCCGCCGCCGCCGCCACCACTACCACTACTGTTACCGTAGGCGAGTGTACCACTGTTTATAATACTACCGTATACCACTACGTAACGTAATACTGTTTACTACGGACGTTGTCTCGGGGCCGGACCACTCGCGTGCGTACAATACGCGCACACGTGTACACACGAACACACGTACTTACGGCTGCCGGTCGCGATAACGTCTCTTACTCGCCAGCCGGTTCGTTGTCACAATGCGCGTGCAGATATTTTCCGTCGCCGCCGCCGCCGCCGCCGTCTTGGCCGTCGGCACGATGACCCGCTGTCCGCCTGCACATCGCGCGGTCTCATCCCCTCCCCATCCGATCCGCGTCCTAAACCGCCGCGATTTATATTTGCGCTCGACGATAACGTCGGAACGTTCACGTGATCATGAGAAAACGATGATCCATCGATCGTCCACGCCGTCGCCGAGTTCGGTACTACGTGACCGCGTAGTCGGCGGTCCACATTTTTTTAATTTCTCAAATTTTTCGATCCACGACGCCTTCGCGTCCGTTCTGTGATCGCGCCGAGGATTGTAATCGCGTGCTTTCCGTCGCGAAATACACATATATATATATGGCGTTGCGGACTATAGCTTTTAAGTGCGTCGGTTTCACGATAACGGCTCGCGTTACGATCCACCGAACCCCAGTTCCAACTGCAGTCTGCTCTAGAATGAAACGTGATCCAACGTGTTATCGATGTACCCGCTGTTATTCTGGTGGCGCGGACGGTCGGGTTAGGGTTAGGTTAGGTTCGAACCGGCGTCCTAGTCGACGAACCGGGTTCGCGTTAACGCTGACCGTTAAGCAATCTTGTCATTTGTCGCTTTCTAACCGGCCGCGTGCGTTTCCGAACAATACGCGGCCGTCACGAGAAACCGGACCGTCGGTTTTCATGGGCACCTTGCCGATTTTTCCATCGGCCATTTCCGTCGTCGTAGTCATAACGCAACAGACGATATCACGGTGCGAGTGCCGTTCTGTTGTACGAAGCGTTTATTATCGGTTTCCGTTTTTACGAGATTAACGAACGTTTGACGACGTTTTCTCTCTGTGCGACAATTCGACACGGGTCTCGCGGCGCGGCCCAGCGACTGATCGTCAAGATCGTTTCCACGTTTCAATTGATTTCCACGCGTTCCGATCGGAACGGTCCGGTTTCTCGGACTTCCGAACGACGGCGATCTCGGACGACGCTCGAAACCGTACTGTGCGCGCTGTCGAAGTTCGCGGGGACGATAGCTCGTTCGTCGTGGCTGCGCGGCGTGTACGGCTTGCGCGGCGTACATAAAACTTCATTAAAACCGTCCGGAGTATCGCGATTCGTGACCGTCTAATCTGGCCAACGCAACAGTCGTCGATTTCAACCGATAACCCCCGTTACGTTTCCCCCCGCGACGCCCGTCACAAATGGAACACGCTGACCGACGACCGCGTACGTTGTCCATTGTGCGCACAAACACCGGCAGGGCCGCGACGGATCGCTTTTTTCTCGTTCGCTTCGCTTTTGTCGTAGACACGCTGTGTCCCGAGCTTTCGACGCCTGTTCCAGTAGTGCGAAAAGCTTCACTCGGACTTGTCGGGTTTCGAGCCGGCGTTGTTAGCGGTCGGTCCTTCGGGCGGTTCGTCACCCTGGGTACGTCCGTACATGTGTGAGGCTTCTCGTAGTGATTTGAGTTCTTAGGGATGTCCAAGCCGCGGCGTTTTGATACAATCGGTTTCTGATCGACGCGTACGTTAGTGTCGGTTTCCGATGCGAGTCTTGTGGACGTAGGAGTTTTATTCCGATTGATAACCGACCGAATCGGTTGATAAGCGCGCAGAGGGAGAACTTGGCGCCGTTGGCTTTTCCGATGGCGTTATTTTACGCGAGAGGAGCATGTCGATCGTCACGGTTGACGATTATTGGCAACCGAATTCGAAACAATCAACTATCTCGTATCGACGCGCGCGAAACGTTATTGTTTTATCGTCCGCGACGATAAAACATCGGTTCGGAAATATTTTATATCGACATTTTTAATCGGTCCGTTCTCGTTGGTCTTTGTCGAAGACAATTTCACTTTCACATTTTGTTAATATTTCTATTGTCGTGAGAACAAGCACGATAAAACCTATTACGCGCGGATAAAAAAAAAAAAAAAGACATCATAAAATATGTATTTATAACAACCGACCGGGCGATATTGATCGCGGCCGCGACGGACAATGGCAATAATTGTTTTCGATCGTCGGAACGCGAACGCAACGTAACCGCGTAACGAAATCGAATGCCAGAGAGGTATTGTATGGCGAGGCTCGTTAAGCTATTGAATTTTCGAACGGCACGCGTACACGACGGTGTGCTTGCGAAAATATAATACTTCGGCTAACGCGATATGATCGCGTGCTGTTCGATTGTCCGACATTCCGATCGCGAGACAACGCCGAAGACACGTGACTTAAACACCCGTACGGAAATATTACGCGAACCGTCGTAGCCCCGCTAAGCCACGGCGTTCGTAAATTAAAAACAAACAAAAAACGGGGTCCGTACACGCGTCGACTCTGCGCGTCGTAGAACGTGTGACTCGTGTCCGCCGTGTCTGATAGCTGACCGACCGTTCGATTAATCAAATGTCGGCGATGGAAGGACTTCGTAAATCAAACGATTGAATCGATCGGCCCCGCGGAACTCATTTACGGACGGGGACCGTGGTTAGCCGAAACACTACTTTGCTCCTAATAATAAAAAAAAAATGAAAAAAATTCCCGATTTTCACCAGTTCCGATCGACACACTGTTCGGGAATAGGTATTTTCATCCGCACCTGGGATCGATTAAGGACGCCGAGCTTTTCATCGTTCGAATGTTCGCCACGTGACCACGACGACGGTATAAAACGAGTAAACGCGACGGTCGGGGGAGGGGGCTGGGGGTTTTTTTTTCTTTTTGGTTTCCGTGGCCCAGTGTTCTCGAACAATGCGTTGGAAAAACGAATTTGGCGTTCAACGTTTCTCGACGGTCGTATACGTTTCGGTCGAACACCGCGCGAATTGGATCGCGACGGAAAAATCGTCTCGCACGGCCCCAATACGGATTGGGGGACGAAAAGTATTCCGAAAGATCGTTTGCGACGAATCTCGATCAATGACGAACGTGCAACGCGACCCGGAGAACCGAATTCCGGATCGGCAGTAATAGTATATAACACAATGCCGTTCGCGCCGCCGAGACGCGATACACACGTTTATATACGGTCCATTCGGATTGCGTAACGTTCCGTTAGAAACGTTACGCGGGACAACACACGGTATACATAGTGAATTACGCGCGCGCTCGTATAATACAATTTTAAAAGCCGTGTGTGTGTGTATAGACAGATACGGTCCGCGTTCACAATAGGAACGGACCGAAAGTCGTATATTTTTATTGGCGAGGGGGTTCCAAGCGCATAAAAAGTAAACGTCCGCGTCGCGGTAAGGTCGGTACACTTAGATTTTACGCGAACCCGGGAACGGCGAGACGGTTGTCGATCCGATCGCCGCGCGGCCATCGTCGTACCGGATACGCGCGCGTAACGATAAACCGAATTTATTCACCGAGGAGACGATCGACGCGACGCCGCCTGGACGGCGGGTCCAGTGGCGTGTTTAGGATTTCGTCTAAGAGGGGGGGGTGATATATATTAAAAAATACCTAAAGAGCGCTTCGTAAAATCATACCTATTGGCTATTGTAAATAAGAATATGAAAAACTAAAAAAAATCGAGGGGGATCTATCCCCCCCCCCCGTAAATACGCCACCGGGCGGGTCTGCCCGCGTTTCGTTTCGATCCTCCGTCCTACGCTCTTTCGACCGGATCCACGAGCCCGGGGATCTACGGTCGAAGCCTACTGTGCGGACCGTACACCAGGTCACGAAGGACGTCACAGGTCAAATACGACAGTATTCCCGTGATATCCACTCGCGCGTTCCGAACTGTTAGTCAGACGGGTGAAAACAATGACTTTTCTCGATTGAATGTCAACGTTAAGTCTATAATAAGATTAATCGAAACGGTTCGAACGCTGTTCTTCACAACGACGATAATAATAATAATAAATAACCGACGTGTAGTCAATTGTCTTCAAACAAATCGCAACTCTTATTTGAATACTTATCGAACGAACGTAACACAACACATTTAACAAAATAATAAGCCTTGAGACAATCGAAAGATTATAAAAGAATTTTAATTGATCGGTAAACTCGATTTATCGACTTTCAAAACACGACGAAAACGTCGACTTATTGATTTGGGGGGGGGGGGGGAGTGGGAAATATCGTAAGACTAACTTTCACGGAAAAGCGGTCGTTTTTCAAAAAAAATCAATGGTAGCCGGACACACGTTACGTTTTTGGATGTGTAACACCGTATCTGTGTGATGTCAACGGATAATAATAACTTCACGCGAACGCGAATAATGTTCACGTCACGTGTCAGTTACACACAATCGCGGCGGTAATTTAAAAGCTGTCAATGTTTTCGATTCGAACGGTAGAAATTATTTATTTACAAGTTTGGAGTTCTCGTGTTAATTGTTGTTGGGTCCGGAACGTTGATGAACACGAAAATTATATGGCGCAACGTCGATTCGTAAAGCTTACGCGGAGGGTCGGTCGTAAGCTTTTGGTTCGACGCAAGTACGTCGCGTTCGAAAAACACTTACACCGTGTAGGGAAAAAAAAAAAAAACGAAAACGAAAACCAAATAACCTGACAGAAACAAATCATTTATCGAGCTATTGAAAGAAAGAAAAAGAAAAGAAAGACGTAAAATTACATTACTGTTCATATTTTTTAAACATTGAAAACAACAACAATATAATAATAATTACGCGAATCGTCGTCTCCTGTCATTATACATATAATGTGGTCGAATAATGGATATTTTCATTATACAATTCTGACAACTTTAATGCGTTTCATTATCTTTTACGCGCGTATCTCTTTCTCTTTGTACCTAATGGGTAATAAAAAAATTACTATTTTTTTTTTTTTATTTTATTCGAAATTTATGACGTTAAAAAACTTTGTCTAAAAAGACAAGACCGCACGCGAATTAATAATTCATAAAAACGGAAGTGTATAATAATAATAATAATAATATTCTCCGTTGTGTTCGAGTGGATTCTCCACGGCGTTACACGACTAACACAATTATTATTTTCTTCTATGACGTTAACAATTAATATCCATCACGGATTTGTCCGAAATGAAACATTGTTCAAAAGTCTGAGACGAAAAACGTGGATCGCGTTTTGTTTTTTGCCGAGCGGTTCATTCAAATGGGTATCGGCCGTCCAAAAGCGTTGACACAAAAACCGGAAACCCCGTGCGTGTACTCGGATAGCGATTAATCGTCACATAAGATCCGGAAAAAGTAGAATCTTATTATCGAACGTCGAGAAAATAACGTTTAATCTCGTTTGAAAATTAAAATTTTCGAAACGATATCGTAATGCGCGTACGCCGCGCGACACCGTACGGACGGACGAATTCGTTATCGTTATCGCGACTTGCCGGGCCGTCTTACGCCGACGATCACCGGCCCGTGTAAACTCCGGTCGTGTTGTCCGCGATTATGTTTATTTATTCATTGTCGGCAATGACGCACGCGGTCAGTCTCGTTCGCCAAAGCGCTCTGCCGGATTAAAACGAGCTTATTGCCGCCGCGCGGTTTTCCGCAATAAAACCGACCGGCCGCCCGCGTAACGATACGATTACTTTCCGCCATGAACTTACTTTTGACCGGTGACCGGTTTGGAACCGTTAAATTTACGGTTGAGTTGGATGTTTGATTTTTTTTTTTTATACGCAACAATTGTAAGTTAGGTCTGCCGGGGCGAGCGAGGACTTCTTCCGGAGTCGTTCGACCGACAGTGCGTTGGGTTCGTATCGGAACGAAACGAACAAAAACGTAGTCACACCGTCAAGACACTCCGACCCGCCGGTGTGGTAACGTGAACCGAGCAGAGAATCGATTGACAACGGCACATTTGTTCACGTCGCTCGGTCGCGGTGCGCAAGGCAAACGGCTACTGACGTGGTCTCAAGGAAACCGGTGCCGTGGGCACGCGCGCCGACAAAACACTTTAATTTTTTTGTACCCTCCCGCGTGGAAGTCCGACTTGGAAAATAGTCGTCCGCCGGTCGTGCCGGCCGTTTGACCGTTGGGATCGACGAAACGATTCGAGTTTTCAATCGCGCTGGCCAACGAGAAAAACCTCGATGATCCGGTTTTGTGCGATTTCTTCGATCGCCGCGTGTTCGTTGCTCTTGTTCGCCAAATCCACGTTATTTGTTGTGTGCCCGGCGCAACCAGGGATACCTGGTGACTTACCACGTAAACTGATTCGCGGATCAACAGATACTGTGAAACTCCGACACCGACACGCCTAACCGATCGGCCGCACGACGACACTGTAAGAGGTTTTTTTTTCCATCTTTTCCAATAATTAAATTCCGCACCGATTATTTTTGCCGAGAAGACGCGCCGACGACTTCCGTTGTGTTCCCCGGTGTTTTGTGTTCGATTGGTTTTTACGACGAGAACCGCGCCGCGGTCGGTATCCGCGAAAATAATATTAACATTAATAATCCCTGGAGTTAAGCGTCGCTGACGGGCACCCGCTATCCCGTAACGAGTTCGAATCAATACGCGTACGACGTGTTCAAAAAGGTTTTCATACGAGTGATAATATTCGAGAGAGAGAGAGAAATGTTAATACGAAAAACATCGTCTGGAACGATTTGTAAGAGACGTAAAAACGTGAAGTTACAAAAAAAAAAAAAACAAGAAAAATCGATTTCTATTATGTTTCGTCGCGTGCGCGCTGTCGGTTCCCGTCAGTTTCCTCTTTACGGTATTTCGCTGTTTCTCGTTGTCGCGATTTTTGCCGGCGCGGACGACCGAAACGAAACGGATAAAACGAAAAACCCAACGAAAGTCCCCTGGCCCGACCGTGACCTACACGCGCGCGATCGAGTCGTCAATTATCGCGCGTCCCAAAACAAACGAGAGGCGGAATGGTCGTCATCGCCGACGGGTCGCTTCGCACTGACGTATCGTCGGGCAAACGTCGCCGCCCGGCTTCGTGTTCCGGCGTAGCGTGTCGTATCACGCAAACAGGTGGTAACGAATTAACAGATGGTTTTCGCAATAAAAGGCCGTTTATCAAAAGACCGAATTCTGCTGAACCGCGTAAGATAACGAAACGCTTTGCTGTCGAATCAGTAAAACGTCCGACTCCTCGTGTACGAGCCGTCACGTAGGACCGTTTCGTTTACATATATATATCATCACGTGATGTACCGTGTACGTGGCACGACGGTTTGGACGGAGAACTGAAGTCGAACCGTCACGACCCTCCGGGAAGACCGAACGCGCCTAACGTTGTCGCGGCATCGACGCGTAAAGACTTCGACGACATGGCAGTTGCGATTATGGTTCAAACGGCGACGAACGAACGTGCCGTTTTCCAGATGTAATTTTCGTTATTTTACGGCTTCCGAATTTTCCCTCCTCGTAACATGACCAAAGTCCGTCCAGGTCTATCCTCTCTCATCTTATCCACGATCGACGCTACTCCTACCTGCACATTCATTCACTCCACTCGTCCATCTAAGCATTCTTATCTACAATCATTCTGTGCTCTGTTTTCTTGTCGACCGTCCAACACTCCGAACCATACGACATAGTCGGTGTAGCTTTATTTCCGACTAAATACGTCGCGTACCGTAAGTAACAAAACTCACAGTAAGCGTGAGCGGCCAGCGACAACAGTACGTCGTAAGAAATACAATCGACTATTGACAGACATGAAAAAATCGGACCGATCGGACGGGGCAGGAGGAAAAAAAACATTGTCGATCACACGAAAAGACGACGTCCAGGACGACGTCTCGAAAATGCTTTTCGGCGGGAAATCTTGACGGGTCCGACTCGTCGGCAACGTATTTGTACACACGTTTCGCGTTACGTATTCGAAAGAAAAAAAAATCGAATAAATATTTATTAGGGAATGGCGCGGACGGAAGTCTTTTTGTCGGCTCTCGTCACACGTTCGTGCGTACCCTTTAGAAAAATCGCACCGGCCCGCGCGGGTGTGATATTATTATTCTTCACGTACGTATGCGCGTGTGTGTGTGTGTGTGTGTGTGTGTGTGTGTAATACAGACGGACGGACAACACGAGCGCGCACACACGGTCGTCGACCGGGCGGGGGGAGGAAAAAAAAAGGGTCCGTCCGCGAGAGATGGAGATGTCCCGTGCGGCGGCGGCGGAGAGAGCGTTGTACGTATACGGACCTTTTTTTTTTTTCACCCTTCGAAGGTGGGAATTAACACGGTAACCGTAGTCCGCGTATCGATCGGTCGTCGTCGGCGGCGGCGGCGGCGGCGGCGGCGGACAGACGGACACGAACAGAGAGACACGTCGGCACCGTCGCAACGTTCCGCTTCACGTACGCGTGTGCGCGCGCGTTTTAGGTTAGAAACCGTGTGCGGACGGGTTCCGGCCCGGGTCCGAAATCAACACGTGCGCAAAACACAACGGGCCACTGCACGAGCGCAGGAGCCGTCGAAGAACGTACAACGCCGAGGTGCACGTCCGACGACGACGTTCGTAATGATTTTCGTGAACATTTCGCGTACACCGCGCACGCGGCTGGCACGGGTTCGTGTTTTCTTTTAACCCGGGAACGATGTCGAACGTGCGAACGTCGGCCGTCCGCGACAACGGTCCGTTCGTTTGCCGTCCGTCGGAGTTTTCCGTACGGCCGCGGTCCCCGGGCTGTCGTCGTGCGGACGGACGTATTTTTATCGCAACGTTGGTCTTTCGGGTCCGCGGGCGAAAACTTTTTGCGTTCTCCCTGTGACGGTTGTTCACGACGACCGGAACACACGGACGTGCAACGAGACCCGTCGCGCGCGTGTCCGTTAATCCGGTCCGTGTCCCGGTGCGCTCAGCGAGAGTTCGGACTGAGTTCCGTACGGTGTTCATCCGATCCGGGACGTGGTGCGACCGGCGAGACTTCGGCGACGCCGAGCGGACCCGTTTGACGATCGGCGACGACGATAAGACCAAAACGTATTTTTACGTAATTAGCCATTGTGTTGGCGAGCAGCGGTTTTTCAATCGTGACGGGCCCGATACGTCTGCTGGACGACGACGAGGAGGAGAAAAAAAAACCGGCGCGCGCGATCATTATCGTTGACCGGTCACAAAACATAACCACGTTTAAGAGGTCCGGTCAAACACGCGTTCTTTGCGTTACCGTCATGACCCGTTGGGATACCGTGTAATCGCCGCGGTCCGATATACATTTTGTGTGTGAAAACAAAAAATGGCTAAAAAGCGTGGTTATTTTCTTTCTTTCTTTCGTCACTTATCCGATTCCGGCTTAGACACGGTTAGGTTAGGTACACGAGTATATTGGTTTTTTACGCGGGACTAGCGCGCGTTACCTCCGGCTAATCGATAACGTTCTTTGTTTTTGTTATTATATTTTTACGACGCGCGAAAAAAAAGGAAAAAAAACGACGGCAGCGACTCGTCTAATTGAATCGAGTTCTGGCCGTCGTCGTCGCGCGCGAAACGGGCAAAAGGACGGGGTTTGTTTTGTGCGGAGGAAAAATTCGATCGCCTTCGGCCGGCGAACAAAAGAGGTCCGTGACGACGTGCGACGTGCGACGGCGGCGGCCCGAGGCTGCGCCGGCGGCGTGACGGGACGACGGGCGTGGTGGGGACGTGGGACGTGGGACGTTTGACGTTGTCAGGGATGACAAGGGCCGGTTGACGAGCTCTGACGAACTCTCCGGGTCTCCATGGCGACGGCCCGGCGCTGTCTGTCACTTTAATTGATCTCCGAATGGTCGGCCGTCGTGTCTGTCGTGTCCCTTTTGTGCGAATAACACGGCGACGGCGACGAGCTTTTCCGACGTTGCCGAACGGTGCGCCGCGCCACGGTCGTCGCGAACGTGCGCCCCGCGACGGCGAAACCGACGCGGAACGAATGCCGTTATCACGAGCGGGGCCGACCGTTTTGTGCACGAGGAGTCCAAAACCGTGCGACGTGCAGCGGACGTACGCGAGACGCACACGGGTACCGGGATACGTGGTGGGACACGTGGGAGGGGACCTTTACGCCACGGGGACGGCGTTTCCGTCAAGACCCGGCCGAGGAACGCGAAACGACCGCCACGGTTTTTTCTGTGTACGGATTTTTTTTTGATATTCGTATTTTTTATTTGTACTGTACGTCATCGTCGTTCACGTGAAATGTCTTTGATCCGACGTCGCGCACACGTGTGCGCGCGTTCGTCGGACGGCAACGAGACGTGAGCGCGGTGAAAAAAACGAAAACGAATTAACGCGTTCGATTATTTTTTGTCCCGTCGCCTGTTGTTCGCTTTGTGACGCCGTTTACGCGAAAAACCCTTTTTGCAGTGTTTTTTTTTTTTGCCGTCTGCCGTCAAGTGTTATTTTTTCACCCGGCCGACGAACACGCGCGCTCGTTACCGGACTGCCGGTTCAAACGGTCGTGGTCGCGCTCCTCAGATTTGTCGCGGGCCGGTAGCCGTGTTCACGACTTGTACGCCGTCGGGCAATAATCACACGGACTTCACCGCCGGAAAAAAAAAAACATATCGACCGAAATACGTTCACCGCGACGACCGGACATTCAATGTAATCATTACGGTAGAAATATTTCCGACAATCGTGTGCGCCGGACATGGCTCTTATCGTATATGCACCAGCCTTCGACGAGAGAACGTTAAAACCGTATGTTATCCGCTCACGGGCCGAGTCAAACATCATTTCGCAATACTTACCGTCAACACACTATTCGCTAATATATTACTCGTAGAAATGCTAACAACAATAAACGTTTACTGTTATAACGGAGTGTAAAATGACCACAGAACAAAACCTCTCGGAAGTACGCCCCTCGTAAACACGCCTCAGTCGCTGCGCGAAGACATACAATGCTATACCGTGTGCTTGTGTGTTTTTCTCAAAACTCGAACTGCGCGAGGTGGTCGCGGTAGATAGTCCGGTACCGTCCATCCGGCGGACGCGACATTGCGAAACGCTCGTGAACGTCAAAACGTGTTTTTGATATCGACCGTCCTGCTGCATCGGGCTATCAAAACCGCCCGAAATTTGTTGGTCGCGTGAGTCCAGAGGACGGTGGTCGGCCCGTTTTCGTCTTGTCCGACACGTACGTGATGAACGCACGTCCGCGTCGACTGCTACGGGGATTAATTGACCAACACGTTCAAAAATGCGAAATTCGCTTTTATCCGTGTCGAAGTTGTACAGTTTGATCGGTATGAATACAGAAGAAATAACAATTTCACGACTTTTTCCGAGATGTTTGGTCCAGTTTAGCAACAGGAACATTACGTCGGTAAATCTTACATTATGATATTGAAAATCACGATTTTTTAATATTAGCTCAAAAAAAAAAAAAACGTAAATATCATATTTTATTGAAAATACCCATTTGTTCAACGAGTTTAAACGTCTGACGAAAACAATAGATGATTATTTCATCGTTCGGTGCATTTCAATCCGATTATTTCTCTATAGTTCAGAATTTCAACATTTTATCATGGCTAGTAAAGTATTTATCGGTTTATAGAGAAGTGACGCAATTACATCACCGAATTCAAATGGTAATCTGTTTTGGAGTTTTAATTAAAACTTTTGTAAAATTTGACGTACTTCTCAAATATACGTCAGAAAAATACGGTATTAAAAATATTTACAAACACGAATAATCATAAACGAATTATGCCGAGTGTCGTGTATTAAAAAAAAAATAAAAAAATTGCCATTACTATTCATTTCGATAACGAAAACGTTATTAAATCGAAAGTAATGTTTTGTCGCGTTTAATTTGTCGAACCGATTGTTGTGTACTGTACACGATTACAACAAAACAATTCTGGAAACGATTCCGCAAACTTGTACAACAGTAAGTTAAGTGTCACCGCGGTCCAGTGACACATCCGTGTGGAAGGCGTCGGGACGTCGTACTACGTGGTTTAAGAGAAGATCGGACAACTCGATCTCTAAACTACCATCGATTTCTCGGGTCCGAGATTGGCGTAAAACTAAAAGCTTGTCCATAAAACTCTACTGGTTCTCGGACAATCCGAAGTAAAGCTTTTGGGCGAAAAACAAATGGTAAGAGTTTGGATTTAGAATGTGCAACGTAAGCGCTTTACGCGGCAGAGCGGCTATCATTATTATTATTATTATTATTATTATTATTGTATAAGATCGTCTCGAAGGTAAAACAACGCGTAAGGGTTGGAAACGGCCGATGGGTAATAACATATATATATATATATCGTAGTGAATGGCGACGAATCGGACGGTCAAGACTAAAAGAATCATTCGCTTGAGTGTCCGTACCATATTTTTAAACAAGAAAAGACTAGTATTTTATTTTTTTTTAAATTATAATTATAAAGTCCGCGGAAGCCGTGAACAAAAAAGAAAAAAAAGAGTTGGTTTGTGTGTTATTAAACCCGTTCGTTTTTAATTTATCGCGAAAAACTCAGTTATCGTAATTTCTTTTGCCAACTATATTCTAATCAGAAAGGAAAAATATCTATATATTATTTTGTATTTTTCGTGCAGTGATATTGCTAAAAAAAAAAACAAAAACAAAAAAAATCGTTAACTTTCGTAACGCGCTGTTGTAATTCAACAATTTAAATATATGATTGGTGACTCACTCGGAGCAGATTATTTGGTAACCGTCCAATGTATTCCACTGAAAGGTCATCGTCGATAAGCCCAAAATTATTGGTCCGACGACGCGGATTCACAGTTAACGAACAAAAAAAGAACACGCGCACACGTTTTATGAAAACGTACAGTTTTTTTTATTATCGTTATTGTTCTTTTGCGAACGCTACGCGTTTTAAAAAGTTTGCGTTTTTCTTTTCCTATTTTTTGCTCTCGTTTACTCATGACGCCCGGAGTGTTGCGCCGTACGTTTCAGGACGTAACGATCTTACGTTTCGGTCTCGTTGATCAGGGCGCACGCGCGCGTCTTTTGCGAACATTATGGATCGCATCGCGTATACGATCGGTTTACGATCGTATTTCCCATTTGACGAACGATGCATTTCCGTACGATAACTGACGACTAGGATTTTCGCGGATCGCGTTCCCAGAGGCGGACGAACGTTGTTGGACAAACGAATCCGTTGCGCGCAGACTTCTATCGGCCCGAAGATAACAACAAGTACGCGACGCTTTTCATTTTCCGAAATTGCGATTTTTTTCTCGTTATCGTCGTCGGAAAAACGATCGCGCACGTTTTTACGTTTGTAGTTCGTCGGCCAGTGTCGAACTCGGACGTTTTTTCTAGGTGGGTGGGCACTGCGAGCGGTGGAATTCATATAATACGAATTCACCGACTTTACTGTGTTTACGCGTATGAAAACTAAAAGACTAACCGTACTCGGCTTGTAACCGAATTAAAACCGTTTGATATTTAAAAAAAAAAAACGTACGGCGAATTCCTGTCGTCGCGTATAAATCTCACACGGTACCATTCCGTTGTACTCGACTGCCGGGTGGTTCATCGTCTTCTACCACTCGTTTCCATCCGGCGTTCGAAAAACATTTCGCCCTGTTCGGCCGCGGAGTTCTGTCGTACCGTTGTCGTCATATGATGACACACGTTGTCTTTTGGGTCCGCGTTGTTTAACCGCCGGAAAGCGGACGGGGCCCCGGGTGGGCTTCGACGGCGAATACGAAAGCCACGTCAATCTCGTACGATCGCCGCGTCGTGTTGATTATCGTATTGTTTTTTCGCCTCTCGCGGAGTTTCGTTTTAACGACCACGACGACGACGACACGACGATAACGGGTCGGAATGAATTAAAACAAAAAATAAAATTTTCGGTGTCAGCCCTGCCGCGCGAAAAGCACAAAAGCTCTTGACGGACACGGTCGGGCGCCCGTGTGGTCCGATGGCCGTGCACGATAACCCGCGAACGCACGGGTCCGCGCTGCACACGGCGCTCGCGGATACGGGTGGGTCGAGTTAGGTCACGCGACTTAACGAACACACCTTCCGGCGACGACACGATTAGTTTTTTGGCCGAGCCGATAAACACGTGAGATCATAACGACAATACACGATACCAGCCGCGGCCGTTATCGTCGTTGCCGGGAGACGGTTTACACGCGAAGACGCGGACGTCGTTTTTTTTTTTGAGGGAGTTTTGTCACGTCGTCACTTCGCGGGCCCGCGGAACGCGTGTTATCCGAGACACCGGACGACGACGAAAACAAAACGGGAAGTCACTCGTCACACGGCCGTCATGCGACGATCGCTATGTTGTATGATCGCACGACGTGATCGGAGATAAGAGACTCGAGCCGCGGGCAAACTTTTGACGGTCTCTCCGGAGCCGTGACGAAGACGTTACAACTCCCGTACGGTGGCGCCGATTTCGATTACGTCCCGAGCACCGTTCTAACCCGTCCCGCGTCGATACGTGTGCCGATCCCGCGCGCATAATATTTCCCACGTACGTTTCGTTCCGTTTTCGTAATCGTTCAACGCAAAAGACGTTAACCGCGTGTGGGTCCCGAAGTGAACACGATACCGACCGTAGGCGGGGGCGCTATTTTTTTTTTAAAAAAGAAGAAAAGGCTTTTACGTACTCGACTGTGTTCTAGATCTCATGTTTGATATCGGGCGATTTCCCAAACATCATTCGAACACCCAAGGAATTCATATTGATCGCTGTCGGAACCAGCGTTCGGGTGTAATAATATTTAACAATGATTTTTCGTGTTATAGGTCACTGTCGTGTTTTTAAATGCACGTTATGAGGAAGGCTTCATAGATTCGTCATCAGGCTTCTGGAAGACGCATTTGACCTAACCACTCACCCACCAACCCCATTCCTAAGCACGCCACTGATATCGACGGAATTCCGTAAAACAAAAAAGCCGCGACATCGCACGAAACAGTGGCGTATCCAGTTATACCACGAAAATTGTTGCTAATAATATTATCGATATCGGTAACTGATTACCGAATAGAATCGTTTTCAGATAATAAAAAAAAACGTCCAGTAGGTTTTTCGAATTTCGATAGCGTTGATGGCGTTTTTCTGCTAACATCATTCGTCTTTTGGCGTGTAGTGGATAACAGCGAACGCAGGACAACGCCCGGAAAAAAAAAAAAATTCTCGATACGCCACCGCTTGTTATTCGGCTGGGCGAACGAATCTGGCGACGTCGACGCGGTTTCGTCGGGGCGTGGACCGCGTTCCGTTTCCACCCGTCGACAAGATCTTCGCCCGTCCAAGACGTCCCACGGCGTTTCCCAAAACGTTTCGCACGGCAGCGGTTCCGGCCCGGGGTCGAGATATGGTCCGCGCAGGAAGCGTCCGCCGGGGCGAAGTTACGGTGCCGCCGTCGTTATCCGTCGTAACGGTAACTCGGGCAGAGAAGAGTGAGAGTGAGAGGCGATGCCGATACGACGGGAGCGTCGTCGTCGTCGTCGTCGTCGGCGTATCCGTCTCCGCCCGACGACGACGGACGCACGGTGGAAATTCGATTTTTTCCCCGCCATTTATTTATTGTTTATCGAGAGAATATCTGGCACGGGCGGGCCCCGTGAATTATGTACCTCCGATATCGGGATCGATAAGAGGGGCCCCGCGCCGCGCGTGCGAGCGCGACACGAACGCCAGCCAATCATAATCATTATCGTCGAGTTTAACGGCGCGCTCCTTGAACACGGCTTCTGCCGCGCGTACCGAAAAGGGCGGCGGCGGCGGCGGCGGCGGCGGCGACGGCGGCGACGGTCCGCGTGACATGTTTATGGCCGAGATCCTTCCGGCGCGCGCGAAAGCGCTCTCGGTGACATTTTCCTGGGCCGCGCCTGGTTTTGATTTTCCTAACTCTCTCCGCCGCACGCGCGCGCCCGTATATAAATTTTATACGCGCCGCGCTCGTTCCCCTCCCCCCCAACCCCGCGGGCGGCTGGAAACGTTAACGACTTTCCAGCGGGCGGCTCATTATTAGAAAACTCGGTCTCTCGTCCCGCCCCTCCGCCCCTCCGCCGTGCTTTATTGTCCGGAATTAAATTCTCACATGACGGACTGCCGTTCGGTTCTACGGTTTAATGTTCGCGACCGGGGCACGTGGGAGGAGAAGAAAAACACACCGAGAAAGACGGACGGACGGACGGACAGAGAGAGAGAGAGAGAGGGAAAAAATTAAAAGCCGACCTTAACGGCCGTACAACCCGCCGCACTTTTTGTCCGCCACGCGGGTCGCTTTTGTTTATTACACCTTTCTTCCGGCGTCGTCCGACTTCCACGTGACCCGCGCCGTAAATAACGCGACGAACGCACGAACGACACGGCGCCGAACTGAGCGCAAAGCGCGAGTACGTTAGGACGTCGAAAAAAACGATTTCGCGTTCACACGCGTTTTCTGTAACGCGCGGCGGGGACGTAGCCAGAAATCTGGTTCGGGAAAACAGTCGACTCATAAAGCATGTTCGGGATTTTCCGGCAGTATCTACTTAGATAGGCAATTGTACGTTTATATGGGTGAGTGATAAAGACATGCCGTTACGGATGCGGTCGTGTTGACGAATTTCTTAAAATTTCGGGGGGGGGGGGGGCCCGGACAGATTCGCAGAGCCGCGTCTTCTCGTTCCACCCCCGGGGGGATCGCCGGCGCTCTTGGACTTGGCCCGTGTCTGGGCGACGGTTTTTCGTCTCCTTGTTTTCGGCCAAACAGGTCGATCGCGACTAGCTTCCGTCTTTTCTCACCCGGTAGTCTACAGACATCTCGTCGAACCGTCAATAACCGACGCACGTCGAGCACGTAGACTTTTAAACATTTTTTCGATGGAGTTGGCCACGTTTGACGGGTTAGGTTCGCCTGGAGGAATTCGGTGACGACGTCAAATGACCACGAGCAAACGAGCAAAACGAAGCCGACCCAAGAAAATGGACGACTCCCGTCGACGGTTTTGTTCCCGAAGTGAATTTCGTGTCTGTTTTTCGCGTTCTACGTACGCGTCGCGTGTTAATACGGATTTAAATACATAACGACGAACGAATGTTCATAACGGCACGTGTTTCATTTCGTTTTACGTTTTTCGTCCTCAATCGCAGTGCGTACACACGTATCGTTTTATTCTTGGCCCACATTGACGACTCATTCGGAACGCTCCGGAACCCCGAAGCAAGTCCAATAAGCCGCGTCCACCGTACACGTATAACGTTTTTTTTTTTTTAAGCGAATTCTTTCGGACACCTGTCACCGCGGCGGCGGCGGCGGCGGCGACGGTTCGCGTTTATTGCGTTTGAGACGGGGTACCCTATTCCGTTTCCTCGGCGTGCTTCCAGTCTGCACAGCTGCGCTCAATCTGCCGAGGAGTTTGCAAAAAAAAAAACCTGATGACGGCCGCGTTACTCGACGCGGAAAACGCGAAGTAGCCGAAGTACCCGTTATTAGAATGTATATGTTCAGGCGCGCGTTTAGACGTTTTTTTGTTTTTTGCAGGGGCTGAAAGATCGAGCGAAAGAGTCGTTGTAAAACCTTACCGACTCGCATGCTTACTAAAAGAGGGGGGAGGGGGAGGATGAGGCTGATGTTTCAACACGAACTTCGATCATTAAAATCATAAGTCGTAATTTAAGAGCATAAGTTCACTAAATTAAATCATTTTTTTTTTTGCCAATACTTCATCTGCGGCAGGGACGAACGCAGGACCCCTTTTTATTATTTATTAATATACATTCGTATATGTTTATTATTAACAAATAGGTAATAAACGGCATGTCGTTAAAACTAATACGTAACGACAAAACGGTCCGCCACTGATAAATACAAATGTATTCGAATTCGTTAAACGGTTATTCTTGGCAATGAGTTGACTAATGAGTTGACGGCGTACGAAAACAAAAACCTAACCCTCGATTTTCGCGTTGGCCGTTGCGACAACCGACATTGTTCTACGGGTACCACAGCGTTGCTACGACGCGGACGTTGTGATAACGGTTAGGTCACACGCGACCAGTACGGCGTTTTTACGTTTCCGCCACGGCCTACGAGGTTGGGTTGAGAGTCGTGTCGGTGTAAACACTAGAACGTGGACGACGTGCAGAGTACCAATGCAATTGTGACGATTTACATTATTTGAGTACCGTGCGCATGTACGTTCGTCGTAGTCTTAAAATAAATTAAATACTATTTAATATGATCGGAGCGTAATCGGTTATATTTTTAATTTTGATTATTCGACGTGATCAAATCGTCTCGACCTTACTCTCGAACGAAATATTGTTTTGAAGTGAATTACTACATTATAATGCACTAAATCCGGCGCCGTCTATGGGCGTACGCGGTGTGATGCCGAACGGTGACGTTTCCTCCTCTGTAAATAATCGTTTGTAAGCGACGGTGTCAGTCCTCCGAGACACCGGTGCGTTCATCTTTTTCTTCTTTTCTGGTCCCGAGGCCTCTCAGGACCTACCCGTTTCGCGGCCAATCGCCCAACGCTTCTCTGTCCGTTTCTCGTCGACCCGAACCTCCGCCGAACGATTCCACGTCATTTCTAATCGAATCCATCCCACGTCGAGACTTCCCAGCACGGTCGTTCCCCGCACGGATTCCGACGTTCCGTCGCTGCCGTTAGTATTTCGTCCGGTCCGCCGGGGCGTTCGCTCTCTCGCTTCGTCGATTCTCCACTGCCGCAATGCCTAATTTGATTTCCCTCAAGATTCTCGACGTTCAAACCGTTCCTGCTCGTCCGGCAAAGCTCGATCGATACGAATGGGCGTCACCGCGCAACGATTACCGAAACCGAACTCGTCTGTTCCCGACGTCGTGCAATCTCGTCCCGGCTGATACTTGTTCTCCATCTCTCTGCGAACGTACCGAACGGAAAAAAACGTTACACGGTCCGGAGAAAACGACGTCGACGAACGGAAGCACTCCCCGCAGCACGCGCACGACAAAACGCGAACGGCGTGTCTTAAAGGCCTAACCGAATGGTTTATGTACTCCGTTTCGTGCGCCCGTTTTGGGTGAAAAAAACCGTTTGCCGTTTTTTCGTCAACGTGCATTCGAATGGCAGCCGTTTCGTATTCTCCTTACTCGGTTGTACGCTGCAGATGAGGGGGGGGGGGGGTGGCCGAGCACGTGCTTCCTGGTGTTTCGTTTGTTTATTTTCTCGTCATCCGCGCCATTCGTTTTGTGGTAAAAGTGGATCTTAGCGAAAACGTAGAATCATTCCGGAGAAGCGTACGGGAAACGCGCGTTGACGAATTCCCGTCTCGTCGTTTTAGGCGTGCCTAAAGTCCGGCTCATGTACGTGCGAAAGGAGAAAAGAAAAAAAAGAGTGTAAAAACGTGATTTACGCGTACGTGATATTAAAAAAAAAAAAAAAAAAAACGCGCGACGATGAAATATACGACAACGTTCTCCGGGAATTTAATCCGAACGAGTTTTTATTGAATTACGCGAAACTTTATTATGATTTGTCGGCGCGTTTTCTGACCTGACAAAAAACCAGCCAGCACACAATAACGCACGCGCGGTTCGTTTCGCGGCGCTTGGAAAAACTTCACACGAGACGACAACGTTCCGTGGCGGGCGGCGGAAAACGAAACGAGCACCGGTTTCGTCGTCTCCGCAGACGGTATCGATCCGTTCGCGGTGGCGGACGAGCGCACGTCCGGTTTACGGGCCCGCGGTTACTCTCGCGCCATCTGTCCGTCCGGCGGTTTTCGTCGTTCCCCAACGGCGACGGCCATTGCCGGTCGTGAAAAACCGACCGTACAAAAAACACGGCCGCGGGACGAGTTGGGTGGATTTCGTTTTATTCTCGCAACCCCCGCCCGCCGTCGAGCCGGCGGTGTGTTTTATGGCGGTTCGCGTCCCGAACAGGTCACGGCGGCGGCGGCGGCGGAAGACCGAGAGATCGGAGGGCCAAGGAGTACGTACGAGGGGGTGTGCCGGGCGCGCGAGATACACGCGGACGGACGGACGGACGGACGGAATGGACGGAGAGAGACGGAACGTTAAGGTCCGATAAGCCGGCAGCACACCCTGTCTGTCTCTCGCCCACCCCGGTATCGTGCGTATATAATAATAATAACGACGACGACGACGACGACGACGACGACGACGGCGGCGGCGATGGCGGCGGCGGCGGCGGTGAGGGGGTTTCGGGGGGCGCAACAAGACCGTTATCCGTCCGGCCCGTCCCTCCGGTCCTAGCGCAAAGGCCTAATTAGCCATAAACTCTCTGATTTATAACGCGGGAGAAAATGCAAATATGAAATATGAAAATGAAGATGGGTGTAATAAAAGTGATATACGGGACTCTGCAGAGCCATTTCGAGGAGGCGCCCTCCGGAGTCACTCGTCAGCTTTATGGGGCCGTCCGTCATTGCCGCGACAGTTTACATTGCCGCCCCCAACCCCCCGACCGCCGACCGCCCGCCGTAGCCGTGCGCCTTTAGGTCCGCGCGCACGCATATTATTATTATTATTATTATTATTATTATTATTATTGTTGTACGCAGTGTGTACGCACACCGCCGCGGCTATATGTTATGATATATCTATAAACACGGCGGGATGGTTTATTTTATTATTATTATTTTTTTTTTCCTCTACCCTCTCGCGAACAGCCGCCGCCGCCGCCCGAGGGAACCCCTTAAAACCGATATTTCGTCGTGTAATTATTATCATCGCGAACGCCCAAGAATAATCAAAAACCACCTCCGCGCGCGCGACCACGTCGTACATTCCGAATCACGTGTTCTCTTTTTTTATTTTTTTACACGAGACGAAAAACTAACGTCGTCGCGCGCAAGACAGGACTGTGTGACGATCTTTTTTTCCTGGCCTTCGTTTCTACCGATGTGTTCCCGAGGACCGTCCGACGCGACTAAACGTTGCGCGCCTACGGACGGCGGACGTGACTTGTCGCCCGGACCGTAACGATGTCGTACACTCGGGTCGGGACGAGGTCGAAAAAATGCCATACGAGGGTCTCGTGAACGCGTGATAACGGCGTGTCAATGGCGTCGTGTGAATCGCGTAACCGCAGGATTGTCGTCGAAATTGGAAAACATCCGAACGATCACATCGGACGGCGTGTACAACAACTACGGACATTCGTGTGCAGCACCGCGCGAAACATAAACTATCAGGTAAACTTGGCAAGCACGGCCGAGCCGGCTTACAACGTGAGCTGTATCCGTTCGAAAATATTTATCACGCAAACGAATTCCAACAATATATGGTTGCACTTCGAACGCGCGCGTTGAACGAATTGATTTTTGGATAATTCGTGTGTGCGAATCTCATCAAGTTCGAACGGCGTAATTAAAAAAATTAAAAAATTAAAATAAATAAATTAAAAAACGTTTAATAATAAACAATGACGTAATGTGTATTTTTATTTCGATACTGGCGTGTACCGAGTGTTGCTATTAAACGTCGACGGCGTAAAAGGTTTTGTGCTAACACGTTAGCCTAATGAATCTCGTCCCTTGAATGTTAAAACGAAAAACGACAAACGAGTGCTGTGGATACCGAATGAGTTGTTCGGGCACAGATTTTCGAGTTCATTTACAAATGATGACCGTGATGCATATCGTGTGCGTCTGAGGTCGTGCGTGATACACGGGGCTTCCAAAAAATTAAAATACAAATTTTATCTTGTTCAAAACGAATACGTCGACAATTCTAACGGCGTTTTTTTTTTTGCAATTTTTTTAATTACGCTCCAGGATACTGTCGGGCAAATCGAAAAACCTCGCGAATAAAGTACCAACTAGACACAATTTGCTGCCGGAACATAACGCACGTCAAGATCATCTCACGCACACTCCTACTACACGAAAAAGTATTCGGAGGCTAAAAAAAAAAAATAAACACGCGTCATGCGATAAGAACGATATGCGTTCTTGGTTTCGTTCAGAATCTAAAATACGAAATTCATAATGATTACGGGTTAAAAATTAAAACGGTTTTGTTTGTACTCTCAAACGTACGCATAGATACACTTGAACGTGAATATACTATTACGAAAACGGTTAAAACAATTAAACACAAATCGGTACTCGTGATTCAATAACAATGAAATGGATCAGATAAATTCTTAAACGGATTTCGAACGTAGTCAAAAACATAAGGTCACGAAGTTTACGGGCCGCGGAGTAATTGATATTTCGATTATATAAGTTAACGTACGATATACCGCGATTCGTGCCGTTATAATATGGAAATCATTGTATTGGGGCTGGAAAAAAAAAATGCGAACAGCTTAGCGATAAACGGCAACATTGTAAATCAAATTTTAAAAGTGTGCTAAGGGACTATCCGGAGAATATATATTCGTCCTAACAAGATGCGCTAACTATACTATTGTTATTCAGTGGCCGAAATGGGTGGGTGGGAGACACGGAGGACGGCATCCTTCCACTTATTATAATTTACATTTTTCATCCCTCCACTTATTTTGTTCGAAATAATAATACATCCCCCCTTATAATTATATACAAAGATTATCGATATATATGGTGTTTTTCATAAAAATTGTATATTTTTTACGATGATTTTTTTAATTAGTTTTACAAGAATTCAATGATATTTATTTTTTATTTTATTTTTTTATTTTTTGATATGAAACAAGAATTTTTATCTAATTTAAATCGAACCACTTGACGCGTAGACCTAATAAACCGAAACGTCATTTCTTAAAATTTTATGTTGATAAGAACATGTAACTCCGAACACAATAAATAAATAAATATACAATTTACAACGTTATGAATAATTCTGATAACGTATTTTTCCTTTCATTATTTTCAGTGCGTTTATTAATGCATTTCGTTACTTTTATTAGTATTTAATTTGCCAAGACGTCAAATAGGCAGTTATTTATTTACGAGGATATTATGAATGTCTAGTGTATCTAATTATTTTGCTATTTGTACAGTTTTACTGACTTTGAAGTTACGGCGTTAGTACTAACGTATAATTCTTTCAGAATCGATAAGAAAAAACAACGTTTTCATGTTTTTATAAGACTGATCAGCACAGACCACAAAAGATCCGATCGAATTAAGCAGACGCTTAGTTTTTTCCCACCCAATCGCGCCTATTATTTTATTGTACGCGCGCTCCGGTCGTAATTACATTTTGTCGTGGCGGCACGAGGATTAGGAGGCTTTTGTTATCTGTGTTATCTATAGTCAGTCGAACGGATAAAAAACGAGGCGTGCGAGTACAGACGCGTGTCCCTCAGAGGCCGGCGGCGTGATTTTCTGGAAAAATACAAAAGAAAATAATCGAAAATCGATCCGTAGGTTTTCCGGGAACACGCGTACAACAGTCGCAAGTGAACGCGAAGAAAGCCGCGAGTAGAAATAACCGCCCGGAAAGATTCGTTTGTAATTACGGTAGGGAACGGCGCGTATGGTCTGAAAGTGAAGTATTCGAAATTGGAATCGTGTGCGTCGCTCTAGATTACGCGTATCGTTCTCCCGAGAAAATCGTCGCCAGACGGTCAAACGATATTATCGATGTCGAACGTGTACGAATAAAATCAAACGAGTATGGAAAATCAAAAAAAAAAAAATGAATTCAGTATCGTTTTCAGACAATAAAAATCGTCGCCCGTTCGATTCGAAATCGGTCGATGCGGCCAATACACGCCCAAAACACCATTCACGTGTCCTACATGTATTTTCCGGTACGTTTTTCTCATAACGGCATTCGTCCGTGTTCGGAACACGTGTCTCGTATTGCTTAACCACCGCCCAGGTTAGGTCAGGTTAGGTAGGCCAGCTGGTAAAAACCGTAATGTAAACAGAAAAAAAAAACCGGCGTGACGTCAAATAATAACAATCACCACTCCGCGCGCACAACGGTTGTTCCGATATCCGTAACGTTTTCATTACTGATACTCGACGTGTCGTCCCGACAATACGGCCCGTGTCCGTAGAAATCAAACGGAACCGTTCGCGCTAAACACTCGTAAAAAAGTGTCCCGGGCCGGAGGACACGACGTTTGCCGAGTGCGTCTATCGCACAACGGTCCCGCTCACCCCTGTTGTCTTGTGAAGACGCGGCCGGCGGACAGACGACGGGGAACTCGAGTGTCGCGCGCCGACCGAAACGGACGTCGTCGGCCGGCGGTGTGGTGGATGTGCTCGCGCGGCGTTCGATATAAAGTGGTTTGTCACGCGGCCGAAGACTTTATAAAAGAGAGTTCTGGCCCGTTGACAAAAACCTGCGACCCGGACAAGAGAGGCTACCGGGTTTTAACGCGCCCCGCTCGTTAAAGGGCCGCACAACAAATATGTACACGACGTTATTTATAGGGCGATAAAAAAGGATTTGTCTTTTTTACCAACCACCCTCCCGCGCGCGCGCGCTCGCTCTCTCGTTCTCGTTTTTTTACGATTTTTTTTTGTAGTTTGGAACGGATTTACGAAAAATTGTCCCGGGCAGTCAATTACCGTTGCAATCAATGACGCTGTCCGGATTACGGAAGCCGAAGGGTCTCCCAAACTTTCTTTCTTACGGTTCGCGAATTCGCGTCCACGTTTTTCGCGCCGAACGCGTCGCCGTGTCAGTCCCCCCCCCACCCTCCAACACGTTAATTTTTCTAATTACGGCACCGTATATAAATCCGGAACTCCCGTTGCATATTAATGTTTTTAATAATTTTAATACACGTTTCTAACGTTTAGTTTTTAATTTTTACGAAACGTTCCATAAAATGTTGGGTACACAGCTTGTCTTGCCGTCATACACCTGCATAAAACGCCGGTTGTTTTAGTCGCTCAAAAATAAGTTTGAAACACGAGTGCACTGGTTTACCGTGGTTTAACGTAGAAATCAACGTTTCTTTGAAAAGTATTTATGAACAGTAAAATTTAAAAAAAAATTATTATTGTTTTCGGACTTCCGCACGAAACGTCGAAACGCACGACGGCCGTTTGATCCGTTATATTTTATTTGACAATCCCGCTCGCCGTACTCCCCGAAAAAAAATTCCGGACACGCCGCCCCAGAAGTCACGCTTTCGGTCGACCGGCGCGCGCCTGAAATTCAGTCTACATTGTTCACGGTCACGTTAAATGACGAACCCGGCGGTGTTTCTCCCCAATAAGATTTTAACGTCGTCGGTTCTAGAGACAATAGGAAACGCTCCCGGAACACGCGACATTGTCTGACGCTAGCTAAGTACACTACGGACGTGATAATCACGCGGCTCGTTCTGTTGAATCGTTCTAGACGCCATGTCGTCGTCTAGGTCATGCAGTGCGTGTGTACGTTTCGGGTTTCGACACGAACACAATAGCCGTGGGGTATTTCCGATAATCGGTTTTCGTCGAGAAAAATTCAGACGAAATACGCGATAAAACGACGAATCGTCTTGTGGTGTGTTTTTTTCCGCAGTAAAAATATTCGACGCGTTCACGATTTTCAACGTTTAAAATGTATATTCGTAATCGTCCCGGTTTTCTTTTTTTTTTTTTTGCGTCGTGCGCATGAAAAATCTTTTTAGAGCAATTCAAAAACGACGTGCCAAGAATAGGTCAAACACAAGAGTAATGGGCGTTCAACTGACAAAAAATATATTCACTGCCGTACCATCTCATATTTTATATCGAGTACGAGTTACAAAAACCATTATCAAGCGAAACGTCTGTTTTAACAAATGATTTGAATGTCAGCGAAAGCGACTACGTGCCAAACGTTTTACCGGCTGGATCATAGATATTTCCCGCGTCGACGGTACTCGTCAACGTGTTTGTCTGATAACCGATAACCTGATAATTACTATAGACGCGTCCGTCTAAAAATCACGTTGCCCGATGAACGGCGAATGTAACACGCGCGGGAAGTGCGATGTACAAAGATGCCGTAAACGTCCCGGACGCAAAACGTGTTGTCCATATAGACCTAACCCCCTCCCTCCCCACCCTCGTCGACTTTTGAAAACGCATTGTTTTTACGTGCTTAACCGTATTCTAGATCGCATGTCTTATGTCAGACGATTTTCGAAACATAATTTTTCTCTCTCATCTGTCCTGTATTATTTGATAATAAATGTTGATGGCGAACGGATTTGAGAGAGATTTTTGCATTCGATCATCGACGTTTGAAGATCTATTTGTGTGTACATACGTATGCGTATGCATGTCCGGCGAGCGTCGGATTTCGCACGAGGCCGGTAAGGTCGACGTTTTTTCGCGAGATTCGCGAGTTTTGGGAAACCATTACGGAAACGACACGCGACGGCCGTGGAGGTATAAGCTTTCGGTGCGCGCACACTCATATACGTTATACGGTGACACGGAAATTTATATACGGCGTCCGCTTGCGTTCAATAAAAATAACTTTTGGTCGGACACACACCACAGTCGATCGGTTCTAATCGAATTAGGTAGTACTGTTGTGTACGTGCACACGGAACGGAACGGTGATAAAAACTGACAACGACGGTCAATTAATTCCGATTGCCCAGTTTAACTTTTAAATGTGAAGCGATAATAATATATATACATATATATATAAACTCCCGGAGAAGCTCGTCACGGAGGAGGTCAGCGTATACGTACATACATATATATATATTGCGACCAACTTTCTAGACGACAATAACGCATAAACCGCCCGCGTTATATACATGTATATATATTTTTTATGATTATTACTATTATTATTATTATTATTATTATTGTATATAATTTTTTTTTCGCTCTTTTTCGCGGTGCGCGCCGATAACAAAGACAAATAAGAAATACGTACGACACCACACCGCGCCACCGAGCGAGCACGCGGGAGACCGAGAAAGGAAAAAGAGAAAAAAGCAGATTACAAACGAGTCTAAAAACGACTGACGGCAGACTGTATGTACGAGAGCGAAACTTGAGCCATAACAAAACGAAAAAATCCGTTGTTAATGGTATTATATATATATACGTTTTTTGAAACGAGAAAAAGCAAACGATTGAATAATAAAAATAAATAGACGCGCGCGAATTATTTAACGTTTGCCGCGTACACGCGTTTTTGTCGATTTCCGTTCGAACGTCCGTCGCGGACGTCGCTTTCCGACTAGGTGTCCGTGCGGACCAACTGGCACCCCACTGCCTCTGACCACACCGGGCACGTCCTTGAACCGCGACGGTTACGGTTCTCGATACTGTGACAAACGACGAGACTTTCACCACGATAACATTTTGTTGACAGTTTTCAATCATCGAACATTTCTCTCCTTCTCGCCTTCGCCGTCCGTATTTTCCGTCGGCCGGAAACGATGTTGGAAATCCTTTTCTCGCGATGCCCCCTTTAATCAATACCTCTGTCGACTTGCCGAAAATGCGTTCCCTCCGACGCGTTTTTTAATTTCGGAAACAGTGACGCGAGAATAAACACTGGAGTTCGGGGGGTGTTTTTTTTTTGGCTTAAGAAACCGCTTAACAGAGATTATGACGTCCAACAGTCGTTTTCCCACAACGCCGGTCGCTTTCTTCTTACTCGTTCCACGAGTGTCGTCATATAACAACGTTGATCGATTCGGTCTGCCCCCGAAGTACCCGTTCGGTCATTGTTACACCCTTCGTGTCGAAAAACACGATCGACACGGCCTTAAGCCATAGACTTCCTAGCGACCCTCGCGAAATCGTCTGTGCCACTCGAGAACACACGTGGTCGTGACGGCATGACATCATCGTGCACGTCTGTCGACAAACGAAAACTTTCGGTTCGGTAGATTTTCCGAGTTGCACTCGAAATGTTGAATCGATACGCTGTTCGATTATTATTTTTTTTTCGTCCGGCATAACTTCGACGTAGAATTTACCCCGACGGACGCTCACGAGTAAGCCACGGAACGTAGCCCGACTAAACCGGTATCGTTCGGTGCAATGGCGCTCATGGAATATACGCCGATTTCATTCCCTTGTCTGTACCCGTCTCGTCGCCGGTTCGATAGTCGATAGTCATTCGATAGCCACACCACGTTACGCGAGTTCCGTCAAAGTCCGATTCCGAATTCTGCGCACGCCGTGAGTGACGACGCCGAGAGAGTTCGTCGGAGAGGCCCGTCCGTAACGGCCTTCGACGCCCAGCCCTACGGTCACGTACGTTCTGGTCCGTGTCTTAACCTAAACCACGGTATACGCCCGGGCAACAGAGTGCGTGCGCGTGCACGTAATTCGATGATATCGCCGTTCACCGTCGACGGTCATTCGTTCTTAAGAGTCCTTGTTTTCGAACGCATTGCGGTTGCTTTCACATTCACGGTAACGACGATACAACGCCCCCGGACAACGGCGAACATCCGCCGTACACATTTTACGTCGTTTTTTATTTATTTATTTTTTTTTGGTTTTCAAAAATGTATGATCCCGGTGGTCCGAGTGGAACACTTGATCGGGTGTTTTGGAGCTGCAGACTTTCGACGTTTTAAATACAACAATCGCCTATCTCAGAAAAAAGGCGATGCCCGCAATTTTATCAGTTTTTTATTTATTTTTTCTTAAAAACGAATTCTTTCGTCGTTTTTCGTTCGGCTCGGACCTTCAGAAAACCGTGGGGGAAATCGAGAAACGTGACGACGAGTAAATATCATCCGAGCACTCGTATGAAAAGTGTTTCGCTGTTCGCAGATAAACACGAGATAACAAAATATTTTTCACGAGTTCAAAACGGACGTCGTGATAAGACGGTCGTTTGGGTTTCCGTGACTTCTGACGAGATTACACGGCAATATATACGTGAATCGTCGACTCTCTAAACCGGACGCATATATATAATTATACTCTGGGTGTACTCGTATTGCGCGCGTTACGTTGTTATGGAATCATCGATATCCGATTATTTTTTTCCAACGGTATTGCCGGTATATTATGACGAATAAGCCGTCAATGTGTCATTGGAAATGCCTTCTCAATGTCATTTGTTCAAATGAAAAATTCCTTTTTTTTTTTCATAAACACATTTTTTTCGCGTGCGTTAACTTTTTTATTGACATCGTTGTGTCCTGTTCGTTCGATAATACTGAAAAAAAATACCGAAAAATGACGGACATTTACCTATTGCGCGGCGAATTCGTAAAACGCAATTGGGTTTTATGGTCCCCCCCCCTCACTGTCGAGAGACATAGAACGGGCTTTTTGTGATTTTTATCGAATAACGCACACGCCTGGTTTGAGTCCGTATCGAATACCAGTGTTTACAAAACGGTACATCGACCGAACTGTTTTGCGTAAAACACCAACGACTCGACAAATAGTACGTAGTTTACACACGGTTTCAAGCACAGTTTTGGTCGGGCACGATCTCCGTGAAAACCAATAGCTTACCAACAACAGTTCGTAGACAACACGTTTAATTTAAGATCGACGTTACGTATGAGTATCGTTTTCGAGTATATTCCGTAGCGAGAGAACGTCGTTCGGTCAGTCCGAACGCTATTACGTTATTGGCGTCCGACGAGTTATTAGAATCCCGATTCTATAACAACAGTTTTACGCGGTGGCGGGGGTTTTAATTTTTCGATATCAACGTTCGACGATCTTCAATCGAAAACTTGGGTTTCGCCGGCGATAGTTAAACGAGAAAAACTGAACGGAGTACACCGATCGAGTCCGTACACGTATCGGAAAAGTTTTCGAACTCGGGATTGAAAAGGAAAAAGTGTGTCCACTACGTTATTATATTGGAGACCGTATGTCGAGACGGGATAACGGAAAAATACGACCCGCGCGAGACGGCGTCGGAACAAATTGGCGAAATCGAAAGGAACGAGCACGGGGAGCGTTCGAGTTCCGGTTGCCGGTAACGTGCGACACGTCCGACAAAACGTTGATAAGCTCCGCCGTCTGAACGTTTTCGAACGTACATACGTACACGTCCGTGCGTCAGTTAGCGGCGCGATGTTAATATTTTTCAATAAAACCTTTCCAACAAATTTGTTGGTCATTGTTGGATAAGTCCCGAAATTTGTTGGATATTTTTTTAGGCTTTTTTTATTTTGCGCCGCTAACTTCACGCCAGCGGTGCAACTTCGAAAAAAATCCCAAAAAAACCATCCAACATTGTTGTATTTGATTTGTTGGTCATTGAGAAAAATTGAAAATATAAAAATGTTACTACTTTCAATGTACAACTTTAGAAGATATTATTTAAGAAGCACATTTATTATTAATGTATAAAATAACAGGAAACAACCACTGTAGACACTGACTAAATGCGGTCAAGGAAAAAAGCACGCGCGAGTTCGTAACGTAAACGGGACCGAACGTCGAAGGCGGAAACGCGCGCTGGTAGTTCGAGCGTGTCGCCTTTACTCGTCCCGGCTTCGCCGGTTAGGTTAGGAAACGGTGTCCCGTTTCGACGGACGTTCTTCGGAGCACGTGCGCCGTTGTGAATCGTACGCGATGTGCCCGCACGGCCCGTGTGCCGCGTGTGTCGGGCAATAACCGTTACTACGTGATAACCGCCTGGCCCGGACCGGCGAACGGAAATGAACGTTTCGCGGCGCTCGACGACGGAATCGAAACGCCCGGCGAACACGGACGGGCATTGTTGCCGTGCCGCGGTAATGTAAACGTATTTTCGATCGACACGACGCGATACGACCGATGAGATAACGTCGGTGTTCATAGGACGGCGAATGAAATATCGAGAAACGCGAAAAGCCTCGTGTACGAAACCCGTCGTTTCGCGTAAAACGTTTTGCGTTTCAACGCTCGGCCAAAAACAAAAAAAAAATCGCGCGTTTATCGATGAAATGCTTACTCGGTCGCCGCCGCACTCGGTTCACCGGTCCTAAGTCCGACCGGCCTGTGCGTGTGTAGATGATGTGAAAAGAACGCACGAAAAGTTAGGTTAACACGGATCGACACGGTCGCCAATTTGCGGCGTGCATTTCTCACCCGTCCACTCCCGAGGCCCTATACAAAAATCCATATAATCGATGTCTGGTTATCGGACGTTAGTTATCAACGAGGCGTGTGTCGTACGGCTACGACGATTGACGATACCAAACTACGGTGGCCGCGGCGAGTCTCTGCGCCGCTCTCGCCGTAAAAGGAAAAAACTTCTCTATGCCCGTCTCGTTTGTCGAATCGTTTTTTGCTCGGTTTTGTTTACGAGCCCGTTGATTTGTTTAAATTTCGTTTTACATTTTTTTCTCCCCGCGTCCAAACAACCAAGTTAACCGTGCTTTTATGTACAGTACATGTGTGTACTGTGTGTGCTGTGTGTATTTGTTATATAATATACGTGATCTGTTCATTGAGTTACGGACCTTATTCACACCCGCTACTACCAGGCGCGGATCCAGAACTTATTTACGGAGGGAGCCATTTTAATCAAAACAACTTTAATTCTCATTTTGTCGCATCGAATAATAAAATATTTAACCAAAACGTTTTATTGGAAATCGTTTGCGATACACCGAAAAATCCCATAGCTACAACTTCATTTTAAATTTTCTTTCTGTAGTATCATAGATAACAGTTAAAATTATAAAACGATACTAATAAAAAAATTTAACAAGAGTCTACGGGGGGAGGGGGGGGGCGATCGCCTCTTGCCCCCCCCCCTTGGATCCGCGCCTGGCTACTACCGTGACGAAGATAAGACGGAAACGTTGTTTCACATCAGTCGGCCCGGCGCGCGTAAACGACTACTGACGCGATCACGGCCCGTGCGGGCGAACGGATGTTATTGGCCGCGACGGAAACATTGCGCGCATGCGCGACTGATATCAAGAAATCTGGTGGGGGACAGTCGAGCGAGTCTGCCCGCGCAACTAAAACGAGACGACCGCGCATTTCAAGAAAAAGAAAACCGCTCAAAAATTTCTTTTCTGTTCTTTTTTTTGTTCTAAAGAAGTTTCACTCCAAAAATCGAAATGTGACTGACAAATCGTCGGCGTCCTGTATTTACGCTGTATTTAGATTTCGGAATCGTTATTTCGAAAAAATTCTAAGTACCGTTCGGACGACAGTTTAAACCGGAAAACAGTGTTACGCGTGCTGTATGAACACGTGGTTTACCGACAAAAATGAAAAAAAGACACCGTTTGTAAAAGCATTCAAAAACAAAAACCAAAACGAGAATCGACATACGTTCCAATCGTTTCATTCGTTTAGACCCAGTCAAATTGTTGAAATTTTGCGACTTGTCGTGATGCTCGGTAACTCTGTTCAAAACGTATATAAAATAAATTATAGTATTACGGCGCATACGAAACGGAAGTGCAGACGGATGTGTCGTGTTTGAATGAATTACTTTTGATACATACACGTGTACGTCTTGTTCGCGCAGGTGAATAACTTATAGCGCCGGAAACTTGGGACAATGGCGTATCCAGAATTAATTTTTTTTTTTTTTTGGGGGGGGGGGGGGGGGTTAAATAAAATATAACAAATTAAATTTTCGTCCTGCTTTCGGCGTAATCACTACAGACCAACAGCGTCGACGTTTCAACACGGACAATACCGTTTTGAGAAAAACGCTATTGAAATTCGAAAATGTACTAAAAATACGTTATGAGACGAGAGTTCTATTTTTATCTGAAAACGATTTTATTCGACAATCATAATAGTTAACGATACGTACTAATTCAGTCAGTGACGGATTTTCAAAAATTGTCTGGGGGGGGGGGGTCCAAAAAAAAAATAGTACTACAAATTAATATAAAAAAAAGTATTTTAGTATTTTCGGTACTAGAATCACAACAGAGTGTCTGTGGGGAGGGGGGGGGGGTTCCAATACCTCCCCCTCACTCGTAAATCCACCACTGAATTCTGCTATTACTCATAAATTTTGAATATTTATTTTATTTGTACATATTCGATATTAATCATATTATTTGACTATTTAGCAAAAATGTTTGTGGTGGGGGGGGTACTATCCCTTAACCCCCCCCCCCCCCCTTTCTCACCTGGATACGCCACTGACTTGGATAATCTTTAACGTAACGTAATTCGCGTAAAATATTCATTGGCACAACGCGTCTTGGAACGCCCGACACTAGTCAATATGTTTTACGAAATTCGTGAATAATTATCGTGTAAGTATACTGTTTTTTTTTTTTTTTTAACACAAATATCATTTTATTTTACAAATATGATTTTTCGTATCGGATTTTACACATAGTGCGACCGGTCTCGCTCGCGTTCGCACAACGACTGAATAATAACCGTAAGAGTTGACATAAACATTCGCGATATGATGTAACTATAATCTTATCTTGTTTATCGGTTTTACGTTTTTCCCTAGCATACACAATATTAGATGAGGGGAAAAAAAAACTCGATGTTTCTTTATTGGTGTATAACCCGACGCGATTTATGAGTGAACACGGTTCGCAATCCGCGAGCGAGTAGAAACACAAAAATACAAAAAGCAAGTACAATATAATTGTTTAGAAAACGAGTTGATATCGCGCAGTGCACTTCAATCTTTTCCGTTGGTATCGTTTTTAATTTATTTATAGCGTTTGCCGTTTACGATGACAAAATAACCGGCGGAATCGTTGTTTTTAATTTATTGCGCATAAATATTAATTTAAACTTATTAAAAAAAAAAAAAAAAAACTCTTATTAACGTAATCGTCCCGAAGGGGAGAATACGATCTCTTGAAATTCAACGCTAAAGACCCGAGAACGGGGGTTTTTTTTAATCCACTCCCGCGGGACCGAAGAAGTTCGAAAGAGGGCTGTTTTATGATCAATGTATGGTAAACGAATACACGAAATAACAATTATTTGTTGTTGCACGTTACCGTATCGGTGTATTTCCCAATGACTCAAACTACACTGTTACCTATATTTCTGAATGTTGAATCCCGAATGAAATTTAATTTTCTACGCGTAATTAATAGAACAAAACAAATGTTGACACGACGAAAAGCGACACGTAAATATTATTATTTTTTTTTTTTTTGTATTAACCACGTTGTCGAAACCGGTAGTAATAAACACGCATATACATCGACTTTTGAATTTTCTTTTATTCTTTTAATCGACTTAACAGTCATTGGAGTTTTTTTTATATATTTAAGTATACGTGTACATATATTTATTTGAAAAATATCAAACCACTCTCGTAATGTACGTATTACGTAATCATAATGGGCTTTTACGCGACGTGCATTGCACATTAACGTTTCGAAAATCACAACGCGAAAACGTTCGTCGTTTTCACATCGTCCACGCGATTGTCATTGACAATATCTCAGAATCGAATGATCGAAATCTAATTCGAACCGGCAGTTTCCGTCCGTAAACATTGTGTCGGCCAATCAAACCGCGAAATTAAAAAAAAGAAACGTACACACCGGACGGTTGTCTGACGATTGTGACGTCGATTTCGCCCGAAACGATTGTCCGGTCTCGTTTGAGCCGAAACGTCGTGCCGGGGCGTGTAAAAATAGCGTTTTTAATTCGCCGACACAGTAGATTCGAACGCGACGTTCGCGTGGATGTCGTGGGCGACGGCGCGAATTAAGTGACTGAAAACGCGTTAAATTATGTACGTCGTCGCGAAACGGCGTGCACGCACAAATATGGTTGAAAAAAACGAAAACCGTCACGCGAGAACATCTCTCGGACCGCGATCATTTTCCGATCATTCTAATGTGCATAACGTAAATTATGCAAACCATAAATTGTTTCACCGTCGTACGTGAGTGTGTCACGAAACATACGAACGACCAGAGTCAAAAAAACGCGTACATAAATACACACACACACACGCAATGATGTTCCCTAATCAATTCGTCCGATAGTCTATCACACCGACGAGTGCCTGAATATGGGTATTCGTATTTTATGACTGATACGGCGGGGGTCGTAAACATTAACGAAAAAACAAAATGATATACACACTTTTTATGTTTCTTTGGAAAACGATAAAAATCAATTGTTTAAACGATTTTTTCGCGTTCCTTAACCACGTGGAGCCGAGACTCGTAGCTTTGCGAGTACGGTCGGTGTACGGAAGTCTTTGAACTGAAAGACCATCGACGGAGACGAACATTAAGTCTGACACGTTTTCGATGGTTAAACGAGTCCTCGATTCCGTTATCGTTATAGATTCATATCGGAAAACCCTCGTTTACGGTCGGAAGTTGTTTATGCTCGGCGTTTCAATGACGTCGGAAAAGTCGTTTCGTGTACCGAAAGTCTACCGAACTTCTCAAATGCAGATAAACCGAATGTGCGTGCCAGTCTTCTGACTTCGTGTTCTCCCCTGGCATCAACGGCGTCTGTTTCGAATGCTCGTACTTCTTGGATCGCCCGTAGCGGCGGTTCTCGATCGATTTAGGACCGCGATACGGGATCGAAAAAGTTTAAGGACATAAATTTCATGGAATCTATACATAATCAAAAAAAAAAAAAAAACTTCTCGCGACCCACCGAAAATTGACTCGGGGCCCGTCGAGGTCGTACGTGAAACACGCGTTTATCGAAACGTCGAGAGCGTACGGCGCAGTGACGTGGCGAAGGAGTAATTTCGGAGCCCCCGGTTAGGTTAGATCGATGGACGACGTGCAGTAAGCGATTACGAACAGATCATTATCGCTGGACTTGTTAGTGGATACTACGGTTGGTTGGCATCTGCAAGACGGAGCTCGGAAGAAAACCAAAGCCGGAAAACATTTAAAAAACGATAGGTTCGCCACGTCACTGATACGGCGCGTACGTGTAGATTACGCGACGGGAACACCGCGATGGTCGAAGTGGCTCAAAATAAATGAAGGGATGTCATCCCCTCCCCCCCCCATTTCGACCACTGTGTATAGTTTATAAGGGGGATGTATTATTTTGGACAAAATAATGTGGACGGATGCCGTACAACTCCTCCTCACTTTGACCACGTATGTACATAATGTACCGGTCGCGTAAACGTGACGAGTAAACACGTCTCGTCGACGTACGACTCCGCTAATCGTTCGGAATGAGGACGCCGGAAGAGAGGGCGCTTAAGGGTATTATAATTCGATCGTCCCCCTCCGTTTATTAATCTCGCGCGCCGCAGAGTCGTCGTCGATTAATCAAAATTACGTGCGCCCGATCCGATTGTCTGACGTCCGTGTTTATTATCATTGTAACAACGTCGTGTCCGTGTCTACGGGCCCGGTGTTGGTGGCCGACCGACCGACGCGGTCGAAAAAAAACGTTTCCGTAACGTTATCGTGTCGTGTAGAACGCGTTTCCCGAAAGACGGACAAAAAGTATTTTTTATTTTCAAATAACGAACAAGGAAATGTAGTCGTGTCACTCGAGTGGTCGATCGTTCAGGGACGACCGCGGTGGGGGTTTAGGACGATGTATACAATATGCACGTGATTTTGAATCGCGATCCACGCGAAAGTGATAATACGAACCGACATTATTATTTGACGTGTTAACCGTGGAAATTTCGGAGTTTTCGGGAATATTCGTTATCTTTTATCGGACGTCGTTCGCTTTATGTACGATACGTTTGTGTTGTGCCGTTGCGATTTACGACGTGACGACGCACGCGAATCATTGGACTGCGTGCCATTCAACCCGTCATGGCTTCGACGACCGTTGTGGATTATGCGCATATGGAATGTGTTCCGTCGAAACGTGTTCTGCTGGTTCGATTCAAATGTACTTTAAACCGGCAAACACGATTCCGACGACTTCAAATCCTTTAAATCGTCGAACTCGTGTCAGATGTCGCTCGTCTTGATATTTTTCGCAAACCCACACCAAAGATTTTTTTGTCTACGTTCGTTCGAAACGTGTTTTGTCATTAAACGGATCCGCGGTCGGCGCAAAGACTAAATTTTGAATTTAACGTTACGTCGCGGCCGAAATCAAAAACAAACCTCTACACGCGACACGACCTGTCCAGTCTGGATGGTGTTTGCGTGCGACATTCGTACTCATCGGTCGCAATTCGGATTTACGTTGGACGCGGCGTTATAGTACGTTCGATAAACATCGTTCCGCGGCGTTGTCGGACACACACGAGAAAATAAGACGTTTTTTTAAAAACCGTACACGTACGTCGCTATATATCCCGGCATATATTTTGAAAACGATTGAGCGAAACCCGACCCGTCATCGACCCGTTCGCACCAGACGTCGGACGGCGGTCATCGTCGACCCGTGAAAACCGTTGTTTGGAAGTCGAACAAGTGCGGAACGTTGTTTTTCGTTTGGTTCTTTCTGATACGTGTACGTTGTAAATCGGGCAGAAATTATCCGTCTCGTTACGCGCAGAGTAGTGTGTCGCGCGCACGGAGATAGGCGTCAGAGTGTTTCGGCGGCGACGCGGAAAATCGGTAAACGTCACGCCGCGGCGTCGTTGCTATTACCGTCACCGTTATTAAACGTTATTGTCGTCGTCGTTACGGCGCAGGGCGACGAGACGCGGACGGCCCCGAAGTCTCGTCTTGGCTGAAACGATCGGATGATTGTCCGCGTCCGGTGTCCGGCGGTCCCAGGAGGAGACGGACGACGACTCGTGCGCTCGCGGTCGGGTCAGGCGTGTCGTGCAACACAATGGCACGTCCACTCCCGGACGGAGAAAAATCGAAAATCGAAAAACAAACAACATCCGTCTGGACGGCGTGTCGCGTTTAATCATTTCCGTGTTGAGTGATCCGGTATTTATTGTGAAAAAAGCGAATGTCCCGTGCGTTGTTCTCCCCGAACGATAATTTTCCCGGATACGCGAGAACGACTGAATGACCGACTTTTTATCGTACGTCGGAAAATATAAGAGATAAACGTATAAGTTGCTCGCAGTCCACCATGAAAATGTCGTCGTGCAAAGAGAGTTTCCGTCGATCGGATCGGCCGATAAGTAAACGAACGAAATGTATAGCCCGACGCATACCGAGAATGAATACGACCCGTGGGCCTCGGTCGTGAACCGAACGAAAACGTATGACCGAATTCGTTCGTCGCGTATGCACTTCGCAATCGGTGATCAGTTGCTCCGGGACACGGGGTAGGCCGAGAGTGACGAGTAGACGGGCCGTCGACGGGATCCCGTGGCGTTTGGGCTGGAGTCATCTGGAACAGGACGGACAAGTATATCCTATAAGTATAGTAATAAGAATAGTGTGATTCGAGAGACGTGATACGGTAAAGCGACGGCGACACCTGGACCGGAACGTTCGTGATTGAAAAGAAACGATAAGGATTGATAAGGATCAGACGTTTTAAAATTCTCCATTTGTTTCGTTCCTGTGCGGGCGACCTAAGCGCGTCGTCACGAATGCAATACGATTTCGCGTTCGAACGACATACACGCGCAACGGTTAGGTCGGCGGGGTTAGTCATCAGTCGATACGACGAACGATATTTCGCGATCGCGCAACGTTGGACGCTCACGAAGAGAATTGAAAACGCACAAGGCAAAAATTACAAAAGGTTTAGTTTTTTGTTTTTGTTTTGTTTTTTTTTATGGTTATAGCGAGTCGGAAAGAAACAGATTTACATACACGCGCAACGGTCAGGCGGATATTTAAAAAAACACGATGCGGTTATCTTCTTATCGGTTCGAGCGGAAAACCGAGGCGCGAGGACACGTTCACGCGTCGTATGCCAACACGGACGGACGGACGGACAAAGTTCGTAGTCATTCGCTTCCGACTGCAGACGTCACGTCCAAACGACGACAATGTTAGCACCGACACGACTGTAACGGTGTAGTAAACAATAACAATAATGATAAACATAACGATTCACATTAGTCGTTATTTTTTTTTTTATTATTATTATGTTTCGTTATTACCTTTTACGTCTGTCAATCATCATTAAAGTGTACGCTTTGTGCGCGGGTGTTACGCTTTTTTTCACTCGTACACAGTCCCACGGACGTGATAGTAGAAAATGTAAAAAATGAAATGAAAAAAAAAAAAAAAAAAAAACGAAACAAAAACAAAATTAAACACCATTATCGCTTTATTCGGTCCGTTCCGATTGACGGTGTCCGTAAAACGCGCACGCCGATCACACAGCCACCGCCGGGCCGGTAAGTGTACGTGTATACGTGTATATGTGTGTTATATGTGTTCGGGGATTTTTTTTTTTTTGTTCGCCCCGACCACGCGGAACTGTTTCTCTTCCGTATCCGTGTGACACCGCGGCGGGTCCCTCCCGTCCTTTATTGGGTATGTAAAATTGACGATTAGACGTGCACCGAGAATAGTACGTGAAATAAACAAGCGGTCATGTCGTACGTATTGTAAAAAAATTCCGGAAATCCGTCGTTTGAATGCGATATCGCGTTATTGGTTGTCGCGATGCTATTATCATTATTATCATCATCATCATCATCATCGTTATATACACATATAATGTACTTCCTTCGACGACATGGTAAAATGAAAAGATTAAAAAAATTTAAATAACAGGAAGAACGTCTGGTTCTCACGAGGTTCTCTCATGCAGACTTTTTTTTTTCGCCGTTTCTTATACGGTTTCCGAAAAATTACGTCCCGGTAGATTTCGTGCGTTTGCTTTGATTATCACGTATTGTTTGTTCTCCGTCCAAGTGTTCAATAATTCTTGCACGATAACACCGATACCACTACACAGTTTAAACGGCAAACATCACGTTTTATTCCTTTAATAATAATAACGCCCGTCGATAAATTTGTTGAAGTTTACGATACGATATGACAATGACGTGTCCGAAACGTCACGACAAATCCGTATACAATAAAACGTATTTTGTGATCTCTATTTTTATACATCACGTCAGATCGAACAATGTTGTGTGTTCGGCATTCCAAACGCACACGCACGCGGAGAGTCGCTGTTATAATTCAGACTGTGGCGATCGACTGCTAGTAAACCTGCACAAATCGCATTGAATACGCCCGATACGATCGCGTTTCAAATGGAAAACCATACGCGGCCATTACGATTATTCGTTTCAATTCACCGTGAAAATGTGTAACGGTTCCGTCTGTGACGTCATACGTTTGTGGGACTGCACGTTGACCGGCCGCGTCCAGAGGTTTGTTCGTCGATACGTTCCCGTTCCCGGTTTACACGAATAACTGTTAAAGTACACGTGGAAAACCAAAAAAAAATACGAAAAACGCGTAAGAACAAAAATACTTATAACCCAACCCCCGGTTGGGTGGTGGGGGGGAGGGGGAGAAAGCGGTTACAATTATTTATGTGTTTGCGCGAAATCATTTTTTCCGTACATAATGTAAACTTACACGCGTGCAAAAACAAACACGCGCCCGTACGAGCGAGTATTAAGATAAAAATAACAAAAAATGAAAATAAATAAATAATTGAAATAAATTAAACGCGAAAAACAAACAATGGTACGTACAATAACTTTCGCGAATTTAAACGGGAAAACATATTAACGCCGGGATTTTAATTTATTACGGCACACCTGCTATAGCCTATAGGTCGACGATTGCAATTAATGAAAGCCATCGGTTTTTCGCATAACATTTATTACGGGTTAGTCAGTCTCCGGGAAGACTTTTCACGCGATTCCCCGGCCCCCGCGCCGGCATAATGGCTATTATTTTCAATTTCGGTTTTCTGAACTGTGGCGTTATATCATATTTATTGGGACGGCGCGTCATAAATTCACAATACTGTATACGCTTCCCGTAAATGCATAATTCTCATTTAATAACGTAACGAAATGTATAATTTATAAAATCGAAACTAATGTCCGTCGGCGCGACCCGGTACGCGTGTTACAATATAATTGAATCGGTAATTGTTCGAGTACCTCCATAAATCTGTTGTTTCGAACAGAATCAGTCGGATCAGTGCTGTAGACCGAAGTGCCCAAAGACCGAATCGAATAAATAACCTTTACTATTCGCCTAGTGTGTTAGCTGTATCGACGTTTTTATCATAATCGGATGAATCGATCGAAAACGACGTATGATTTTTGGGGTCCGTTTGGATTCAAGTGTTCAGGCGCTATTTCTAGGGATACGTGTTTTTGTACAGGCGTGCTCAGGTATTTCGAATTGGTGTGGGAGGGAGGAGGTTGGATATGATATGATTAGATGTGATATGTCTTTTCAGCAACGCGCTCAGGATTTGTTCAAGAGGGGGGGGGGCAGGGGGGTCCTAGAATAATATTAAAACCCAATTTATACAATAAAGATAATTTTTACTTTTTATTATTAAAATTAGAATGTACGGTTTAAAAAAAATACACACTTTTTTTGATATTGAAAACCATAAAACGAAAGAAACCGCAAAATTGATTATGAAAAATCTAATCGACGTTTATCTGTCGTCAACAATTAAAACCGCCTTACGCGATTTTCCACTTAAGAAACATTCAAGTGACCCGAGGACCACCCCTTTGGTCTAAAAAACAATATATTTTCAAAAGTCAATGGGGGGGGAATGGTTTATACCTTGATGATGTAAACGGACCTAACCGCGAGACGGGCGTTACGGCGGATCCGGTAATAAATACACATACCGCGGGAACGGAGGCGCGTAGGACGAAATAATGGGCTCGCGTTGGAGCGATAAGTGTCCTCTCGTTCGTGTGCGCGCGCGCGACCGCGGCGAAGACGGTCGACGGGAATTGATGGAGGACGCCCGCCGCGATAACGTCGCCTTCGAGGTGTTGCGGGCGAGATAACGGGCCCGGCGAACGCGTATGCGCGTATATATGATAGTGGCTGGCGGGACGGCGGGAAAAAGCGTGAAACGATAACGGCCCGCGGGCAAGGACACCGGAACGGAAAAAAGCGCGTTCGCCGTCCGATTGTTCAAACGGACGATCTCGCGAAACCACTGCTTAGGAACAGGCTTGATTCACCGGGTCCTACAGTGGTTTCCGAGCCTCCTCCCTCGCCTTTGCGGGTCCAGGTCGAGACACGGACCCAAGCCACGAGATGGCTACAGTAGCTGGCCGATCACTGAGAGTCCTTGTCGCGGGGATAGCCACTGATTGATATTGAAATAAATAGCCACCGACCATGGGTCTCTCGCTTCGGCGGCTTAGGGTACGATCCCAGCCGTCGGACGGGTTGTCGAAGCGGGACAGGACACTCCCTGGCTGGGGGGAGAGCATGTCCAAGGTCTGGGATAAAATCGTTGCCCGCGGGGAGCATGGTCTTAAGCTCGATCTTAAGCAAGGTCTAGGCGTTGAGCTTGGCCGGTCGAAACCCGCGGTGGGTGCCCGTACTGGCTCGGGTGGGTGAGAGAACTACGGGATTCTTGCTCGGCGACGGGCTCCAGAGTCTCAGAACTAAGACTCCAGGCCTCTCTGTTCGGAAAAGTAACGTCACGGGCAGAGAGTGGTCGGAGCGCCTGATGTCTGGTGTCACATATTACGTCAGAGACGGTAGAGCGGCTGAGGCGAAGGTCTGCTCGGTGCACGTTCTACTATTGACGCGAGCACGAATTAACCACCCCGTGACCGTAACGAGACACGGATCGAACCTGGTTCGTTCTGGGTTGGATTCGTACGGGCTGGGTCTCGCCAAGATCGTATAACCTGCGGGTGCGCGTCGACGTGCAAATGCGGTACTCGGAGCCCTCGATCTTGATCGGCGCTATGTCGGTTGGCGTTGTCCACACGCTGGGAACGTGTTCCTGGGGCGGCCGTCGAGTAGCTCCACTGAGCTAATAAAAGGCGCGTCACTCGTAGCCCTCGCGACAGAGGGAGTGAACCCAACAGGTTCTCACCGTTCAAACGGACGTTCGGTGTATTCGTTTTATTCGAGCGCCGCGAAGCACGGACGTTGGCGGCCGTGCACGCCACGGACAAACGAAATCCCGTGTCCAGGCGATCCGTTTTCCGGAACGGCTCGAGAACAACGGTCTCCGGCCTGACCTAGACGTGCGTTTTCCCGACACGTGTTTCGCTGGGCGTGCCGTAACAACGCGGACTGCGGTGAAGGCGGCGCGCGTAGGAAATACGATCGTACGTGCGCGGATCGTGCGGGACGACATTCCGGAATCGCCGCGGTCGCGCGCCTCGTACTCGCCGTTGATTTATATCGTGAGTTATTGCTAATAAGCGACCACTGTCGGGGAGCGTGCGTACGCGCGATTATACCGCGTCGACGTGATGGCGCGGTGACGTCGTTATTAACGGTCCGCGTACAAAACGATCACGGTAACAACGGTAATAACAACGTCACGTGCGCGCCCGTCGGCGTACGCAAAAGAAAAAACGTCCGGATGCACGGCGTCCCCGCGCGGGTGGTCGTCCCGTCGTCAGGTAACGAACGTTTTAGAACGGCGAAGACGACTGTATTGGGGTTGGGGATGGAACCGGATCGGAAAAACAATAAAGGTGTGATTCCCGAGAACGCGTCTTGGAGACGCGGTCGCGGTGCGTTTTCAAATGTCGATACGATTTCAAACAAACGATACTTGCCCACAGTCTGGGGCGTCGTCGTGTCGTTTATGTACAACAGCGAGTAATACAGATAAGGCGTTTGTGGCGTTCAGCGCTATGTAAAAAGAAAAAAGGTCGGCAACGGTCCAGAGACGAGGTTGAAATCACGCGATAAATATACGCACGACGTTTCCATCGAAAACACGTAAAACGAGCTTGCACGCTATCGAAAAATTCGACAAACAATTTGATCGTCTACAGGGCACCGACAGATTTCGGACGAATCGAACCGACCCGGTATTACAGTTACACACTTTCGTGTAAGCAATATAAACGACGGCAATAAGTATGTTTTTACGCTTGGAATCGAACGTAAAATTGTAAATTCACAGGGACACGTGTTCGTCGGATGAGCTGTACCTCTAGGCGACGTGTGGATGGTGGGCCGAACGGAACGTCCGTATACCGAGAAACGATAAGCGCCGGCGCGTTCTCGTCGGTTATCAGCGCCCGGCCAAAAGCAGAGAGTCGCAGAGAGTCCTCGGAATCGCGCCCGGCCGACAGTCCCGAAGACCGTTCCGAGAGCGGGCCGTCGTTCTGTGTGGGGGGGGGGGTCGCGCCGATGACCCTCTCGACGACGACGGTTGACGGCGACGGCGACGACGGACCGCGGGAGCGCGCGACGCGATTTATGCACGCGAATTAAAAGTGGCGGTAACGCCGGTAATTTATGTGGCGTTTCGGCTTTGTGATTATAATTTATATGTGTTTGCCCGGCACTCCGTAATGAAACTCGCTTTTGATTTATATTTCGTTATTATATTAATGCGTCCGCTCGTACGTACGCCGCCGCCGCCGCCGCGCGGTGTATATAATGTAATATCAACACCGGTGGGGGGGGGGACGTTGTCTTTCGGAAATCTTCCCGCCCCGACCGCCCGGTCCGATTTTTTCGCGTAACCCTTTTTTGGCTTTTTATTATTGTCCACGTGTTTATTTATTTGTTTGTTCGTCGCGCGTGCGTTCTGCCAGTCGACGAACGTCTTCCGCCACTCGCCGCGTAATCGCCGCGGGGCCTGCGCGACGGAAAACGGAAAATCACGAATAACGATAACGCGCGCTGATGTTGTTTCGTCGTCGTTTTCGATCGCACTATCGGATTGTGTTTCGATACGGACATTATTACGCGTCACGAAACTATATGTGTATGTAACGGCCCGGCGCGTTCATTAAATAATCAACATCGTCCGGAACATCGCCTCTCGCCCGGACCGCGTTACCGTGAACACGTGTTTACGAATGCGTGTCGCGAACGTACAACAGAAAACAATAATCTTCATATATTTTATTGATGTCACCTATATTTATCGAGTAATTGATTAGGCCCGTCTGAATCGTTAGCTCTGTGTGTCACGAAACCTACCGAGTTCGCGCACGTCGTCGTGCCGTTGTTCGCAATGCCAATGACTTTGAAACGCTTAGACTTCTATATTAATAAAAAAAAAAAAAAAAAATGTGTTCCGTGACGAAAACGAAAATACTTTGTTATTATTATTATCAGACGCGATTATAATCAAAAACGGGTAAAACTCGTGATAACTGACAGTGGACGTTTGGCCACCCCAAGACCCTAGGCGTCATCGCCCAATCCCGTCGGTCCTTCGCGCGTAAACCGCTGAGGCCCACTCGTCGTCCCGACAATCACGTTCGTGTGTCCGGTCTGATCGTTCCCGTGTTATCACCGTAACACGGCTTCCGCGCGTTTCTCACGTCGTTGTTCGGCGTACCCCCGTGATTGCGTTGCCGAGCTTGGCGACAGAGCCGTAGAGCAACGGTACTCTGAGAAATTATTTACACTGAACACACGACGTTATGTTTCCGATCACGTAAACGCACGTTTGTGCAAATCGTGTATTTATGTGTTTGCGCGACCGAATCGTACGACGCGATAACAATAACCGGACGCGGCGGAGGAGATTATATTAATAAACAATAAACATGGAAAATGAACCTTACCTAACTGTTGTCGGTAGAAAATCATAACAGAGATTGGAACGATTCGCGAATAAATACATATAGCGTTTAATACAATAATAATAATAATAAGAAAAGAACTCGTTGCGTGATGGACTTGCCAGTCGTCGATGTCGTCTATACCTCGGTGTCAACGAATACACACACACGCCAAAGCAGTCGGACCTGGCAAGACCGATACGCGGGTATTTCACGTCCACGGCGGCGTGACAATCTCACCAGGAGGTTTTCGTGCCGCGACAGTAACAGCTTGATTATATTTGTTCGGCACGAACAATATGTTTTAAATTTTGTGTGTTTTTATGATTTTCGTTTAAAAAGAATGGACAAAACAGAAACCGTTGCCAACATTCAAATCGTCTCGGTCGCCGGGAGAGGGCTCGCTCGTTCTCGTCTCTCTGTACACGTACGCCGCCCCACTACCCCGCCGGTGACCGATTGATTTTCGACGGCGGCCGGACAACTTCGGCGGCGTGCATGCGACCCTGGTCGGCGAAATGCGCGTGTTACGCGTGCAGGACGGCGCGAATCGTCGGCGCAACGGCCCACCCTCTCCCTCACGCGTCGACGCCCGTCACTCGCGCCCGCCCGAAAGCGTCGGCGAAAAAGCGCGGCACATGCGACCCCGGTACCGGAGAAACGGGTCCGGTCGAGCTTTTCCGGAGAAAGTTTTCACCCCGAAAGGTCGTTCCGTCATGACGTTTACGGGGGGGGGTGGTGGTGCCGTTTTCCTCGCGATACGTTTTCACGCAAACGAAAAACATCGAAACGCGGAACGATCACGTCGTTGTGGAGGAAATATTTCCAAGTGACCGAACCGCGGGACACGATTTCTATGACGATAGATAATAACGATTTATAAACACTTACGAACGTTTGACAATAATCGGGAAAAAGCGCACGAAACACGTGTGTTGTAATTACTGAACATCAGAACATCAGAGTCCCGGAGTCAACACGGAATAAGTTATTAGACAATATTCGAAATAGAGTTTTCGAAACGTTTCAAACGTAAATGCGAATCGCGTCCGATATTTATCTACTCTGTACCTAGACCGTGGCTCACAATAAATGTGTACGCTTGTGTTTTGTTTAATTGTAATTCATGAACTATTTTGTACAATATGTCGTATTTATTATTTCATTGTAATATTATGAAATTGTGTTTAAAAAATAATATACTTACTATTCGTTGTAGTTTTATTGCGTTGTCATTCCATATTCACATCACTATGATGTTTATGAAATTTGTTCCATAATACGGTGCTCGTTTTTGGATTTCCGAAATCAAACGCTCCATTTTAGTATACGTCCGTCCGTTATTGCAACAGGATCCGTCGAAAAACCGAACGATTTGTTTTTCAAATCGTGCGACGAGTGCGTCCAACGCGTCGCACGCAAACACCCATCCAGATGGGACAGGTCGCGTCATGTGATAGAGTGATTTGTTTTTAATTTCGGCCGCAACGCACGTAACGTGACGCGTTTGACCGGATTTACGTTGAGAATCTGTACGGTTCGGTACAGTGCTATCTGTGGACAAATCTAAAAATAATCGTTCCGTGATACGCAAAATCGTTGTCAGACGGGAGGAAGGGGGGGGGGTACTCGATATAGCAAAACGCGTAAAACGATAACAATAAAAATATTAAAAATAACAATATCAAACATGCGATTTTTTCTACGGTCCCCGGGTATACCACGCGTACCATTGAAAACTGTAGTAGATGGACGTTAGTTTTATTTTGTTTTTCTAACGTCGCGACTTTGGAAACGAAAAACGGCTATCCGACACGAAACGGTCGTAGGCACTCGGAAAGCAGGTCATCGCCGCGGTCCGTCACGTTTGCCGATAAGTCGAGCGTGGAGAACGAGTTAAACGACGCGGAGTCAATGGCGATTCGATGAATAACATAACCTAACCTCGTAGGCCGTACATGTCGAACGTATTGTTTCGTCGGCCGCGGAAAAGCGAATACCGTCCCTGGTAAGTTCCTCTTTAGAAGACAAAAAAAAAAAAAAAAACGCTCGAATACTTGAGAAAATCAAACAAACGGAACGGGCGCTCGGGGTGTGTCCGTCGCGCCACGTTTTCCGAATCCGACAGGCCAGGAACGCGATCGGAACCGATTTCGGATTTCGGTCCGAGTGCCTTCAAACGGAACAGCCGTGACGACGGCGACATAAACGAAAAAACATCAGCACTCGCGTGCGTTAGGCCGTTTCATTTCCGTCGGTTGTCGGGCCGGCCGTTTTCGCGCGTAAATCACGCGCCGGCCGATGTTTCAAACGACACGAACGACGTGCCGTCCGTTGTTATGGTCCGCGCGGCGTCCGTCTGTTCGGTGCCGTAGTCTGGAGAGTGAAACGGCGGCGGCGGCTTTAGGGGGGCTCCGAGGGAGCGACGGTCCCCCGACCCCTCACCAAATTCCTGAAAAAAAAATAAACGATTTATAACGGTGTCCGCGCAGGCACACGCCTAAGAGAAAATACCGCGTTTATAAACAAGCGAGAGGACGGCGAACATTAATTTCGCCTAGGCGTGTTTGGGCCTTCAAAGACGATTTTCGGATTTTCTATTTGTGGTTCGGTGAGTTTTTTTTATACTGACACCGCCGCGCTCGGTGAAAAACGGTACGCTTTTGTTTCCCCGCGTAATTCAGTCGGGGACGAACCGAAGTCACCACACACACACACACACACACCACCACCGTCCCGCCATTCGGCAATATTAGATTTTCAATTTGTTCGACTGGAATTCGACTGATATTGCAAATTGTTTTAAAACGAGAAAAATAAAAATATTTTGCTCATATATAAAAAACTGCTAAACTACAAATAAGAACATATCCCTACGTTTATCTATATGCCTTATCAACGTTCTGTCTCTTGGTGACGTTAATTTTAATCAACGATTCCATTACTCTATACGAGGTCTGTTCAAAAAGTACCGGGACAAATATTGTTACGACTAATCTAGACACGATAACGCTTTGAATTATGAATATATATGTATTCTCCGCGTATTAGTGAACATTTAAAAAAAAAACCCCGAAGTCGCTATCTCATCTCGATTTAATTTTACACGTAGTTGAATCGAGTCAGTTTGTTTCGTTCCTAATTTCATAGAAAACATCACATGACGAGACTGTGATGTTTTTTTTTTTTATGAAATTAGGATCAGCAGAGTGATTTTTGAGGTCTTGACAAATCGTTGTTGATTAATTTCGGACATGTCGAAAACGCCAAACGAAACAAACCGACTCGATTCAACTATGTGACTCGTATATAGTCGTTGTATATACTAAAACTTATCACGTTCGACAGTTCACAGTGACTTGCGATCTTACGTAATGTTATGTAATTTTTTGTAAGACAAATAATATTTTATATGTTAATAAGAAAAAAATTGACGCATTTATAATAATAGATTTTAAATTTTGTACATGGTTTTATGACGATTAATTATAAATAATAAATTATTATTATTATTCTTGTTATCCCCTCAGGATTTTTTTTTTAAGATCGTTCCTGAATTCAGTTGATCCGAACGTTTGTTTTACTAGGTTTTACGATCGTCACAATAAAGTGCTTAGCAAAACGACCACGTGATGATCTATGGCACCACGGTCAGGAATCCTCTTAACGTTACTGATATAATATCAATACAATCATTTGTAGATCCGAGAAAACGATGACTTCGGGAAAATACGGCGGAACCAGACGAGTAATCAATAAATCTAAAATGCGCTTGTGCACTTTGAAAATATTATGTCACATACGCAGTGGTGTAGCGAGGGTATGGCGAATTGTTGCCACGCCGGGGGCGCGAAATCGCGCTTCAAAAGTGGTATTTTTATTCTACCTTCAAAACGAAAGTTTTCCATTTTGCTTTTCGAAATGTGTATGATTTTGTCTAATTTTGTACACGCTACGTGTGAATTCAATGATGAAACTACGAAAACGGCCCAAAGGAATTTCAAATCGTTCCATTTAATTGTTGTTATCAACGTGTAGTGCGTGCATCGCGTTACTACATAAAAAAAAAACAAACATTTTTCCGGACAAGTTCAAACGACGATTGAATTTGTATTTGACGACGTGGTGTGCGCACTGCGTACGTACGAACATCGAGCTGATCGTATCATCGCCGTCGTTTCTTGGCCCCGTCGTTGACACGTCGCACGCTAGTACGTGAGTTCCATGGACAATTTATAATAATAAATAATTTTGAAATTTTGCTGTTAACGAGTTGGTTTGTGCTATACGATCAAACTATGTAAAACTACCAATATGAACATTTCATATTGTTTTCTCGATATTTTAGTTTTACATACAAATTATATAACCTATTGTACCTGCGTTGAAGCAACGTGGAACATAACGGCATGTTGTCTCAGATTTGAAAATTTTCCATCTCCTGATAATCCACATATTATATCTGTATCTGATTATATCTCATATTTTTTTTTTAGGTATTCAAAAAAAACCTTCTGGTTTAAATTGGGTTTTATTTGGTAAAAAAAAAACGCTTGTTCTTAAGTTTGCCTAACCTGCTGTTTACTGCTAAACACTAGAGCGATTTCAGTTGAATAATTTGAGTGTTGTTGTAGCACATTTTTACATTGAAAAATACGTCAATACGACATTATGATCGAATGCAAATTTCATTTTGAATCAATGGTTAGAAATAATTCGCGAAAATAAATCGAATTTAATCACTTTGGCATGAAACAGAACAAAAACAGTTTACGGTAGCATAATTAAATTAATTGAACGTCATAACTTCTGTTTGTCTTTAAGTAGTTTTACATTTTTAAATTTAAATATACGTTACATACGTATGTTTGACAAACCAAATAATTACGTATCGTTGACATATCCCCCCCCCCACGGTCGGTCGACATGTAAGACTGCATGAGATCATCCATCGTACGAACCGCAATTTAAAACGATCCCGTATATTTATGTTTAAAAATACATCTGCGTTGTACATACGCTTTCTTAAGACGGTCACTCATAAAACCTAACATATATTTATTTTTTTGAGAAATAATGACGCTCCCCCGTGAAATCGTTTCGTTACACTCAATGTATTTTAATAGGCATTATCTAAAGGCAAATGAGAGGAAAGTTCGATAACTCGAATATTTTTTTCTCGTCGTTACATCTTGATAAAAAAAAGAAAGGAAAGGAAAGATTTAGGGGTTATTCAGACGTCTGTTTTTTAAGTACAAAAACAATGTACTTAAATAAAACCGAAATTATAAAAAGAGATAATATATACGTTTACAAACTGACGTCGTAGCGCTTCGCAACTGCATACACGTTTGTTTAACAGAATCGTTTAAATTGCGTTGGATGGTTTTAACCGAGTCGACACGTTCGTAGACAACGGAACACGTTGTTTTATGAACATTAAACTTATTCGTAAAAACACGTAAATGATACAACATTTTACCGAAACTTTATAACGATCAGAAATGTACAATATTCAAAGTAATTGTATCCATTTACAAGAATTATAACACATTTTGCTTGTGGTTAATGTGTTGGAAGAGGTTTAAAAAGAAAAAAAAATTAATAAATCTCGCCGCATTTAAACATCACGAAAACATAAATCGTTAGTGAGACAAACAAAGTTTTTGTTCAAAACTTTATTAATAGATAATATGAAATTATCATATTTTTTTTTATGAATTCAAAATTTAACCGTTTGTATACCAGCTAAGGAAAACGTGGTTTTTACACACAGAAATCTATTCTGATGAAGATTGAACGAGTGTATTAAACGTGTATCAATTGCGTGTACTTAAACAACACGCAATGAAAACGATTGGACGAATGCGATTCTGCGTGAAACTAATTTACGAAAAGTATTTATGAAGTTTCATACAATTCTGAATATTTACAATTCCCTCGGGCAATAATTGGCTACGGTCATGCAAATAAAAATAATAATCGAATCGCTCAGATAAATTGCATTTCGTTGCCGTTCTTAAACGTATTTCCCGTAATAAACACGAAAATAATTCAATTATGAATATATATATATATAAAGATAGTTATCGCTAAAGCTGACTAAAATATATTTTCGAACCCAATTTTTGTTGGTTTTATTATTTAATTTTCAACGACCGCTTTTACACCAAAATTTCGGTTTGTTCTATTTGCATTTTTTGTTTCGAAGACGTTGACACCTAATACGACAACACTGATACGCACGCTTACAAAGAGCATACTTTAGAAATTATGTTATACTTACTGCTATCACATCAAATCGAATAAAACGCCGTAGCGATACTATTTCCGTAAACGCAGTATCGTTATTAGACACTGTTCACGTACGAGGTGCATTACTAAATAACGAGATTTTCACTCTAAAAAAAAAGAAAAATATCAATAATTTAACATTTTTCTCCTTCTGTATGCTCCCCTTCACGTTTAATACCGTCCGTATTTTCCGTCTGTTGAAACAACTTTGGAAATCCTTTTCTCGCAACGCCTTCACTACCTTTTTGTCGATTTTGTTTTTACGGCTTCGGCTGACGTTTTTTAATTTGGAAACAGCCAAAACTCATTATGACATACGCAACAATATCGTTTCGCCACAATTCAGGCCGCGTTCTTCTAACCCGTTCTTCTGAGTGTTGTCGACACCCGTAGATAATAACGGTCTGTCCTCGAGGTACCCGTTCGTTCGGCCGTTATTACCTAAACTTTTGTGTCGAAAGGTACGATCAACACGGCTGTAAGTCACCGACTTCCCTCGCGACCCACGCGAAATCGGAAACACGCGATCGTGACACGACATCGTCTCCGTACATATGCGTCTGCGGACAAAACGAAAACATTCGGTTTGCCGAGTTTCGCTAGAAATGTTCTGGATCGATACGGTGTTCAATAATTTCGTCTTCACGGTGAACCACGTGTCTCGTCCGGCGCAACGACTTTCGTAGTTTATGCGTATTTGAACCGATTCTCAATAGGTTCTCGCCGGGGCTTCTTATCGTCCAGTCGCGTTATCATCGACAGTCGTACACCGGGACGACGGCGTTTCTTTAGCGTTTTGCAAGGGTCGAGAACGGTGGCGTAGCCAAGCGGAAGACGAATGGGCCATATATCAACGCATTTACATGTGTATACAGTTTATTCGGCACGTTCGAAAAACGTGCTACGGATAGTAATCGGTCGTGACGATTGTTATCGAATTAAAAAACGTGTGAGTCCGAACAATTGCGATGAATTCTTATTGTTGATTGTTTTTTTTCTCGAAATTTTTTGGCCGCCGGGTCTAGAAAACAATCTAGGTTCCCGTCGCCATGTCGGACCGGGTGGATCAGTTTTTACGTACGCGCGCGTACAATAACGGCCCCGCACGTCCCGTCGCTCGGTTACCGCGATCCCGTATTCCCGGTCGCGGTAATGCCCTCGATAAATTCCCAGCGTCTGATGTCCGGACTCCGGCGGCCGACGGACGCCCGATCGAAAAATAGGCAAACGAATTGCGGAAACCCTCGACCCGTTATCGTTACGATCGCACACTCTTCGTGGGTTAGTAAGACCGGCAGATTACTTTTTACACGTTCGTCGTCGTCGTCGGGGGGGATGGTTATTTTTTTACTACAACAGAGGGCGTCGGGAAAATCCGTCTTCGAAACGTTCGGCACGTCACGCCGTCTCGCTTTACCGCGCGCGTCCCCGTCCGAAGTCGTGACGACGACGACGACGACGACAACAACAACAACAACAACGCTGCGCGCGCGCGGGGCAGACGATACGTCGCGTGACGTCACCGACGGGCTAGGTCGTAAACAAACACAACCACGGATAACGTCAAACGAGGATTTATGAATGGGCCGCCGCCGCCGCCGCCGTAACGGTTGCCGCGGGCGACGCCGGCCCGAGAAAAGCGCGGCGCGGCCGAACAGCCGGGCGCCATCTACCCGACTTTCGAGACAAACCGCGTGCAAGACGACGACGTCGGCGATTCCGTTTTTTTGGTTTTTTCTTTCTCGACGGGAACGCCGTCAACGTCGCGTTTTTTACGTAACATGTTTTTTTTTTTGACATTTTATGTCTTTATGCTTCGGCACATTAAAATAAAAAACCGTCACGAAAAAGTGTCCACCAAAAAGCGTTACCTAAATTAAGATACCCAACTGAACATAAAATGTCTCACTTAACGCGGACTCGAATGCGTTAATCAAGAGCATCTGGACAGTTTTAATTAAGCATCCAAGACATAGTGATAAGATCCTGGACCATCCGAACGAGGACCGGTGCCGTCCGCACGCGGGGCGCTAACGGTTTCGGTCTTCCGCGGATATTACTACCGGCAAACGTTTCGGTTCCAACAGTCCGGGCGTCGGACGGCAGCTAATTCCGAAGGCGTGGGACGAGGCGACGATAACGACGATAACGGCAGCCAGCGTGTGATACGAAACGTGTCCGCCCGTCAACAACTCGGACGGCGGAAGAGCAAAACGTGTCCCGTAACGGCGCGTCCGACGTGGTGGCGGTTGGGTGTCGGCGGACGCGCACGATACGATCGAAAACAAACCGGTAAACACGTGTATGAAACCGACGTCACGTCGGGATCACGCTGTTCCGCGTGTGATGTCGACCGGTACCGCGGTCGAGGGGGATGGATGCGCCGACAGCTAAGACCGTCGGGAACGGTTACGCGGTGGAGGTTAGGTCTGGCAAGCTAAACACGGGGCTTGCTATCGATCACGCGCGCCCGAACCTTGAGAGAGACTCGGAAACCATCGTTGTGTTGCCATACCGGCGTGGTCGCGACACCGATGGATAGGTGCACGGTAACGATAGTGCCGGTCCTCACCGCGGGTCGTGACAACCGCGCGGTCGTCTGAGCTCGTGCACGCTGGTCTTCCGACATTAGGCCCGAGGGCTGCGGGTTCGGTCGACATGTCGAACGTCCAAAGGGTCCTTGAAACGCGGATATGCTCACTGGTCCTCGCGTCTCCCGCGGAAACGTTACCGCAGTCCGGGTAATGCGTTTCGGGGCGCGCCGTCGTACGTACACAGACAGACCGTCGAACAAATCCCGTTTTCCCGTTTTCCCGTTTTCGTTCGATCCGAAGGCGTCGGTCGTGCACTCGATTTAAGACCGCGCGTTTATTCCGAACGTAATTTCAACTCGCCCGTCCCTTTTTGCCGATCACTGAAAGATATAACGTCTACGCACGCACACGCACACACATACACAACACCTCTCGGCGTTGAAACCAAACGATAAATTACGAATTACGTGCGTCGTGCTCCGGTGAGATATGATGCCGGGTATCATAAATATCGTAAAAAAAAAATAAATAACAACGGGCGGTTTTCATTTGAATTCCGATGATTATCAGCTGTTATATATTATATAGCGTTCGAGAAATAATTTTGACAACAGTCGAACGTCAGTAAGTATTCCGCTATAATAAACGAACGTATTTTCTTACCAAATGCGATATTATGTTTTGAAACGTGAAAAAACATAAAAATAATAATCTTTTGTTTTACGTTGTTGATCTCGGTGTATGTGTATTATCGATTTTTCGAAAATCGTAAACGCCAACTGTTCGTATATTTATTTCATATTTTTTTTTTTTTTAAAATTTAGCTCAGAATTATATCGTCTTATCTGAATAACAAAAGTTTGAAAATAATGCAACGTACGCACTGTTTCTTGTATTCTATATACATTTTATTATCTTATTCATTTCAATCGATCGTACGCAATCGAAATAACTCATTTTCAACAGTTCATCATTATCATTGTTCTTCAGAGTAATTAAAATATGCGTTAAGCGAACAACACGATAATTTAATTATTTGTAACAACAGTAAATTAAAACAATAATAATTTGTGTATGTATATATATTTTTTTTAAATTGTTCAATCACATTATTATCTAGGTAAATGAAATAATTATATGATTATTTTATTATTTATTTAAAGTATACTTTACTGGAGTTTTGAATTTTAGATTTGAAAATTGTTTACTTCTTAGACACTCAAAGTGTTTGTATTCATTTGTATGTATATCATTCAAATTAAAAACAATACGGCTTATGTAAATATTTGTCGTAGTTTAAATGTAAATAGTATAAATCGCTTAAAGCATTTTTTTAAATTTAATTTTATTTGGTTTTTTTTTTAAAAAAAAAGCTTTCAAAATTGTATTATTTTTAAAAACAACCTTATTATGTGATTTGTTTTTCATTCGTTTGATTTTTCAAACTAATAATTTCATTATAACAATGGCGTTCCATAATTATGGTGTTTTCGGGATCTATTCTAAGTTAGAAATTCTATGTTGAATAGTTAGATTCTATGTCATTTGGAAAACATAGGTTATTATTCCCGAATAATTTCAAATCTATTGAATGCCGCATAGTTCGTAAAACGTTGTTTTAATTTGAGTGCAATACGAAGTATTCAACTGCGATAAGATAATTATTATTATGTCGAAGGTCTATTTTAGCGCATTAAAACTCGCCGGTGATGCGTTTTCTGTGTTCGCTTTTATCTAAAAATTACCCGTTTACGAATTCCCCTTGTCACATCCCATAACTCATGTTTTATCTCGTTAAGTCACTAAGGGTCTGAGTTTCGTATGACTGTTGGAATATTATAAAAGGGTAGTTATTTCAAATCCCGATTTTCATTTCTTTAGTGTACGATATAAAAAAATAAAAAAAAGAGAAAAAATCATAATCGTATCGATCATAATATACACATACGATACATTAAATATTAATTATTATCATTTAACAAACTAATTTTATTGATCGAATATTGTGTAAACTATATAGTTTTAATGTATACATGAGTTTCACCCACCACCCCCCCACCGGCGCCTTTACGTTTGTATTCGTTTCACTAATTTAGATAAATTAAATTATGGATGATTTGACATCGTATTTTTAATTCTGGTTTAGGTTCGACATTCGAGCATTTAGAAACACTACATTATAAAATGTCAAAAAAAAAAAAAATTATACCTATTTATATCGAAGCGTAAGGTCAGTAAGTAGAAAATATTAAATATATCTTGATAGGATGTTTAAAAAAAAAAAGTCCCCCGATCGCTTTGTTATACCGTTGATAACATTTGTATTAAAACGGCGACAACCGTTCCCGACGGTAAGCGAAACGATAAGTAATCGAATTTCGGATTTTGCAAACAGTAATCCGGTTCACAGTGTAGTAAAGAAACGAGAAAACCCGCGTGATACGTTACTCCCCGGGACCTCGCGCGAGGAGACGTTTATGCGGCGGATTTGAATTACGATTTCCGTTTTAATTTCTGTTCCCCGCGTGTGCGGGCGGCCGAGCGACGGAAAAAAGGGGCCCTTCTTTTTATTGTTTCGGGTGGAAAAAAAAAGGTCCAGAAACAAAAGGGTTTCGTAGACGCAAAAATCTCTCTGCATCTCTCCGTGTCCCTCTGACTCTCGCGCGCGCGCGCCGCACGTACATAAACACGTTCCACCTGATCCTCTTTCCGCCGCCGCCGCCGCCGCGCCGTATCTACAAACACATTATACGCGTTTTGTACTTAAAACGGTACAATTTATAGGTGGCCGGCTTGCTTATCCTCTTTCTGCCGCGCTTATTCTATTATTTGAAGGAGTCTCCCGGCGCGGGCCGCAGGACAAAAGTGATTTGTGACTGGCGCAAACGGGACCCTTTGGTCATTACGTAGCTTGATAACCGCAACCCCCGGGGCCGCCTTGTCTTCGGGTGCTCTGGCTATTACACATGCAAATCCACTGCTGTGCCCCGCGGACCCGCCGCCGCGCGCATTTATATATATATGTATATGTATGTGTATTGTATGTACGTGTGTGTCTCGCGGTGGGTTTTACAAAAGTGCGGACGGCAGCGGCGGCGTTTTATGGCGTTCTCATTAAATCACTGGCCAGTTTAAAAGGTTCCACTCGTATATTTTACTTTTAATGTCTTTTATAATTTCCGCGCAAGCCACCTACCACCATGGCCTCCCCGGGGAAACGGCACGAGGACTTTCTCTCTTTCTCTCTCGCGCGTTCACCTCGTCCTCCGTCTGCTGTTTGCCACGTCCGGTCCTCTCACGCACTCTCTCTCTCTCTTTTCACATACACGCACACGCACACACATATATACATATACACGTATTCGCAGTTAAGGTTTTCTACGGGACGAAAGGGTTTGGCGGCAACGATCGGACGTGTAAGTCGGCCGGATTAGTTTTTATTGTACTATATTCGAGCGGCAAGTTGTTATTGTACCGAGAACGTGTAATCCGCGGCGCAGGTCCGTGTACTATACAGAGGCAGGTGGAACAGCCGCCGGAACGGTGCAACCCATTTGCATTTAAGTGTCGGCTAATCGACAACGTGTTCGCAATAAAAGTCGTAACCGCTCGGCGGATAAGTGTCTGCGTATTGCGTCGGTTTTGGGATTTTATTCCAAAAATTTTAATCGCCGAATTCGCAGTACTTTTCCTCGTGCCGACCACCCCCGGAACAACGACTCGAACGAACGACACTGTTTCGATATCGTCCCGAGCACCGCCACGTCGTGGACCATATTACCGGCACATTATCGGATGGGGCCGATTCGCCTATAAACTTTGTTGGATTCTGTTTTTCACGGTCATGGTTTCCTTTCGAAATCATGCTTTTACCATCTGAACGCGATTGTTTTTAACGTAAAATAAAAGTCATGCGATTCAAAAGTTCTTGCACGTTTGCACGTTTCGTTTAAATCTAATCAGTCGTAACTACGCCGACACGACACGATACAGTACGTTTGCATTTACAAGTAATTCATTCGACTGTTGGCGTTTTTGGGTTCAAGTTAAACAGATCGATTTTAATTCGGTGATCATCCAAATGTCTATATAAAATTAGCAATACCATCACTATTGATTTCATTGTTATACCACAAGACAATATACATATTTTTTTTTTTATACGTATCTATGATAAACACATTTTACTCAAGACTACTCGTGTTCATGACGATCATCGAAAGTGATTGACGTTTTGTTTTCGGTAAGAAATTCAATAAACAACGTTGACATGACTGCTATTAATAATCAATTTACCAAAAAATATTTCATGTAACATTTTGTTTAAGACGTATACGTGTTTATATATTTATTATATAAGTTTGTTGGGGTTTCTGAATTATATTAAGTTGGTATACGCCTGCAAAGTATTTTTAACCCAAATCTGTACACCGGCCATTATCGACCGCTACTTGTATCTTTAAACGACTCCAAACCTTTCGAGTGCCATCCTAACATTAATCTTTTGACCCGCGCCGTCTTTTAGGAGCTTACGAAAGACTTTCTTACTGGAGATCAAGCGAGATCCTAACTTTGTCAAGGCAAACATAGAAAATACTCAAGTAGGTATAAGACCCTTTTGCTATTAACTGTACCTATCTCACATTATCTCATAAAGACACCTTATTGATACAGTGTTTTGTAATAGTTCGACGAGGAGGGATTTTTGGCTTTCGAAATTTCGCGTGTTATTTTAATTTATAATATTTTCGATTACGTAAGTTTTTCCGTTACCGTTTTTAATATTAAATCCTGTCAAACGAATACAATGTGAAACGTTTCAAGATTTAATGATGGTCGTTTGAAATAATCGAATTTAATCACGTGATTTGACTCGTAATACGGCCGCCACTCGGTCGCTGTTCGTAATCTATCGCCGTGCAAATACTGCGGCCAAGAGATGCAAGTCGGTCCGTCGTCTCTATATCGCGAGACCGTCGCCCGGTTGGAAGTTTTCCGGCCATTTGATATGCTCCGGTGTGTTCATCAGGCGCGCCGGCGGACAATCGTGTTATTAAACATCGCGTCTCTCGTCCCCGAGCAACCGACAATGGCGTATTTACGGGAGGGGCAGGGGTACTGCACCCCCCCCCCCCAGACACTCCATATTCTAGCATAACAAATACTAAAATATATATATTTTTTTATATTAATTTGTTGTATTTTTTTTTTTTTGAAAATCCGCTACTGGCAACCGATATATTATCATCCCGCCGTCTTGATCGTCCGGTGGACGTTTCGTGTCGTTGTATTGTTGTCTCTCACGTGGTCGTCTTGCGTCAGTAAAATAATTTCTTCGCGGTCCACAGAATAATAATAACAAAAGAAAAACAAGAAAAAAAAAACGTTCTCGTCTCGACTGTTATTACATTACGAGACGAAACGCCGTCTACGCCGTTCCACAAACACGACGAAAACCACCACCGCCTCCCGCCGCCATAAAGGCATTAAACAAAATTGCAATGATCTCGTACCATCAATTTACCGTTGATATTTTCTTTTTACGCCGGAGAAGCACCACCGGCAAACGATGGATTCGCGTGAAATGCTTTTGTACATGGTACGAAAACGTATTTCTCTTATTATTATTATTATTATTTTTTCTTTTCAAAAAGCTAATTTAAGTTTTATATATAAAATCAAAAACAATGGCGTTTCATTGGTAAACTAGATGAACATTTGCAATAACTTTTCAAATTATATATATATATATATATATATATATGAAAAAAAATATTTACGATGATTTTCTTTTTCGTTCTTTATAAACTCTGAGTAAAAGCAATTTTTTTTCCAACACATTGTATTCGCAATATTGTTTCATTCGTACTATGACAAAATCAATATTTCCACTCCGTACTCTATTACCTAAGCCTTTGTATATATATATATATATGTATACATATATATATATACCGTTACACGAAATGGAATATTTATTTTTATCACTCCGTCTTCAACACTCAAATTGTTTTGACTTGTGTACTCGTATATTTCAAATTCACAAAAGCGGATTATCGATTTTTGTACACTCGGTGTTGGATGTTCTAACAATAGACTCTACGTTAAGTACTTTTGTACTATCCGTAGTATATCTGTAAAAGCGGATTTATCTATGCTCGTTTTATTCTGTTCGCCGATTTTCTGAACTGTTTGATTTTTTTACTCCGCTAGACTTCTCGGTACGAAATTAATCATAAGACGTTTAAAATGTTCTATATATTATATTTACATATATCCGTAGTGAATATTTTTGTTTATGAATAAAATATAATCATTTTGTACGGTACATTAGTTGACGGATTAAACCATATCTCGCTTACGTATTTGATTTCAAACGAATAGTTCGAAATACACGACTAAATAATAATCAATTTAAATAAATTAAATTAAAAACCCAGATCTATAAAGAAAGGAAATTAATTTTGGAATAAACGGAGGATAGGAGACAAAAAGGACGTAGAAGGGATTCAAGTCACAAAAGAAGAGAGGGAATTTATGATACGTCAATAATCGGTGAAAAGTGTACGATCGAAATCACATGGTGATGTGGGCAGAATGGAGATAGAATTTTAAATTGATACGCGATCAAAATGTTCTGATTCCGATATAATTCGTTATGAAAGTTATCTTGTATTTTTTTTTTTTTAAAAACATTTCCAACTTGACGTAAATACTACAAGGAAACGCGTGGGATCCCGCGCGAGTTTTGCTATTGCGCTTCTCTAACGACGCGTGAAAATGTGCATATCGACGCGGCGGTTCATAACGAATAATGAATATTGTGTCGACGGTTCTTGTTTCGGTTTGGACGTTTGTAACACGGCGAAGTTTTGTACAACCGGAGCCGAATCGTAAACGTGATTATCGTGTTACGTCGTAGGGTCACAGCGACTAACGGCGATCGGTCGCCGATGCGAAATTCGACCGTGCGGGAAACGAACGCGTTTCGGGGTTGAATTCGTTTGAAAGTTCCCGGGATACCGACTGGCGGACACGACGAGCTCGTGTTTATGCAATGACGTGCGTACGTTGAAGCGTTCGACAGAAGAGATGACGGTGCGGTTACGGTCGATCGATAAAAAAAACAAACCGTCGAATACGTGGTGTACGCGCAAGCGCTGTACTCCGCGGCGGACTTGGGGAAAAAGCGCGCCTTTGTACCGATTAAAAAACACGCACCCGGACGGCCGAAGGTGTCTCTGCATACGACGTCCATGGAACGGACAGGGAACGCGCGGTCAGGTACGGAATTCAATACGGGACCGATTCGCGATCGCCACGTGGTTCCGCGGATGTCGTCGTTAAATCCATACACGCGACGTATAGCGGAAAAATTTGTAAGCGGAATGAAAAACCGGCGCTTCCGGAGCGACACGGCGAGCAGATAAGGTCGCCGACGGACGGCGGTGATCGACGACGACGACGACGACTGCGGAGGGGAAAACGCCTACGTTTGTGCGTGGACAATCGAGTATAAATAAAACATTGGACGTGACGCCGACACGCGGGGACACGGGGGGGGGGGGAAAGAAGGATGAAAAATACGCGGCAGAACGTGAAACGCACGTGTTTGTCGGACGGCCGATAGGAAAACCTCCTGTACCGCCGCCGCCCCGGCGTAAAAGACTCGACCATTCTTCATATAAAAGAAGCCATTTAAAAAAGAATTATGATCAGTCGTATAACTCGTGGCCGTTTGGGTGAAACTGATGTGCACGGTCACTTTTCAAAAACCTAAAGGGGAAAAACGCGATATATATATATATATATATATCCGCCTGACACGATTTATAGCGCCCGTAGCACCAGAGTGTGTAGAAACGTACACGGCGGCGGTGTTTAATCGAATACCGTTGCTACTGTTACTGTTACCACCGCCCCGTCGTCGTCGTCGTCGTCATCGGTCGTCGGCCGTCGGCCGTTCCGTGTCGCAAATCAACCGGCAGAAATAACGCTTTGACAGTGTCGTGCAAGACACCGAAAGCTGTTTGTCACGAGTTTGTAAAAAACGCTCTCGGTTCGCCGCCGCCGCCGCCGCCGTCGTCATGTCCGATCGAAATGCCGTCACACGTATTTAACGTTTTCCCCGCCACGTTGATATTCTATAAATTCTATAAATTCTATTGCGCGCTATCCGAAATCCAATATACGCGATCGAGTTTTTCTCGTTCCCCGTTTTATTCGTTCTCACGGCGAACTTTTTTCTATATTTTCCACGACACGCGCCGACTCGAATCACAATTGTTTTTCGTTTTTTTTTTTTTTCTCGTTTCTTGTTTCTTGAACTTTTATTGTAAATAATAATGTGCTCGCGCGCGTTGTATACGAGTTGACCGGGCGGAGTTAATTCGTTCGCGGCAGGGGAAAATAAAAGTTCAAAATCACGAAAAACACACGATCCGATTAGAATGATTGAAATATGTTTTTTTTTTTTGATATTTATAATTTCAGCGCACTCGTCTAGTCACTAGAAAATCGTCGATTATTTTATTATTATTTATCGTGTTGGTGTTTTGTGGACCTAACGGAAACCGTATGTCTTGTGATTAAAACGAAGGCGCGAAACGATATCACTGGAATGTCGAACGACCGTGAAAGTCGCCGACGCGATACGAACGCCCAAGCAGACAATACGCGTCGCGACGACAACGGAGATCGTAAGAAAACGCGATTTAAACGACCGCGGCTTCGATCGCGTCGTAGTTTCGTAGACGTGCGTGCGTGTTCGTTACGCGACAGATAAGCACGGCGGCTACCAAGACGGACGGTTTGTTATTATTGCACCTGGACCGTGTTCGTCTATTTGAATGAGCCCGCACCGCCGTCATGAATCGTACGCAATCGTTGCGCTCGCGAAGTTTGTCAACCGTTCCGTCGGCCGTATCTCGCGCGGATCGTCATTGTTCTCGTGCGTCCTGAGCGAAGTCGGTCGTTGTTGTCGCCGTTGTTACGCGACCGCGTTCGGCCGCGCGTACATCTGAGAAATCTCGGAAAACTTTTGCGTCCACCAGACGACCCCTTAAGACGTCCGGCCGCAGAGATAAACTTCTCGTTCGAGCCGCGTGCCCGTGTTGTCGTCGGCGGCGTTTTGCGCTCACGGCTTCGGTCGGCCCGCGATCTCTCGACCGGAAAACCCGCGACGTCCGTCCCGACCCGCCCCGGACGATAACGGCACGCGAACACGGTGCGCTTACTCACCGGCCGACGGTGTCCCGGTCGCGTCTAGTCCGGCGGCAAGTTCGACCAGGCGAATTCGTCCCCGCCGATCGTACCGAATCGTTTAATTGTTTTTGTTATCGACGTACAGGTAACAGGGCTATCACGCGTTTCGTCCCGTCACTTCGTTTTGAATCGTTCGCCGCCGATGCGCGACGTACCGTCATCGGCCTGCACGAAACCGGCGAGAAGGAACAGATAGATTTCACGGAAATTAAATCGACCCGAAACCGAACGTACGTCCATCAAGCACTAATTTGTTTTTTTTAAATACGAGGTGAGGTTAATCGCCACGGTCCATAGACTGTGGTTCGGTTTATGCACGTGGAACCGATATCATTATTTGTCGGACGCGGTAAACGCGCTTCACAAAGTTTCGGTGTGGTTCATTATCAATCGATTGAAAATCGTACGCAGTAGGCAGTAGTCAGTAGTCGAGTTAATTTGGTGGAAATCGATAAATTACTAAAGTTTTCTCAGAGAACACACTGCTGATATGACCGGAATATAATAATGTACGGGAACATTTGAAACTCATTTTGAGTCTTCAACCAAGTTTCGAAATCGAAATGAAATGCATTCTATTCAGTACACTATTTATTACACCTGTGCTTCAAACGTGAAATTGCGGTTTTTGTAATCGATTATATTTTTACTTTGTGACGGAAAATGTTGAAAATTCAGCGTCCGAATTTTCATTGAAACGAATTCTGAACGAATAGCGCTCGACCGCCTTAAAACAATTTTACAATATTATTACATAACGAATGTTTATGTTTATATTAGATTAATTCGTATTTCCAGTAATTTCGTGTGAATCATTAAGACTTTGCAGAGGTAATTTCACTGACAGACTTTCAATTAAACATACTTCGTGTGCTTTTTGTTCGTTTTCCTTTGATCTAATTTATTATCAATTCGTTTATTCGGCCAATAATTAATTAATAACAAATAAATATCGATACTAAAAGAGTTCCGTCCCTTCACGTTTCAAGGCAAATAACACAGTACGAGTAGTTACCGTGTATGGTCATTACTATTATTTGTCATCGCATTTATTTAGCCTTTTGAAATGTTATCGATATTAACCATGTTGCTTTATTTTTATGAAGGCATTGAAAAATATTGTGACAATCATTTTAAACGTATTAAATCACATTGAAATGAATACGTTATTTTAGTTATCAATAACGATTTTTTACACCAATAATCCAAAGAGAAGAAAACAATAAATCACACTTATTGTGATATTAATGTTTGAAAAATTGTGTTAACATTATTATTTACACTACTATTTATAATAGTCGTAAAAACGTTTCGCGACGCGAATTATTCCGAAAATATGAATACAACGACACAGCAGCAAGTCCGTTATACTAATTTTCACTCGAGTTCTGTTTGCGTTTTGAACGAACAGGTTTATTTTCAGTTGAAGTTCTATCGAATATAAAAAAAAAAAAAAAATCTTCAATAAACCAAAGGTTTAATTAACGCGCACTACGTGTCTAACCCGAAAACCGACTAAACGCAATGAACGTCGACTAAAGGGTGAAAACGGTGTGAGAGAGAGAAAAATGTATCCATAAAAGCAGACGGTTTTAACGGAACTGGTCGAAAAGTGTACGGGTCAGCGCGTGATCCCCCGACGATGGCGGCAGCGGGACATTATTGGATCTCGTGCCGGGGACCGAAAGAGAAAACGAGGAAGAGAGAGAGAGTGAGTGAGAAGGAGAGCGAGAAAGAGCGACGGGGACGGAGAACGGTAAACGAACTTCGGCGGCCGTTATCCAGGCCGGGGTGTGTTAGGTAAATGTCCGGGCCGTGAAAGAAAAGGTGACCCGTTCGCACGGCTCCTCGCCAAATGTAAACTAATGTCGCTTTTCTTTCAACGGTAATGAACTAGTTTATGTCGAGGACAGGAACTTTTAATCGCGTCCGCGGAAAAACACTCGGGCCGGGCGTTCAGCAAACGACGACTTATGGCCGCCATAATTCCGTGCATTACCGGCGCCGGCGGCGAGAACGATTCCGCCGCCGTGCCCGTTGACGAGCCGCCGTGATATCCAGCTCGTAATAGGTCTTTATTGTCGTTTTGTTCGCGCGGGATAGTGGACGACGACGATGAGTTACGGGTCCCCGGAGACCGGGGCGCGGCGGCGGCTCCAATAAGTTCCGATTCCCCGGTCCGTCACCTTTTCTTTCCGTCCGTTTCACTCTCGACGATAATTCCCGAAACGGGCCAGCCACCGTTACCGTCGTCACCACGGGTCGCGTACGCCAATGTACGAGGTACGGCCGTCGAATTCAACATTTTTCTACCTTCCGCTCCGCGTTTAACACGGATACGATCCAGATACTCCCGGAGTTCCGCTGGACGCATCGTTTCTCGGCGTAACGTGCAATCGTCCGGCGGCGTGGCGAACGTAGTGATCTCGGAACGGTCGCTCGTAGTTCGGATTTTCGGCGATCGGCGGACGACGTGTAGTAAACGTAGAGCGGGTGAGAAGAATAGTCCGCCGCTCGTCTGTTCGCTACTACTAGTCAATCCGGTCGATTCCTCCCGTCCGTCCACCGAAGTAACCCCAACGTAACGTGTATGTGCACGTTATCAAAATTAAAAAAAAAACCGTACCGGATAACAACGGACTCGGCCGACGGTCACGCGTGGAAGTTTCGGCACGGCCGCAAAGTGCCGATCTGGCCGTATCCGCAGGTTTAATTAACCCGGTCGCGCCGCACGTTACGCACACGAGTGCGCGCGTGTGCGGCGTACGTAAGGCGGGACGACGACGACGACGACGTTTATTATACGTGTACATTACGATATTGCGTCGCGCCGGTGTCATCGTTTTTCGAGTCCGGCGACAACGGGCAGCGGACTGGTTTTAATTGCATTTACCGAATTTACTGCCGTACAAGCTAGCCGACGCCGCGCGTTCACTTTATTATTATTATTATTCCGTACGTTCGGACGACCACCACGACGACAATTTACTTCGGCTCCCCCCGCGCCGGTTCTGCGACGCGCGCTTCTCTCCGTCGTATATATATATATATATAAACGCGTGTGTAACGTAAAACCGTATTATATTATATTGAAACGCGCGCATCCGAATGTCGTCGTTGCGTATCCAATATTATTATTATTACTATAATATTTTCTGGTCGCGCGTCTCCAAACTACAAACAAACTGTGCGAACGCCAAGCCGAGCAGCACTCGTCGTTTCGCATTGGTTACTATACGGGAAAACATCGATCGAAGACCTCGATTCACGATTCGAATCGCACGTTTCACGTGTAAAAACGTACAACACATTTCAAGACGGGATTGCAAAATCGCGAGTTTTGCAATAACCGATTGACATCTGCCTTCGCGCAGATCCCCTCCCGCCGCCACCACGACGGCAAGGTGAATTTTTCAACTGCGACACCCTTAAATAAATCCGGGCCCGCTTTTGTACATTCGTGATTAAGGCTTCCATTGCCGTCATACGGCTCTAATCAGTTGTCTTAGTTAAACTAAAAATCAATATACGTACGCATAGATTGTTACACAGTATGACTCGTTTTATTTTTCTAATTCGAATCGATAGTATATGTATATACCTTCGCGGGGTGTCTGCCTTCGCGTGATCACGTGCATCGCCGGAAAAGCGATCCGTCGAAAAAAGTCGTGAGAAAAATCGTCGCGTTCGTGTTCGAACGTCGAGTTGTGCGAATAGCGCGAACGAACAAACAGGATCACTATCAATAGCGTTACGGCGTGTGTGCCGGGACGTAGGGCGACGCGACAAAGGTTTGAACGGTCGTACGAAACAAAAGTCCGTGAAAACTTTGGCGCGGCGACATATTTCTCGGATATCCCGTTTAAGCTTATTAGCTTCGAACAAAACGCCTCTTTCGCGCGTCGATTAGCATAAACACCGCGCTCGGTCGCTCTGCTACGCCGTAAGACGATCGGCGTCGTCGGGGCAAACTTTTAAGATCCGTCCGTCCGTCCGTCCGTCCGCGCGCCGAGGGACTGACGACGGAGGAGTGCAAATATCATACGACATACACGTAAGAATATCACTGGATTATTATTATCCGGTCGAACCTCCGAGTCCGAAATTATTTATTCCTCCGCCGGTTCCCGACGCCCTCCGGTTGTTTTTCGCACGGCGCGCTTCGGATTACTGCGGACGCTTATTTACATATTAATTGCCGGGCTCCCGCGAACACTTCCGTCCCGACGTGACGGTCTCCGCCGTTCACCGACGACTTTTACGGGGAACGGAACACGAGAGCTGTTCACCGCGGGATTTACGTTCACGCGCGCGGCCGCGATCGACTTTTCCGTCATCCGGGGACGTTTGTAGTCGCGTCAACACTCGAGACGCCGCCGCGGCGTGAACCGTGTGAATATTTTCTCACCCGCGCCCGTAAAACGTAACACGCGTTCGTCGTTATTACTTCTTTTCTCTTTTCCACTCATTATTGTCGTCTCGAAGGATTTCCCAAAACGGTATCAGCCTGACGACGGACCTGCAGGTTTTTCGTTAACGGTTTTAATGAAATAGTTTCTAGAAGTTTCAACGACTCCGGAGCGTAATTATGGCACGATTGCGTTCGAAAAGTTGTAATAGGTCCGTTTACCCTCCGTCTGTGCGCACGGCCGAATCTCGGAAACAAGCCGCGACATTTTTCGCCTCGTTCGATTTTTTTATTCGACTCTCGTTCTCGTGTTACCGGCAGTAGTCACTGATCTACACGCTTTCGATTCCAAAACGCCTTTTTCGTACGATTCGGAAATCGATAGACGAGCGTTATTGGTTTTAACTTGGTCTGCTAATATTTTGTAACGATCGAACACATTTTACCATCGCGGTTATTTGCCGCGCGTACCGGCGAACATATTTATATAAATCGAACAGATTTACGACGGCCCTGCCGTTTCAGCCTGGATTAGTACAACACGTGCGCTGTTCTTTCCGAAAACGAAAATTTGGCTGCGGGACGAATGGCGCAGTACGGAGACGTTTAATAACAGACGCGATTAGCAGTCATAACAGACGAAGGCATATAAAACTATTTTCGGGCTCAGGATACGAGGATTTAATTCTCGTCTGTACGTTTTAAAATTCCCTCGAACGTCCCGGCAATTAAAACAAAACGGTTGTGCTGCCTGCTTGGCGAGCACAAAGACAACGATTACTTCCTATGTTAATTTCGGTAAACTATCTCGGAAATGATCGACATTAACGGTGTTTAAGTGTAAATTAAATACACGAATACGAAAGTCTGCTAGGCTTTTATGTTCAAGGAGAAACACTTGAAACGTTTTAATGAAATTCGTTAAATTACTTGTTTTTAATTATGATTAATTAAATAAAACGTTTACGAACCGTTATGATTTCAGCCCGTGTATACGTCTATAAATATTCATGACGTGCGCTTATATTATCTATACGTCTATGTAAATCGTAAAAAAAATGTAAGTTTATATACCTAGGAGACTTTTCCTTCGGACTTGTATCATTATCGTTTTGGTTTATCTCAGAAAATTTTTTATTTATCATTTCTGACCATTCGTAATCGAAATGTCGGCAATAAGAATTTATTATCACTCTCGAAAACTAGTTGTTATCCGTTTCGGTTGAATTTCAAGAAGGATTGGAAACACTGTTTGTCACGTATTTAGACAACGAGAATTTGCAAATAATTTAACCGGCAGATAATCGAAATCGATCGGAGCCCAATTATTTTTAATTTTAATAATTAACGCGCGGGAACGCTTTCATTGTTAAACTTAATTTCAAACACGGTATACTTTAATTTATCGTGATTTCCGAACAATTTTTTTCTCGATATTGTCGCACGTTTTCCGTTCTCTTTCACGTTATTTTCGATATAATAACAACAATAATAATACGCTATCGTATCGGTCGGCACGGTTAAATCACCAACTAATAACGACGTTTCAACGCAAAACTATAAATATATATAAAACGATACATAAATCAACAACTTCGTGTGCAATTACGTATATATACAACACGTACGAAACACGAAGGCTGACAATATAACGGTAGAAAAATGACGAGAACGTCTGTCGAGCAAAAGTTTCCGTCTCGCGTACTTGTACGTCGTTTAGACACCAAGTAAATATTTCGACACACTCGTTCGAATTTCCGTCCGTTAACGAGCCGGTTTAGGTTCGTTGGAAACGAATCAGAAAGTTTACGCTACCGTCAGTTATACATCATATAACAACGAATAAACTACTTTTTTTTTCGGTTTTTTTTTTTTTATTAATGAAGTGAAAACAACAATATCATCACTGTGGATACGAAAATCTATATAATACGTGTATTGTACACAATGATCTGCCGCCGAATGACCAATACGACCACGTATACTGAACGAAAACCGATTCGCCTAAACAATTCAAGACGAACAACGATCGCGTGTCTCGTTACACAATCATAATAATTATATATGATTGTCGAGAATTATAAAAAACCGCGTTGGTAATTTTGGATTGCGAGTTACGATCGGAATACGTTCAAAATAGGTGTTGAATAAAGGAACTCGATAGTCAATAGTTTTATCGTTTCCGTTATAAACTCTATTTTTATCCGAATTCATTCGTCTTTTGTTTTTTTCAAATATTCGTTTATTAGTCCGTCGTTATAACATCGAAACTACCGACGCGTACCTACAGTCGGCGGAAACACGGTCAACGACGTTGTCTACGCTATCCGGAATATCACACGATTTTATGATCTGCCGAAACACCCGAACCGCTGTTTGAAATAATTAGAAATTCCATTAATTCTGTAAAATACATTAAACGTTTTGTGTGTTACAGTGTTTGTCGAACGCGCGTGCGTTAGTCCAATGTATATGTATTATAATTATAAAGGAAAATTCTATATTAGGAATAAACGGTATCGTAGTGAACTGTCAAAAGTGTTTTGTTTCGACAATGGCACGCTGGAAAAATTAAAAAAAGTTGGCAATATAGACGGAAAATATTGTGTTGGTGTTTTTTCTTCCACGTTTCTCGCAATAAATTAACAGTGACGGACGTCGAGAAACAAAGTAAAGTTTTCGAGTGTAAACCTCCCCCCCCCCCTCTCACTACTAAAGGGAAAAAAATTAATTGAAAGGAAAATAATTAAAAGTGCGAAAATCAGAGGGACAAAAGAGGAATGAATTTTGATATGACGTCAAACGGGGCGGTAATGAAAGGTGAAAGATTTTTCTTCGCGATTTTTTTTCCCCGCCCCACCCCCTCTCCCCCCACCCCCGCAATCTATTAATTCCCGACAAAGCCGAACGTCTGGAGGCGAATAAATGCAGACCGGTGAAATAAAAAAAAAAAAAAAAATCATAAATCCAACGGTGTAAATTTAATCCGTCAAAGCGCGTTCGAGTGATGAGAACGGCGGCGGGCAGGTACGCGTTTAAACAAGCGCCGCGGATGACTGATTCGTTCATCGGCCAAACTTGTCGATAACCGGGCGTCCCCCCCCCCGCCGCCGCCGCCGCCGCCGCGTTGGCCTCGATTAATCTCGTCGGGAAATTCACCGCGTCGTCAAACAACAACATCAACAACAACAAAAAACTAAAACGGAACACGGCGTTGAACGGCCGACGACGGAAACGAGGGGTTTTTATTATTATTATATTCCCGTCCCGGACGACATCCATGAACGGAAAACGAACGCGACGCCCGGCGGTTCACTCGCAAACAGCCTACGCAAGCGAGCTGTCGGACGGCCAACATCGCTGCCGGGTGTTGTGCGAACTTGTCGTCGTTTCGGTTGAATTCGCGTGCACGCGTGTTGCATACGAAAACGTATGCGGCCGTCCGTCCGCAGACTTCTCACGTGCAGACGTATCTCGAGATTAGCAGCCGTCGTCAAAAACTGGTGGAAACGAGCTGTCGCTCGTGTTTCGCCATCAAAATCAAACATTTTCGATTTGCGTATTGGTTTTCACTTTGCGTCCGACTTTGCATCTAGTCGAAACCGGTAGTTAATGAACACGTTTCATTTTGTGTTTTATATTTGTATATACGTCTGCGTTGAACGTTTTTCATAAACTCGTATCCAGAACTCCGTAAATGAAAATGTTTCCGTTCGAACATTGTGCTCGATAAAATGTACACAAGGGCGAACGTGTAATACTCGTCGAACGCGAAATCTTACACTTACTTCATACGTCACGTCGTTTCCAATTTATTTTGGCCAATCGGCCAAAGACGTAACACAATATAATGTATCGAAAAAAAAAAATAGGAACGTAAATTGTGACGCGTCGTTTTAGAATGAAATATGACACTTGTTTACGAAGGTTTATAAATTATTTTCGTACAATCACGATTGCAATTGTTTTGATAAAAACACGTATAGAAACGTGCACACGCAACACATATGGAATCGGGGGGAGAACTTTCGCGTACTCGATGTGTGACGCGAAAAAAAACTCAAAACACGAAAATCATAGAAAACGAGAAAACTGAAACGTTTATTTGTATACACCCGTTCGCAGTGATCATAAAATGGCCGGAATCGGTATCGAAGGCGTATTAAAAACGTTTAAAAATCGTATTATCGCCAATAGTCCAAAAACAATTTAAATTGTGACAAAAAAAAAATAAAAAAATAAAAAACTGCTCTCAATTTTACTTTTGTTTGCCAGAACTGTTCGCAGCGTCGATGCGGGTGAATCCATTCCTTCCGCTAATTCTTTTTGTCACGTTCTTTTTTTTTTTTATCTTCTTGTCGGTAACAGAAAGAGCTTTTCGCCTGATTCCTCGACGACGATCAGCCCCCATGATTAAAAATCAAACTCGAGAATTTCGCAGAAAACGAGAATAAAATAAATTACACTCAACGGTCGTATGAATACAGAGCCGCGTGTCGTGTCCAATCGTGAATATTATCGTGGTTGACGAGGAGATTGATCAACGACCCGTAAGCTTGATCGTATTAGGCTGGAAATCGTCTCGGAGCGAGAGCGTCTATATATATGTGTGTGTGTGTACGTATCGAGATTGCAATGTATTAGCTATATATATATATATACGTAAAGAGTTTAAAACGACCGGTGTGGTCTTAGTGTTTTTTAATTAGATATTTATAATGGCTCGTTCGCGATAAAATCGGACGAATTATAATTAATCGTGTGCAACATACTTGATACGAATACGTGTAAATACGATTTTCCTTTTTTTCTTTTTTGTATGCTCGTCGCACACGTATTTTTACGCAGAGTGAAAAGCTCGACGACGGGGTCACGTCTTACGACTAACGCATAATATCATATACGTATTACGTCGCCGTATATCGTCGTCGGCGGCGGCGACAAACACACAACATTAGCGCGTACTAACTGCCGCCCTGCCCACCCGCGCGCGCGCCGTTCGTAATGCGTTATCGCGTCGTATATTACAAGCGCGCGCAGACGTTTATGGTCGGGCCAGACAGTAAATAACCGGCTTTGCTCTTCTGCTACGCCGTCGAACCCTCTCTCACTTTTTCTCTCCCTCTCTCACACCCTCTCTCTCACTCCCTCTCTCTCTCTGTCTCTCTCTCACCACGTCGTCGTCGTCGTCGTCGTCATCTCTTCTCTTCTCCGCACGCACGTCACGTTCTGCTCCCCGCCGTTTCCAACGGGGCTCCGCCGCCCGTTCTAATTACTAATGTAAATTCGAGTTTCGGCCGTTAAAACATCCGGTCGACGGCGTGTTGGCGCAAAGGATTTCGCGCCGCGGTACGTACGCTGACGACGGTTAAGTCGTTGATAAGCGACGGGCGCCGCGGATACCGTAACGTTATTGTATCGGGTCCGCGTGCCGGGGGTGGGCGGTGGCAGTGCAGTTTTCATTTCGGACCGTTTGCCGCGCGCCCGCCCGGGAAACCGACCGGGGTCACTCGTAAATTCGAGATGTCTTCGCCGCCAGATGTGCCGAATTGGTGTGTGCCGCCGCCGCCGCTGCAAAGTTCCCCGTCCTAACCTATAATACGCTCGTGTCGTGTATACCGGCGCGGCGATATATGCGCGGTGCGTTTCGTCGCAGTCCTCGTTAACGAATATATATATGATAAAAAAAAAAAACACGAAACGACTCTGAGAGAGAGAGAGAGAGAAGAAATTAATTTTTCCCGCCCGTTGTCTATACGCGTATATATATATATATTTATATCCGCCCAGGTATTACCCCTCCGCCGATCACGTGCGTGCGTTTGTGTTTTCCTCCGTTCACATTTCAATTTCCTGGCACAAACTTTGATATTACGAGAATTTTTTTTTTTTATTTACGCGTCCGTCGATTATCATTATGATCGTCGTCGTCGTCGTACAGCTGACGTCAACGCGTCCTACACGCGGCGGAGAATTTCCAACTGTTTTCGGAACGATTTCCGTTTTGTCAACACCCGCGCAATCACGCGGCGATTCGATAGAGAAATCGGAAAAAAGTTTTCCACCCCGTAAACACGAGTTCAGTTCAACACGGGTAATTCGTATCGATCGAACTCGTCCGAATCGCCAACAGTGGTTTCCGCTAATTTCACAATGGTCTTTGATCACGAACGCATTTGCTAAGTGGATCCGAGTTAACTCTTGATTTATACTCGCCAAGACCGTTTGGGATCACTGAACACATTGTGACCCGCACAACATCTCCAGGGTATTGGTTCGTTTTTTTGTCGCAGCAGCTTATCTCGAACGCGAATAATTTAATATCTCTGATTTATCGCCTTCTCGAGACAAATGGTTCGTCCGATTCAACGTACAGACAATAAAGCAGATTGTTATACGTGTTAACTGATACGCCGGGTCAGTCGACGATTTCGTAAATCGTAAAAACGTGTACGCGTAAAAATTTACGGATTATATTTGTAATTGTATGACGTGCGCTCCCAAAAAGATTTCGAAACGCGAGAGAAAACTCTTTTTTTTAAACGTACGCCTCATGAACAACGGCCGTTATCGTTTACGTCCGATCTATCGAGACGAAAATCATCTAAATAACTCGAATGTTGTTTAAATTTGAAAACCGATCGCTACGTCCAATATCGCGCAAACCTTTCGGCACACGTGTTTTTGCGAAACACTATCTCCCGGCATCACAAAAGCCTTTAAGTAACACTCGCGCGCCCACGGGATTCGTCCCTCGAATTAGTTTCGGTCTCTAAAGAGACCCCGAATAGTTGGAATTTAACCGTAGACACTCCGGAGGATTACGTTTGATCTTCGTAGCGTTCCCGGTTTTATGAAGATAAGTTCATCTCGTGATTTCAAACAGCGCCGGTAACTCCGATACAAATCTATTAACGTTTTACGCCCGTGCAATCCATTAGGTTCTCGGTCGAGAGAACGCAATAACGTGTCGTGTACAAACACACGGACGGTTCACGTGAAACGAACCAATACAGGAGGAGGAGTGATTCTCGTGAAAATAATTATGATCGTTTGACCGAAAAGTTTCGATGGACATGTCGAGTCCACGTTATGGACACGTGTAGTCGAGCGTATCGTACGGATTTCGGTGATCGTCCAACGTCGTCGAGTCCAATCGCGGTCACGCGTCTTCGCAACATCCTCGCGTTACGCCTCGCGAGGAGAGAAAATAATTCCGTCGCGTCCGACGCGGTCTGGTAACAAAAGGGTTTATCGTACGCTGTTATCGCGAGAAATAATTAGTATATTAAACAGCTTCGGCCGTAAACAATATGGCCGTGGAAAACGTTCGCGGCTAATTGTTAATTATTAAAACGGGCCCGTTCCACCTGTAATGCCTACGTCGGCGGTGCGGTTTTATTTTTTAATTTTGTTTTTGTTTTGTTTTTCATCATCATTATCAATGTCGTTTTTCGTTTTTCGTTTTTTTTTTTATCGTCGTCTAAAGCGCACATCGCATACGCGCGCGCGCGCGCCGGCGTAACAGGCCATTTGCGGCGAGCGTAATGTAAAATTATTACGACAAGAACGCGTTCGCCTCCGTATTTTAAGTGCCCGCCCTCGCACTCACACTCCGGCGGCCGCGTCGGTTATTTGAATAATCATAATCGTAATAACAACGACGATGATAATAACGATAATAACGATAATAATAATAATAATAATAGTAATAATGATAATATTACGAAGAATTAGGATCAACGGTAATGACGGCGCGTCCCTTTGCCCATCCGGGTTACCGGCCGCCGCACGCCGCCGTCACCCAATCCCGTTGCCTTTATGACGAACACAAAACAAAATAACGGCCTTTTACGCGCGCGCGCGCGCGGGTTTCGACATTAACCTCTTTCCGACGGCGGCGGCGGCGGCGATAATATGCCGACTTTGCAAAGGCTTTTACGCCAACGGGCTTCTATATATATGTATACGTGTATCAAATAATAATAATAATAATAACAATAACTGTTATTCACCGCCTTTCGCCGGGTATCGTTCCCGTGCAATCGTTACGGCGACGTGGCGAAAGCGTCGATGACGTGCACCGTACAACGACGGCGCGCCGTGTAGGCAAATCGGGTGCACGGCCGTACCCGCCGAACATCGATAATTTAAACGCAACTGATCGTTACCGTCTGTCGCTTTTGTTACGAACGACGGCCCGTCACTAGCCGGCGTGGTTGCCCGGAGCTGGGGAGGGGGAACTGGCCGCTCCGGATGCAGTGCCCCCGCTAGGTTGAGGTGCCCATCTCGACAGAAACGTGGTGGCTGTGAGACAAACGCTAGATAGTAACCCGACCACTAGACCCAGTTGCGTAGGGGAGCGTCACCAACGAGGCGTTTAACTTCCTATGAAAGGGTACGGGCTGAAACCCGGTGCTGGTGGTCCATCACGACGACCCAAAACCTGGTCTTAACCGGTTGGGGTTCTGCCACACCGTTTTCCTTGAGTAGCTCCCCAGAGCTAATAGAAAGTACCCGGTCAGTAGGCTCAGAACGATATTCGTTTGTACCGTGATCGTCACGAGTCCACCGGTATTGGCCGGTCTTGATGGAGTAGCGTGACCGTAACGGACAGTAATTGCGCATCTGTTCGATCGTAATGTTTCGATTGAATCTCGCAATAATTCAACCGTAACGATGATAACGATTCCAGCGTTCCAAATGAAATATTCTATATTACAAAACCGTGGGTATCACACACCCCCAGTCAATCACTAATATATAACTTGATTCCTAACCGTATTCATTTTTTTCCAATTAAAAAAATTTCTCTATGCAATTTTTAATAGAATAGTATTCTACGTTATTTTATATAAGTAAACCTTTTTAAACCTTTGATAATAATTGGAAAAAGTATACACAACACATGTACTTATCTAAACTGATGTTATAATATCTAATATCGTATCGTGTAAAATATCAGCTGTATCGTACGTACAATAGGTGTGTAAAACTCGTCGCCGCCCGATACATTCATTACAACTATATTAACAGCTGCTAATAAAACATCATCTTCACCGCTAGACATACTTGTATTAGTATTAGATTTTTAATGTACAGAGTTTAATTCAAATAAAACACTTAAGAACAAATAAGAACACAAACAGCAGTACGCTGAACGAAAGCAAACGAACGGCAAATTTTACTAGATTCGCGTTCGTTCGCGTTCGGCCCACAGTGTGGACGCGCCTAAACGGAAACGGTTTGTCATCGTGAAATCGAGTGGAGACTGATGTGGAAACACATAAAATATATATTGAACTCTACTCACAGGTATTTACTTTTGTCGCCTTGAATACACCATGATTTTTTCATGGTATACCAACCGACGCGTTTAATGGAACCGGTTTGTCGTCCACACGAATTTCGACGTTAATACTTGTTCCATTTTTCACGGTTTTTATAAGGCTTATTTTTAGCTTCATGTTTTTTACATGACAATTTGGTTTAAGAGACACTGGCCCATCAGTTTGGGTGAACGGTTTGCCGATCTCATCACCTTGTCCACGTATTGTTACATCGACACTATTCAATTAAACGAATAAGTTGATATTACAGTACAACAATTAAACTCACTTACCGACGTGTTATATTTATAGGGTTGTCGGTCGATCTTTTTGCGAAATCTCGTCTCGCATTCAAATGTTTAGTTTCCAATTCTAAATTTTCGATTTTGTCACTGCAACGTTTAATTGCAAGCCTGCTTTCCGAATCCGAATGATATCTATGTGTTTTATTTTGAAGTTCGATTTTTTGTTTACAATTCTAAAATATAAAAGTACATTTGTTTAAACATATTATATGTTTATATGCCATATCATTTAAGATTACCAGAATTTCGTTTTGCTGTTGTTTGATTGTATTATACGCTTCCTCTAGTTGATCGTGTAATTTATTTATTTTACTATGCTCTTTCTTTTTTGGTAAACTTAAGAGGTGTGTGTGTTGTTTTTGTAAAACGAGTAGTTCATTGGTCTGTGACTTATATCTGCTTTCCATTTCCGTAAAAGACTTTTTCATTTGTTGTATTCTGTGTTTTAACGTGCGAATGTCCTCTTCGCACGTCTTAATTATTTGAGGTAGTTTGGCTTGTTTACTATCATGTACAGACAGTGCGTGTTCATACCGTATTCCCTGTATCTTTAATAAACGGTTTTCCGCTGTCAGTTCCTAAATCGACATAGCACACGTTTATAAATGTATGGATTTGATTTATTTTAATGTTATAGCTCACATGATTTTTCGCACCAGCCTCACTGAGTTTATTCTCCAAATTTTTAATCCGCATTACGTGGTCGTTTAATAACATATCATACATATTCGAACTCGCTCCAGTCCTCCTATTCGTATTGATAGTATTTTTAGGAAGACCTGCTGAACATCGATGAATACGATGAATTTGAAATATCTAGATATTACAGTAAACTTACATTGTTGTTGTCTGGCGACCGATATGTCTGGCTGACGTACCGGTTTCAACACTTTTTTTTTGCGCTGTTGGTTTGGAGCTTTTTGCTTTTTGTCACCAAATACAGGCAGTTCCATTACGTCATGCTGGTCAATAACGTTGCTGGAAAACAAGAAAATAAGTGAACAATGTATTCATTCAACATATTTTTGAATAATGTACTTACTCAGAACAGTGATATCCATTAGGCGAAATCGTCTCGTTTTTATGCGATTTATTCATTATCGGATAATGTAAAACAAAAAAGATTTATTGAAACGATTTGTTAATTAACAAAATTTATGCAAACTGCACTTACAAAAAAAATATCACTTGTAAAATATAAAACGTTTTAATATTATGTATCCCACAATTGTCGTTGATTATTATCTCTCGTAGCAACAGAAAAAAACAATTTCACCATAGTCACCTAATTTCTGTCGATTAGGCCAAACAAGTTAAAATATTGATCAGGTGACATAAAAATACATACCCGCGCGTGTACACAAACAAACAACATATATTCTAAATTCATATATTCATACATTTATAATTACATTCTGTAAGATTTTCTCCTGTTACCTAATAAATATTTAAATTGTATATTTCGGTAAGCTCGCTTTGTCGGTGTGACGAATACAACTCATTTAAAATCAAATTATTAAGTCACCTCAATATTATTAATTGCTTGAAAAATACACGTGATTTTCGTAATAGACATTAAAAAATATAAATATATATATTTACACATATTTATCAGTAAAAAAAAAAAAAAATTGTTAATTATTTAACGAGCAAAAGGTATATTTTCAAAGTATTTGTCCATAATGAAAATAAATCAAGACATTGAGTAATCACTTCGGCTATTACGTAACCGTTGTCAGTCAAAATAATAAAATATGAATTTAAAAACATTGTATTTTATCGTTTACTACGTACTACGGGTAATCGCGTTGATGAAATAACATTTTTATGGTTCTTGAAATCGTTTTTAATTTGAAACTGTACGAGTACGTGGACATACGCATCACTGGGTGAAAGTACCGGAATAATAGATTTGTTTACGATAACTTTTACGGTATCATTTCTCGTACAGTTTTAATAATAGTAATTGTAATAAACGTTTTGTTAGCTTTGTAATTGCGTGTAAACATACATTTTTTTTACACTACTCAATTCAATAAATATCCCACAACTCGTTTGTGTACTATACTCGTATAGGATTTCCGATTATTAGTGGTAAAAATCGATTGCTAAAAAGAATTAGCGGTTATAAATGTTACGGTTACGTAGGCTTTGTTACTATCCAACGGTGTAATGTAATTGTTCGATCAAATTACTTTGTTCCGGTCTTGCTCTCCTTTGTTACTCATAAATTCGTCGCTCTTTATAAATGACTCGTGGAATACGAGTTTTTCTACGTTCATTGTGTGTTTGCAAAGTCTCCGTACAAATGAAGTAAAGTTTCAAGAGCCGGTTCGTTAGTTTACTTTAATATTTTATCACTGGTCGTCCAAGCGAGACGTTCACGCTACTCGTAAAAAAGAAAATATATTTAAACAAAAGCATCCGAGTGGAAAAGGCCCGTTGGAAAAATAAGCAGTATTTCTTGATTTACGAAATAATTTCAATCGCAAGATATCGGAACGGTTTCCATTTGTATTTTGATTACGTCTGCGCGAATAAATTTCGTTAAGGTTTCCGTAGAAAATGTTTAAACACGTCCGGAGGCAACAATAGTAGTACGATTAACGACGCGGAACGCATCACCAAAGACAAATATCGTCGTTAAAATCGTTCGGTAATAAACGAACGAACATATTTTAATCGAACGAAAATGGCGTTTTATCGAAACGTACGCTACCGCCGTTCACTCTTCAATCGCAGCTATTGTTCATAGAAATCATCTCTGATCAAAATAGATCGACGAGATCTAACCCGTGCCTTGAACATACCGGTATAAACATTTCGACGTGATAAACGTCCCCGCGTTACGAATTTACAATTCCTTTGCGCAATCAAATTAATTCATGAGGGGTGGGGGCGAATAGATTCCCGCCAAGACCTTTATAAATATTACATTATGAAATTTAACTGTACACCGTAGTATTCAAAAAACGATCTATCCACCCCGGGACATAGTCATAACATACGTCACTGGTATGGTCGACGGCGAATCTCGTCAGACGTTCGATTCACCCGATTCGACCCGTGCTCGCGCGGCGTCTCCCGTGACCAACGACGATTTCCATCGGAGGAAAAAAAAATCGCCAGTTATACCGTGGCCACCGGACTCGTTTGTTTGTGCGGATTTAACGAAAACTTTGTACGGCCATAAGTACGCGTTACGACGTAACAATGATCGAAAACCGCGAGAACGATAGCGGGCAGCGGTCGGGCGAAACGAAGACTAACCGTCGCGGCGCCGGTGCGTGCGTATATTCCCAAGTCGCCGGGCCGTCGTCGCGATAATTCCGGTTGGGAATCGTAGCGGAGGCCTCAAAAAACAAAAAAAAAAAAAACCTAAACCCCCCGCGCGAAATCAAACCTAAACCGACCGCGGCTTCCCGGGTCCCCGGGCCGTTCGTTAATTTTCGTCCAGCCAACCCGTGCCCGTCTCCCCGGCCGGGACGACGGGACGTCGGTTAACGGCCGCCGCGGGTTTTCCGGTCGGCGGCAAATCGGAAGTCATGGGCCCTGCGGGGCCACGCGAAAAACAAATGATAACGCGGTCCTTCGTACCGGACGTCGTCGGGCCTAACCGCCGTTACGCAGGAACGTCGCGGCCGCCGGTGACGCGACGCCCACCCGTTTCCACCGGCGATTCGGCGGACGGTAAAAAATACACATCGAAATTTTCCCGGGGGCGTTTGTCTCCGTTTTGTTTCGTCGGCCGGGGGACGCCGCGGACCGACGTTAACGGCCGATATCGAAACAATGTGTCTCCCCGTCCCGCCTCGGAGGCCGTTTAACAATATAAATTCTGGCATATTGTTAACCCGCAACGATCGTATAACAATAATAATAATAATACAGAGCTGCTGTCCCGGTCGACGCGATCAATCGGTTATTTATTACGCTCGCCGCTGCCCGTGACTGTTCATAATAATAACGACAACGACAACGACAGCGTTACGATTATTATTATTATTATGGTAATTACGAGCCCGGCCGGTTGTAAATATCGTCGCGCGCGTCCCCGTCCGGCCGACCCGCGTGACACGACGACCGTAAAATATATATACGCGCGCGCGCGCGCGACCGTTCCGACGGACGTCGAACAACGCGCGAAACGCCGTTTATCGTGAATATGCACACACACACACACACCACCCCACCCGACCGGAATCGACGACGACGCGATCGCCCCGAAATACGTTCTAGGATTTTCCGTATGTTTTTGTCAACCGCGTCGAAGAAATGAAAAATCGAAAAAACCGACCCGAAAAACACCTGTCGGTAAATCACGCGACGACGAACTCTTTGGACCCCGTATTTTCTCTTTCGTTATTAATTTTTTCTGTTTTTTGTTTTAATCGCGAACGGTTTTTTTGTTTGTTTGTTTGTTTTTTTACGCGTACAAACGCGATGCGGGACAAAGTAAAAAGCGACGGCGGCGGCGGCGGCGGTAGTTAATAACTCATTCGGGCGAGCAATCAAAGAGGATGGGCTGTCAGAACGCAGCACTAAATCAACGACAAGCCTTTCCATTTGCTGGTACGGGCGCGCGGGACCGTCGGTTCGGTGCCGCCGACCCCGGGGCGACCGGTGATTCTCGAATTTCAATTAACCCGGACTACAAATCAAACAGCTTAAACACGAAAGTGACAAGAAAAGGCAACCCGCGACCCGCGGCGTCTGCAGCCGTCCGAATGCTTTCCTCCCGCTCGCTCGCCCTCTCTCGCTCGCCCTCGCCCTCTCGCCCTCGCCATCTCTCCCGCCGTCTCGCGCGTACGCATAACAATATTGTACGGTCGCAACGCGCGGAATATCACGAACCGGACAAAGAAAATGCATTAATTTTCCACCCGAAAGTCGTTTTCCGCGGTGCTCAACCGGTGTACGCGGACGCGGACGCGATGAATAAAACTACCGCGCGCGCGCCGTGTTAATAAATACATACGCGCTGTAAAACGAACGCCCGCGGACATTTATCGCGCGCCCGTTCTCGCCCCGAGACCCCGGAGTCGTAACCCCCGTCGCCGTCGTCCCGTCCGAGACGTTCGGTGTTTGTGATGCGTCTTCGAGCGCCGCGGCAAACGATTACGGGCCCGTCGATCACACGCCCCGGCACTCGGCCCCGAACCGACAGCTTCGACCGGCGGTGGGGCAGATCCTCTACCGCGTTAAAAAAAATACCAAAAACCAAAAAACTAGCGTCCCTTCACTACGGTTATCAATGGAACGCGGTGGAACGCTCGTGACCGGTACACGATAATGAAAAGTGTACACCCGACTTTTTTGTTTGATATACTCTCAGCAACCGCGCGACCAGGATTTTTTCACGGGCTATCACAGTTGTAGCGAATTTGTACTGAAATCGTGTTGTGCCGTGCGGTAAATTATATCGTACCGAAAGTATAAAAAAAAAAAATAAGAATTCATTGATAATCCGTGGACGTATTACCGGCCCTAACCAGGACCATTGTTCAGAGCGTACAAATTTCGAGTAAATTTTTGGTTTAAAAAAAAAGAAAAGGTTATCTGATTTTGTCGATTGTATTTAAAACAAACCCGTGGGTTTGTGCCACACCACCATCCCACGACAAGACTAATTAAAAACAAAAATTACATTTTAGCTGCATGTATAAATTCCAAATGTAATCCACGTAAGTGAATGTCGATTGATGATCGCCCAATTTTCTCAACAAATTCAAAAAACAACGATAAATGATACGCGAAAACCCTAGCGATGACAACCGAAACCGATATCATTGCGTTCGGCGAGCACACTAGACCACGGAATACGTACAAAAATTTATTGTACATATCTGTGCACTACTGCACTAGGCACGGAACAAACGTCATACGATATTATAACTTTGATTAAGAAAATATTTAAAATTGTTAAACCGACAACGATTTGAATGTACATTTCAAGACGTAGTTTCTACCGTCCCAATAAAAGAAAAGTAGTTGGAATGCGCAAAAAAACAAAAAAACAAATAGTAGAAGCTCCGTCCCCTGCACACCCCCAATTTCGAACACTGGTTATGCATATATATGATTTTTTTTTACGATCTCCTCCAACTTCCTCCCCGCCACGAATTTCAGTCGTGACCGCTACGCCGTTGTACTCTTGACGATCACATTGCACGACCGCATATTCGGACCAGTGGTTCTCGATCTTTTTAGGACCATTCCGACGGTTAGGATGGGTTTGAGAGACGCGGAATCGTGGAGGGAAGTGGTGACAGGTGGACTTTAGCTCGACGTTTCCCCGTCCGTTTTCTCGCGATTGCATCGGAACGTATCAACTGTTATTGTTCACGTGGTTTTCGTCCGGGCACATTCCCGCGTTATAGGTTAATAAAGCCGACGTCGACTTCGGCAGAATGCCGCGACGCCGCAATCGGGAGACGCGCACCGAATCCGCTGCGGACTGAACGGTGCTCGAATTTTTTGGTGAGGGTGGGAGATGGTGGGAAATTTTTTCTTCCTCCCACCACGCGCGTTGGACTTGGAATATAATAAAAAAAATTTCGTGTCAGACATTGGAAAAACTTCTTTTTTCACCTCCACTACGCCGTTGTAAAGTCGGACATTAAAAAAAAATTTTCACGTTCCTTTCATGGACTAGAATTCATTCACGTAGAATTTATTTTTCACGTTCCGTTGGCGAGTCGGACTTGGGTTATAATACAATTTTTTTTCCACCTCCAATACGCTAGTCGGATTTTGAAAAAAATATTTTTTACATTCCGTTAAAGATTCAGGTTTTAAAAGAAATTTTTTTTCACCTCCACTACTTTTTTATCTTTACCCATTCACTATTATGTTCCTATGCGTTTTAAAATACTATCCTGTATAGTGTCAGTGCTGTGGTGTTGAGTATTATACTTGAGTTTTAAATATTGTTATCACGTTGTAGAACACTAAACTACTGAGAACCGTGTAGCGAAATCATTCGAAAAAATAATACGGTCAGAAATTAGGTTATAAACAGTGGTAAACTGGGTACGGGTGTGGGATACCGCCGGTTATACGCGGTGGAATATTTCATTTGGAACGTGATTTTCGAATTTCCAAACCGATCTCCGCCACTTGATATTTTCCGATTAACGTCTAGGAGGAGGTGGTGCCACGGCCGTAGCCTAAACGCCGCCTCGGGCCTCGGGTCGTCTTCGTTCCCCGCTGGGCGACACGTCGCCCGAACCCAACGCGCGAGTCATAATCTCGCGCAAAGACGACGGGATGTTAAACGCGGCCGGCCGGGTGAGTGTGTGACCCGTTGCACAGTAGTCGTCGAGAAACAGGTGCTTGCACGCGGCGCCTTTATGGCCGGGTATTGCGCGCGTGCTTGTTCGCGCCTGTGTCACACGACTCCCGGGCCGAATCGAACGGCCGTTAACCGCGCGGGCGCGGGACGCCTTTTGGATCGTGTTTATGGTAATCGTTAAGCCGGTGCGCGGCGTTTCGTTTCGATTGCTCGCGGCGGACGAGGATTTTCGGACACGCGCGCGCACGGAGAGAAAGAATGGATGAACGGGTGAGGTAGAGGTACACGACACGGTACGAGGAGGCGTGTATAAAATATTAGAGAGAGACGCGCTCGTGTGTTTTTCACGGTACGTGTGTATAAGAGGCGGTTGTCTCTCTCTATGTATGTGTATGTGTGTGTGTGTGTGTCGCGCCGAGCACAGCAACACATTGAGATAATGGTTTTAAACTAAAATGATGTAGATATCATAAACGGCGGCGGCGGTCCCTTAGTTCTGTTGTCGGTCGTATACGCCGAGGACATAATCCCTTCTACGTACGGCCAGAACGCGTTTTATCGTAATTAATGACTTTTGTTCGAATCCTTTATTAAATTTAACGCCCGAATATCGTTATGGTTGTTTTGCCCGTGGACCTTTTGCAACGGGCTCCGCCGCGTGCGTTTTAAACGCTCGCGCAGACGGGGCTCGCGTAATGTCCAGCCGGCCGCGCCCGCGTGCACGTGCGGGATTATCGTCATTATTATCATTATCGTCATTGTTATCATTATCGTTATTGTTATCGTTACGGTCTCGCGTCCGCCGCGACGGTTTTGCATAGGAATCGGCTATAACCGCGCCGCAACGTTAGACGCGTTGTATAACGCTCATACGCCGTACTTGCGGCCGTGGTTGCGCGCGGTATCCCGAACGACAAATAATCGCCGGCATCGGACCCACGGCGATGCCGAAAAACGAAAATTCTGCCGTCGGGGCGCGCGCGTACGGTGTGTGTAACCGCGTTATCAGCGTTCCGACGTCCTTGGTTCACTTGGACGACTCGCAGCGTCCTTAGGGGCCGATTCCGGAAGACCGCGTGTGCCCGGACGAATATCACACGTTGACGTTTGTGGACGCTTCCTACCGGTGACTGATGTCCACGTGACGGTGTCTTAAGTCGCGGCGGTGCACGTGGATCGCACTTGGGTCGTTATCAGACGCGCGGGGCGCAAAACGCGTTAACTACCAACTTGTTTTCGTTCTGCGGAGTTGTGCCGGGACGGGATCGACGGGGAACGCGCGCGAAATGTTTGCGGAACAGCCGACCCGGAGACGACTCGCGTTATTATATAATACCGACGGAGTTATTAATATATATATATATATATACGTGAGGTTTTTTCCTTTCGTGTTCGCGCGATGTTTAAGTTCAGTTTCGATTTTAATAACAAATAAAGTTGTTATATTCAAGAGAAATGCAATATATACATATAATATGGTGGCCGATTCAAAAAACGAACCGTCGTCCTGTTCGGAATAGCCGCGTCGTCAAGTAAACAACATTGTTGATTCGACACGATTCAATACGATTCGAGTCACTAGCATACCGACGGTTCAGTGCAAGCAGCTCGAGACTAGATTTCGACCCGTTCAAACGCTCGTGTCCGGAAACTCAACGGAAGTATTCCAGACGCGCTCAGACCAGTACTACGACCGGATTCCACCAAGACTCGCGACGACGATGCCCAAGTACATCGTCACGTATTGCGTCAAGTGCAGACAGAAGACAGGATGGATCAGCCCGGTGACTTTGAAACTGATCAGAAACAAGGTGCCCAGTATACGCGGCAAGTGTTGCAAGTGCCGGTGCAACAAGTCCACGTTCGTCACGTGGTGTTTCTACAGGAGGGAACTGGAAAAATGGTAACGTCGCGCGGTCGAACAGTCGACGCGACTGTGTCCCCTGCTTGACGGCAATCGCGTGTACACGTGCAAAACGTTTTCCAGCCGCAGCGCCGCCAACAGAGGCCGTAAATGACGCGCGCCCGACGACTCGCAGCACGGAGCACCGCGGGAAAACAACGTTTTTTTTTCAAATTTTTTATCCGACGTCGGACCACGATGAATCGGACGTCGACAGCGCGTTAAACAAGGCACACGACCAACGTCCGCGACTTCAACGCCGCGGCCCTCCGCCCGCGACCGACGCCTCGGTCACACGGTCGTCGCCGGATACGATCGAACCCCAGCCGCCCCGGACAGCCGACGGCACCGCTCGAAAAACTCGTCGTGATCCGCGGCCACGCTCGTTCGTCACCGCGCCCGTTCACGCGATAGTGTTCCGCGCTGTCGGCGGGCTCGGTACGAACGCAGTGCGTCCAACGGCGGCCATGACGAGTTGAGAGACGCGGTGGTGTCGGCTGTCCGTGTCGCGTACGCGAGCGGTTCGAACGACGGCGACGACCGTGTGGCCAGTGTGGCCGGACAGCCGGACACCAAACCCGTCGTGATCCGCGGCCGCGCTCACGGGCCACCGTGACCGTGTACGCGAAAGCGTTCCGCGTCGTCGGCGGGCGCGGTGCGGCCGAGCGCGCGAACTGCTGCCGATCATGACGAGGTTGGGCAGCGGCCGCGGGCGGAGGACGTCGTCGGGGTCGTGAACGTCGGAACGTGCCTTTTGTACGCGCCGCTGTCGACGTCTGATTATGGTCCGCGTTGTTTTTTTAATTAGGTTTTTAACGGTTTGTTTTACGTGTGCTAACTAATAATAAAATATTTTATTTGTTTTAAACCGTTATTGAATGTTTTTAAACGAAACGACGTACAGATCGACGCTCGACACACGGCTTTGTTATTGTCGAAACCGTGCGCACGCGTTTGAGCTCGTCGAGAATTGACCGTGAAAAAGGAAAAAGCGGGTAGTGGGAAAACGCGTCCGACCAAAGTGTCAGTGATTTTCAAATGGTTTTGAGTATAACTTTCTTTAACGGTTCGTTAGCACTGCAAATACGCCGTGTTCCGCTTTTAGGCGAGAGCTTTTAAAAACGAACACAGAGCCCCGACCGCATTACAACCGCGCGGGACCGTTACCGCGTATTTATTATCGTTGTTATTGTTATTATTTTCGTTTTAAGCGCCGGAGCCTTGACGAAATCGAGTCCGGCCGGCCGTGGACTGAAGTCCGTAGGGTCCTCGGATAAATCGGAGCCGACTCCCTCGTAGGTGTACGAACTCGTCGAACGACAACGTCGTGGCACGCGGTTTTGAGGTCCGATGACGGTAGCGAAATGACGAAATCACGGGGCCCGCGTTCGTAAAAATTAAAATGGCCCATACGATTGTTACGTCGTGATATTGTCGAAAATGTTTATGTCGAAAAAATGTGTACAACACCAAATCGCACGTGTTCAATTACGAGTACGCTTGTCATACATTAATATATATATATTTATTTATTATTGGTCATTTATCAACAGCATTTCTAAATTACGCGTAGTGGTCTTCGTGCAACTCCGTTCACAACAATATAATCCGTCTGGACAAATGTCTACAATACTTCGCGTTTATTTATTGTCCTCTATAGATTTCGCTTCTCTTTTCAGAAAAAAGTTACCGAATTTCGTGCCGTTTTGTCGTTTTACTTCATTAATTAACAACAGTAATTTATAATCGCCGTGTTCATATCAACGAAACGACGTTTTGATATGGTTTCACGGTAAACCCACGACATAACACGTGTCAGAAATTTTTGCTTTACCAATCGATTTTCTGACGTTAGCGCAACCCCATCTCCCTTTCGAGATACGCACGCACGTAAAGTAACGTTCGATGTGAAAGTAACAACAAATCAATATCACACGTTGACGTTTGTGAACGCATTCTACCGGCAGCTGATGTCCACGTGACGGTGTCTTAAGTCACGGCGGCGCACGTGGGTCGCACTTGGGTCGTTATCAGCAAAACGCGTTAACTGCCGACGTGTTTTCGTTCTGCGGAGTTGTGCCGGGACGGGATCGACGGGGAACGCGCGCGAAATGTTTGCAGACGGTGTGGATATTGGACAGCCGACACGGAGACGACTCGTGGTATATTTTAATAATACCAAAGAAGTTATCAATATATATATTTATATATGGAATCACGTACGTGAAGTTTTTTCCTTTCGTGTTCGCGCGATGTTTAAGTTCAGTTTCGATTTTAATAACAAATAAAGTTGTTATATTCAAGAGAAATGCAATATATACATATAATATGGTGGCCGATTCAAAAAACAAACCGTTGTCCTGTCTGGAATAGCCGCGTCGTCAAGTAAACAATGTTGTTGATTCGACACGATTCGATACGATTCGAGTCATTAGCATACCGACGGTTCAGTGCAAGCAGCTCGCGACTGGATTTCGACCCGTTCAAACGCTCGTGTCCGGAAACTCAACGGAAGCATTCCAGACGCGCTCAGACCAGTACTACGACCGGATTCCACCAAGACTCGCGACGACGATGCCCAAGTACAGCGTCACGTATTGCGTCAAGTGCAGACAGAAGACAGGATGGATCAGCCCGGTGACTTTGAAACTGATCAGAAACAAGGTGCCCAGTATACGCGGCAGGTGTTGCAAGTGCCGGTGCAACAAGTCCACGTTCGTCACGTGGTGTTTCTACAGGAGGGAACTGGAAAAATGGTAACGTCGCGCGGTCGAACAGTCGACGCGACTGTGTCCCCTGCTTGACGGACAATCGCGTGTACACGTGCAAAACGTTTTCCAGCCGCAGCGCCGCCGGCAGAGGCCGTTAATGATGCGCGCCCGACGTCTCGCAGCACGGAGCACCGCGGGAAACAACGTTTTTTTTCAAATTTTTTATCCGACGTCGGACCACGATGAATCGGACGTCGACAGCGTGTTAAACGAGGCACACGACCAACGTCCGCGACTTCAACGCCGCGGCCATCCGCCCACGACCGACGCCTCGGTCACACGGCCGTCGCCGGATACGTTCGAACCCCAGCCGCCCCGGACAGCCGACGGCACCGCTCGAAAAACCCGTCGTGATCCGCGGCCGCACCGTTCGTCACCGCGCCCGTTCACGCGATAGTGTTCCGCGCTGTCGGCGGGCTCGGTGCGAACGCGGTGCGGCCAACGGCGGCCATGACGAGTTGAGAGACGCGGTGGTGTCGGCTGTCCGTGTCGCGTACGCGAGCGGTTCGAACGACGGCGACGACCGTGTGGCCAGTGTGGTCGGACAGCCGGACACCAAACCCGTCGTGATCCGCGGCCGCGCTCACGGGCCACCGCGACCGTGTACGCGAAAGCGTTCCGCGTCGTCGGCGCGTGAACTGCTGCCGATCATGACGTGGTCGAGCAGCGGCCGCGGGCGGAGGACGTCTTCGGGGTCGTGAACGTCGGAAACGTGCCTTTTGTACGCGGCGCTGTCGACGTCTGATTATGGTCCGCGTTGTTTTTTTAATTAGTTTTCTGACCGTTTGTTTTACCTGTGCTAACTAATAATAAAATGTTTTATTTGTTTTAAACCGTTATTGAATGTTTTTAAACGAAACGACGTACAGATCGACACACGCCTTTGTTATTGTCGAAACCGTGCGCGCGCGTCGATACGACCAAAGTGCCAGTGGTTTTCAAATGGTTTTGAGTGTAACTTCCTTTAACGTTTCGTTAGCACGAAATTACCGCTTATAGGCGAAAGCTTTTAAAAACGAACACAGAGTCCCGACCGCATTACAACCGCGCGGGACCGTTACCGCGTATTTATTATCGTTGTTAGTGTTATTATTTTCGTTTTAAACGCCGGAGCCTTGACGAAATCGAGTCCGTCCGGCCGTGGACTGAAGTCCGTAGGGTCCTCGGATAAATCGAAGCCGACTCCCCCGTAGGTGTACGAACTCGTCGAACGACAACGTCGTGGCACGCGGTTTTTAGGTCCGATGACGTTAGCGAAATGACGAAATCACGGGTCCCGCGTTCGTAAAAATTAAAAAGGCCCGTACGATTTTCACTCGTGGTTTATTCTGATCAACGGGACGTGTTTATGTCATGTAAAAATGTGCACAACACCACATCGCGCGTGTTCAATTACGAGTACGCTTGTCATACATTTTTATATATATATTTATTTATTATTGGTCATTTATCAACAGCATTTCTAAATTACGCGTAATGGTCTTCGTTGAAACTCCGTTCACGACAATATAATCCGTCTGGACAAATGTCTACAATACTTCGCGTTTATTTATTGTCCTCTATAGATTTCGCTTCACTTTTCAGAAAAAAGTTACCGGATTTCGTGCCGTTTTGTCGTTTTACTTCATTAATTAAACAACATTAATTTATAATCGCCGTGTTCATATCAACGAAACGACGTTTTGATATGGTTTCACGGTAGACCCACGACCTAACACGTGTCAGAAATTTTTGTAACGAAAAGAAACAAACCAATGTTCAATTTGCGCAACGTTTATGCGACAACGGAAAATATTGTGTTCGTATGTGTTCGACGATTTAGATGAACCATTTCGACCTTTACCGAAGGGCGCGACCGTGAGAGAAGGTAGACGTAATTTTCTATTTTGTTTTTTTTTATTTTAACGGAGTGCTAATTACGGCAGTAACACCTAAATCACGGCAGTCTGCGGCGGTGAAACTTTGTTGTACAGGAACTGATAAGAAACTGATACGGCCTTGATTGCACATAATTCACGTTCTACCTCATTAAGCAACACCAGGAACCTTCAAAAAAAATAAAATAAAAAAAACAAAAAACAAAAGCAAACCCCCCCCCCCACCCCCTCTTCCCACACCAGAAACCTACGGGAGTGCGAACGAGAGTCGAGAGAGTCGAACACAAGGTGTAATCGGACCGCGTGATCAGAACGGAAAAGAGCGAGGAGAAATCGACGTGAACCCGTCGGATGACAAATGTATATTAAATCCCAACTAAAAGCCATTAAGGTCTTCCGCGTCCCCGTTCCTTGGCCGAGCGGTTTCGCTAAAATCTTAGCGCCCCGGCAGCTCTCCCATACACGGCGCGCAAATTATTGTTTAAGTTTCTCTCGTCCGGTCCGCCGCTATCCGCGAGCGGCGCGCAGATATCCGCCCGGCAGCCGCAGGAATTCGCTCGCATCAGTTTCGCCCCGCCACGTCCCGCCACGTCCCGCCCAGTCGAAACTTTGCGCCTTAAATCAGATATCTTTCGAGTCGTACACCAATACCGTGAATTATGACGCATGAAGATATTGGCCCGATGCTCTCCCCCCCCCCCCCCCGCCGAGTTGATCTTAACGACCGTAGTTGGAACCGTCCGAGACAATGTGTAAAATAATATTCAACGCGCCCCGCGCCGCTGATGGCGGCAACGCCCCGAAAAGTTGTACGAGTAGTCGTATTGGTATTGTTGGTGTTGGGACGCCCGTCGTCTTGGCAAAACAATATGTCCGAGCGCGGCATTCCCCGAGAACTCTGGCCGAAGATCGTTGTTGGCCTCGGACGCGTCCCGCAATCCTTAACTTCAACACGCGTATCGCGCGCAACGACACGCACTGTTCCGACTCCAATCGAGCCGGCAGAACAATATTCGTACGACTAAAGTCGTAGGTAAGCCCGCGGACGAGCACGCTTAGTAACGGCCGAAGACGATGGTCTCCGTGTTCGCACGGACTGCGCCCGCAAACCAAGACCGGTATACTCGGAGCGTCACGGACGACCCGACGGAAACGACACCGTGCGAAAGAAAAATATTTCCTCGGGCAAATGTCGCTACCGTTCTTGTGTGAAACGTGATTTCCGTTTTTTAAGTCGTATATTAGCGTTTAACGTGAAACATTTTGTTCGTATTAAAACTTCGAGTAATTCAATTTGCTCGGCAATTGTTTTTACGAGAAAATTTAAACCGAAGAGTCGTTTTAGAGTCTTTGGGTGACAGGCGACGAAAATAAACAAGCAGGCTAAGAAAAAAACGAAATTCATCATTCGTTGAGAAATGGACGTCGCCTCGCGCTGAAAGTTCATTAACGTTGTCAATTTTAAAAAAAAAAACCCACCCCGTCTAATTTATTATGTGGCCGTCGAGAAACGTTTAAAAAATAATCACCCGGGAAGTATGACTGGAGAAACACGGCGCGGGGATGTGACGAAATAAAACTTTGCCGGCTGTCGACGGTTACGCTTGACACTCGGCACAAATAAAATATTACGTTTTTAAAAAGGACGAGGGCCGCCGTCGTCCCGCCGCCAACCAATTATTCGATTCATAACTTTCCGGTAACAAGTTTCACGAAACGTTGCGGAATGCGCGGCGAGTCGGTCTCGTCGGTCGCAAACGTTTACAAAACTCGTAACCATCGGAAACGTGATGAGACCCACGTCTGTGAAGTTGGCCCACCGACTTCAAGGTGTAAACTTCAAACCTACACTAATATTTTGCGAGTTTTTTGCGAGAATTTGCGAGTCCATTTTCAGAATTTGCGAGTCAGTCATTACCGAGTAAAAAACAAAAGTACCGAAGGGTGGGCCAACTTCACGTAGCCCACCCACTTTGTCCTAGAATTTCAAAATTTGTATCAAACGAAAGCTTTTAATTTGCGAGAATTTGCGAGTCCATTTTCAGAATTTGCGAGTCACCCCTCCACCCAGCAAACCCATTTTTTGACCGTGAAGTTGGCCCACCCACTTTGTCCTAGAACTTCGAAATTAGTATCAAACGAAAGCTTTTAATTTGCGAGAATTTGCGAGTTCATTTTCAGAATTTGCAAGTCACCTCTCCACTCAGCAAACCAATTTTTCGACTGTGAAGTTGGCCCACCCACTTTGTCCTAGAACTTCACAATTAGTATCAAATGAAAGCTTTTAATTTGCGAGAATTTGCGAGTCCATTTTCAGAATTTGCGAGTCCATTTTCAGAATTTGCGAGTCACCCCTCCACTCAGCAAACCCATTTTTCAACCGTGAAGTTAGCCCACCCACTTTGTCCAAGGACTTCGCAATTTGTATCAAACAAAATCTTTTAATTTGCGAGAATTTACGAGTTAGTCATCACCGAGTATAAACAAAAACCCAAATGGTGGGCTAATTTCACGTACCCCATCCACTTTGTCCTAGAATTTCAAAATTTGTATATATGTTAAAAACATTATGTATTCTTAATGAATATGCGTATTTTTAATGTCTAATCTGACTTCCAGTTTAATGAAATATTTATTATTGAATTATTGTATTATTATTATTATTATGATTTTTAAATAAAGTATTTAATAAAAAATTATATCGAAAATAATTGGGTAAACTTAGTCAAATTGGCACTCTGTAATTTAAAAAAATATGTACATATATTATATATGCACAATTCAAAACATTTTCTTTCTTTTATTACGAACGTAATTTTTATACAACGTTATATTTTGGAAATAATATACTATTATATTATAAGAAGTTATGTAAAACCCACGTGTATTAACGTTTACCATTGATTCCACGTCGACGCCGCCGTCTTCCCGCCATCGGATATCTATTATTAGCCAGGGTTTTTTCGAATATAATAAATTGATCAGCGGTCACGACTAGTGATGGGCACTACCGAATAGTTTTGACAACCGAATATATTCGATAGTTCAGAGAAAACTATCGAATAAATATTCGATAGTTTTTATTCGAATATGACATTCGATAGTTTTCATTCGGTTGTGCCCATCGCTAGGCACGACTCGCAAAGAGAATTGTGTTATGCTATGACTTGGGCATTGATGTTGTATGGATAGTATATTATTATAATTTGTTATTTTATTATTTTGTTTAAATTTTTAATTTATACTTTGTCATTTGTGTATATTATATTCATCGTATATGTGTTATATTTGCATTGTTAGTGTACTCAAATCCGAACATTTAAACGAGTTTTACCAATAAATGACTTCAAACTATTGATTTATAATCAATGTTTCAAACAAATAACAAAAAAAGATAATATAAAACATCAAAACAATTTAATAAACATATTTTCATTGAATTTGACATTTTTAATATATCGATAAAAATTCATGAAATACTAAAAACATTAATGAAGAAGTAATTAAAACACATTTTATAAATATTTTTATTTATATATGGTGCTATTTAGATGTTACTTTGGGTTTTTTATTACAGGTTTACACTTGTAGCTACCATTGATTTTGTATCTGGCAATTATTATGTAACCTACATTTACAGAGCTCTTAAAAATATATGGGAGCTTCATAACGATCTGGCTAAAAAATTACTATAGTACAAAATGAAAGTGTTGTATTAAATCCTCATATGCTAATATATGCACAAATATAACACAGTATTACATTAAAATTATTTTGATATATATTATGAATTAACATATTTTAATTTAGTAATTTGTAACATTTTTTCTTTTAATTGTCTTTATATATATATATATATGTATATTTATAAATACAATTATAATTGAATATGGATAATAATAAAAAAGGAACAATATAAAATATTTTTCAGGATTATAAATATTTGTGGATACTATAATAATGAATTAAACATTTTAAGCATCTTTAACCATTTGTTACAATTAATACATTTTTAAAGTGAAGAAGTAATATTATCTATATTTATTGTATTTTAATAAATAAAAAGAGTTCTTTATATATCAAACAAAGATAGTTTGTTTTTATATTTAAATGTTTAAAAATGTACGTATACCCTTAATATATTAGAATTCTATACTGATATCGATTAATGAGATATGGGAAAACCATAACCATTCGTGCATAATTATATATGGGAAAAAAATCTATCTCTAAGAATTAAAAAGTATCAACATGAGAAGATCAACATATTATATATAGCTCGTTACGGATTTATTGAAGAATCCAAATTGATATTTTATAGTTTCATATATATAAATTTGCATACTGCATGAATTATACGGATTGACATAATGAAATGAAAAGTGAGGTGTTAAAACAATGGTTCATTCATTTTTTAAATGACATTAAAGAAATTCGATAAATGTTGAGGACAATGTGAATTTCTATAGTTACGAATATTTTGGTAGGTTAGCCCACCATTTGAGTTTTCGTTTTTACTCGGTAATGATTTACTCGTAAATTCTTGCAAATTAAAAGCTTTTGTTTGATACAAATTGTGAAGTTCTAAGACAAAGTGGGTGGGGTGGGCTAACTTTACGGTTGAAAAATGGGTTTGCTGGTTGAAGGGGTTACTCGCAAATTCTGAAAATGGACTCGCAAATTCTCGCAAATTATAAGCTTTCGTTTGATACTAATTGTGAAGTTCTAGGACAAAGTGGGTGGGCCAACTTCACGGTCGAAAAATTGGTTTGCTGAGTGGAGGGGTGACTTGTAAATTCTGAAAATGAACTCGCAAATTCTCGCAAATTAAAAGCTTTCGTTTGATACTAATTTCGAAGTTCTAGGACAAAGTGGGTGGGCCAACTTCACGGTCGAAAAATGGGTTTGCTGGGTGGAGGGGTGACTCGCAAATTCTGAAAATGGACTCGCAAATTCTCGCAAATTAAAAGCTTTCGTTTGATACAAATTTTGAAATTCTAGGACAAAGTGGGTGGGCTACGTGAAGTTGGCCCACCCTTCGGTACTTTTGTTTTTTACTCGGTAATGACTGACTCGCAAATTCTGAAAATGGACTCGCAAATTCTCGCAAAAAACTCGCAAAATATTAGTGTAGGTTTGAAGTTTACACCTTGAAGTCGGTGGGCCAACTTCACATACGTATGAGACCCGTTGTCGCTCGTCGTTACGAAAACATCACGACGTTACCGTTTTCAAAAAAATTCGCCTAAATAAATCGATAGACGAACACGCGAAACGTACGACACGTCACATTTCGTTCGTCGAAGTCGGCAGCGAGTATCGGCGAGTCCGATTGCGATCGCTAGAAACCAAAATGAAACGGGGGCAAAGTATTACGCCCGTTCCGGGCTGGGGTATTGAACGTTGACGTTGGTATAAAAAGTCCGGGCGGTTCCCACCGCGCGTTCGTCCGAACCGGTACCTATCCGCCGGTAGTGCGTCCGTCGATTACCGTGGTCGTGTTTTGGTTATTAAACCCTCGCCCGCCCGCGTGTACGTCGGAATTATTAATAAACGCGACGCGTTGCACGCCGGGGAATCGCGTCGGTTCGCCCGTGATTACGGAGGAGGCGTCTGCCCGTTAAATCCGCGTCTCGTCAAAGCAAAACGACAAAGCCGTGCGATATCGTGCGGCGTGTCGCCCGATCCCGTCCGTGGCGCGGCTCCCGAGATCAAACGACCACGACCCGTCGTCCGTTAATTGATATATGAAATATTCACGTGCGCTCGCCCTCTCTCCGTAGCGACCGACGCGTTTGACGACCGACCTCGACCGCGTTATTATAACGCGCGAAATCGACATGGGATCACCACCGGCGTCCCAAGTCCCTGGCTGATTAATACATCCGGGGACACGCGTACCCGTCACCGTTGATCGCGTTCCGTACGCCGAGACGACGTTTCAAATGACCGGGGGGGAGAGGGTTTTCGTTATGCTTTTCACGTGGAAACAAAGACGGATTCGACGAGTCATTGCCGCGTTTCTGTCGGGAATTCGCACGCCGTCCTTTTAATGTACATATCGTCGTAACACGCGTTAATAATAATGATGATTATGATGAAAACACGTGCGCCCCGTACACATTCTTCTCAATTTACTGGACTTCGTCTAGATCATTCGTCGACTCCCATTCGAGTCAGGTCTAAATCAGTCTCCCGCGTGTCCCCGTCCCCCGGCTTGATTCCCTACTGTCCCGCCTCGGAGCTATATATGTGCCCACGGAGTTCCTTCGGACACTGTAAACATTTTGGTTTACCTTCCACTCCGGGACGTCTTTGATCATCAAATTTCTACCATCGTTTCACTTCCATTACCTGCACGTTTCATCTGTTTTTGTTCTTATTATCGTGATTAGCATCCGCTTGATGTGATTATAGCACGAAACAGTGGCGGCACTATAGGGGGGCAAGGTAGGGAAAGCGCCCTACCCAAATTTGGATTTTCCCCACCTTTGCCCTACCCGTTGAAGAACAAACGAAAATTTAAATTTCAAGTATTTATGTATTTGCTGTGTTTCATATGTTTCGCTGGTGTAACTCGTCATATTTTTTTTATGTTCATTCGTTTAGATAATATACCACAGAATACACCACCATTTGATTTGATTTCAAAATTGATTATATTTTATCAGAAAACGCTAATAATACAGTATTTTCCATGTATTTCAATAATTTATATTACACCCGTATAAACGGGTTTTCACTAAATTCCACGATCAATTTACCATGACCTTGCCCCCCATAGAAAAAATGTCCGGTGCCGCCACTGGCACAAAACCTCTTCTAATAATAATAAAAAAAAATTAATTAACACTCGTTATGAATAAAAACCAATTTCTAAACTCGACGAACGAAAATTCAACACGTGTGTGCGAAACGAATCCTTCGTTTTTTAACCCGTTTCCGCTGCATCCCGTGCAATGGCGACGACCGTCACTCGCGTTCCTACACACGGTTAGGTTAGGCCGCCGTCGTGGTCGTTCACGTGTCGTTACGGCGCGTTCGTCGTCATCGCCGGTCTGTCGAGAACCGTCCGTAATTAAGGCGGTCAGGCGTGGCTTCGGGGCCGATCCGCGTTACAAACATAACGGTTAGGTTATGAAACGACCGAACGAAAACGCGCGCGTTATTGGACGGACGGAGCGCGAACCGGGTAACGCGGCAGCGCCAGATGGGTCGAGCGCGTCGCGTCTCAATCCGCGTCTCTCGTCCGTTCAATCTCCTCGTCACCCCCCCCCCCGGTGCCGCCGTCCCGCCGCGGGTTTTTGGCGATATTCTCTCTCGTAAACTCGGCGTGTGCGCCCGTTCTCGAATCGTCCGCCACCCCGCGCGCCCGTGCGTTCGGTGACTTTGCCGCGATATTGGATCGGCGACGGCTGTTGTCGCGTGCCCGCCGTGGTTTTTATCTTCTTCTTCTTTCTTGTTCTTGTTATTTTTTTTTTTTGATTTTGATTTAAGTTTTTCGCGCGCGCCTTTATTGGACGGCGCGCAACGGTTCACAAATTGAAAACGAGTAAACGCACACCCCCGTCGGCCGCCGACAACCGTAAAACACGCGTGCCCGACGTTCCGGCGTCGCAATATTCCCGACGTGTTCGACGCGAAGGACGCGCGCCGCCCGACCGTCGCATCGATTTTCGATTTTCGTTTCGGCGTTCGTTTCGACCGGCTCGCGGGTATTCTGTGCGGACGGGAAAAGTTTTCGTCCGAGTGGTGATCGCGCGCCGGGGGACGAACGGAGGAACACGCAGTTACCGTTCGAACACGGTGCTGGCCAACGATTTTTAAAATTTGTTCGAATAAAACCATGTTGAAAAAAATCGTAACAAACTCTAAGATTGCTTCGAATCGTTCACTCGATACCCTCCGGCTAATGGTTCCAATTCGATTCCAGAATAATTCCGATCCAGGAAATCGAACGGTCCTCATCACGCACATTTCCTTCGACCGAATGGCAAGCGTGCGTACAATATAACTAGATAATGGTTCTCGTTTAACAGATTTATTTACACCCTTGTTTGGTCGTTGACATTATATATGTATATATACAATGTACTTAAAAGTCGTTTGCTTTTACAATTTGTATTTTGTATTTTTTTTTAACCATCATGTAATCAATTGAAACGTTTTGTTAAAATTTAATGTTTGATTTAAAAGTAACATTTTGAGTGGCATTCACACGCGAGAGGTTTGAGGCGAAACATACGTGTTTCGCGTAAATGCAATCGTTTTAACGGTTAACAAATTTCGACTTTGCGCGTGTTCTATAATGGTTACGGATTCGGTGTGATAAACGTGAACTGTTTGCCGGTTTTATCACTGTTATCGCCATCTAGTTGGAATATTCGAACTACATACGTGCTAGTACTTTGTATTCGATTTAATAACGCGAAACGATTAAAAACAACATAATTGTTCAACGAAAATGCATATGTTTATATAATCGTAATAATGATTATAATTTAAGACGGGAGGGGGAAACTATAAACATTTATGTGTATACACTCGGAATGGAACAAAGTAAAAATGCGTTGTGTACACACAAACGAGTGCAGTGTTCACGTACGTATTAGAAATGAAACAATTCAATTGAAATATTCCTCGGCGAATGTATATATATATATTTCATTATGTAGCGAGACAATAGTTTCTAATTAAAACGTCTGCATACGTTAAACGACGTTGTGTATAGTAATCGTATACGTTTGTACACGTAGCTTTATTCCAAGAGCGTGCAATACGCAAAATCTAAAACACGCTTTTTACATTCAGCGCGTGCATTAAAATTTAACGTCATGTTCGAGTCCTACTAGCGTCGTGTACTTTATGTTAAAAAAATAAAAAAATACGTCAACTTTTCTCTTCGGTCGGTCGCGGCGTTTCATTAATAGTATTTTTAATTCGACTTAATGCGTTTTCATACGGTCGGGTGGGGGGGGGGAGGAAAATTCTAATTTTTACCGAAGAAAACGCATTTGTTTTTTTCCTGAAAGGATTTCGAGAGATTGTAAATTTAGGGATATTCGCGCACGCACACACACACACACACCTACGTATACAGAGGGTAATTATCGTATTCCTCCCCCCCTACTCGTTTTTTTATGACCTCTGATTAACGTTAAGTGTTAGTTACAACGTCACCAATCAAACTGCCGCGGAGGAGAGGGCCGACTCTACGGCGGGTCGTTAAAAATTATCTTAACGATTGTCCAAATCCTCTTATTTATTCGCGCGCGGGATTAACTCTCGGCGGCGACAGGGCGAAGTATTATTTGCGCGAAATCCGCATACGCCCGAAATGAACTCCGCTGGAGTTTGGAAAAAATTTTGTCTAAATACACCGCCCGCGCGTAAAAAAATATATACAAAATAAAATCGAAAAAAGCGTCGCGGTATCGAACGACGGTCCACCGTGCAATAATCGGCAATAAACGCGTCCCGTAAACTTCCGTCGCGTGACGAAATATCGCGTGGGTAATATCGTTGTACGGTATAATATCCGAAACCGTCGTGAGCCCGTGTCCGGCGGTGATATCAATATTTGATTTTATAAAATTCGGAATCCGGAACTCCGCGCGCGTACACATTGATTATGGCGCGTATTTATTGCCAGCTGCCGGCCGGCCGGACTCCCGTGCCCATCCGGCCAGTCGTTGTTGATAATAAGTCATATGTCGAACGGTGAGATACGCGAGATTCATTTCCGTGCGCGTCTGAAAAAATAAACAAACAAACAAACAAACAAAAAATCAAACCGACCGTGTCGTACGGGGACTCATGCGAACGTTCCGCGGAAAACATGGACAGGCACATGCCCATGAAGTTAGCCCCCCCACTTTGTCCGATCGACTCTAAGCCGATTGCAATATTTAGCAAACTAATTGCGAATAATTGCAAATTGGTTTTTAGAATTTGCAAATCAAAATTCTATTTTTGGTGAATTTTTTAAGATTTTTGGTCAGCCCCCCACTTTGTCCGATCGACTCCAAATCAAACCAAACCGAATTTTAACTACACACCACTTAAATTCTGGTCATAATGAAATAATTTTACGTGGTAATGTAGTCGTTGATCGATTAATTACATTTAATTCTATTTTTACAAACAATTTGAAAAAATCCCAAAATCCTCAACCGGTGGTGACGAAGACAGCGATTTCCTGTAGTATATACGTGTATAATTAAATTACTAATGACTTATAATAATCTTAAAAAAAACGTCGAATAGGACAAACATAATGTACAATATAATATATTAATAATATTAATGGCTAAGTTAAATAATTTGTAGAAACACAAATATTAAATTTGTATAATTTCAGTTATGATTAAAGTATTTACGTAATGGATAACATTTAAATAAGAATTGAAAATATAATATAACTTTAAAAATTAAAGATTTAATGTAATATTATTACTTAAATATGTTAATATGAAATTAGTTATGTATTCCTGTTAAAATGTCATATTGTTAATGCATAATTATTTAACTGAGAAACTGAATTAGGTCTACTTTATTCGATGACGTATAGATGTATAATGATTATTATTTAATAAAATAAATACTTAAATGTATACCGTAGTTTACCGCAGTCGACCAAAAATCTTAAAAAATTCGCCAAAAATAGAATTTTGATTTGCAAATTTTAAAAATCAATTTGCAATTATTTGCAATTAATTTGCTAAATATTGACATCGGTTTGGAGTCGATCGGACAAAGTGGGGGGGGGCTAACTTCATGGGCATGACAGGCACACACGTGCGCGGTAGCTGTTGTGTACAGTAGAAAAACACACCGTGATTATTAATTATTATTAAATACGTATGTGTATACGTAAAAATATTTGTTTTCGTTTCCGTGCAAAGTCATTTGGTAAATGTATACTGTCGTTGAGAACAGCGACCAACGACGGCGTTGTTTATGAGGCGCTTTTTTTTTTTCGTCCGTGCCATTTACATACACTGCGTCAACCGTTTGTACGCGAAACGTAGTAGACCACGCACCGTGCGATCGTCACGTCGAAGACAATCCCCGGACGCCATGGCGTTTTGTTATTACGACGGGTCGATCGTACGAACGTAGATTTTTCCAAACGAAACGTCTGGATAAAAATCGCGTTTCTGTCGGGCGCACTCGCGTATATGGGCGAGACGACGTACAAGTATATACAAAACGAAAAATCGCTAAACAAATCCTGATCCGGAACGTCGTGAGACGATCGGCGAAGCCGCGCGGGAGGCGTGACTTATTTCGTCCTTTGCCCGGAAACACGTTTGCGAAATACGGCTCCACGCGCGTAGATAAACACGACGATAAATTTATCGACTCCCGGACGTTAAGTGCGAAGTGTTAAGAAGACAACCCGTCGGCCGGCGCGATAATTAAACGTCGCAGTTTATCTGTCCGCCGTATCTTTCGGCGCGCTACGCGATTGACTGTCCGCTGACAGCGGCACTAAACTCGTACGACCGAGCCATTGGTTCTTTTTCCTCCCGATACGTTTCAAGTGTACTTAAATAAAAGTGCTGATAACACGTGTCGTCTAACGCGCCGCAGTTTTACATTACGCTCGAAACGAGTCCAAATTTATAGAGCTAAAAAAAAAAAAACACTTATTTAGAAATAAAATAATAACACTGTCCCCGGACCGTAACGATACGTTTTTGACCAGCCAAAGCTAAACTCGACAACCGAAATGTCTTTTAATCTTCGTGCGCAAAGACGTCCCCGCTCTCGATATGACATTTCACTGCGTACGAATGAACACAGAAATCGAATTTTCTTATCATACTGTTTTGTACTTTGAATTTGATATATTTATATTCTGTCGATACATTTGTACACATACAACAAATGTGCGTACGTGTAAAGCCGATTTATCGCCAACAGTTAACAAGTTGGTTTTTTTATTTGTTTATTTATTTCGAACGTCGGTCGAAACGTCCGGTTGAACCAACGAAAATATTATGACAGCGATATTCGATTGCGGTGTCGTCGTGGTTAGTTTTCCAATTGTACTTTGTCGGTGACCCTACACTTGCTAATGCTCAAACATTTAAAACCGAATCCGATCTAAAGGAGTCGGTGAAAGTTTGACACGCGTTTTTTTTTTGATAATTTTTTTGAAGTTCTATACATATACGAGTAGTTTCGTTCATTGGTATTCTCTACGAAGTTACTGTAAACGTTTTTATGGTCTTTTATTTCACATTTCGATTCCTATTTCAATCGTCTACGGACGCCAACAAACGTGTACGTTTTTGGTTTCGATCAAACTGAAAATAAGTGAATTCTCAAAAATTTATGAGTTTTGCGATTTACATTTTCACGTGTTATAACACACAGGCTAAACGATTTTTTCATACATATATGTTTGCACTTAATTTCGCAACTCAATCAACTGACGCGTGTATCGGATAGTTCTAGACTACAACAGTAAATTGAAATAATTTTATTTCCAACTTGAATAAACATCAATAATTGTAATTATAGAGTTAATTAAACTATTTTCTGAGTATACAAGTAAGTCGGATCAAGTTTTGAAAAGAGGGTGGAAAATCTTTAAATTACCGTGAATGGCATTGACGACGAAATGTTTCTGTTCATTTGGAACTTAATATTTCTTTGTGTAAACGGCGCTGCCACAAACACTAATCTTATGTCAAGAATTTATAGCGAATCGTTGTTTTCTCCCTCTCCCTCTCTCTCTCTCCCCCTCTCTTTTTCTCTCTCTCTCTCTCTCTTCAAAGGAAATGTAATTAAAAAAAACCTATTTTAACATTATCACAAACGGGGTGAAGGAAATGACCGTAAACTATTCAATTTAAGAGTTCGTTTTTATATTAGAGACGAAGAAAAAACGCTAAAGGAAACCAGATAACGTTATATTTTATTATCGTTTCTTTCTTAAATTTTATTCTTATTCTTTTATAAGACGCCATATTACATAATTCCAGTTTTTAGCGCGTTCTATAAATTAAGTTAGCTCGGTAATCTATTTCTCATTATCGTATAAAATACCTTACGTTTCCAACATATTAAATTTATTATCTTTTATTTATTATTATTAATTGTATAATGTGTTTTGTTAAAGATTCTGCAAAACTCTCCGACCAAGTAATTACTGTCTATATATATATATATATATATAATTAGTTATATATATATATATATTGTTTATAAATAATACGAACAATTTTAAATAATAAATTTATCGTCTAATCATTTTTAATAGGTTTAAATTATATTTTGATTGCCGTGAATTTTTTTTTTTGTATATATTTTTTCTTTTACGATTAAAAGTTTATAAAAGTCGTTTATTAATATTTCATCAGCCAAACATTCTTTTTAAAAGAATATATAATAGAAAAAAAAATTGATATACCGATCCCACGTGAATATAAAAAAATAGCGTAACGTCATCAAAACACTCTACGAGTTGAATTATAGTTGAGCAGACCCAACAAATTAGCATTTTAAGTGTCCTGTGATCTCATAGTAGTTTCAAAAGTGTTTAAGTTTTTTGGGGTTTTTTGCCGACCGCGCGCGTCTTTTCGGGTCCCCAAATCCAACGATAAAGCCGGGTTGACTTTAATTAGTACAAACTTAATAAGGAATAATGTTTCGGTTAACAGAGTTGAAAACTTTCGGCGTGGAGTGTCTCGTGAATGTTAATACCATTTTGACTAATTCATTGAAGATTAACACCTCGCGGGACGACCGGTGTCTCTTTTTCGTAATTCTCGGCTCAAGTTTAACGCCGCCGCCGTCGTCTTCGGATTGAATGGGAAACAACCAAGAAACAACAGCAATCAAAACGGGACGGGTAATTCCACTCCGGCGTACGGCGATAAAATTAAAAAACATAACACATCTGAAAACAGAGATCACGGGGAAAACTTTTTCCGGCACAATGATTGCTAAATAAAAAAAGTTCCGTATTCTTCTAACGTCCCGCAGGTGTGGTGATGAGGATTTCCTCAGACGTGGTGTGTATAATTATCGTGGTACGCGAATCCACCGCGAGACGTACAACTCGGATACTGTTTTTGTTAAGACTCGAATTTATAATCGCGTGTTTTTTGAAGAATACGCCGTTTCCGGCACCACCATCCCGAATATCGGGACGAGAATCCGCTGCTTCGACCAGAACGCTCGTGTACGCTGTCCGGTAGCGTCTCGTTTTTACAACACGACCCATACGGATAACATACATCGTTACTAGAAAAATAACCCACTGGTTACATGGCGCTAGGCACTCGAGACGTTTATTTCGATTGGCATTCGGAAATCGTCGGGTTTCGAATGGGTGAACGGCACACGGACGTCGCCTAACGTTAATTAATTTCGCGCCCTTGTCCGTCTAATTCCACTTCGAAACATTAACGTCGAACATCACCGGAACGTTCCGTTTAAGGGTGCACCATATTACGTACGGTATATATATATATATATATTTATCTGTTGCGATTACAAACTTCGATCTATTCCTTCCCAATTTAAAACTTCGGCTGCAATTCAAAAGTTTCTCCTTTCTTCCGCTTCATGCTGTTCCGTAAGTGAACGTCGTAAAACAAGCCAAGCGCGAAACAGAGTCCAAGTTGGAAAATGAAAAGATAAAAGAAAACATAATCATAACGTTTTCTCGTTAATTGTTTGTTGGTTATTAAAATTTTGAACAAAGTGCGTCCGACTGAATGATTGAAAACATTAATGTACAATTAATAAACAAATGCATATAACGATTTCATCGCACGTCGTTTTTTTTTGATTTTTTTTTTGATATATATGAATATGTACACGCCGATTTCAAGTGTCCGGGAGGTTTGTTTTTCATTCGCAATTATTCCTACTGCGCGTGTACAGAGCATTAATTTTCAACCATTTTTTTTTTTCCGTACTTGATTTCCAACCTCTGTTTGTTTAACATCGCGACCGCTCTCCGCACACGCTCCGTCGAACATATCACCGCCCCAAGTCTGACGCCCCGGCCTGCGTTGCGCAATCGAATACATCGCGGACAAGTCCAACAAGTCGTGTCAATCCAAGTACAGCGGTGTGTACAAATAATGCGATACGTTTCTCTGGTTGCCCGTCGAGATTTCCGACGGTTTTTTTATCGTTCCGGTATTGCTTTTTACATTTTAGCCAACTAACGCGCTCAGACTGTTGACTGTCCGTCTTCGCTGTTGCCGAACCGAAAGTAATCGATCGCTCGGAAACTCGGTAACTTGACGTGTCCGAGAACCGTAAACGTCGAAAAAAACGTCTCGTACGGCCGTCGGGCCCGTTACTGCCGACGTCCCGTCAAAAACGCGAACGTCTCGTACGGCCGCCCGGGACCCGTGTTCGGGACGGGACGGGACGCGCGCGGCTTAACCCGCGCAACAATAAACGCAGGTGTGTTTGTCGTAACACGCGCGCGCGCCCGACCGATTCGATTACATGAACTGGCCCCGGGGCGATATTTTTATACGTGCGGTTTTTTTTCCTCCGCCCTCCGCCGGCCCGCACGCGGATTTCCCTTCGGGTAGTACAAGGCGGTTACAATCGGGTCACGTTTATAATGAAACGGTCAATTTTACGGAGGATAACCTCCTCTTCCTCGCCGGCGCGCGCTACGTGGTTCCCGGCGGCGGGGGACGACAAAGTCGGAAAACGATGAAGAGAGACGACGGACGGGACGGGACGGGACGGTGGACGCGGGTGGGAACGACAACGCGCGTATAAACCGTATTTGGTTATTGCTTTCGGGCGGCTGGTGGCACGTAAGGGCGTTTGTTTGTAATGGAAGCGAAACTGTCCCCTTAAATAAGGTTTATCATTAAATTTATTGGCATTATCTTATGAGTCAACTGCGCGTTTACGAAACGTCCCGCCCGGCTGCTGCCGCCGTTCTCTCCAATAACTCAAACCCATTTGTTTCTCTCTCTCTCTCTCTCTCACACACACACGCACACACACACACACACACTATCTCTCCCTGTCTCTGCCTTCGTCTGTCGTCCCCGTCTCGCCGCGTACGCGCGCGCACACACTCGGGTTTACCGTTTTCTCTCTCGTCCGCCGCCGCCGCCGCCGCCGCGCGTGCAAACAATCCGCAACATTAAACTGATCGGTCCGCGTGTATATACGGTTTTAATTATTTGAACACAAACACGCAAGACGTGTTGTGTACCAATCGAATTTAATCTCGGCATTTAAGTGTCTGACTCCCGGACCCTCCTAGCCCCCTCCTCCCGTCACGCCACCACACCACACCGCGATCTTCAGACGTCGCGCTCGCGTTTCTCGTTCGGGCGGGCGGCTCGGGCCGCGGGTCGTATCCTCCGTCGCCGCGGCCGTCCGCGGGAAGGCGCGGGGGGACGCGCCGTCTCTCTGTTGACTCGAGGACCTTCTGCGATTGAAGTCGACAAAAAAATCCTCGTCCTCCGCAATCCACGTAAATACGATCGTTGTTGTTGCTATCACGTGTCGTCGTTTCTTGTCGACACGCCGGCCGGCCGTTCTGCACCGTGTTACGTAAGTTCGTGGCGTTCCAATTCTCCACCCCATCCGTGCCCGTCACTCGACTACGGACGGTCGTCGCGATCGAACCGCGTTTGCGGGCACCGTTCAAAGGAAGACAACGAGATACGCAAAAATCGACGACGTGTAAAACGACAGTCTGGTCGCGGTCCGACGATTACGGAAGGGCGGCGACTAACCGTAACCGGGCTCGGGAGGCACGTGCGTTTTACAACAACGACAACGACAACGACAACAACAATGACAACGACAGTGCGTTCCGATAGATCCATCCGCCGCGGAGACGAAACATCCGCGTTATGCTCGCGGTAACGTTCCGGGCGTATTGAACCGAACTTTTCATCGGGTCCCTGACCGGCCACGGCGGAGAGGAGTGAGGAGTCAGGGGTAGAGGGCCCGGTCGCGCCATAATCACAACGATAATCGCTCGACGCGGCGGATATTTCAAATAACGTCTGCGCGAGGGTTGCTGGTCGCAGCGGGACCGAAATCTAGTCGCGATTTTTCGTATTGCGCGCGCGGCGTAACGGCCGGCCACTAGTCACTCAGCGGGAGCGGTCCGCGTCGACGCGCTCGACCCGGCGTACCCGACCACAACAACAATAATAATAATAATAATATATTGTTATTATAACCGTCGTGTTGTTGTTATTATTAGCGGTCTCCCCACCGGGTTTTCGTCGTTATCTCAGGCCCGACGTGTCTGTCAACGCGTTCGCTAATGGACCGGCCGCCTCTTAATCGAATCCTTTCAGCGCTTATCACGCGCCATTATCATCGTTCGGTCGCGCGGCGCGATGCGTACGCGTAGCAGACCTGTCGAGCGGAATCGCGTTTTGAAAACAACAGCCGTGCCGCGGGACATTAATTTCGGCGACGGCCCGCGGCGCGCGTCCCGTTCCCGACCTAAACGTCCCGTTCGTGAGACGCGTTACCGTCGAAACGAGACACGGACACAACGACCACATCGATCCCATTCCGAAGACCAACAGTCGCGCAGGGAACCGTTTCGTGGCCATCACTGCGAGTCTGTCTGCACGGTCGGCATTCCGTGCCACCGGTCCGATGTCGTGTCGTCCGAAGTGTCACGCCGTTTGTCGGGCGACCGAGCGACCGCACAATTAAAACCACCGCCTAACCCTAACCGTGCGCGGTCTCCTCGCATTCACAACACTCGGGCCCGGACCGGGAGGTAAAACCATAGGATTTGTAGATTTCAATGTTTCGACTTATTTTTCAGACGGCCACGGCCCGCGTAGAACAGAACGGCACGCGTAATTCGGCCTTTGTTATCTACGCGTCCGAGCCGGTCAGAAGACGCGCGGGGATCGGGTCGAGTTGGTAGTGGACACAGTCCGTTACGGACATTCGTAACGTATCTCCGGTAATGCGGTGTTCACGTTGGCTTCGAGCATTTAGCGCCGATCGCCGGGGTCCGGTCGAAACCTAACGGTTTCCGTTTCCTTTGGTTTTCTGTTTTTTTTTTAACCGACCGTCGGCGAAACAGAAATCCAAACGCATTGGACTCGACTCGACGTATGAATCGTTTTTAAAAATAATATTTACTGTACTTCCGCCACCGGACGACCGGACCGTTCATCTTTCTCTTCCCCTATGCGGCGCGCACATAATTTTGTCGTTAAACAATCTGCCGCCGTTCACTCTATCCACTCGCACGGTCCGGCGATTCGTCGCGAACACATGTTTCCAATTACATGTCGATAAACGTGGGGGGTGGACAAAATAAACACGCCAGCACAGACGTATAAACGCGCATGGAGCGCACGAGCGCCGGACAAAAAAATTATGTATACGTGTTGTTGTTGTTTTCATTAAAGACCGAATAAACAAACGAACAGGACAACGACAAAAAAACAATACAAACTACAAAATCGCGAACGCGAACGGAAAACCGCCCGTCTCGCCACAGCACCGTGCCGACCTTTAAACGTACGGTCCGCGGTGTACGCGACGTGACGTCTCGTTGTCGACGGACAACCTATGGAGATCAGACGGACCGCAACAGTCGATCGGACTCCGGCATCGCGACGCCGTTTATACGTTTGCAAACGCCTCGATCGCGGACGGACGTCGTGTGTTTGAAACGTTGTTTCGTGTTCGGCGATATCGCGGGGCGGACGCTTCGTTGATAATGTCGATCCGGTCGGCCGCGTTTTCGGAGGAAAATTTATCACGTTTGTTTGTTTACTATTTAGTGACAATGTGTTAACGCGACTCGGTCCGCGAGTGGATGTGTCACCACGCATTTCACGTGTTTTGTGGCTAACTGTTTTCTACGGATTTTTTGTAATTACATCGTATGCGATTTTAGTTTTTATATTTATTATATATATATATATTATTATTTGTTTACCCGATTCTACTGTGATTTTATAGTTTCTATTTTTTTTATTTTTTAAAGTGATAACATTCACACCTCCGAAAACATGGCCGCCGTCCTATGTTACCCGTGTTATTTCTTATCAGTGTCCAACCCGTGGTGATATAATGCGCACGGGCGACAGATTGACACGGTGACGTTGGTACGATGTCCGCACGGTACGTCGTTTTCGCGTACGTCACCTAACCTAACCGCACGTGTCGGAGACGTCAGATTTTCCTTGACGACGGACTTCGGCTCGGTTATCACCGCTAGGGTTTTCACTAATCGTTCATCGTCGTTTTTTAACGTTTCGAATCCTATTCGAACTTCTAGTCATTTTTTCTCTGTCCGTTATAACCGTTCGGTTGTTGCCTGTTCAATTACTGATAAACATTAACAGAAAACGGTCACAAAACCATAATGATTTGCTCGCTTATTTCCGAAAACAGATTTGAACGGTCGGAAACAAGTCTCTTTTCTTTTTGGTTTACACGTAATATATCTGTAGTCTGTGAATCTGGGCATATATTATAATTGACAAGACTATGAGATTATAATGTATAAGATTTGAAAAAATCAAACAAAACATAACTTGCCGAAAATGTAGTTGTTTGTTTTTTTTTTAATAATCTTTTCGTGGGGGGGCGAAGCACTCTCGCGGGTTCGTGTTGAACAATTTCGCGCACATGGAACGCAGTTTTTAAATCGTCGGGTTGAGCCACTCTACACTTATTTTTTCCCAATTCGAACACGTATTGAAATCGCCTCAGCTGTCCACGTCGACTATTACGGATCCGAAGCCGGGAACGTTTCCGGCTTTGAATAGTTCAACGGTCGACAAACGTAATACGGCTCTGCGGTTTCAAGTGAGAACGTTTATTTTGACGCGTTTGAGAAATCAGGATCTGCCGGTGTTTCGAGGCGACCGCGGCTGCTCATATAGTTCGTCCCGTCTTCGATAACATCGTTTTGTTTTTCAAGAACCGATTTTCGTTCGGCCGTATACGTATACTTCCGTGCACATGATTTATTGCCAGCAAGTCGTACTCGTCGTATTCGCGTGGTTTATGTGCTCGTCGTGCAGAACGATAAGGTAGGAATCCGTCGTCCGAAATGACGGGGGACTCATGCACGGTATCTCTTTCCGCTTGTTTTTCCGTGCATTGTCATATTTTCAGATAAGAGCATATTTATACGCGCTGTAACGATTGCCGAAAATCATAAATTTATACGCGTATATGTGTTCGTATTTTAGACTTTGAGGGGAGCGAGAAACTTCTTTTCGACGAGGAATCGCGTGTATTTATGTTTTTTTTTTAAGTGTTTTTCTTTCGGTTTTCGCTTGTATGCTTGCGTTCGACATGTATTATGGAAAAAAATTAGCGGACTTTTTCAGCAAAACGCACGGTTGACGCGTTCCCGACAAAACCGATGTTGGTTCTATTAGATATCGACAAAAATCGCAAACGTGTGTCGAGTAAATATTGTAGTTTTCGTTCCGTAAAATATAACCGTGTGCCCACGTACATTTGCTGATGTTTGTCCGATCGTACGGTTTTCTCGTTATAATAATTCTCATAACATGTCGGCCAAGATGATTGTCTTAAACGCGTCTCTTATTTTCGACTTTTCCGCGTATATCCGATCTGTATCGATCTTCTTTTTCTACGTACCGGTTAATGATAACGCGTGAAAAACTGACGAACGTCGGTGGTTTTTTTCGTTTGTAATTCAAACGGTTTTATCGAATCGCGTGACACCGCACGCGCACTGACGACGTATAAACAGGTAGGCGTACAATAACGGTAACGTGTTTTTCATGAATTATGATCGTTCGCCATTCGAAAATGATACAATAAATAAATCGCCAGTAAATAACGTTCGCGTATAGTTCGTTAATTAAATGTAAACCTCTTTGTACGGGTTGTTTATTACGCAGCTGATTTAGTAGTGACAATTCAATGCGACTCGGAACAGATAAACGTCAATCCGTTGAAATATTTCGCGATCAATAGTTGTAAAATATGCTTAACGATTTTGATAAAAAAATAAAAAATAATAATAAAATAAATAAAAAATGAAAACGAAAACAAAACTCGTATAATTTATTGTACACTCGTAAACGCCACGAACGGTGGGATGCAACGTTTTATTACTTCGACAGTTCGGACTCGTATTTGTATTACAGCACGACGGTAAATCGTATATTTACGATACGGACGATTCGACTTTTCCCATTTCCCACGTCTGTTAAACACGTCACGGCGTGTCCGTAACGATAATTAATGCTTGCGATTTTTGATTGTTTCGTTCGCAATAATGTTTGTACGTCGGTTCGCGTGTTTGAGCGCGTATTCGTTTAACGCGGAAACTTTGGACCGTTCGGTGTTTCCCCTCTGGTTTCTGAGCGGGCGTAGATGTTCATTTCGACATAATCACGTCGCTACATATGGCCGTATGGCGACGTCTGAAGAAGTAACAACCCGAACACACGTCCTATAGTTATCGCCGAAACGAAAAACGCGTTTCTACACCGGTTTTTTTCGCTCCCGCGCCGAACGGAGACCGAACTCTTCGAGGACGTTGGACGTTGTACGCGGGGAAACTTGAGTGTGGCGAACCGTACGGGGTACGGGTTACGGCGGCGGGTCGAGTGCACCCAGGGTCGTAAAGTTTTCAAAACGTGTTTTTTTTTTTTTTTGAAGTCGGCTCTGCTATTTTAATCAAGTCACGGCGGCGCGCGGATAGCGTGCCGCTGGCTGGCAATTGAATAACGCGTATTTTTTCCTCGCGCGTAAGTACGAAATAAATAAAAGAACAACGAAAAAAAAAAAAAACTTACAAAAAAAAAAAAAACAAAACAAAACGTCTAAGGAAAAAACGCGCGCGAAACGTCGCTGCGGAGAAAAGAGAAAAACGGCGTGAGTGAGAGAGAGAGAGAGAGAGAGTTGAGTGAGAGAGTCGGAGAGAGAACAGGAAAACATTACATATTTATGTATTTTAAAGGCATCATAAAAAATAATGAAACAAACTTCCTCGCCTGCAGAATTATCGGTTTCGTCGCGCTAATATTTCTCTTTTTCTCTCGGTGTGTATACACCGCTCCCGTGCACCGGCGGCGAGCACAACGCGCCCGTTCGCTGCACTGACGTAATAGCCAAATCCAGCTTTCCCTTGTCGGGATTTTTCATCATATTTATACATTTTCCCCTCCGCCCACGTGTCCTGCGAACGGCGGTCCCATCCACCTCCCCCCGTTTCGGGTTGCGACGGGCCTTTCGCGTCCGCCGCTCCCCCGGCCCGACAACCCGAGAGAAACGCTATTTCTTTTATGCGCGACGCCCGGGATATCACTCCGGCGTTATTGCCACTAATAAAATCGTCAAATTCAGACAGATTTATGCGGTACATTATTTTTTATTGTTATGTCCTTCAAGGCTTTACGGGCCTGGCCGCGTGCGCGCGCGCGCGACCCTCCGCCGCTCGCAGACGTGCGCGGATACGGCGAACGGTGTTTTTAGAAAACGTTACCCCGCCACCGTCTATCGGCCGACCATTTCTTTGCAACCCGCGTGCTTATCTCGCCGCGGCGGAACGGAAATGTCGTTGCCCGTGTCGTAAATGCACCCGGTGTGTGGTGAGTGCGTACGGCGTCTCCGCCGGAGTTCTCGCGCGAGCACGGCGTGAAAAACGGACGAACGGAGTAAAAACACCGAAAAAACACCGAAAAAACCAAAAAAAAACAAGATTAAAAAAAAATCGTTAGCGCGACAATCGAACGCGCGCGCGCGCGCCGGGAAAAAGTCTGTTCGTCGACGGTTAATTCGTATTGTTTTAACTGTTGTTTATGACGACGACGCTTAAGTTGACGACTTTTGTGTTTTTGCTGCACCATAGAAAAATGTAGTTTTACGGGGTTTTTTTTTTTTTTTTTAAACGGTACTATTTGTCGCGGGATAAATGTATTACTGTTATTGTAAACAGAACGAAACGCTACGGCGATCAATTTGTAATTGCACACGTTGAAAACTGTATTTTGTACAACGAAAGTAGAAAAAAATAGGGCTCGGCATGGGATGATCTATTAGCGTTAGACTTGCCGTTGCCGTTTCGACCGTTGTTTGGCCCGGCTGTTGTCGTATTATATGAAACGTACGGGTGCGGATTTTCACGAATTACTCAACGCCCGTGTACGCGGTCGGAGCGTCTGAAAAAAAATTTCTAAAACAAAATGCACACACGAACGCCGAACGCTGTGACGAGATGATGGACGTGCGTGAATTTTTTTATTTTTTTTTTTTGATTTTTTCGCTATCCGTTCGATTCGTCCGTTGAAACGACGTCTCGTCGTGAACTCCGGACAAGCGATTCGGATGGGGTGGACTGGGCGGCCCGAAAGAATAAAAAGTTTTAATGAACGAAAGTTGACGGAATAAAGCCGACAATTTATGGCGACGTTTCAACTTCGAAACGGCCAATACGCCGTTTCTTGCCTCGCGCGCCAACTTTTCGGACACGGAATAAGGAATTAATTACACGGCCGAGGAAATAAAAACGTCACTCGCCCTCTCCCCGCCGCGTCCGCTCGCTCGAGATCGCGACCGCCTTTCTGTTTGCTCGATTCTACCTTTTATTATTATTATCATTATTATTATTATTATTTTTTTCTCAGTATATATGTATATAAACGAAAATGTGTCATTCCCCTCGGCGAAGAAACAACGAAATTAAACACAAACAAAAAAATTATGAGATTTCAGTGTTTAACTGCGGGGTTTCTGAGGAAGGAACAGAACACTCTGCTAGAAACTCATTAGCTTCGCAATCTACGGTAATGCAAAAACTAACAATAATATCGTGAGATCCTGAACCGGATAATTAAATTTATAAAAAAAACCTACCCCGTCCCGTCCGGTTTAGCGCATAGAAACCATATTGTATGCATATTTTTTTATCCGAGTGCTGGCCAACAGACGAGTCGATCGTCCGCCGCGTTTAATTGTTTTTGATGTAGATTATTTACACGGAAACGTACACAATAGTCACGTTTGTGACGTTTCGTAAAGAACGGCCGTGGATTAAATAACAACGGGCGGAGTACATGAATAATGCGTTTCACGTCGGTCCACATTAATTTTTCGTGCACGACATTTAATATTTTCGACGTTCTGTCGAGAAATTGTCGTACGCGTCGCCCGTCGTTTTCGAAAACGGAACGCCCGCGGACCTGGATGTGACGACTGGCGTGCACTTGAGCGATTCTCTGTGAAAACCAAAAGAAAAAACGGTCGATTCCCGCGGTACAACTCGCACGTTCAAGTTGTTTAAATCGAAAACAATACGCTCGGTGTCTGTACATGAAATAAAACGTTTTACTATTTCGGGTGTACGCTACGGGGAGCGTCGGGGCCGTAGATTAATACCTACACACGCCTGACACACCGTCCACGCAACATAACGATTTAGGGGTTTGGTCACGAACCTGTTATTTGCGTTATCAATGACGTTCGTACGTTTATTCGTACACGGTCAGAACGTCAAGAACGCGACGTTAGGTTAGAGACGTGTGTTGATCGGCGAGACGTGTAAAGAACGAATAGGAGCAATTGCTGTTTCTCGAAGGAGCGCCGGCTACGATTTCGGTGACGGGACATAGGAACCGGTGTCCGAACGTACGGAGACGTTACCGTTCATCTTGGTGCGGTCGTATCACAAGGAAGTATGATGGAAATATGTAATTGACTAAGAAAACGACAGACTGCGCGTCGTTTGTTTGATACACGAATAAAAATATTTTACCGCCGTAAAATCTGTTTTGAAACAAGGTTTCAACTATTATTTTCATCACGTTCTATTGTTATAGGATTCTGAATTTGAAAATAACATCGAAACATAATATAATAATCACATACAACGTCTGACAATTGAGTAAAGATACTGTTTTTTTTTTTGTGTGCCGGGCATGTGGTAACACAAAATATAATATAGCACTCGTGACTGTTTTTTACTTACATTTATAAAACCAAAATCACAAAATATTATACACTTTAACCGCGTGTCCGTATTCCAACAACTACGTTGTCATCAACAGCGCGAACTACTAAACCATAGAAGCTATGTACACCCGTATTTATGCAGTTTTCATCTCTGATGACGTCAACACAAACTCCCTCCGATTGGTCGAGAGTCAACCAACCACGTCGATCGGAAGTCCCCGTTGCCGTCGTTTGCATTAAATCAATATTAATGATAAATTTTGTAATGAACTTAAATCCCAATTTAACAAATTGTTTTTATTTTTTGACATTTCTATTGCTTCTCCTATGTTTGATTCCTTAAAATTATCAACATTTTTTAAAAGTTTTACTGAATATTATGGTTAGTACTCAATAAATGTTCCGCGACAGTAGATTTTTCGTCTTCTTGATTTTTAATGTTTCTTAAATGTTCTTTAAACCTAATATTTATATTCCTTTTTGTTCGGCCTACATAGCATTTATTGCAATTCTCACAGCGAATTTTATTAATACCCGATTCCCCTCGTTCTTATATTTTACCCATTGTATTTCCTAATAGTGTTCTTAAATTATTGTTTTTATTTGTTACTATGTTAACCTTGAGTTTTTGAAAATATTTGTTGAACCATACGAAATTTTGGTATAAAATACTATTGCTGACCTTATTATTTTGTTTTCTAATCCGTTATTAAGAGTGACCATCCTAAGTTCTTTTGACTATTTATGTTTCCTAACTATTTTTAAAATTAATTTTTTTTCGTATCCATAAAATTTAGCGATTACAGTTATTAATTTTAGTTCTTGGCAAAACCTTTTTTGTCTAAGGGGTTATTAATTAATCTAAAAATCATACTATTAAATGATGACATTTTTTGCTGTCAATAGTGATTAGAATTTTTATGAATATACCTGAACGTGTGTGTTTTCTTTCGATAAATTTTAAATTTTAGCTGAAAATAAAAATAGTCGTGGGAGTTTGCCCAAACATCGTAAACGCATGGATCCTTCACCATGACATGCCTCATGGCATCGTGATTTCGGTGTGACGTAATTTTTGACCTCAAAGAAATATTCTAATATTGTCTCGTATTCTCCTGATATGATTTCATATGACATGTTTTTGTTTCCCCGAGTCAAGCAAATCGTGAAAGGAACGTATTTCGAGTCGGTAACTAATACCCAAAAGTCTGTGACGAGAGTATTCCAGGAGCTAGCAGTTAAAGAGTTCCAGAAGAGTTACGAAAACTGGAAATAGTGCTGGATTCAGTGTGTAGCTATCTAAGGAGAGTATTTTGAAAGGATATGATTGGTTGGTAAACCAACCAATACCCAGCTCTTCCCTAACACCCTCAAATGCCTCAAAGTGGATGAACGTGTGAAACGCGACGTCGTTCTTCTCATTGTACGTGTCAGACGCTCCACAGAGGAAAGACCCTAAAAACCGGTTGAAGCAACCGTCCTGCATTTACAAAGGGGTAAAACTAAACGTCATTCATCCACCGGTCGAAGAATGGGAGGTATTAGCAGACGCATCCAGTCGCGGTCATAGCTGTCAAAAGCGTCCCAATTGATTATCCACCATGCTCATGATGCCATCGTCCACTTCGGGGCCACGGGTTGTCGGACGATGCGTGTTTAGCCGGCTCCAGAGCCTTCAACGGTCGTTCCGTCACTGCCGGTAGTACGTTGCGCTTGCTGTCGTCCTACGCACCAGCATGCTTGTGCGACCATAGTTAGAACAGGGAACGTATCAGACTTGGGCATACTAAGGAACGACTCAACGGGGAATGTCGAAACAATGCGAGGGGCAATCATGGATGCGTTCGTGTAGAGTGGATGACAGAGCGTTCCTTGTCCACAACAAGGTTAGGTTAGATTAGACGCGTGACCAGTACCAGTACTGGTCTGAAGAACATAAAATGAATTCCAAATAACATATGTTTTGAAAATATCAGTGAAAATGACAGTTTTTGGAAATTACTGGTTTGAGAAGTTAATTGTTAGCTATAATTTTCTAAGTGAGTCCTTTTCTATTTAAACGTTATTCATGAAAATAAGTATTTCACAAGAAAATATGAAAAAACCAAGTATAATAATTGTTCGATTTTCCATTATAACCTTTTGTATACCGTAAAGATTCCAAAAATTCGAAACTATATATCCAAGGACATAGTTTATAATGCCCAATATGTTTGTTTAGGTGTGCACATGCGTTGTACGAACAAACAAATACGCATCGTAGATGTACTTACGTGTTAACAATACTAACGTATTGTTGTAATCCTTGTCATAACTTAGTACATACCGAACATTTCTCGTAATAATAATCGTTTCGTTATTTCGACTCGACCGACGTTTTACAAAAGGTTGAAGAGAAGTGTATAGATCACAGGTAAGCAAATTCATACTTGATCGTAGTATGATTACAAAAATAATTATGCATTTTACATTTTCAGTGTCGACATGGGAGTTTTTGAAAAATATATGGTAATTATTATATACGCGATATCAACTATCACATTAGTTACTTGTGACGATGATGGTAAGTAGTCTTATGACGAAACACAGTAAAACAAACGGAAATATTATATTCGGAATATGTTCTAAAATACGCGAGACACACATTTGTGTTGTTCCTACAATTTATTATTTTGTTTCAATGATTATATGTTTCGAATGTCCATTTTGCGTCATTCGTGTTACAGATAATTTACAATTTTATGATGAGTTATTGAAACTATTCAATTTTGCTCGAACTTTACACGGTGCACAACCCCTGATATTGGACTTAGAAGTAAATATTTTTATATATTGTTTATACTTCGTATAAAATAAAAATTGTAGAACGCGGTATATCAGTTGGTTATAAGGTTATTCAAACATCTTGAGAATTGTTAAAGAATTCGTTGTCGGTATTCTTGTATGTTTTAACTACATTTCTGAATAAACTTACTATATTAACTTAAAGGACCAATTTACGATTTGTCTATGTAATAATATAAACATTTTTATTTTTTGCTTATTGTATTTCTTTGTTTTAGTTATGTGAAGAGGCAACGGAATATGTGAATAACGTGTATTATGCTACTGTGGATATATTTAAAAATATAAATTATTACAATATCCTTGTACTGAAAAGTACTAAACGAATGACTGCAAAAAGGATGTTTAAATACATTTACAGCGGGGGAAATGATTACAATTACGACTATGAAGATAAATATGGGTATTACGGTAAGTCAACTCACACCCAGCGTCATCTTAAATTGTTGGAGTTATAAGTGATAAATATATTTTATTCTTAAAAAAGTAGAATATGTGTAGATGTGATGAATTTGTACATATTAATGCAATTGTAAGCAAAACACTGCAGACATCCTATGACTATTTTAAGATTTATGTACTTATATACTTATTTATATACTTATTCGAATTGTTGATTGCAGCTAGTTTCACTAGCATGCTGTGGAAAGAAACAACAAATGTTGGTTTTGGGTTATTATATAAGGACCAATCAAATTATTTATCAGTAATTTATAGTCCAATTCCTCAAAAAGAAGAAAGGTGTGTGCAAAACGTTGGGGAACCGAGAGATATTGCTATTTTTAAATGTTTTTCTGATTTCATTCATAATTGAAAAATCGTTTTCATGTGGAAAAATGGAATTAATAAACAATTTATTATTTATTTCATTTATTTATAAGTACTCTTATTGTAATAATTTAATTTAAATTAATATTTTTAAACTAGTTTTTGCCACTATTTAGACAATATTACGTGCGAAATATGTCAACGTTATATTAGTTTGTTGTTCTAAAAAAACTATTTTAACATTGATGAAAAATAAACCTAGTTTTATTATTTTATTGCTTATATAATTAATTTTCTTTGCGAAATTATACATCATTAAAAAAAAAATTAATTTAATATACATTTTAAAAAAAATGTATCTTTCTTTTTATTTCTATAAATAAAGGCAAAAGAATGGTATAAACTGTATAAATTATAGTATTAACTGGAACGAAGGTAAGAAAGAAACACGAAACATGAACGAGAGATAGACAGTTTTTCGGAAGGTAAGTGGAATTTTTTTATTAGATCCAACAAATAATCCTTCTTAGGATTGGAGTTTTGTCGAGACAGCACATTGGAATACCACCTTCTTACATAGATCTTCTTCTTCTTCTTCTTCTTCTTCTAGGCTTTTACAGGCTTTTAAGGCCCATCGCCGCAACAACATATTGTTTCCATCCCTCTCTATCATTTGCACGTTCTTCCGCGTTCCTTACGTTCAGAAGTCCCAAATCTTCCCGTACTCTATCAACCCACCTTTGTCTGGGGCGTCCTCGAGGCCTTTTAGTGTCAGGTTTCCATTTAGTTATTGATCCAATCATTCCCTCAGACCTCCACACATGTCCCGCCCAACTTATCCTTGTGCTCTTCAGGGACCCAATAATGGTAGGTTCCTTATAGAGACCATCCAATTCCCCGTTGCCTCTCACCTCATACTCTCCATCGTTATTTCTCTTTGGACCGAAGATTTTCCTTAATATCTTTCTTTCAAACACTCCTAACTTTCCTTCGTCCGATTTTGTCGTGGCCCATGTACCACACGCATATAGAGCAACCGGTTTGGCTATGACTTTGTATAACGTTATTTTAGACTTTATTGATAGTAATCTTGATTTGAATAGTGGCATTAGACTATAGTAGCATCTATTTGTTGCCATAAGTAGTTTTTTAACTTCTTCGTGGCTGTTAGCATTTTCATTGATCTCTGCTCCTAGGTACTTGAAGATCTGTACCCTTTCAAATCTGTAATCATCAACTTTTAAATAATTAATACAGTGATTTCGTCTCGAAATTATCATATACTTTGTTTTTGACTCATTTATCTTCAGACCAATTTACCTTCACTTAGTAGGATTCTAGTTATATTTCTCAGTTCGTTTTCTGTTTCGGCTATAAGGAATATATCGTCAGCGTAAGCTACTACGGTTAATTCGTTATTGTTGTTCATTTTTATTCCTTTGGCTTGGATTAATACCTTTCGTATAACTGATTCTAATGCGATATTAAACAAAGCTGGTGATAGAGCATCTCCCTGTCTGAGTCCAGTCGTTACTGGGAACTCATCTGATACCTCTCCTCCAAAACTTACTTTACTTTTGGATTCATATGTACATGCACTTATCATTCTGACTAATTTTGCTGGTATTCCCATTTGGCTCATGACATTCCATAGTTTTTCTCTCTTTTTCAATCGAATCGTATGCTGCTTTGTAATCTATGAACATAAGGTGTATATCTTTATTGAACTCGTGACTCTTCTCAGCTAATTGTTTAATGATATGAATTTGATCAACTGTTGATCTCCTTATCATGAACCCAGCTTGATATTCTCCTATTATTTCTTTAATATATGGATTGATTCTGATAAGAAGAATATTAGACAGAATCTTATAAGTTGTGTTGAGTAAGGAGATCCCTCTATAATTTTCACACTCCATGATATCTCCCTTTTTAAAAACAGGACATAGGACAGATACTCACCACGATTCGGGTATTTCCTCTTGTTCCCAGATTATGTTTATTAATTTATGAAGCTGGTTCAGTAAGCATGGACCACCCTTTTTTAAACATCCCGATGCTATTTCATCTTCACCTGGTGCTTTACCGTTCTTAAGCATATTTAATCCCGTTTCTACTTCACTTTTTGATGGGTTTTCGAGTAGTTGTTCTACTGTCGTTAGCTCGTTTACAGTGATATTAATTATTGGCTGGTTCAAAAGCTTTGTAAACATATCTTTGAATTCGCATGCGATTTCTTTGTTGCCTGTTAGAAGGGTTCCATCACTTTTTCTCATAACCGTTGGTCTGGACTTGTAGCCATGTTTTACTTCATTCGCTTTTCCAAAAAATATTTTCGAATGGTTATTTCTATTATTTTCTATAGTTTGTATGCGTTCTTTTTCCCACAGTCTCTTATTCAATCTAATCACCTTTTTTACCTCTCTTTGTTTAAGTGCTAACAATCTTTTGTTATCTTCATTGGGTTCATGCAGCACTCTCATGCGGGCTCTATCTTTTTCATGCAAAGCTCTTTTACATTCTTCATTGAACCACGTTTTCCTTGATTTTTCTGGCATGTACCCAAGTACTTCTTCGGCTATGATTTTTACTGTTTGTTCTACTTCTTTCCATGTTTCACTTATATTTGGTCTTTCTTGTATATTCTGTAATTTCAACATTAACTTTTCTTGATATACTTTAGCTGTTGATGTTTTCAACGCATCCCTATCTATTTTCTCTTTATATTTCTATTTCTTTCGCCACTCTGTTGATATTCTGATATTTATTTTTGCTCTTACGAGGAAATGATCCGACATAGCGCTACTCCCTCTCATGCTTCGTACATCCTTTACACACAGGACTCAACTCATACACAGGACTCAACTCATACACAGGACTTAATTCGTGAATCAACTATTATGTGGTCTATTTGGTTTCTTACATATCCACATGGTGAAATCCATGTTTGTTTATGAATATTCTTGTGCGGGAAACATATGGTACTTATAGTAATATTCCTAGCAGCTGCAAATGAGATCAACTTATTTCCATTATCATTTGATTCTTCGTGTAAGCTGTCAGATCCAATTGTTGGTTTATACATGGTTTCCTTTCCAATTTTTGCATTAAAATCTCCAATCACTATTTTCGGTTTATCAACTGGTAACGAATCGTATAGCATGTCTAAACTATCATAGAACTCATTTTTTATCTCCTCATTTTTATCTTCAGTGGGTGCATAACAGTTAAATAGAATCATATTGTGCCACTTACATTTAAGTTCTTTGTAACATAGACGATCATTTATAGGTTTGAAATTTGTAATTTGTGGTAGTAAATTTTCTTTTACTATAAACTCTACACCTCGTTCGTGTTTGTCACCACCGCTATAAAATAGAGTCATTCCTTGAGACTTCAAGTTCCCTAAACTTGTCCATCTCACTTCTTGAATAGCAGTAATATCCATCTCATATCGCTCAAGACACGATATAGATGTCGTCAAAGCTCCAGCCCTAAACAAAGATCGCACGTTCCAAGTTCCAATTTGTAAATCCGTTATCTCTTTCATCCGAGGCTTAGAATAATGCTGTTGTTTCTTAACATTTGCTTTTTTTATGTGGTAGGGTTGTCAGCCCTACGCATTCTTACATAAATCTATTAACAAAAAAGATAACCAAATAGAATATGAACAGAAATAATTTTTCAAAATAAAACAACATATATAGTAGATAGAGTATTATGTATATCATATACTATATATACGACACACAAGGACGCCACGGGATGAGGACAGCGAAGCTCTTAGACTTAAGTGCTCTCAACTCTTTTAACCACCTTCCAACTCCTACGCTGTAATAGAGATATTCCCAACAGAGACAGACTTCTTGCGCTCGTATATCGGATTCCATTCACGCGGCTGGAATCCAAATAACATATGTTTTGAAAATATCAAAGTGAAAATAACAGTTTTTTGGAATGACTGGTTTTAAAAATTAAATTGTTAGCTATAATTTCCTAAGTGAGTCCTCTTCTATTTAAACGTTATTCATGAAAATAAGTATTTCACAAGAAAATATGAAAAAACCAAGTGTATTAATTGTTCGATTTTCCATTATAACATTTTGCATACCGTAAAGATTCTAAAAATTAAAGACTATATCTCCAAGGACATCGATTATTGTTCACAATATGTTTGTATAGGTGTGCACATACATTGTTCGAACAAACAAACACGCATCATAGATGTACTTACGTGTACACTTACCTACGTATTGTAGTATTCCTTGTCATAACTTAGTACACAGCAAACATTTCTCATAATAATAATCGTTCGTTATTTCGACCCGAACGACGTTTTACAAAGAGTTGAAGAGAAGTGTATAGATCACAGGTAAGCAAATTCATACTTGATCGTAGTACGATTACAATAGTAGTAAAACGTTATACATTTTTAGTGTCGACATGGGAGTTTTTGAAAAATATATGGTATTTATTATATACGCGATGGCAACTATCACATTAGTTACTTGTGACGATGATGGTAAGTAGTTTTGTGACGAAACACAGTAAAACGAACAGAATTATTATATTCGGAATAAGTTATAAAATTCTAGAGACACGCATTAGTGTTGTTCGTATTGTTTATTATTTTGTTTCTACGAATATATGTTTCGAATAAGAAATTTCCAGTATTCATGTTACAGATAATACGCTATTCTATTTTGAAACGTTAAAAATATATAACCTTGCCCGAGCTATACACGATGCAGATATGCTGTATTTAGACGACGAGGTAAGTATTCATATATATTGTTTATATTTAGTATAAAATAAAAAGTCTAAAACGCGCTATGCCAGTTGTTTAAAAGGCTATCCAAATATCTTGAAAATTATTAAAGAATTCGTTGTCGGTATTCTTGTATATTTGAAATGCATTTTTGAATATTCTTATTATATTAACTTAAAGGACCAATTTACGATTTGCCTAAGTAATAATATGAACATTTTTATTTTTTGCTTATTGTATTTCTTTATTTTAGTTATGTCAAGAGGCAACGGAATATTTGAATAACTTGATAAATGGTACTGTGGATATAAATGAGAATAGTTGGTATTACAATGTCACAGAATTTGAAGGTACTGAACCACCGACTGCAAAAGAGGTTTTTTATTCTATGTACAAAGAAGGAATTGATTACGACTACAATAATGTAAATTTATATGATACTACAGGTAAATCAGTTCACACACAACAGCACCTTCAATTGTGGAGGTTATAAATGAAAAATATATTTTATTCTTAAATAAGTAGAATATATGTTGATCTGTTTAATTTGTATATCTTATAACGGTCATTCGGTCGTGTAGCAGTCCCTCATATAAACTGTATATAATTACATATTTTTAACCATGTGTATCGTTTTCATTTTAACACAATATTTTAACATACATTTATCGCTTATATATGTACTTTAACGACATGTAGTAATTGACATGGTTAGTTTACAAATGAATATTGACTTGACTCAAAAATATTTGCATACATCGGTAAATTATTATATATGTATTTTACATGTCACCGTCAGATGTAGAAGAAACGTAAATAAAAGCAAGGTAACTCAGGCTTTGGAACAGTTGGAATATTAACGCTTTTATATTTGTAGTTAGATAATTTCTTATTTGTCCGACATGACTGATTGAAGAAAAATGAAATAACTTAACCTTCTTTTATATATATATAGAATTAAGCTAAGTGACATATGAATGTAATCGTAAGCAAACAATGCATAATTACAATGACTGTTTTAAGATTACCCGAAACACTTTTACTTTGAAATTATTTCATACATTTATTGCGATGTATCTTCGCACGAAAAATTATCTTTGTATACTTTAAAGATATAATCATTCATTTAAAACGCAATACTGGTATACTTATTCGAACTGTTGATTGCAGATAAGTTCACTGGCATCGTGTGGAAGAATACAGAGTTAGTTGGTTTTGGGCTTGTGTCTAAAGACCAAACACATTATTTTTCTGCTATTTATAGGCCAATTATTGAAAAAGCAGGAAATTATATCGAGAATGTTGGTAAACCGAAATATTATGACATTTATGAAAGTTTTTTAGAATTAATTTATTAAGAATGCATAAAAAACTGGATTTAATTTAAATTTCTTATCCTATGCATATTGTATGTCTAAAATGACACATTTTAACAACTAATATTTCTTAGTTGTGCAATTAAGTGATAAACATTTCGTAACATGTAATTTCAAATATCGTTTCCATGTGGAAAAATTAAATTAAAAATAATTTACACTATATTTCACTTATTTATAAGAACTATTATTGTAATAATTTGGTATAAATTATTGTTATTAAGCTTATTTTCATGTCTATGTAGACAAAATTACGTGTGAAATACGTCAACTTTATAATACATTGTTGTTTTAAAATATATGATATAAACATTGATGATAAATAAACGCAGCTTACTTATTTTAATGCCCATAATGTTACCTACCAAATTATCCTTTGATTTAAAAAAATGTATATATTTAATTAAAAATTTTAAAAAAAGTTGTCCTTTTCAATTTTTTCAAATGAAAATATAATTGATGTTATAAACTATTCAAATACTGTTTTAACGAAAACAAAGGTAAGAAAATAACGCGAAACTTGAACGAGAGTTTTAACAGTATTTCATATGCCCAGAAATGAAAACAAAAAATTTTTTTGTATAAGCAATGTTCCATTTACTCTTAATATTCAAGATACCTTTTCCATCCCCACAGCGATGCTAGCCGACGGGTGAGAGCACCATGAGCGGGAGTAACTGGTTTTTTTTAATATTATTCGGGTACATTTTTTTTCCATTTTATTTTTATTTTCTATGGTTGTTTTTTTTTATTTATTCAGTTATGAATGATCCACATATTTTTTCCTTTTTTCTATATGTGTGATTTCTTTGTTTTTTTTTTATGGATTTTTGTATCTATGTATGTGCATATTGAGAGGAATAGTGTAATTTGTTGTCCCCGTCTACTAACGTGGGAAACTCCCTCCGGAAGTTTTATTCGAATGTGATGAAAAAAAAACAATGAGCTCTATTTTCCTATTTTTTGTTGTATTTCTTGTGATTTCTTTTCTCGTGGAGTTTATACGCCAGCCCGAGCTTTCCTCCGTAATGACGTCAAAAAATGATATATTTTAAATTATACATCGTTTTTTATTTATTTGTATTCGTGTACGTTTTCTGATAGAGTATTTACTTTAGTAAAGAAATCCGGTGTGTGTCAAAGACCTCACCAGCGGTTGGCAACTCTATATTAAAAGGTATACGCCAACGAGCGATCCGACCGGAAGTAGCGGAACGTTTTAACATATATATACGAAGAATAAATCTTCGCTCGGTGGATGACGAAATTTTGAATTTAAATTGTGTAAGCTTTTCTTGGTTATATTATCTTTTTATATAAGCTTAATTGTAACTCATCGTCGTGTAGGCGATTCATATTGTAGTTTGTCGCCGCGGTCGATCCATCGCGGTAAGGAATAATTTGTTAAATTATAATAGATATAAAATTTATTGTAATGTATCATTATACAATTTCAAAATATAAAAATATTAAAATGTATTTTTGCCTGTGATACGTTCATTTGTTATTATTATTATTATTCTTTCTATTATGAACACCTCGTATTATTTTTGTATATATATACAGGGTGTTTGGTCATAAATGTGACAAACTCCGGGAAATAACTTTACACCTCAAATGCAACAAAAAAGTTGCTCTTGACCCCTGTCCAACTCTCAAGTATAAGGGAGATATTCGGGTTTTCTTTATTTTTTGAGGAACACGAGTTTTTTTTCGTAAAGATGCTCATATATCCCAAGCTATTAATCCTAGAATAAATTTTAAAAAACCATTAAAAAGCTTATTAAATTTTCATGAAGACACCATAAAGTACTAAGTTTTAAATACATTTTTATAATTTTGTAACGATAGCAATTTAAAAAATTTCAAACTTCAAAATTTCAATAGGTTTCAATTTTATTTTACGAACTCAATTTTCTAGCCTAAGCTTGTCGGATTTCACAAAAATTTCTCCTTTTAATAAGCTTTCCAATGGTATATTCATTTTTGCAATTCCGTTTTGATTTGTTAGAGAAATTCAAGTAGAAAGGTAAAAATTCGTAGGGTGTAGAGGAACGGGGAAGAGGTGATGAAAATGTTGACTTTGATAACAAAATAAATGAAACTTTATTGAAAGTAGAATTAATAGTCTAAATTATATTTTCATTATATTAATTATATTTAGGATTTAATTAAGGTTAACTTTAATTCAGTTGCTGCTCGAAGTGCTCACCTCCTTGTCTCAGACAAGCTCGTGCACGCCGTCTCACTTGCCGAACAGTTACTCCGAAGCTCATTACTTGTTGCAGTTGAACAGTGGCTTCCTCGATCTTAGTTCTTAACTCCTCGACAGTATGTACTTCTTGTGAATAAACTAAGCTTTTCAGGAAACCCAAACAAAAAAATCAATCGGGTTCAAATCGGGTAATCTTGGGGGCCATGGAATCCGTCCACCACGACCTATCCATTCAGGATAAGTACTATTTAAATGCTCACGGACAGTCCGAGTAAAGTGAGGAGGGACTCCATGATGTTGAAAAATCATTCTTTGTCTAATATTCAATGACACATCCTCCAGAAGGGTGGGCAAGTTATGTTGTAGGAAACGTAAATAATCATTACCTCCTAATGTTGTGGGCAAATCGAAGAACGGACCCACAATCAAATTTCCAATACAAACAATCCAAACATTGATTTTGAACCGCCGTTTGAATCGTTGTTGACGTATCAAGCGAGGATTTTCCGCTGCATAATAGTGACGGTTGTGCACGTTGAACCCACCCTCTCTGGTGAATGTAGACTCGTCGGTCCACAAGATTCGTCGAAAAAATTGAGGATCCTCGACGTCATTATACAATAACCACTTGCAAAAATTTATACGTTGTTGGCTATCCGTACCTTCCAGTCCTTGAACTCTTAAAAAATGGTATGGATGAAGTCCTTCCTGTCTAAGAACATCCCACACTTTCCATGGGGAAACATCAAACCTAATCGCTACCGTCCGAATACTGGTCTCGGGATCTCGTCGCACATTATCTAGGATGTCTTCATCGACGTCTTCAATCCTTCCGGGCTCTCTTCTTGCACGCAAGAAAATTCCTCTTTCTCGCAGGTTTCGATGAATCCTTGAAAAAGTAGATGGTGAAGGAAGTGGTCTACCCCTGAACCGTTGACCGTACTCCCTCTGAGCAGCTCGTGCATTACCATTACAAAATCCATAAAGGTAATGCATGTCTGCCAGATGTTCGTTTTGATCTGTAAGCCTTGCGTATTTCTAGTTTCTGATACTTCTGGTGGTTATGCATTCGAGGAAATCTATCTCATTACTCATGTTCATTATTTTCCTGGAAAACCGTCTGCCCCATGTTAAGCTTGCAACGGTTCTAAGAAAGACCCAAAAGCTAGTGAGATGGGAAGAGAGCGTTATTTCTTAGTTTTGTTTGAAATTTCCTGGAAAATCGTCTGCCTTTTTATCAGTCCATTCGGCCTAATATGATTTTCATTCAGTTTTACTAGAGAAATCGTATTGTTAGTGTCTGTTGCAAGGAGTCCTTTCATTATGCCAACATATCCAAACGAACATCTGGCAGACATGCATTACCTTTATGGATTTTGTAATGGTAATGCACGAGCTGCTCAGAGGGAGTACGGTCAACGGTTCAGGGGTAGACCACTTCCTTCACCATCTACTTTTTCAAGGATTCATCGAAACCTGCGAGAAAGAGGAATTTTCTTGCGTGCAAGAAGAGAGCCCGGAAGGATTGAAGACGTCGATGAAGACATCCTAGATAATGTGCGACGAGATCCCGAGACCAGTATTCGGACGGTAGCGATTAGGTTTGATGTTTCCCCATGGAAAGTGTGGGATGTTCTTAGACAGGAAGGACTTCATCCATACCATTTTTTAAGAGTTCAAGGACTGGAAGGTACGGATAGCCAACAACGTATAAATTTTTGCAAGTGGTTATTGTATAATGACGTCGAGGATCCTCAATTTTTTCGACGAATCTTGTGGACCGACGAGTCTACATTCACCAGAGAGGGTGGGTTCAACGTGCACAACCGTCACTATTATGCAGCGGAAAATCCTCGCTTGATACGTCAACAACGATTCAAACGGCGGTTCAAAATCAATGTTTGGATTGTTTGTATTGGAAATTTGATTGTGGGTCCGTTCTTCGATTTGCCCACAACATTAGGAGGTAATGATTATTTACGTTTCCTACAACATAACTTGCCCACCCTTCTGGAGGATGTGTCATTGAATATTAGACAAAGAATGATTTTTCAACATCATGGAGTCCCTCCTCACTTTACTCGGACTGTCCGTGAGCATTTAAATAGTACTTATCCTGAATGGATAGGTCGTGGTGGACGGATTCCATGGCCCCCAAGATTACCCGATTTGAACCCGATTGATTTTTTTGTTTGGGGTTTCCTGAAAAGCTTAGTTTATTCACAAGAAGTACATACTGTCGAGGAGTTAAGAACTAAGATCGAGGAAGCCACTGTTCAACTGCAACAAGTAATGAGCTTCGGAGTAACTGTTCGGCAAGTGAGACGGCGTGCACGAGCTTGTCTGAGACAAGGAGGTGAGCACTTCGAGCAGCAACTGAATTAAAGTTAACCTTAATTAAATCCTAAATATAATTAATATAATGAAAATATAATTTAGACTATTAATTCTACTTTCAATAAAGTTTCATTTATTTTGTTATCAAAGTCAACATTTTCATCACCTCTTCCCCGTTCCTCTACACCCTACGAATTTTTACCTTTCTACTTGAATTTCTCTAACAAATCAAAACGGAATTACAAAAATGAATATACCATTGGAAAGCTTATTAAAAGGAGAAATTTTTGTGAAATCCGACAAGCTTAGGCTAGAAAATTGAGTTCGTAAAATAAAATTGAAACCTATTGAAATTTTGAAGTTTGAAATTTTTTAAAATTGCTATCGTTACAAAATTATAAAAAATGTATTTAAAACTTAGTACTTTATGGTGTCTTCATGAAAATTTAATAAGCTTTTTAATGGTTTTTTAAAATTTATTCTAGGATTAATAGCTTGGGATATATGAGCATCTTTACGAAAAAAAACTCGTGTTCCTCAAAAAATAAAGAAAACCCGAATATCTCCCTTATACTTGAGAGTTGGACAGGGGTCAAGAGCAACTTTTTTGTTGCATTTGAGGTGTAAAGTCATTTCCCGGAGTTTGTCACATTTATGACCAAACACCCTGTATATATATATTTATACTCAGCCCAAATAACATCACACTGGAGGGCTAACCTTCGTATCGAGTTGGTGAATACGAATTAGTCGCCAAACAGGAGGTATCCTCAGCAGAAACAGCCTCTCGCGCTCAACGTCCTATTTGGACCGCATCAGGACCCCCGCATATCAGAACCTATTTGCGAGGCTGGAACAAACCAATCACAAAGCCCAGCTCTTCCCAAACACGCTCAAATGCCTTACAGTGGATGAAAGTGTGAAACGCGACGTCGTCCTCCTCATTGTACGTGTCAGACGATCTACCAAAGTAACACCCCAAGAACCGGTTGAAGCAACCGTCCTCCGTTTACAGCTGGGTAAAACTAAACGTCGTTCATCCACCGGTCGAAACATGGGAGGTATTAGCAGGCTTATCCAGTCGCGGCCATAGTTGTCGAAGGCGTACCAACTGCTTATCTGCCACGCTCACGGTTCCATCGTCCAGCTCGGGGCGACGGGTTGTCGGACGACGCGTGTTTAGCCGGCTCCGGAGCCTTCGACGGCCGTCCCGTCACTGCCGGTGGTACGTCCCGTTTGCTGTCATCGTACGCACCAGTATGCCCGTGCGACCATAGTTCGACCGGAAATACGCATCAGACCTGGGCATACTAAGGAACGACTCAAGAGGGTAAGGCCAAGCAATGCGCGAGGCAATCATGGATGCCTTCGTGTGGAGTAGATGACAGAGCGTTCCTTGTCCACAACAAGAGTAGGTTAGATTAAATGCGCGACCAGTACCGGTTACGACCGTATTAATCCATGATATTCACTGTAAATTAAACTAGTACCAAGTAAATTTCAATTTCTCTTTTAAGTTAATAAAACTATTTACGAATTTATATTAGACACATTGTGATATCGATGTTGGTTTTGGTCTGAAAAACATAAAACGAATTCCAAATAACATATGTTTTGAAAATATCAAAGTGAAAATAACAGTTTTTGGAAATTACTGATTTGAAAAGTTAATTGTAAGCTATAATTTCCTAAGTGAGTCCTTTTCTATTTAAGCGTTATTCATGAAAATAAGTATTTCACAAGAAAATATGAAAAAACCAAGTGTATTAATTGTTCGATTTTCCATTATAACCTTTTGTATACCGTAAAGATTCCAAAAACTCGAAACTATATATCCAAGGACATAGTTTATAATGCCCAATATGTTTGTTTAGGTGTGCACATGCGTTGTACGAACAAACAAAGACACATCGTAGATGTACTTACGTGTACCTACGTATTGTTGTAATCCTTGTCATAACTTAGTGTAATAATAATCGTTTCGTTATTTCGACCCGACCGACGTTTTACAAAAGGTTGAAGAGAAGTGTTTAGATCACAGGTAAGCAAATTCATACTTGATCGTAGTACGATTACAAAAATAGTTATGCATTTTACATTTTCAGTGTCGACATGGGAGTTTTTGAAAAATATATGGTAATTATTATATACGCGATGGCAACTATCACATTAGTTACTTGTGACGATGATGGTAAGTAGTCTTATGACGAAACACAGTAAAACAAACGGAAATATTATATTCGGAATATGTTCTAACACACGCGAGTTACACATTTGTGTTGTTCCTACAATTTATTATTTTGTTTCAATGATTATATGTTTCGAATGTCCATTTTGCGTCATTTGTGTTACAGATAATACACAATTCTATAATGAGTTATTAAAACTATTCAATTTTGCTCGAACTTTACACGGTGCACAACCCCTGATATTGGACTTAGAAGTAAATATTTTTATATATTGTTTATACTTCGTATAAAATTAAAAAATGTAGAACACGGTATACCAGTTGGTTATAGGTTATTCAAACATCGTGAGAATTGTTAAAGAATTCGTTGCCAGTATTCTTGTATATTTTAACAGCATTTCTCAATAAAATTACTATATTAACTTAAAGGACCAATTTACGATTTGTCTATGTAATAATATAAACTTTTTTATTTTTTGCTTATTGTATTTCTTTGTTTTAGTTATGTGAAGAGGCAACAGAATATGTGAATAGAGTGCATAATTTAACTGTGAATATGTTAAAAAATATGGATTATTACAATATCCTGGTAATGAAAAGTACTAAACGAATAGCTGCAAAAAGGATGTTTAATTACATTTACAGTTTTGGAAATGATTACAATTACGACTATGAAGATAAATATGGGTGTTACGGTAAGTCAACTCACACCCAGCGTTATCTTAAATTGTTGGAATTATAAGTGATAAATATATTTTATTCTTAAAAAAGTATAATATGTGTAGATGTGATTAATTTGCACATATGAATGTAATTGTAAGCAAAACACTGCAGACATTCTATGACTATTTTAAGATTTATGTACTTATATACTTATTTATATACTTATTCGAATTGTTGATTGCAGCTAGTTTCACTAGCATGCTGTGGAAGGAAACAACAAATGTTGGTTTCGGGTTTTTATATAAGGACCAATCAAATTATTTATCAGTAATTTATAGTCCAATTCCTCAAAAAGAAGGAAGGTTTGTGCAAAATGTTGGGAAACCGAGAGATACTGCTATTTTTAAACGTTTTTCTGATTTCATTCATGATTGAAAAACAAGATGTTAACTTTTTTATTCCATACGGATTATATGTCTAGAATGACACATTTAAACGATTTATTTTCCTAAATAATATAATTAAGTGATAACCATTTCGTAACATATAAAAGCAGATATCGTTTTCATGTGGAAAAATGGAATTAATAAACAATTTATTATTTATTTCATTTATTTATAAGTACTCTTATTGTAATAATTTTATTTAAATTAATATTTCTAAACTAGTTTTTGCCACTATTAAGACAAAATTACGTGCGAATTATGTCAACGTTATAATAGTTTGTTGATCTAAAAAACTATTTTAACATTGATAAAAAATAAACCCAGTTTTAATATTGTATTGCTTAAATAATTAATTGTCCTTATGAAATTATACTTCATTAAAAAAAAAATTAAACTAAGTATAAATTTAAAAAAAAATGTATCTCTCTTTTTATTTTTATAAATAAATGCAAAAGAATGGTATAAACTGTATAAATTATAATATTAACAGGAACGAAGGTAAGAAAAAAACACGAAACACAAACGAGAGATAGACAGTTTTTCGGAAGGTAGGTGGAATTTTTTTATTATATCCAACAAATAATCCTTCTTAAGATTGGAGTTTTGTCGAGACAGCACATCGGAACACCACCTTCTTACATAAATCTATTAACAAGAAAGATAACCAAATAAAATATGAACAGAAATAATTTTACAAAATAAGACAACATATATAGTAGATAGAGTATTAAGTATATCATATACTATATGTACGACACCCAAGGACGCCACGGGATGAGGACAGCGAAGCTCTTAGACTTAACTGCTCTCAACTCTTTTAACCGCCTTCCTACTCCCACGCTATAATGGAAATATTCCCAGCAACAACAGACTCATGCGCTCGTTTATCGGATTCCATTCACACAGCTGGAATCCAAATAACATATGTTTTGAAAATATCAGTGAAAATAACAGTTTTTGGAAATTACTGGTTTGAGAAGTTAATTGTTAGCTATAATTTCCTAAGTGAGTCCGTTTCCATTTAAACGTTATTCATGAAAATAAGTATTTCACAAGAAAATATGAAAAAACCAAGTGTAATAATTGTTCGAATTTCCATTATAACATTTTGTATACAGTAAAGATTCCAAAAATTCAAGACTATATCTCCAAGGACTTCGAATATTGTTCACAATATGTTTGTATAAGTGTGCACATACATTGTTCGAACAAACAAACACGCATCATAGATGTACTTACGTGTACACTTACCTACGTATTGTAGTATTCCTTGTCATAACTTAGTACACAGCATACATTTCTCGTGATAATAATCGTTCGTTATTTCGACCCGAACGACGTTTTACAAAGAGTTGAAAAGAAGTGTATAGATCACAGGTAAGCAAATTCATAATTGATCGTAGTACGATTACAAATGTAGTAAAATATGTATAATTTTCAGGGTCGAAATGGGAGTTTTTGAAAAAAATATGGTATTTATTATATACGCGATATCAACAATCACATTCGTTGCTTGTGAAGATGATGGTAAGTAGTCTTATGACGAAACACAGTAAAACGAACGGAAATATTATATTCGGAATATGTTCTAAAATACGCGAGACACACATTTGTGTTATTCCTACAGTTAATTATTTTGTTTCTATGATTATATGTTTCGAATGTCCATTTTTCGTCATTCATGTTACAGATAATTTACAATTTTATGATGAGCTATTAAATCTATTCAATTTTGCTCGAGTTTTACACGGTGCAGAACCCCTGATTTTGGACTTGCAAGTAAATATTTTTATATATTGTTTATACTTCGTATAAAATAAAAAAATGTAGAACGCGGTATACCAGTTGGTTATAAGGTTATTCAAACATCTTGAGAATTGTTAAAGAATTCGTTGTCGGTATTCTTGTATGTTTTAACTGCATTTCTCAATAAAATTACTATATTAACTTAAAGGACCAATTTACGATTTGTCTATGTAATAATATGAAATTTTTTTTTACTTATTTTATTTCATTATTTTAGTTATGTCAAGAGGCAACAGAATATGTGAATAACGTGTATAATGGTACTGTGGATATATATCGAAATATAATTTATTACAATCTCCACGTACTGAAAAGTACTAAACGAATGACTGCAAATAGAATTTTTTATCAAATGTACCGTTTTGCAAAAAATTACGATTACACTACAGAAGATATAAATGAGTATTGTAGTAAGTCAATCCACACATAACAGTATCTTCATTTGTTGGAGTTATAAGCGATATATTTTATTCTTAAATAAGTAGAATATATAAAGATCTGATGAATTTTTAAATCTTATAACGATCATTCGGTCGTGTGTCAATCCGTCATACTGTATGATTTCTCTGTCACTGTTTATAATTACATATTTTGTAACCGTAGTATCGTTTTCATTTTAACACAATACTTTAACATACTTTTATCGTATATAAATGTTCTTCAACATCACGTAGTAATTGACTTGGTTAGTTTACAAAAGAACACTGACTTGATTCAAAAAGATTTTCATACATCGGTAAAGTATAAGATATGCATTTTACATGTCACTGTCAGATGTAGAAGAAACGTAAGTAAAAGCAACGTATCTCAGGCCTTGGAACAGTTGAAATATTAACACTTTCATATTTATAGTTTGATAATTTGTTATTTATTACATATGAATGTAATCGAAAGCAAACACGGCAAACATACTATAACTTCTTTAGGATTTATATACTTATATACATATTTATATACTTATTCGAATTGTTGATTGCAGCTAGTTTCACTAGCATATTGTGGAACGAAACAAAAATTGTTGGTTTTGGGTTTTTGTATGTGGAACAATCAAATTATTTCTCAGTTATTTATAAGCCAATGCCTGAAAAAGAAGGAAGGTGTGTAGAAAATGTTTGGGAACCGAGAGATACTGCGATTTTTGAATGTTTTTATGAATTCATTAATGATTGAAAAACAAGATGTGTTTTAACTTTTTTATTCCATGCAGATTGTATGTCTACAATGAAATATTTTTAAATTTATATTCCTATATAAGGTGATAAGCATTTATAAACATGTTATTTCAGATATCGTTTCCATGTGGAAATATGGAATTAATAAATAATTTATTCTTTATTTCATTTATATATAAAAAATCTTATTGTAATAATTTGATTTAGATTAATATTCTTAAACTTATTTTCGTCCCTATGTAAACAAAATTACATGCGAAATATGTCAACGTTATAATAGTTTGTTGTATTTAAATATATAATATATGATATTAATATTAATGAAAAATGAACCCAGTTTAATTATTTTATTGCTTACATAATTAATTTTACTTACGAAATTATAATTTAATTTAAAAAAATTTTGAATTTAATGTAAATTTTAAAAAAAATTGTCCTGTTTTTATTTTTTTAAATAAAAGACAAAAAATGCTATAAATTAAAAATTTAAATAAAATTAAAAAAATGTTTTTAGTCGTAATACTTCATACATATAAACGTGCAATTCAATATGTTACATTATATGTCTAATATATTACCAAGAATGTCATATTTGCTTCATTGCAATAAAATAACGAATTGAAAGAAATACACTGTGTAACATATTGTTTTCAAAAAGATGACTCTACTTGCACAGTCAATTTATTATATATTACATATGTGTTTATATATGCTTTATGTACATAAATTATAGTAAGCTACAATGTAACTACGTGTACATCATTTAACATATTATATAAAATAAAGTAAGTTCCTATTACATTTTGATGTCGAATAATTTTCATAATATTAAAGACAACAAAAACCTCCATGGTCATATATTATAATGTACGATGACTATACGTCATTTAAAAAATTGAAAGTACAAATTAAATAATAGTCATGACTTTTGTGATCAGTTGTCAATTTGTTATTATCCTATTTTTTTGCTATATTATATGAAATAGTTTTAAAACATTTATGAAACAAAACAGTTGAATTAGATTTGTATGACTATTGGAATACATATATTTATATATAAATACATTATGATTCATGAACACTGCCATTAGAATTACGTGACGCGATCAAAAGGCGAAAAGCGGAGTATTAAATGACATATTATATACCTATTTCAAATAAATGTAAATAGTTTCCTAAAAACATATAAAGTATTAAATTTGACGCAATGTATGTGGTAGAAATAAAAACTATTCATTATGGGTTTTTTGATGGTTCTAGGTATAAAATGTTAATCAAACTATATCGTACCCGAAGCTGCGCAGATGGATGCTTTCTAGACATCGGGGTACTGAGAACCCGTGAAGTTAAGATGTCTTAGCGATCATCCACCGCCAGAAGGTCTGTGACTGAACAGAAGACTTAAAGATTGCGCCTAGTCGCAGTCAATTTAGCAGCACGCATCAGGCCTTTTTAATTTTTCCGTTCTGCTTCCTGTCGTCGTACCCATGAGCACGCTCAACGACTATAGGATCAATTGCGAATCCGCTTCAGGCCTGAACTTACTAAGGAACGTCCTCCGGGGTAAGTCCAGGCAATGCGCGAGCTCACGCATCACGAATGCGTCTGTGTGTGGTGGATGACAGCCACGATTATTCAAATAAGTGACCGCAGACCAAGGGGCTCGCGTGGTTGGTATGTAGTACTGCCCCCAAACTTTCGGACAGATCGCCCACAGGGCTCGTTACCTCCTGCTTGGGAGGAGGTGGACCAGAAGAGAAAATTTTCTCCTAAGCATATAGCGTATGTTTTTTGGTAGTACAGCGCTTGAGAATCACTGATTAATTTTACGTTTATTAATTTTATTTTAAAATAGATTATAATTATTGTTCGCGTCACAAAATATGATTAATACGAAGATTAATACGTTTCACGTCCAATGTTCAGTGCAGGGGCGTCATTTAGGGGGTGGCAAGGTGGGCATTTGCCCCCCCCTTGTTAACAGTGGGCCGGTGTCTGGGTGGATATGGGCCGGTGTCCGGATGGATATGGGTCGGTGCCTGACATCGGGCTCGTTATTGTTATATTAATTATTATGAACAAAGTGAACTTTTTTTCTTTATAAATCCGCCTTGATTACGGTATCATAGATTAATAGAATAAATAAAATGAGTTCTACACTGATAACATTTGGAACAAGTTACACATAACATTGTGGAACAAGTTACTGCTATTTTGGGGCAGTGATGGAGAGTAGGACTAAAGAAGGCTGCTTAAACTTTATTATCTGTTTTTTGTGAACCGGTCATACATCTTATACTAATAGACGGAGCATGGTAGTAGTTCACGCGGTTAACGGTGGCTGCACTGCACATGATTTTCCACAATTTTGGACTTGTGCAAAGGATAAAACAAGTTGTGCAGTATTTCGATACAAATGTACATTATGTGGGCCGGTCAAAACTTTTGCCACCCCCTCTCAAGAACTGAAATGACGCCACTAGTTCAGTGTGATTAATGAAAAAATGAATTAAAAATTTATGTTTTTAATTTAAAAATATATATTTTAAAATGCATGTTTTGGATATACTTAAAGGTTTAAAATCAGGGCAGGTCCCAGGCTTATCAGGCTTACCCGCTGGACACGCCTCTGGGGCCATATCTTGATAGTACACTCAAAATAAATAACTTGATAAAAACAAATTGACAGTTTGTCAAAAAACGTTATGACTATTATTCAATTTTTTAAATGACGTATAATCATCACACATCACAATATATGGCCATGGTAGTTTTTGATGTCTATTATTTTATGAAAACAATTCGTCGACAAATTATAGAAGAAACTTAATTAATAATAATAAAATATGTTAAATACTGTACACATTTACAAAAATTACATTGTTTCAGATACCTCATTGTAACTTGCTATAATTTATGTACATAAAGCATACATAAACACATATGGAATATATGATCAACTGACTGGACAAATAATATCGTCAGAGTGCTCGGTCTTGGCCGTCGTTACGTCTACTGACACCCGCCTGATAAACTGATATCAACCGAGGCGTCCTCTGCCGCGGCCCTTGAATAACAAAGCGTGCTAAACAAAAGTGCGCGACCAGAAACGGATAAAGCTGGGATATTCACTGTAAATTAAACTTTACCGAAATAAAATATCATATATTTTTTGATAATTGTTTACGATTTTATATTTGCTATAAATATACATTATCCCGTTACGGCATATCACCATTATTGTAAATAGAGCCGGACGATTCGACAACGCGTTAATTGAAACAAACAGTTTTTAGTTTACAACTCAAAAATTTAGCAAAGTAGACAAATTAAGATATCGACGTTCGTTTTAGTCTGAAAATACAAAACAAATTCCAAATAACTTATTTTTTGAAAATATCAAAGTAAAAAAATGGTCTATTGGGAATTACTGATTTGAGAAGTTGATTGTTGTCTATAATTTCCAAAGTAAGATAAACCAACTCCCTCTTCTATTTAACATAATTCATGAAAATATATAATTCACAAGAAAATATGAAAAAAACCACGTGTACTAAATGTTCGATTTTCCATTATAACATTTTGCATACGGTAAAGATTTAAAAAATTCGAGACTATATCTCCAAAGACATCGAATATTGTTCACAAAATGTTTGTAAAGGTGTGCACATACACTGTTCGAACAAAAAAACAAACACGCATCGTAGATGTATTAACGTGTACGAGATTTTCGTACGTATTGTAGCAATCCTTGTCATAACTTAGTACACAGCGAACATTTCTCGTAATAATAATCGTTTCGTTATTTCGACCCGACCGACGTCTTACAAAAGGTTGAAGAGCATTCTATAGATCACAGGTAAGCGAATTCATACTTGATCGTAGTACGATTACAAATGTAGAAAAACATGTATAATTTTCAGGGTTGTCATGGGAGTTTTTGAAAAATATTTGATATTTATTATATACGCGATGGCAACTAACACATTAGTTACTTGTGACGATGATGGTAAGTAGTTTTGTGACGAAACATAGTAAAACGAACGAAATTATTATATTTGGAATAAGTTATAAAATACGTGAGACACACATTAGTGTTGTTCGTACTGTTTATTATTTCGTTTCTACGAATAAATGTTTCGAATAAGAAATTTCCGGCATTCATGTTACAGATCATTCACGATTCTATAAGGATATGTTTAAAATGTATAACCTTGCCCGAGCTATACACAGTGCAGATAAGCTGTATTTCGACGATGAGGTAAATATTCGTTTATATTGTTTATATTAAGTATAAAATAAAAAATGTAAAACGCGGTATGCTAGTAGTTTATAAGGCTATTTAAACATCTGGAGAATTGTTAAAGAATTCGTTGTCGGTATTCTTGTATATTTTAAATGCATTTTTGCATATTTTTATTATTTTAACTTAAAGGACCAATTTACAATTTGTCTAAGTAATAATATGAACATTTTTATTTTTTGCTTATTGTATTTCTTTATTTTAGTTATGTCAAGAAGCAACGGAATATTTGAATAACGTGATAAATGGTACTGTGGATATAAATGAGAATAGTTGGTATTACAATGTCATAAAATTTGAAGGTACTGAACCACCGACTGCAAAAGAGGTTTTTTATTCTATGTACAAAGAAGGAATTGATTACGACTACAATAATGTAAATTTATATGAGACTACAGGTAAATCAGTTCACACACAACAGCACCTTCAATTGTGGAGGTTATAAATGATAAATATATTTTATTCCTAAATAAGTAGAATATATGTTGATCTGTTTAATTTGTATATCTTATAACGGTCATTCGGTCGTGTGGCAGTCCCTCATATAAACTGTATATAATTACATATTTTTAACCATGTGTATCGTTTTCATTTTAACACAATATTTTAACATACATTTATCGTTTATATATGTACTTTAACGACATGTAGTAATTGACATGGTTAGTTTACAAATGAATATTGACTTGACTCAAAAATATTTGCATACATCGGTAAATTATTATATATGTATTTTACATGTCACCGTCAGATGTAGAAGGAACGTAAATAAAAGCAAGGTAACTCTGGCTTTGGAACAGTTGGAATATTAACGCTTTCATATTTATAGTTTGATAATTTCTTATTTGTCTGACATGACTGATTGAAGGAAAATGAAATTACTTAACCTTCTTTTATATATATAGAATTGAGCTAAGTGACATATGAATGTAATCGTAAGCAAACAATGCAAACTTACAATGACTGTTTTAAGATTACCCGAATGAACACTTTTACTTTGAAATTATTTCATACATTTAATGCGATGTATCTTCGCGCAAAAAATTATCTTTTTATACTTAAAAGATATAATCATTCATTTAAAACGCAATACTGGTATACTTATTCGAATTGTTGATTGCAGGTAAGTTCACTGGCATCGTGTGGAAGGAAACAAAGTTAGTTGGTTTTGGGCTTGTGTCTAAGGACCAAACACATTATTTCTCTGTTATTTACAATCCAGTTGGTAACGTATATAGATTGTATTTGCAGAATGTTGGGAAACCGAAATATTATGACATTTATGAACGTTTTTTACGTTTAATTCATTAAGAATGTATAAGAAGCAGGATGTAATTTAAATTTTTTATTCCATGCAAATTGTATGTTTAAAATGAAACATTCTAACAACTTATATTTCTTAGTAATATAATTAAGTGATAAACATTTCATAACATGTATTTTCATATATCGTTTCCATGTGGAAAAATCAAATTAATAAATAATTTATTCTATATTTCATTTATTTATAAGAATTGATTATTTTAATAATTTGATATAAATTATTGTTTTTAAGCTTATTTTCGTGGCTATGTAGACAAAATTACAAGTGAAATACGTCAACATTATAATACTTTGTTGTTTTAAAATATATGATATAAACATCGATGAAAAATAAACACAGCTTAATTATTTTAATGCCTATAATGTTACCTACGAAATTATCCTTTGATTTAAAAAAATGTATATATTTAACATAAAATTTTAAAAAAATTTATCCTTTTCAATTTTTTTAAATAAAAAGAGAATTGATGTTATAAACTATTTAAATACTGTTTTAATGAAAACGAAGGTAAGAAAATAATTCATTTTACGTGTTTTTGATTCTTAGGCACGGTTTTCAATCTAATTTTTTCATCTGATAAGAGGTATTCGACAGATAAATAAAAATTGACAAATATCGGTATTTCAATGTCTAGCCAGTGCTAATTATAATAAAATAATTATTCGGTACTTTTTCCACCGTCAGTTTTTTTAATTCGACAGTTACGTGTTGATAAAAAAAATGTATGTTCACATTCGTCATCATTTGATATGATATTTCACCGTGTGGTTTGTAATTTTGAATAAATTTGTAACACATTTTACTTAAAAAATTTAATAAATATAAAAGTTGTAAAATACAACTTTGATGTATTTCGCAAGCATTTTTTTCTGTATCGCGTCGTGAGTGAACATCAAATTAATAAAATAATTAAAATTGTAGTTTTCATAAATAAATACTATAAAGAAATAATTACGAATTAATTCCATTTTTACCCCGTGAAATCGGTGTCTGCTATTACGTGTTATGTGATGTTTATAACCTAATTGTATTACTTAGGAATCGACATTTTTATAGAATTTCATTATTTGCTTTTATGCAAACATGAAATCCAAAAATTAAAAACTATGCTGCTTTTTTTCTTCGTTCATTAAACATTTTCGTGTATCGGCTTGCCAACGTTCTCCAAATACTGTTCTAATATGTTGCCTTCATGACTACTCGTATATACGGCTTCGAGAAAATTGGTATTGCTCTCAAATTTAAAGGCAAAACCCACTGTTGTTGAACAACACGATTTGAGTGTATTGTTCTGTAATCATAAATACTCGTAAATACACCAATAGTTTGTTTTAAATTAAACCTCATTAGGTATAAAAAGATAATTTCCTCTGAAAACATACAACATAGTTATGTAAATATAATGTCATAAACATACATGCGCATACAGTGTAAAACCGAAAAGATTTATGTATAATATAACGTACAAGAATAATCAATATACTTTTAAAACTATATCTAATCGCAACAACAATTCTTTCCCGACCACTTAGCGGTTGACGTTCAACCCCGGAATTACACAACACGAAATTCCGAAGGATATGTGTCAGAACACAGGGAGAAGCTTGATGTATTTATAAAAAGATAATTTCCTCTGAAAAGATACATCATGTTCGTGTAAGTAATGATCTTACCGTTGAGTGTTAATTTTATTTGTTTCGATCATTCACGTCGGACAGAAAATAAATGATCAGACCATGAATACGAACGCGTCAATATCACAACTGTTCCGAGGTTATAACCGCTTCAACTTACGTTCTTTTCAAATCTGACGGTGACATGTGAAGCGTATATCTAATACTTTGTCGATGTATGATAAACTATTTAATGCGAGTCAATGTTCTTTTTCCAACTAACCGAGTCAATTACTACTACGCATAGTTGAAAAACATTTATCTCACGCGACCGAATGGTAGATGATATTTATCTTGCGACAATCAAAAGTTTAAGATTATCGTGTTATAATCAAGACAATATATGCGTGTTTAAAAAAAAATAAATAATAATAATAATAATAATTATAATTATACGTATAACTGAGTTTATGTAATGGAAAACTGCAAGGCCGTCGGACGACGGTCAAAAGGGGTTCAGGTACATCGGTTCAATAAATATTTTACTTATACAACAATAAAATATAAATTTCACTTGCTATGTACGTACTTTCTCGTGTGGAACTGCCGCCAGTAAAAATATATTACGCTCGTTTATCGCTCGAATAAGTAACGCACTTTATAATAACGTATATTATGGTAATGCTCGGTTCTATTGGTGGAATCCAAACAAGGTTTATAGAGTTTTTCAATAAACAAAATTCCAAAACTCTTGAAAACGCAATATTAATAAAAAAAACTACGGAATTATTCTAACGGGCTGCGTATTCCTGACGAAATGCACATTTCATAAAACATTCTATTCAAACGTTCCTCGTCAAATTGGATACTTTATAGCGGAGACATTAAAACGTATTATGTTTACTCATATTATGCAACGAACACGATATATTTTTATGTATATATATTTGTGTGTGTGTGTGTGCGGTTTTTTGTTTTTTTTTATTTAGCGCGACGCGTTTTCAAATCGACGAAAATTGAATGTATAAAACGTACGTTTGGCCATAGCGATTTGCACGCCAAATAAGAATACGCATTGAGAGATCGGTTTATTATACGGCGAAAATAACGCGGGACGGATTTTAATTAAAAACGTTTGTCTAAATATTCTGTTCGGTTCGGTTATTTTCTCGTCGTGTTTTCCACGCGACGCGAATAAAAACCCGTCGAACGTTTGTAATTCGACAAAAACAAAAACGAACCGATTCACGTTGCCGAGTAACGGACTGGCCGACAATCTGTCCGAAAACTTTCGATTGCGTAACCGTCGAACTTCGTCCCGGACGATCGTTCCGGAGACCGTCATTCGCGTCCGCGTCCCGCCACCCCCCCTTCCGACGACGACGACGACTACGACGACGTCCGGGAATGTTTAATTAAAATTCACCCGATTACAAAACGAGTCCGGCGTTCGTCGACGTTTCCCGCGGACGTCCGCACCGTTTCGCGTCGTCGTCCTGTACGGACGACCGGTCGGAATTTTTAAACTTGTCAACGGGAGACGCGTCCGCCCGCGGCCACGCGAATTCGGTAAACGCGAACGAACCGGACCGATATCGTCGACGGTGCAATGGGCCAGTACTGATTGTCACTGGCGCGTCAGTATTGGAAAAACGATTTACCGGCGGACCGACCGATGACAAAAAACTGGATGACGTCCAGACAATGATATCGTTGACCGTGCGAGGTATAGTTTTCGCATTAGCGCGCGACCAAGGCCGAAACGATGCGTCTCGACATCGACAAATCCTGAGCGATCTCATCGTTGCGCAATACGAACGGTCGCCGGGATCCAATACGGTTCGGTGGTAGGTCCCGTCTGTTTCGCCCGTCGTTTTCGATTTTCTCGACACCCGTACGTTTTAGAATGGTAAGAGCCGAAAAACATGCTTCTTGCTGTTCGATACGAAGCGTTTAGCATTTATTTGATTGCGGGTCAGAACCCTAATCGTTTGTACTGACCGTTGCTGTCGATAATACCGATCGTCGTTTGTCGAACGTCTCGTTTGCCTTGCGAAACGAGAAACCAGCGAGTAGCGAATTCAGAACGATCGACAGTACGTACAAAACGTAGTGTGGTCTCGTGTTGCGTTCTGACGTCTCCGGACAAAAGTACGAATGAATCCTGAACGTATTTTCCGACGCGGTCGGTTTGCCGGCGGTAGCCTAACCCGACCTAACAACGCGCGGACGGGGCGAAAGGTCCGAGTAGGGCACGGCGTGGGCGGCGGTGTGGGCGCGGCGGGGAACGTTGGCGTTGAACAGGAAGGCGCCCGATATTTTACGACGCGCGTTTATACAAACAATATTTTACGCGTTCCGTCCGCAAAAACCTATTACTATAATGCGTTCCGGTTAACGAGGTGCGATGTTTTATAACGCGCCGACACCTTTTAAACACGGACGACGAGCACGCGCGCGCCGCGATGTTTCGCGGCGAGTAAACTCGGTGTTCGTCGTGCGCGTGCCGATCGGATTAAAAATCTCAGCGACGCCGTGAAGTTCGTTTTAATCGAAACGCATAAACACGTCGAACGGCTAGCGGCTTCGAATGGCGGGCGGCGGGGGTGGCGTCAGGTTAACGCGGGCATTGCTTCCTCCGATCCCCGGTCGCCGTGGTTTGTTTTCGAGTCGCGAGAAAAATACACAAACCTAAACGGAAATACATTGCAAATCTTAGAGAACGCTCGAGTCTCCTGGCCGCAGCCGCTGCTTCGCGACGTATTCAGCGAACCGGTTCCGCGAACGACGGCCGCATCGTCCATGTCTAACCTGTCCCGGCCGAACCTAACGGCCCTTACCGCCCTAACGCCGACGCCCTATCTGGGACTTTCGCCGTCGGGGAAACGTCGCCCGTCCCGGCCGGACCGCGGCGAACCGTAACGCGCGCGCGTCCGTCGGCCGCCGTCGTTTCTCGTTGTTTTCCGGCGGGACGTTCGTGGTGTAATACGTATTTAACGCGCCGTTTAACGACCGCGCGGTCCGTCAATTGCACCGGGCACTTTGGCGCAACGAGTTTGGCCGTTGTTGCTCCGCCGGAGATTATCGGCGCACAATGATCACGACGATCGTTCCGGGCGCAGAGGCGTGTAAACTTTTCCCCCCGCCCCGCCCCGCTATTATTATCTTAATCAGCCCCGGTGCCCGCGGTCGTTACAATTATTTTCGCTCGAAAAACGGCCCCGGCCCGGCTCATCCGACGCTAAACCCGCGAGTTTTTATTACGGCCGTATCTTCGGAGAGAGCCGTCGCTCGCGCCGCGCCGCCGGGGGACTCGTTTGCCGGCGACGCAATTAAACAATAGTTTATATTATATCGTTATTATTGTTATTATTCGTTTTCTTTGTTAAACACGGAATCGTCGCCGCGGCTGTTGCGTAACGATGAACCCGGAGAACGGCCGTGGCGCCTTCCTATGGTACCTTCTCCTCCGCGTCCCGTATTGTATATTATTGTTGTTGTTGTTGTTGCAGTTGTTTTTCTTCCTTTTTTTCCGCTACCCGCCCGCAACCCCCGTCGTGTCCCGCGGCGGCGTGACGGCGGGAACCCGTGCTTACCACCGCCCGACGGCTCCGGTCCAATAACAATAAACTAAACGCGAGCTCCCGAAACGGTGCAATATCAATAAATTGTCTGCAATCTTCCGGAGGAATTAAAAAAAAAAAAAAACGCCCCGCGGAACCCGTTCCTCCCGGAATCCTCCTCCGCGACGTCTCCTCTCCGTTTCGTCCTTTTGAGTTTATGCTCGTGGTGCGCACGGTACGACGTTCGAATCGGATAACTCGTCCACTATCTACTGCACCGCCGTACGTCTGAAAAGTCGATACAACGGTTCGGCAAGCGACTTCCAAAAAAAAAAAAAACACACCAAAAAGTGTGCGAATTGTCTTTATATTGTTTTACCGATAGGCCAACAGGCCGTAATAAAAAAAAAAAAAAACCATAGCTCGAGGCCCGAGCACGAAATTTCCAGAAGGCCTGGGCCGCGCCCGGTGGTCAGGTTAGCGGTGAAAGAGTACGTATCCGATCCGCCAGTCCGCGACGTCCGGAACCGATTAAAAACGTCCGACGCGTAATGTACGTGCAAACGCGTGGTAGTAAAAACGACGGGGGTGGGAGGACGGTCCGGGTTCCATACGAACGACAGCATTACGCGAATACGTCGTAGGTGCGCGTTATTACGTTTATTTATATATATATATATATTTATACCGACGATAAGAATATATAATATAAAAGGGAAACGAGAAACGTGTTATACAGTGCACGTTACGCACGTACATCAGACGCGTGTATATATGTATGTATACGCGAGGAGAGAAGCGGCGGAGAGCTCAATTAAAGTTTAATCCGAAATTATTACATCCTTCCGGGGTGCGGGAGGTGGCGGGCGGGCGCGTTATATCCTCCGCGATCCGTTTTACGAGAAAATATATATATGTGTACGTTTCCTCGCGATAGTCGTCGTCCGGGACACGACGACGGTCTCGTGTGCCGAGGGGAGGACGACTACGACTACGACGACGACGACGACTACGACGACGGTGACTTGCTTAGGAATCGTCTTGATTTGCCGCCGACACCCGTTGTTGCCCGCGTCACGTGCCTGAAAACGCACCGCCTGGTCCCCGTGCATTGTGTGTGTTACGGCCGACGACGCGCGTATTTCTCTCTTTCTATACGTGCGTGTGCGTGCGCGTCTCTCTCTGGCACGCACGACCATAACTTTCGTCCTCCGCCAATAAACGTCTTTCCGCCCCGCCGTCCGTATCATTATTATCATTATTATTATCATTATTATTATCATTATTATTATACTTGCGCGCCCCCCCCCCCAACCGTAATAATGACACGACTCGCCGGCCGAATTTATTAGTAATAGCGACAGCCGGCCCTTCGCCGCCATATATATATATATATATATTTATTTATAAAAACGGTCGACCGGTGCGCGCAATAATACCAGCGTGTGTTATCGGCCGTGTTTTCGGGAAATGATATTATTTCTCACACGACCCCGTCGCCGGGGTTTCCGTTCGTACCGTTCCGTTTGCTGGCACGTACGTTTTCGGATTTTTGACGGCATTGTTCGTAACCCGGCGCGTCATCTGTTGCCGTAGACCGCGTATCCGCGACGCGCGCCGACAGATGGCGGAGCCGGGACGTCCGTCGCGTGACGATGAAAATCGCACCCGACGCGGTTTGCCGACCCGACCGCCTCGAGCGAAACAAGCGTCGCTCACGTGTAAAATGTCCGGTCTGTACGCAAACGAATAAAAAAATATATTCCGTGTGTTTATTATGAACGTAAGTATACGTTGTTATGTACGACAACAAAATTCAATGAAATCGGTCGAGCCGTTTCGGACGCAAAGCCCCGCAGATAATGAAACGCCGTATAAAAATAGGCATAACCGATGAGCAATATTCTCGGACTCGCTTATCGTATATTTTATTGATGTTTATCGGGCAATTAACACGAAGTACTCTTAAAAACCCCGGCTATGGCGAACTGTGGGTTCCGTGCGGGGACGAAACGCGGATTGTTTTACGCGCGATCCTGTGACACGGCGGTGGTCACCCCGAAATATGATCAGGTGGCTCATAAAAAACAAAAATACGAGAACAGACATCAATGATCACAGTTCGATGCACGGTCCTATTTGCATGTACCCGTCGTTAAATCGCAGCACGATGGCCGTCACGGAATAAATGTGTATTGTACACAAAGCGGAATTTCGTTAGTAGAGTCGGACGCGATAATAAATGTTTACCGGTCGGATCGCTTTTATGCAGAGGAGTTCAAAATCAAGGCCGCCCTCGGGGGGGGGGGGAGGGCGAAAAGGGCCACGGTTTATTTGACGTTCGTTCGAATTGACGGTATAATCCCTTTTAAACGTCGTGAAATTTTCAGTGTTTTTGTTTTTTTTTGTTTTTACGTGTGATAACACAATCGATTGTTATTTCCACCGATCCCGTCCGTGGAAACAACTTTATTATGCCGAGTGTAATGTATCAAAACAAAAATATTTTTCTGCGGGCGGCCTTGTTTGAAAACCACGTACGCATTTTACACGCCGTCGTATACCACCCTCCCGTGCGTTCGCCCCTGGATTCGATAAAATTACACGGGCCGACACGGAGGCTTCGGACGCTGGAACGCGTCTTTGGAAGACGACAAATCGGTACACGACACGTGAGTTTCCGTCGAAACGTACCGTATATTTTCTCTCTCTCTCTCTCGGGGGCGGCGGCGGCGACGGCGGCCCGTATTCGTTTTCAACCCCGTGCCGGGACGACGATTGTCGACCGTCGCATTCTTCTTTTGCGGCACGGCAACCGTCACACAATCGTATGTGGTCCGACGTCGTTATTCAATCATTTTCTCTCTCCCGATCGCTTCCCCCCACCCCCGCCACCACGTTTACGGTTGCCTTTTCGCCTAAGGCCGACGTTGTCGTCCGATTCGATGATAACCGTTCTTCTTCCACCGGCCGCGCGGTGATAATGTCCAAGAAACGTCGGTATTCGTTTAGTATGTGACCTACCGTAAAAAAAAAATGTATAAAAAAAATGTTACCCAGTTCGCGCGGGTTAGGTCAGGTTGAAGACGGTTTGAATAGGTTAGGGACGTATTATCTAATTAAAAAAAAAAAAAATTTTATTTTTCGTTTTATTTTTATTTTTCGACGAATCCGACGCGGTTTTATCATTCGATCGACGATTTACGATTAACGCCTGAACGCGTACTGACAATATTGTTGATAAAATATCTATTGGTAAAAACCACTTAAATAGGTATACGTAGCAAGCATGGGTTGTCCGTCTCTATATATAAATAATCGTTTTGGTAGATAATAAGCCCGATAATACAGGTAGGGGTCACATATTAAACTCGATTTTCGCCCGGTAGGTCACACACCAAACGAATACCTAAAACGTTTTCTTGAAATACGACCGTGTGCACACGACTACGCGCGCTATTATTGTTCAGGGTCGCTTTTCGGAGACCGACCGGATGAAAAAAACCAAAAACAAAACAAAACGCGTTCGTCCCGCGGTTTTCAGAGACGTTTTCGTTTTGTCCGTCGTGGCTCGGACGCGGCGAAACGTTTGAGGACACCCGGACGGGGTATCGTTTTTCACGGCAATTCGAAATCGTCCGATCCCGTCGAGTGTTTCATGTGTGCGCTCACACGTGTACGCGGGACCGGGTCCGGGAGGTGTCCGCTCCCACTATTCTCGACAAATAACGGGCCCGAAATACATCGACCAATCGTTAAATTGTTGTAAATAATTGAATTCGACTTGTTCAGCGGCGGCGCTAGAGGGGGGCAAGATAGGGCGAGCGCCCTACCCAAATTTGGTTTTGCCCCACCATTGAAAATTTAAATTTCAAGTATTCACGTGTTTGCTGTGTCTTATATGTTTTCGCTGTGTAACTCGTCGTATTGTTTTCACGCGCATTCGTTTAGATGATACACCACGGAATACACCGTCATTTAATTTTGATTTCAAATTTGGATTATATTTTATCGGAAAACGCTAATAATACAGTATTTTCCATGTATTTCAATAATTTATATTACACCCGTATATAGACGGGTTTTCATTAAATTCCATGATCAACTTGCCGTGATTTTGCCCCCCCCCCCCTAGAAAAAATGTCTGGTGCCGCCACTGAACTTGTTGTATGACAAAAAAATTATCGAACTCGTATAGATTTCGTATTGTGATTTCGATTTATTTTTCAGACGGCCCGCGGCCCGCCGTGCTGTAGAATAGGTAGCACCAGCCGCCCGGTCCCGGCCCCGCGAGATTTCCCGTAATACAGCTGAATAATTTGTGGACGCTGTGTCTAAGTCTTTTCATGACGAACCTTCACACGGTACCGAACGAAAACATCATGACGAAAATACGCTATTCGCGCGCGTTGTCCGTCGTAAAAATTCGACTAAAAAAAAAATACCTCATAACGAATCAATCGCACATTAACAATATATATACACGTATTTTATGATTCACAAGTAATTATACGTGGCCGCGAGTATCATGAAATGTAGTCGTATTCGTTAAAAATCAAAACGAAAAAGATAAATAAAAAAAAAATTGAGTTTGCCGTTCACACAAATTGAACGGAAATTATTACACTAACTCTCTCATCGCGTGCTTATGATTAATACAAAGACGCCGGAATTCGTTCGGTGCAACGTGAAACATCTATCTATCTCACTAATGAAATATTCGTTACGCGTCCATTACGCAACAATTAAAAGATACATTTCCACATGTACATTATTCAAACTATTCTACGGGACGAATCATTTGGACGCGACACGCGAAATATATGTATTTCCTACGATCATCATTTCGGATGATAACGCTTCATTTGTGTGTACGGTTTGCTGTTTTTCATACCAAATAGGCGTTTAATTTTTCATTTCTATACGAAAAAAAAAAAAAGTAAAAATAAACAGTTGCGATGATATTTTTAGATGATATACATTATATGCGTACGATAACAAAGAATATGTACACAATGACGTTTGCATAGACATCGTTTTTTCTCTCGATAAAAGCATTCAAAATAAGGCTAATGGGTAATCTACCGTTATCAATTTATCACTATAACAATGGTTGTAAATATTGTTTTTTAAATATAACGCACACGCAAAAAAAAACCCTATTAAAATATCATAAACTGTTATATCTCGCCACACACGCGTGTAAGAATATTTTTATGTACGAACGTAAATACATGCTCTTATTGTGATTAAAAAAAAAAAAAAACCCCGCGAGAAATAATATGTTACCGACATTCTAATGAGACATACATAATTATGCAGAATTTTTTTAAAGCATTTCAATAATTCGTATTTAGTATTTATCTAGTTACGACACCAATAGCTTTGTGCTACGACTTGCTGTTTTACTCCAACTAGAAATTATCACCAGACCGTACGGTAGCTACGTGGTATTTGTAGGCACCTACTTACAGTACGCGACTGGCGCAACGGACTTGTTGTTTTGATTCATGTCGAGGAATTATTCAAAGATTTCTATCTACAAATGCGTAATTTGAATACACGCGTGATAATTTGTATTCGTCATGGGTACACAATGTTCCCTACGTAAGTATTTTAGATAACGTACGTCGTGATCAATCGTGTTATCATAGGCGACCTGCGTTGTTAAGCACGGTTATAATAACGTTGATTATTGGTTTTGTTTGTTTACCGTATAAACAATACAATAATACAAAATGATTTAATTTGATAATAGAGAAGATAGTATAAATTTGGTGTATCCAAATCATAGTAAACGATAGCGATTGAGTTCTGGAACGGTTTTATTTAACTTTTTCCCGTGGCCGACCGAAATGTGAAAACGTCGCTACTGCAATGCGCAGCTTAGAAAACTTACATAGATGTATATATACTGCTATTTTCGATAATTTCGTTATAATATTATTTAATTAGGATTTCAAAGATAAATGTGTGTACTCAACGTGTATACGTTTGATATAGTGAAAACGCGTAGAAGGAAATACAACCATAACAAGAACAAATCGCCATTTCGTCATCAATTTTAACCCGTCGTTGGATCGCGTCTTTTTTTTGTACTCCTTTGGTCGTGTAGTGAGAGATTCTCTCACTTTTTTAATTCATCAAAACCCGTTCTAATTGGGGCCAAATCGTCAACTTTTTTTCGTTCATTTCGAGTGTGTATGCTATCAAATCGTAAAACACGAAGTATAAGGTAAAAACGTTTTTCAGACATTACAGCACAAAAAATATCGGAAGCAAATCCATCGTTAGCCCGTAAGTCAGAACGATTTATGTGGTTACTTCGCAACATACCAGCAATATATAATAGACCGAAAAATGCTCGAATTTCATCTACATCAGTATCTAAAACATCTTTGTCTCTTTGAAAATGATTACGAATTTTCGCCAAATATATATTTGTACAAGTAAGAATTTCTTGTAAACAATCGTTGGGGAAAAAAGTCCCAAGAGTGAATTATAATTTTAGCATTTTTTTCTGCCGATTTTACGCCAGGAAGGTGTACTACAATATTTCTTTGTGGAGTTCTTACATTACGAGGAGGAGGGTCAGTATACCACTTAATATTATCATTACCTTTATTATATTCACGAAAATCATTTCTACTAGAATCGTCAGAACAAGACATTTCGGACTCGCTTTCATTTTCAATAGATTCATCACTGCTTTCTGGATTATCATTTAATACTTCTACGTTATTATCCATAATAAAAAACTGCACAAAAAAAGTTAACTAGTTTGGTCGCGTACAGAGAATTTCTCTCACCGTGTGCATACGAATCACGTTAGACGGATACTGACAATAAACAATCAATTACAATTTCGGTTAATGCCCATCTATTTTTAGATTGAATATATACACGATAAGGTATAGCATAAATACCAGATAATAAACCGATATAAAAGACAGTGGTAACCAAAATAATATCGTGGTCAGACAATCTCTCACCACACGACCAATGACGGGTTAAGAGAACAATCAAACAGTTTATAGGTCGATCACAATTATTGTATATTATAATAAATCGTCATTTTAACGTACAGTTTTGTCTGTTCAAATTTCTCTAGTCGATTCCGGTTCTTGTGACGTATGGTCTATTCTATTTTATCCTTTAGACGAGTATCGAACGTATAATTAAATACCACAAAACAAATGTCAAAGATTGTGCCGACCGAAGCACGACCGTGTTATTAATGTTCGTTGGGCATTGCAAAAAGCGCCCGAATGAAAACATCGAGTGAACGCGATTTGCAAGCTTAACATTCGCCGCCATTTATGACGGGTCCTTCCTTGAGCACGTTGCAGTAAAAAACCAATTACGAATTCATGACAAATCCGTGTAGTGTTTTTTAAATCATGTCAGACCAGTTCTGATTAGACGTTCGCTTTTGAAGTGAAACTTCTTTGCGGATGGTACTCACGACGACTCCGTGATCTGTGATTTGTAACTAATAGTTTTTACACTGAGAGTATATTAAAAAAAATTACGGTGCACATTTTTTGATGCCCCCCCCCCTCCACGAAATATTTTTCTGCGAGTGACCTCGCGTGTAATTCTTATATATATATATGTATGTATGTATACCCTTATTCATAGTTTAATGGGACGCTATTAATTGACTATTAACGTTTTTCTTTCTACGCGTATTTTATTAAAACATTAACGCAACTACGGACTCGTCAACACGAACATAAACGACACGCAAGCGTCTCGCATTGTTTACGTTTGGTTAAAATTAATTATTACACTAATGAAAACCATTCAACAGTACAACTTTATAGTGCAATCACCGTAATTAAAAACATAAATTATATATATTACGTAATAATATATTAGCCTCACGAGCAGTAACCCGCTCCAAAAAAAAAAAAAAACAAACACATTTAATAATAAAAATGTTAAACGTAATAAACATTTAATAAATCATTATTTGATTAAACGTCTTGGAATAAATCAGTTTTAATATTCGATACAATAAATTAATGATAATGCGGAGTTTTATGTTCCATGAGATTATACACTGAATATTACTGAGAATCACGGTGACGTCGCTTGGCAAACATCTATTTTTAGAACCAAATTAATGGGATTTACAACTATTTAAAAACAAGAAACAATAATGATATTATTATTGTTACGTCTTTCGTGTTTTGCGTTTGGTTTTTTTTTTTTTATTCAGTTCTGTATTGAATTGTGTATTGTCTTGTTGAGTATTATAATAATTGAAAATTGTTTAAAAGTGAAAACGTTAGAAACAAATAGATAAATTTACGATCTAAAAAGGTAAGTCAATAATATACTCTATTAACTGTTAGATAGGTAATTATTTAAAAGTAAAAATATTAAAATAAATAGGTATATAATTATGCGTTTGAATTATAACTGTGCTTTTAAATTATATAAATATTTTAACATAAATCATCGAAAATTAATTATTTCTGTGTGTTGTGTATTAAATTAAATTATAATTCATCAGTTAAACACTATATTTTAAACTTTATTTTTAATTTTATAGGATTAAAAACTACTTACTGATATATCAGATCCAGATGAGACTTCAAATACTGATAATCCAGTTTCTATGTCAATATCAACCAAGACACCGTCTAAAACAGTTAAATTGGTAAGTCTTAATTTAAAAAAAAAATTCTTCAGTGTAGATACCTAAATACTTTTATGAACAATTAATTAATTTTAATTTATTTATTGTAGTTATATTATATGCGAATATGTTTAAGATATTGAAAGGGGGTGTGGAGGGCGAAGACCCTCACCTTATATATATTTTAGTATTTCGCACATACCCATAAATTATTTTAGGACTACGTCACTGCTTACGGGACTTCGAATGACCGAAAGAACCTAACCTCTTACTTTTAACGAAGGTTCAAGATGCATGATTTAGTATTATTTGTTTATCATATATATATATATATATAAAGTCAACTTAATCGTTTAATCAGTTTAGATCCTTTTTATAAATATAATTTTAATTATCATTATATAAGCTATATGCGTCATAGTTTTTGAATTTCGTATTTTTGCTTTTAAACGACATTTAAAAGAATTTTAAATCTTGTTTCGGAGCTTTTTTACGTTAGAGTATGATAAACGTTGATAGTGAACTGTATTCAAAAAGACATAAATTTACGGAAGAATAACATTTATTTACACCCATACGACTCGGCATTCACATCGCAACTAAACGTAATGAAGGTGCAAGTCGGAGCGCAATAATTATTAATACATATAACGATAATATTTTAGATACGTGACACTCCTATTTCGAATTTTATATTCGGAAATAATAATTAAGATATCTTTCTGATATCGTCGACATAATATGATTGTTATGACTAAAGTTTATTATTTTTAAATTAAATAAGCATTTTTATCGTGTTGGAAATAAAAATAAGTAGTGCATAAAATATCCGTCTTGTTTTTCATTGCTCGTTTCGATTAAATTATTAATGTTTTTTTTTTTTCAAATCACATAAATACTATTAATATAAATATTATATTGGTTCAATACCGGACACGCGTTGTAGGTACGCGCCAATATTTTCAGAAAAATATCACGATGTCGATACGTTCGATATAGTCGTCAGCACTTAAAACCGTATAGTTAAAAACGCGAAATACGTATTTTCTTATATATTATAAAACATTTAAATTTTTATATTTTGCACAAAAGAAAACAAAAAAAAAAAACCTACCGCCGTGCAAATAAATACTTTAAGTTCTTCTACGTACAGTGACGTAGCCAAGATTTTTAGCGCCTAAGTACGCCGCTGTCCATGTACGTGTGGCGTACGAAAATCGACAGAATTACGGCGTTGTCGACGACGGGGTTCAAACGCGGGGGGGAGATCACACACATACGAGTTGGTATACCGCCTTTTTGTTACCATATACGCGCGTTCGGTTTGCTTCTAAATAGATTAGTTAAACGCGTAATAACCGATTGCTGCAAAACACGCGGTTAGAACCACAGTCGTATAATACGCGTATCGTAATTGAATTATATACGTATATATGTGTGTGTGTGTGTGTGTGTGTAGCTGCTCGTATTACGCTCTCGCGTCTAATTTAAGTGTAGTCTTATCAATCAGTTGTGTATACATTGACACACGTCGACTTCGGCGCTCCTCCGCCGCTAACGATCGTAAATTTAACATATTATCGTTTATTGGTTTATGGCCAAATAAATGCACGCGCACCGTTCGGCGGTCTTCGCGCACACGTTTTCCCTTTCGTTTTCCTACGACGACTTCCGTCCGTCGATCTTATGATCTCCGGACCGATCTCGCGAAAAACCTGTGCGCTCTGGTTCTGGACGGGAAATCATAAACCCGCGCTACTTACACCGCACGAATACGGTATGAGAATTCCGAACGGGGCCCGGACGTGTTCGTCTCGAAAACTGTCGTTAGTACACGGTCCGCTACTCGTCGTCAACCTTTGCGTAGAATTAACGAAGAACTTGAATGCCGGTCGTTCGGCAGACGTCGTAACAATGACCGGTTGGATTATTATTATTATTATTGTCGTCGTCGTTGTCGCGCTCCCGTTTAAATACGTTTAACGTGTTTAACGAATAACGTGGTGGTGTCTAATCGGCGTTTCCCCATAATCCAATTGTATAGCCTGTTTCCGTCTATTTCCGCGCGTCTATTTCCGTCCCGTAGTCTAATAATAAACTATCGACAGTTATAGGCCAGGTGTTAACCTGTTGCGTTAGGTAACAAAATTAAACGTATTAAAAACGAGTCTGAAACACGTTGAACGCGTGGTTTCGTGTATGCGATGTGTACAGTCGACGTGGAGCGATTAAGTCGAATCGGTTTCAATTGTCACGATATGGACTGAATTGATACCGTTATTTGTTCCGTTTAATACAATAAATTTGTGACCGAAAAAAAATGAAAGTGAAAATATTTTCGTAGTGATTATATTTCATTTTTTTACTTTCTTGTAACTGGCGAAATGACAAACAAAATCTGATATTAAAAAAAAAAGTCCTCATAATCCCACTCATACTGCCATACGTCTATATATGTATATATAAACATAGACTATATTACATCACGAAACGGAAGTTTCTCTCTTAAATATTTCCCTATAAACAGTTCACTCCTATTTACTTCGTGTGTGAAAATCAATTTAGTTTAAGAAAATGAATAATAGCATTGTAATTTTTCAATACAAGATTCGGAATGTGATGAACACAAATCACTTGTTTTTAAAATTCAAGTAACATAATATATGGACATCCTTCGATGAAGATCCAAAAATTCGTGTTTAAACATTTTATAAACATGTGTGATCGCGATAACAATGTTATTCCGGTGATATCATATTTCACGAAAAACAAATTTTTTTCATCAGGTTGCTGTATCGGTTAAAATTACTTTAAACGTCTGATGGCAGTAAGAATCGTTCGTCTATAACGACTGAAGCACAATCTATTATCTATTATACATAGTTAATTCGTTATCAAAACACAGCAATGACATCTAGATATGTCGTTTTTCGTAGAGATAAAAATATTGTTCGAATAACTCAAATCGTAATTATTGTAATCGGTTTATTTAATAAACGTTATCGTACTAGTTACGGTGGCATAAATGGGTTTGCATACAAAATGGACCATAAATAAAACTTGTCCGTAAATTATTCATCGAACTATATTCGTTTTCGAATTTATTTATGGCCTGTCTGTACAGCACACGCGTCTAACATTGTATAATACCCGTATTATGTTAGACGGCGTCGAATCAAAAACTCCTGTCGAACTCGTACAGACAAACGAAAATCGGTACGTAACGATTTCTTTTGCGTAAAAATCATTCCGAGGAATCGTATAGGATATTGAATCGCGCGAATAAAATAAAAAACGTAGTGTTTTATGAAATCGGTCACGACGCATTACGATTGAAACGCTCACGTACGAATACGTGTGCGTGCGTGTATATGTATTTATTCAATCGATATTCTCATTTACCGTAAACGGTTGTTGGTTTCGGCGAAACCGAACGAACGCGCGGCTCGTGAAAGGTGTGGCCATAACAAAGGGCGCCAATCAGACGGTACGCCCGGACATTACGCCCGTTTTAAAACACAGTTCTCTCTATTGATTCGCGCGAACCGCCGACGAAAAATCTCTGCCGTCGGTTTGTTCGTTGTTTTCATTCATGTTCTGTTGCAGCGGCGATCTGTAAACTTTGCGTCGTCTCCCGGGGATCAGAAGTCGTCGTCGTCGTCGTCGTCGTCGTCGTCGTTCGGCTCTGGACGACGAAAGAATACGTTTGGCGAGGGGTTTCTGAAAAAAGAATCGATAACTCAATTGAATTATCGTTCAGAATTGAAACGCACCAATGAAACGGTGGATCGGGTACGACAAAGAGCGCCTCGGCGGAATTCGGTATGTTCATGATGAAATTGTTTGAAACGCGAGAATAACAAAAAAAATTTGTAATCGCGTACACGATCGTTGAACTCTGAAGTCTTCGGATTGCGCGACGGACGGATTACGGACAAAACAGGAACACGTGTGTACCATGGCCGGCACGTGGCCGTCTTTGGCGAACGCTGGTACCGAATTTCTTGATGCTTCAGAGATGAGGTAAGAATCATTTACTCGGAACAATCGCGTGTTCTCGATTGTCAGTTTGGTAATACTTCGGCCGTTCTAATAGCATTATACGTGCTTCGATCGGACCATGCTGATTATTTTCAGACGCTTATCGTCTTTTGTTCAAATTCGGTTGGATGATTGATAAGTCACGTCGATTTGTTTCGCGTTCTCGCGACAATATATGACCCGTTTACGCGTCAGTCTTCATTAAAATTATATAGCAGTTTTCGTTTTCACGCGAATTCGTGTGCACCCGCAACGATACTGTTCTCTTTAAATAAACACGTGCATGATCCACCTGCACTAGACGTGTTCACCGCGACGTTTGAAAAATAATTATTTAACGCTAACTTTCGAAAAATTACGAATACCGTTAGGTCTATAAATAACAATCTTAAATCTGTCCATAACCGTAACGTCATTATCGATATTATTTTATAAATAAATAATACAATTATTCATTATTTAGTTAATGTAGACCGGATTACGTGGAATACAATTATGATTTCTCGTGATTCTATTTTATCTGAAAACTACTTGAAATAATCAGTATATTCCGAAAACGTTTCAGAATAATACCATATTTACAATGCATTATTAAATGATTGATTAATCCTTTGATTTGGCCACGATTTCGATTTCGAAGAGTCCCGTACGTTTAAACATTATATTCCATACAGTTGTCTTGTGGATAAGTATATATATATATACTATATGGCTTTTAGAAATTACGAGTTCATTTCGCATTTCTACGTATCAATCTATTTCCGATTTTTTTGATTATGTACATCTCGTGTGTTCTTATGTCCGACTCGTATTAATTAACGATTGAGTGTGTGAGACGCTCGGTGTGCGCCTAAATCAAAATATTATTGCTGTGTTACCAGCTACGGTGGCGGCAGTGTTTATTTCTTCTGGTAACCTAACCAGTGTCTGTCAAACGGGGGGGGGGGATGTGGGGGATATATCCTCCCCCATGACCTTTTTGTTATTATTAGTTAATAACTAACATTTATTACCTATTTTTTAATAATAAAAATAAAAAATATATACATTAATATAGATAATTTTTGTTTACAATAATCTGATAAAACTATTCACAAATTTTGGTATCATTTTTTTTTTTTTTTTTGTGATGATAGAAACAATTAACTGCGAACTTACAGCTGCAGTTGTTTCACAATCATGGTTTTCAGTTAGTTATTATATTTCTATATTATCTAGCAGGGTGTGAGGTTTCACTCCATCAAAGTTAATATTTTTTTCATCCAAATCCACGAACGATGAACAAATATATTCGCATACATCATAAAATAAACTGAGAGAATCCAAATGCTGTACCCAACGTGTTTCACCGAATTTAAGAAGCCGTGTCTGTTTTGCATTCACGCATGATCATATTATATGGTTCTTTAAATCCTGACCTGTTCAATAATTCACATGTATATTATGTCGTAAATCGCAATGATTAAACAACGATTAAATATCCGTAATGGAATAAACGTATTGTACACAAAGTGACTAATAATCAATAACAGATAACAAATATTTCCGAAAATTCCAAATTTCCAACATTAATAGTTAATACGTAAATAATAATAAATGTTCATTGCTTTCATGTAAACTTTACATTGTAAAGTAATTCAAACACACGTACATATTTTATATATCATTCTAAATTTCGGGAGAGGAACCCCCCCCCCCCTCTTGCGTTCGCTCCAGCCACAGATGAAATATTGAATGAATTGGAAAAAAAATAGATTTAATAATTTAATAATAATAAAATAATTTAATAAAGTGATCTTATATCCATAAACTATGACTTATGTTTTCAATGATCGAAGTTCATGTTGAAAAATCAGCCTCACCCCACCACCCCCCCCCCCATGACTAAATCATTTGACCGCCACTGAACCCAACTTATGACGTCAGATCGCGGACGCAAACCTTCAATTGACGTACAAAATCGTAAATTAATATCGTTTAAATATAATTTTTTTTTTCTTCGTCGTATTATTCGATGATTAGATAGCAAACAAAACGGATCGAATCGTTCGGAGACCGGGTCGGATCGAATCGATGAAAATATTTAATATAGAGTACGAAACGACTGCGATGTAATAATATTGTCATTATCGTGAATTGTCGGACGAGCGAATTCCTGAAAACCAGTCGCGTGGCTGTGTGAGTCGATGGACGGACGGACACGGTGGAGCCGACTCGGTTTTCAAAAAACATTTGTTTTTTTTATTTCATGACCATTAGGCCGACGTCCGTCCGTCGTCGTCTCTTCTCGCGATTCTCTGCGGACGATTTCCGAAAAGCGCGTAGTTAGGGCTGCGTACAGGCGCGGATCCAGAACTTATTTACGGGGGGGGAGGGGCCATCTTAATCAAAACCACTTTAATCCTCATTTTGTCGCATCGAATAATAAAATATTTTCCAAAACGTTTAAATTGGAAATCGTTTGCGATACACCGAAAAATCCCATAGCTACAACTTCATTTTAAATTGTCTTCCTATAGTATCATAGATAAGAGTTAGAATTATAAAACGATACTAATAAAAAAATTTAACAAGAGTCTACGGGGGGGGGGGGGGGCGATCGCCCTTGGCCCCCCCCCCTTGGATCCGCGCCTGGCTGCGTAGATGAGAGAACGTTAACAAAAATAAAACCCGTGCTCTTCGGAAAACCGTCCGACTGAAATGCGTGTTTTTTTTTTTTTACGTATTTATACGGAATAAATTACCGTTTGTTAGTTTTGTAAGAAGATTTTGGACCGCGTCGAGACGTACGCACGCGTGTAGAACGAGTATTATTACGAAATATACTCTCGCCCGACGAACCCCCTCCCCCTCCCCTCCACCCCACGCACGGGTCCACGCGGCGAATCGAAAGCGACACGCGTAAGTCGGCGTGGCGCGCGGCCCGCGAAGAAGAAGTCGCCGGCGGCACCGCAACAACGACAACAACATGCACGCGGCGCGCGCGACGCGACGGCCGACAGATGGCGTACCGTCCGTCTTGTTTACCGCGCGTCGTCGTCGTCGTCGTCGTCCGGGGCCCCGTTATCAAAAAAAAAAAAAAACTGGATGCACTCTGCGGCGACGACCGAGGCCGCAGTTCTATTAATAGCATATAATATCATATCACTACTCTCAGGAAGTGTGCGTTTGTAACAACAACTTGTTGCTGCTCACCGCCGCCGCCGTCGTAGTAGTCGTCGTCGTCATCGTTGTAGTAGTAGTAGTAGTAGTAGTAGTAGTAGTAGTCGTAGTCGTCGTCGTGGTCGTCGTAGTCCTCGCGGTCGTCGTGCCGCTGCCGCTGCCGCCGCCGCCGCCGTCGTCGTCGTCGCCGCAGACCGCAGACCGCAACACTGTCGAGTAGTCGTCGTTACGAGCACGTTCCGTGCGCTCGTCCGGTTCGCGTTCCGTTCTCGTTCGCCGTACGAACCGGTCGTTTCCCCTCCGCGTCGTCGGTTGCGATTTATGTCCGTCTTCTTTTCCGTTCGTTAATCCGTTCGAGTCGATCGGCGGTATCGGCCGCACGCTCGTTTCCCGACGTCCGTTTATTCTAGGTTATGTTTTAACGATAACCAGTTGTCCGAACGGTGATAATATACATATACTATATATATATATATATATATACACACACACACACACACGTGTATCTCTATAGAGAGAGAGAGAAAATACAATAAATACGCGACCAAACAGACCTGCGGAACGGCCGCTGACCGGTACGAAACAAATGCGTTATCGGCTGGCCAGCCAGTAAGTAAAAGCCGATCGATCGGCCGGTTTCGTTTTTCCTCTTGTTCACTTGTATTGCGCTACGCGTGGTTTTCGAAATCCTTCTGGCCGCGTTTTCGACCGGTCGTTTTTTTTTTTCCGCGCGCGAATAACATGCGAATGTCCGTGTCGTTTCCCGACGAGAAGTTAGTCCGTTTTATACATATATATATATATATATGTCTAGGCGTATTCGGGACGTGTGATCGGTAGGATTTCCGCGCCGCTCGTGATGTCGTCAACCCGGACGCTATTTCCGACGGGTAAGTGCGACGCGTTGTGTAACAATAATAATAATAATAATAATACGGTCGTCGCGCGTCCTTTTCATATTTGTACCTGTCCAACGACAATAAGAACACGCGTGTTCCCGTCCGCTTTCGCGTGGTTTGTTGTTGTTGCAAGTGTTTTGCCGTACACCGCGACGACATCCCGACTGTCCACACCGTTGCTGTGCGACCGATAATATTGCGTCTTTCCGTTCTTCGGGACGGACGGACGGACGGACAAACACGGTCTCGAAGGGATCGTCTGCGACGTGTTCGCAACGGGAAACCAATCGGACAGACACCCCGTCACCCGGTGTCTCGCCGCGGGATCGAACGCGTCTGGGGCCGACCGTGGACGGAAGAAACGTTTATTATTTTGTTCCCGTTTGGACGTCACGTGATTCGCGTGCGTGCGCACCGTCGCCGCGGTTATTGCGTCTCGCCGAAGAAAAATAAACAAATTAAAACGGAATCGGATCTCTCCCCGAGCACGCGCACACGTCGCGCACAATCTTGACCGTGACATTTTCGACGGAGGCCACCCAAACCGCATTGAGGAATTGAGGAGCTCGCGGCGTCGGTCGGTCGGCCGTCTCCCCGCAAACGTTTTCTCGCTATATTATTAATAATAATAACGATAATAACGATAATAATGTTAGACTGTGGCGAGATTTAAGATTTTTTTTCGTTTTTGGATTCTTTATTATCGTCCGTCGTCGCACACGTTCCGCCGAAATGAATTACGTAATTTCATTACAAAAGTTCACGTCCTCTCCCGCCGCAGTCGTTGCGCGTATTGTGTATACGCGTGCGCGTGCGTTGTTCTTCCCGTCTTCCGACCGTTTAATAATTACACAGTAATTCGGGCACGTTTCCGAAGGTCAACGTGTGTGACACTCTCTGGTCAGCGGTGTTTTTACACGCACACAAATACACGCCGACGCCGTAAATATTGTGTAGATATTTATACCACTACTACCACTACCACTACTACCACTACTACTACTACTACTACTACTACTACTACTACTACTACTACTACTACTATTACTACTACTACTCAACACGCGTTGTCTTATTGTTTTCGAACAAGGTCGAATGGTTCGCAAAATGGTCCGATTTCTTCGGTAACAATGCCGTGAACGTAGGAGTGGGAGGAGTTGGAGGAGGTTAGGTACCCGGCGTACGCGGAAACGTATGATTTACAATACACGAAACCGTTTTTATACGATATTTATGTACCGTGTTCGATAAACGTTTCCGAGTTTGTTTTACGATTTTTTCGCTTAGATAAAAGAATACGAAGGAAAATGCTCAAATCGCACACGCTGTCGCGCGCGACTTATCTGGATTAAACAATGCGTCATAACGTTATTGTTTTGCCTCAGCTTTGTTAAACGAACAAATATTATTACAATACCTATTTTTGTGTTTGCCCCGATTACGTAAAACGGGCCGTGCACGTCTGTTTGGAAACCGAGCGTTTCCGTAATTATTTATGGCGCGCTATTAAACTCGCCCCCCCCCCCAAACGTGCAAACGACGACGCGACGCGACCACCTGAAGATTACGAGAAAGCTCAGTAATAGTGGGTGGGGGGGAAACAAATTATCAACACAATTTAATAAAAACCGATCGCCGACGTGCGTTGTTTCTTTTGAAATTGTATTGCCTAGTTCGGTTTTTTTTTTCTTCTAACGGGTCAGCCAAAGGGCATCTCGCCCGGTTTGGTACAGAGTTCGAATCTTAAAATTCGTTTTAAGTCCGTCCCCCACGATTATCGAGCTGAGCTATTTGTTAATTGATTTGATAATGTTTCACGCGCTAGAGTTTACTAATGTTTATAATACTCTCTGTTATTATTATTATTATTATTTTAATTATCCGTACGCTCGAATGGCTCTATAATGTACCTTTATAAATAATAATAATTGCCTATTGAAAACGAAAAATCGTTACATGCCATACCAATTATCATTATGCGAACTATGCGTTATTTTGTGTGTTATACTCTTGCATGTCGCATATTATGCTAAAACCGAACACGGCGACTTTGTTATTACAATGCGACGCGTATTCAAACGTTGTATTTGACAGTGTTTTAATTATCGTTAATTCTATTATTTTATGGTACATTAAAAAAAAATTAAAATACGTTTTCTAAATTATCGAAAGTGTGATCTCATCTCATTACGTGATGGGTGACACACGAGTTTGCAATGGATTTTGTCAAATGTCTGTATAATATATTATTTATTTTAAATCGAATTTCGACTTATTAGCAAGTTTTATTAAACAATTTATTTATGACGTACTATTTGATGATAACAAGGCAACCGTACGTTATTGATGAACGTGCATTAATATATATATCTAATCTAAATTATTGTATTATTTATGCGTGTGCTTAATCAATTACCTATAATGTAAAACGATTTTTGAGATTATCGTTTTGGTAATAATGTGTAACGGCGTATAGGCAAAGGCGATAAATAAAAAGCATATTTGATTTAATAATATTAACATAATGACCATTAAAATAAATGATTTATTCGGGTCCTGCGAAACACAACATCAACATGAGTTACAAATGATAAGTATGTTTCGCTAGTATTAAGACGATCCGAACAACGTATAAACCACAAACATAAACGTTTTGCATATTATTTATCGAGGCGGCCCTCGATGATTGTTAATTTTTTTTCGCGAAAATATATATTTCGCGTGTAAATGTCTGTCTTAGAACACCGTGTGTTTTGTAATTGTATTACGACGTTTTACCGCATCGTCTCGCGACTTTTGCGTCCGCCTTGTTCAATTTTACTTACAAAACATTCATATCCTAACCCAACGGAATACGACGTTACGCATAATATAATAGCGTTATAGACGTTTTTAGTACAACGTGTTAACACGCGCACTCGACTGTTAACGCCGTTCGATTGCCATCCGTTTTCTGGACGGTTTACGCATCTCTCGAAACGATAACGTAAAACCAAAACGATTCAATTATTGTTATTTCGACGACGTTATTTTTAGCAATTATTGTTAGCGACGACGAGATTCCCGAGTCGGCCGGCGTACACCGTACACAGAGTCAGTCGTGTTGCTGCGACGTACCTGACCCGACCGCGCGTCGTCCGGCGACCGGTACGACGACTGGTCGGGCGAACGATTAAATAAATCGGCGGGCGGCGGAGCTGTTGTGAAACGATATCGTCCGGGTCCCGGCCGCGTCGGTGTTTCGTTCGCCGCCACACACGCGAGAAAATACGTTGCGGCGCGTGTGGCCTCTCTCGTCGATATACGCGTATAATAATAATAATATTATCGTTATCATTATCATTATTATTATTATTATTATTATTTTTAAACGACGGCGACGGACGAGAACCAGTTGTAGAATGGCGTACGTAGCAGCAGTGAGCGGTAGTAGTGGTTACCCAAAGGTGCCCGGTTGTCTGGTGCCGGCGTGTAACTACCGCGTCTCGTCCGGGGCGCACCCATTGACCGGCTTGTCCGCGGCGGCCACGGGAGAGTAGAAAAAAACCCGTGCGCCGTACACGCACGTTATTATGATACGTACAATAATTGTTATCACGTGGGCGAATGCGTTCTCGATTCGAAATCGCGCGTTCCCATATTCTCATATTACCCGTTTGAGCGTGTGCTTTTGGAGGGTTTTACTTTTATCCGTTACGTGTACCGTTTCTGAAACGCCGTTTAGCTCTCGTCGTCGTTTAAACCGTTCGCGAGCTGTTTGAACGTTCGTTAATAATAATATTTGTTTATTTGACAGAGTCGACCGCGTTTCGATGGTCCCCAAAACGGATTCTCCGCAAGACGGTGGCCGACGTTCTCGTTCCTTCCTCTTTCGTTTCGCATGTTTCCGGCACTCGTCCGGAATACGTTTTATCGATGTCCGGCGGGCGGTTAGAGATACTTTTGGACATTAAGTAGCCGTGTGTTGTTCTGATCTCATTTAGTTTAGCGTTTTGATTAATATTTCGTACGGTGTCGGTATGGCCCACCCGGCGATCGCCGGGGGCCCGCTGATATTATTTTTAAATGGGGGCCCAACGCCACGAGGAAAAAAAATGAAATACTAGACAGCCTCCCTCCTCATAATATTCCAGTTATGTAAATTATTAAAGAAATCAAATTTGCTTATTGTACATATGCTACAAATTGTAAATATTCTAATTTTAAATAAAAAAAAAACACACTGTAAAGGGGCCCATCGAAATTATTGTGCCGGGGGCCAGACCGACACTGATTCCATATATTTCTTTAACGTACTTTGTTTGGGTTTTATTCAATTAAATTATTGTATATGCTATATTAAGAGCACCGAGATAATCAATCGGTTGTATGTGTTTCATCAAATTATTCTTTTCCAATAGTTCGTATGGCAATGAGAATTGCTATCGCTTCAGCAGTGTATATAGAACACATATATATCGGGTAGTTTATGTAGCGTGAATTGATTTTAATAACATTTATTGATACTCTTTCTTCGTTCTTAGACGCGTCTTTGTATACTCGTTGATGCACTTGGTAGTTGTCCAAAATTTTTTTTTTTTTTTAGACGGATTTTATTTGTTTCGGGTAAAGTGTTTTTGCCTAGATGGTGCTGTAAGAGGGCTGTGTTTATTTCACGTCGCAGTTTATCCGTTTGTATAATACGAAAAGAAATTCCTGTCCGAGTTTTTAATTCGTACGTGTGTATCGTTTTCGCTGAAAACATCGAAATCTCACGTGACATGACGAAGTCGCACACGAAACCCGTCTGTAAAAACCACCACTACTACGCCTGATTGGTATATGTGCGTACGTACCGAGCAAGGCCGTATCTAGATTTTTTTTCGAATAGGTCCATAATTAAATTTTATAACTTTTCCGTTTTTATTATACTGAACTTATATACTAACATTTGTTTATTGAATAAGCATTTGTTCTGCGGTTCATGTGTTGATCGTTATGATAGAAATGATTAAAAAATGTCTCGTATAATATCGAAACAATTTCGGGCGGGAATGAGGTCCAGACCCAATGGACCCACTCAGATACGGCCTTGGCACCGAGTACCGTTCACGAATATTATTATTGTAACGTTATCACTCGCACCGTACGCCGAAGTTTTTGCAATCGTTGCAGTCTCGAATGCCGTCCGTCCGTAATCGTTTTACCGATATACTATTTTATATATATATATATATAACATTACGTTGCGTTCACTGATCAGACATCGCTAATTTAAATCGACACGTTTTATTTTTAACGATATTAATTATCCGTATAAACCGATCGTATACGTATCTTTTTATTGTTTTCGATGAATATTTGCACATTGATTCTCGAGTGAATTGCTTTTACACAATTGCATAATTTCGCGGTCTTCGATGTATTTGATCTATCGGTTACATAACGGCTAATTCCTAACTTTCCGTTATGTAGGCGTGCTGTGTACGTGCGTTATATTCGACGCTAATTAAAACAGCGGTAAACATATTTTGAGTTTATCTAATTGGTCGAACTGTAGTACGTTATTTTTATTAATCTCTGTGTTTACGCAGCTGAATTATTATATACGTATATAATGAACATGATCTATACTCGTCCCACTGTGTTACGTTCGCCTAAATTGGAAAACAACGTCAGAATGATCAAATCACACACTATATTATATTGGGAAAATTATCGTTACGACATTATATTACACCGACGTGGACACGAACTGTTTTCTTTGTCCTAATGTAAGCGTGTTAGGTTAGACGTTACGGTTATGACGATTTGCAACAATAAAACGCCGCAGTCATCGGTTGAAAACGGCAAAACTGTAAACGTTTTGCCGACGAATAACTGGTATTAAATCGATGTTAAATACATGCGATGTTCCTATTGAATTTCAAATCGCAGACGAAACCATTCGTAATAGATTTATTTTTGAACACTGTTCGTTTCGATTAAAAATCCGTATTTAATTATTATAAAATATAATACATATTTATAACGGGTGGCCGTGGTGTTTATAATTGTATGCTAAACAACAACGCGCGTTGCAAATAGTACAATCAAATATAATAATTTGGCAGCTAGACACATTTGTAACATGCGGTGGTGCGATCGATGGTTAACACAAAGGAATATGCGTTCGTTTCTAGTATCGTTTTACTCCTAGCATCTGTAAAATGTTCCCAGTGATGTATTATTGTAAGCGATTTAAAAATAATCGCAGTCGATTACATGTATCAACGTGTTAATCTAAAACCGAAATCATCGAATCGATATCCTGTTTGTAAACTCGGTGGTGAAAGGGCAAATCCAAAAAGTATTATTCTCCGTAAATCATAACTGGTTAATAATGCGATATGATTATTATTCGAATTATAAGTTACAAACTAAATGTTTCAAATATTTACAGACAACACCTATATAATATACAATATTAACATAAACATATTGGTATTAATGAATGTCATAATTATAATATATTCAACATTTAAAAAAATACAAATAATAATTATTACTGGTTCTTAATTTTTTTTTTTTTTTTAAATATGTATATAACTGTTTACGTAGATCATATGGTCACAAGTCGCATTGACTGTGCATAAAAACGTTTTGTCGTTGTTGATCTTATTGAAATCTGGTTGCAATTCAAACAACATAATAACAATGCCTATAACTTTAGTCGAATCGTGAATGATTGTTATCCGTTGTGTAACGTATTTTTTGCGATTCGTTTTGTCTGAGAACCACTGTTGTCGTACTAATTGTAAACGTTTCTCGTTTTCAGAACGGCTAAACCTTAAACTCAATTCATACAACATGCCATTACGTCTCCGTTCCAATCGTTTGTTTTCTCCGTCACGCAAAAAATACGTACGCGTGTATAAACGTCGGTGACGATGTTTCCCCGACAATTTTTTCTCGTATAACAGATGTTATAGAATGAGAATATTATTGACTTGTATTATCCTATAATCGCGTGCCCACTTGTTGTTGTCAAGACGTTTTTCTTTCTTCTGCGCGCATAATAATAATAATAATAATAATAATAACAACAATAATCCACGTCGCGCAGCAGTTGTGTATTTATTACGCAAGAATAATGGGAGTATTATTATTACATTAAACCCGCGTTACGGCGTGCCGACGGGTGATTTTGATGACGAAACGTGACGAACATTGACGCGCGGAAGGATAATCAACGTGTGTGCGCGTTCGTACACTGCGAGTAGGCTATATTGAATCCGCGAGTTTACGTTTTCGGCCGCGGTTTCCATAGTCCGCGGAATAAATGATGTGCTCGTAATTCGCGAACGCGTATCAGAAACACGACGACTGTGACACACGGTCGTACGGCGCTGCTCACGTACGGGCGCGCTTGTTGCGAAGTGCGTTCGCGTGCGAAACGAAAGGAGTGTTTTCGGTGCGTGTGCGCGAACCGGCCGACGGCGTACGGGGGGCACGGCCCCGCCGCCACACCCGGCCATTTATTAACGACGGGCCGCCGCCGAACGCTCGAGAAACACTTGAGGTTTCTATTTATAGGTTATTGCGACGATCCTTGTACAGCAGTTATTCCGCCGCGTGTAAAAAAATCACGACCATGGAAAAAACGGTACGTTTTTTACGCGCGTTCCCGTCTGTCGTTCGATCGTTTTTCGTCCCGATCGATTTTCGTCGCGGCCTGCACAGAGTATATTTTCGTTTACAGGCTCACGGCCAGAGTTTTGGGTTATATTGGCCGTGAGAAAATTGGCATCGCGCAAGGTAAAAATCGGTTCGACGATAACCTCATGACGGAACAATGAGAAGAAAAAAAAAATCGTACGCGTGCGTACGTACATCACACATTTTACATATATATATATATGCCTACAGCGTGTGTGCGCGTGCGACGTGAAAATGAACTATAAAACATGCATTTCGTATTCAAACGGTTATAGATGAGATATAGGCAGTATTTCTTGCTAATTATATATGTGCGATTATCAGTTGTTTTTTAATCGGTTATTTTTATATTGAAATAGTTGCGATTACTGGCATTCGATTGTCTATCGCAAAAGTTTGCTGAATATTTTATCTTAAAACACGTAATCGATTTTCGTAAAAATATTAATTTCACGATCACACGAAGATTACATATATATTTATATATACAGTGACGGCGCTGTTGGAGGGAGAGCGACTTTACGTATGTGCTCTTCGATTTACAAAAAAAAAAAAAAAAAGGAAATGGCTAATAATTTAGCAATAATCGTCCGATCTTACTATTGCGTGGCCAGAAATAATGCTCTGCGTGCTCGTGAATCGTACATGCCGGGGGAAAATAATTACCGTTGATATTAACAGGTTGACTGCCACTCGAGGTAATATCCATATTTGTACATGCAAATTTTTTTATGCTATCCGAAAAAGTTTAGAGCTATAATTGGCAAAAAATTAATTTCTGTACACAACACTTGTTTGGTGAAATATCGCGTGCAATGTTTCTTTCAGCCCCCGGAGAAAATTTGAAGAATAGTAAAGAAATATCAAATATTAGAAAAAGGTAATTTTGACATCACACTGAATGACCTACAATCGTCATATATAATAATACTATGCGTGTATGTTAAACTTGTGAAATTTCGTGTATTTAATTATATTGTTCACAATCATAATAACAGACAAAGGCAATTATTATCAAAAAATTTATTTTCCTTGATTTAATACAAATGACCCCCAATTTTGTCAAATGTCCAACCCGGAGAAAATTGTCTGAAAAAAACACTGATCGCGTGTACAATGAAATGTACACAAGGACAAGAATGGTGAGTTAAGGTATGTGAACAAAAATCTGTACATACGGCCTCTGGTCAAAAGTCCCGGAAAATACCGTGGCAGTCATCCTGTTGACAACAATATATTGTGATTTTATTGTTCGGACGACGTGGTGCGTCATCACTTTATGCGTATTCGACACTGGTACACGCGAGATACAACAATACGTCAACAAAAAAAACAACAAAAATGATGTTATTATTTTACTCGTCCCAATTTTAATAACAGTTGAGTGAACAATTAAATTATTCATACATTTAAAAACAAAATCATAATTTTTTCTTTCCTTTAATTTTAAGTGAATGGGTGCGATCGTCCTGTCTTCCAAGTCACGAACTATGTATGTATGTAATAGATGCAGACTTAATGTCTATTATGAAAAATCAAAAACTTTTCACGGTGTATTTAGATTGGAAAATGTAAATTTATAATAATATAACAATATCAATACGGGAACTGCGGGGACGAATCTAATAATATAATGCATGTTACCGTCATTTCCGATTTTGAAAGCGCGTCCGTTTCGAATAATTATCGGTTTAAAAGCTCGTTGCTTTCGCGCGCACGTTAGTGTGTAGTATAGCTGCATTGAGTGTTTCTACATATATAAATTAAATATTAGGACGTCTCTGAACGAAACTTAATAATTGACGGGTTTGTTGTTCAAATCTTTGTTACAGACATTTTATGTCTTTCGTCGTTTTTTTATATTTATCGCGGCCCCGTTTAACACGAATAAACTTACTTTTTTCTTTGCTTTTCATCACGTTTTTTGTTTAGGAAGATTTTCCATTTGTTTTTTGTTTGATTATATGGTCGAGTTTCGATAACATTTATTATGACAAAAAAACTCAAACATATAATTGAAACCAATTGAAACTAAACGTGTGCATACGTTTCCAATGTGACTTTATAGTATTCAAAATTATCAATTAAGCTGCACACGACGAGGATTCTATTTAACGAATATGTATTCCTTGTTCTCTCGTATCGCATTACCGCAATCGTATAATCCTTAAAAACATGTTATAAAAGGCTTTCGATTATAATTTTACATTGCATTGTATATAACTCATCATGAAAATTAACTACAAAAAATACCTACGATGTCGTCTTATCTATTCATTTCTTTAAAAACAAATGTTTTCGTTTTACCGTAAATAGTATACTAGTTGCTAATTACTCGATTGCGTTCGACATTTAATTATTACCTAACGTAATGTATTTTCGGATTATTTACAACGCCTCGCGACTGTGCAATTATTTTTCAAAATCCCGTGATAATCGTATTCCGTTGCGATTTTGCCGTTTTCAAAACACTTCAAACACTGTACGGATAATCCCCGCACTCGTGTCGTCGTCGTATCGGTGGTCGTAACACATACTCGTATCGGTTTCGTATTACACTCGTCTAAGAATTGGACCGGCACGTGACAAACGTCGTTTCGACCGCGCTAGACCGCACTTATCGGCGGGCACGCGACGCTCTAAAACGATCAGCCGCAGTGGCGCGAACCGTTTTGAATGAAGGAGGAGGAGGAGGAGGAGGGGGGCAAAATAATTTTTCGTGTCCACCCACCTATTATACATTTTTTTTTTTTTTACCTTTTATTATTAGTATATATATATATTTTAGATTAATCAAGCGGCCTAAATTTTATCTTTTGGAGGATCCATTTTAAAGTGAAGGCAACTGTCCCCTTTCCCCCCCCCCCCCATGGATTTGCGCCGTTGATCGTCACGACTTTTCGTTTTTGAACTGCCGGGACGAGAACCCGTCGGAAATTTCTAACGTCAGTTAACAGCCTCCGTAGTCGGTAAGTAGAGCTTGTCTAATTAGGCGCGTGCGAGAAGTAAATCGCACTCGCGGACCGGCTTGTTCGGACGAGTGTTTTCGATCGAAACGGAACGTTAAAACGTGTTTTTGCGCGTTTAATCGCCGTCTACGTTCGCTTTAATTTTCGTTCTTCGACCGGATACGAAAACGTATCAATTCGTATTGTTTGTGCGCGGGTTCGGCGGGCTGCCACGGCTATCGGTCCATATATCGTTTCAGTCTATATACGTTTAGATCGATTGCTTTCGTACGCCGCTCGGTCATGGGTCTTTGAACGGCAATGCGCTCCGAAGTCACTCATTGTCCGTTTTTGCAACGCAAACAAACGCCAATTATTAACTCTCTCGTCGGACGTGTATCGAAACAATCGATTCCGAAGGTGGCCCGTGTAAATGTGTGTGCGTGTGTGTGTGCGTGTGGTTTTTTTTTCATGACAAACACAGAAATGCTAACACGCCACGCGTAGGTATACAAATTGGCTAAACAGGGTTTTTATGGTCGAGCTGTGTCAACAAAATGTCTCAATAATTTAGCCAGTGACAAAACAAGCTATAAATTGTCTTGTGGTCTTGATCGGAAAAATAACGGAATAAAAAAGAAAATTAAAACGAAGCGTCGTCTAAAATAAAATTTCGACGACTTGATTAAAAAATTACGTTTGTTCGTACCGTTATTACCGCCGTACATTTAACGTACGATTATCTCGTTTCGGTCATTTTATAATGACGAACGTTTTGTTTTTGTTAAGTTGAGTTCAGTGGCGTTACAACAATAAACAAAAACTCGAGAACCGAACACCGGGAGCACGGGCACTCGTCGTTTTCGGAGAAAGCGTGTATGAATGTCGTCTCTGACGATTTACCGTGACACGGATTGTGACACAATATGTTTTTTGTTTTCGATATTAACCGCGATCGTCCGCGTTCCGCGCACTGACGGACGTCTAAAACGGAAATCGAGCGAACTCGGTATAAATTTACTACGGCGTTTGCATGGCCACGCGATACAAACCGTAAACTCCGGACTGACTGTACGACATAACACGCGAAAGCTTGTTGCCCCGCGTCCAAACGTAACGTATGCCGCCGCCGTCGATTATTATTAATTATCCGAGTGATCCGACTGTGTTATACGCGAACGTATCGTCGCTACGATTACCATTATTATTATTCGAAATATACGAAGGCGGCGGCGGCGGCGGTGGGCGATTTATAAAACGACCGATTTTTTTTATATATATATATATCTCGTTCTATCTCTATCTCTCCGTCGCCGCACATTATTTTATATTATATACTTATCGTCGTCGGTCATAAACCACATGTGTGTGATGTGTGTGTCGGTGTGCGCGTGCGTTACTACCGTAACAAGTACGGTATATATATATTTTTTATACGTGGGCAACGTTGAAAAAAAAAAAATGTAAAAAAGGTTACTTTATATTTTGTTGCGGTTCGGTTGTTACGACACGTCGTACACGTCGGTTATAAACTGAAAGAAATAATAACACGTTTCGCGGGCCTAATGCGACGTACGTTTCGCACGAATTATGTGCTCGGCGTACACAAATATTAATAATAACAGCTCACGAGCGCCGAAAGCAAAAGCGCGTCGAATAAACACGCCACATAAATAAGTTTGATAAACGAAGATTGAAAAAAAAAAACTATTTATATTTGAGAAATTTTAATTTTAACGTACGTGTATCGCGCCATATTGTAATTTTTCGTAGGTTTCTTTTTTAATTCTACTTCTGTCATTATTATAATAGATGTTGCCCGAAACGAAAACGATTATAGTATATATATCTATATGTCTGTACGGAATGTGTTTTTTCCAAAAAAAACCTATCCATACCAAACGAAAATAAAAACAAGCGATAAGATAATTGATAATATGGTGTTTCAAATCGAAACCGTGTTTATTTTCTAGAAAAATACATTTCGTCGCACCAAACGTCCAAAATACGTTCGATTCGATCGGATACTACGTGTATGAAATGATTTTAGCGTGCTCGAAATTCTATTAAATGTCTAACCTACGCGTGTGCACGTGAATATAATTACGGATTCGTTAAACAATCGTTATGTATAACCAAAAAGCTTCTTCCTGCCGCCGTCTAAATCGTATACGTGAGTAAAACCGTGTTTTTTGTTATCGACGTCGTGTTGTAAAATATACGTTTGTAACCGTATAAAAATATGGACGTTCGTCGAGTTCGTCAAACTTTTCGTGTACGTTTAAAAATAAACATACCGTCTTGGATCCGTACGTGCGATTTGTTTACTACAATATTACTTCGTATTTTCGAGTCTGTGCGACACGGAACGATTCCGCGTTCGTATAAGATACCGGTGGTTGTTTGTTTGTTTATTTATTTTTTTTTTGCTATCAATTTATTTATAAAACCTAACGTGTGTCTCTCTGCCGGGGATTATACGGTTTTGCGTTTATTCGTGTACGGTCGTCACGTACCTGTCCGACGGGACACGACAATCGTCGTTTCTTTGTTTCGCGAAAACGACGTGTATTTGTTGTTATTCGTTATCCGTTAGCACGATCCGAAATGCGATAATCGAACAACATTGATTGTTATGGCCGTCGGTTTGGTACGACCGTTAGAACTCGTTGAAGAATTATTTTTTGTTCTAAACGCGTGAACAACATTATTCCGAGCAACGAAATCGGAAACCGGGCCCGATATTTTAATTAATTCACCGGATTCGGAAAAAAAAAACCGAAAAATTCCTTTGTACGAGCCACGTTATTTGCGGGTAAATTCGTCGCCGCCGCCGCCGGTCGGTAGTGTACGTTAAAAAACGTACGCTAACGCGAAGAATGCAAAAGATTGTGTTTTTATCGAGTTGACGTTATTTTTAGTCGGCCGTAAGGGACTTTCGCGTTTCCGCGCGCGTTGCACGACCGATAATTTCCCGGTCCGGCAATATCATTGATTTCGGTATTTTATGTATTAAAAATAATAATAATTAAAAAAAAAAAAATGTTTGAATTATCTGTTGTGCGCGCATATCTATATATATGTATATTATAATTTCGAATACCTAATATTGTTTGTTGTGCACGCTAATCTGTACGTAAAAATTTGCACTTCTTGTGCGAACACGATAAATACTCGCTCGAAAATGATTATTTGTAATTTCGTACGGTTTTGTGTGTGTGAAAGCGTTTTAAAAGAAGAAAAAATTAGCGCGACTGCACACGGCGACGACGCGTTTTTCCGGTGAAATCCATTGTTTCGTTTAAATATTTTTTATAATTTCACGGTTTCGTTAAAAAAAAAAAAAACATCGACCGGCGCGGGCGGCCTTTGACTTTTGGACGCGTATTATCTCCTTAAAAATCATGATTGTACACGCGCATGACGTGTTTAACCGTCGAATCGACACAAAATTTCAAAACGTACGTTGCGTACGTTGTCGTCCCGCTGTAACGGTATTACATTATTTATCATGCTCGCAGACTATTTCACGACTCTGTCAATTAACGAATAGTGTTGTTGTTGTTGTTTTTTTCGTTTTCAATTCGATGTTTTCGCGTACACACACACATGAAACCCGTCTTCGATCAATTTTCGCTTGCGTACGCGTGTAGGGGTATTTGATCGTTAAGGACAAAAGAGCAATTCCGACTAATCAATGTGTAGCCAACACACACACTGGTGTTATTATTATTATTACTGCTGCTGCTGCTACAAGACCGAATGTCTCGTTCAATTGTCTCAAATGAACAACAGCGACGGCGAGGCGTTCAATTATTGACGAACGGCCAGCGTAGCACTAAAAATGCCGACGACGACGACGACGAGCGAGACGAACAAACGAAAAACCGTAAATTGCAAATGAATATCTCTCGACTGTCGTCCAAACGGTACCGACACCGCCATATATATATATACGTACATTGTTCACGCGTGTGGAAGAGATGCTGCGTCGCGCGTGTATTTATCTATAAAATCCGACCAGAACACGTATATAGTTATTAGTAATAGTATATGTTGTTGTTGTTGTTGTTGCGTGCGTGTATATAATACTATAATACAGTAGTGATAATGATTAGTAGCGATAGTAGTAGTAGTAGTAGTAGTTATAGTAGTAGTAGTAGTAGTCATAATAGTAATAGTAGTAGCAGCAAAGCGGTCTGGTGATGGGTCACGACCCTCGTTAACTGGTTATATTATATTGTATCGTTCGCGCCGTATTGTTTTGCGGGCAAACTCAAACCTACGTAAATGTACGTGTGTGTGTGTGTGTGTGTAGAGCGAGTTGTTTTTTTAATTATTATTTATGCGGTCGATTTTTATGACGGATCGAGAGAAGACTGATGGTCTTCCGATTTACCAATACGCGCGCGTATGTAAAAAAAAACGCGAAAAATACGTCTATCGCGTGTTTTCTTTTCGCGGGCAACTGCCATAGCGGAGATGGGTCGTAAGAAAACATTTCCAAATTCGTCGGACATGCGAGTTCGAACGCAGAAATCAAATGAAACCGACCGAAGCGGACGAATGTGTGCGCGTGTGTGCGTGTGTATACATATACGTGAAACGTGTTTTTTGTGTTAACGTGATCGTCGGACGGACGCCGCGCGAACAGAGTACAAAACCGTACGCGATTATATAATAACGTCAGCGGCACATATCGTATAAATATACACACACACACACACACACACACCACCTCTGATCGCACGTATTCGTCAGCTATTATGTTACGCGCGGTGGGGAGGAGGAATAATAATATTTCTCGCTCGTACATAATAATAATAATAATAATAATAATAATAATAATACAAATAATAATCTAATGTTTCGGCCGTCGTCGGGTATCGAAAAAAAAACAAAAAACAATTATCACGCCGCGTACCGAGAATCGCCGAACACGCGTGCGTGTTTTTTTATTTCGTTCTTATCGACGAAATTCCCGTCCGTACCGCACGGATTGGTTTCGAAAAAAATCTATATATATATATTTAACCCGCACACGAAATAATAATATAACTGGGCGTACGGACGGACGTTATTATTACGCGCGACGATTAAACGAACGGACCGCGGCGAATGTGAGGCAAAAGTCACAAACACGTTGACGCCGCGCCGGGTGTCGTCGCCACGCGGCTTCGTTTCGAATAACGAAATTATCAAGTCTTTTTTTTTTTTTTACTCTCCGTCCGTAATGGGTTTGTTACTCAGACGAAATAATATGATTACGGACCCGCGTTTTTTGTTGTGTTTTTTTAACGTTTACTTTGTCTCTCGGATGTTTCGAAATTTGATGCGTTTATTTTTTATTTTACGCCCATCCTAAAACACCGACTGCATCGATCAAAGTTATTTACTCCGTACAGTTTTTATCAACATTTTACGCATTGTCGAGTTTTATCTCGTGTGTGTGTATATATGCATACCGTTTTGACGTTTATCATGTACAGTGGAAATAATAATAATTATACATATTTTATATACGATGCAGTCTAATTTCAAGTGTTCCGAATACCTTTGTCCAGTGTTGTACAATATGCATTTATTTAGTGATAGTATTTTAAACACTTTAAATTCGGTTGTACTCATATGTGATCTTTTTTTTTTTTTTTTTGATACTGTTCGTATGCAAAATTCGAATTATTAATTTATAAAGTCTTGGGTGAAATCTAAACTGAAGTTATATATACATGTATTATTCTTAGTTTTAATAAGAAAATTTAAATCAAATAAATAAGAATATTGCGAAAACAAATTTCGAACATGTTATCTATGTATACGTACAATGTGCATTTGTTTAAAGAATTTTAATTTAAAAATGTTACATTATTGTTATCTGTAAATACTTACTACTTGATAACACTACTGTTGGTGCGATATATCGTTGTTGTCTGATCGACCTTTTCAAGAGCATAAATAAAATTCATTAAAATCATAGAAACGTACACGCAATACTATTGGTTGGTTTTTACATATGTGCATTTGTTATTGTGTTTCGAAATTGATTCGATTTTTTTGTTTTAAGTCTTCGACGATTTTATCGAATAGCATTTATATTACGCGTAATACTAGGTTTCGACCTAATATTTAGTTATTTTTTTTTAATCTTCACAGATTCATATAAAAATATAAACATAGATTCTAATTCTAAAACTATACACGCAATTTATGATGGCAGAGAGAAATCTGAAGATTTCTGGTGTTTCGAGGGACGCGATTGTCGCGGCGGATATTTGTGGCGGCGAGCCGAGCTAAAGCGAATTTGTTCTCTTCGACGACATGATCGTACGGTGGAAAAAAATTGTCCAGGGTATTTCTCGAGAGTGTTCTCAACGCCGTCGGCGTTACGTGATCATCGGACACGTAAATTGTTTTTAGCCCGACGACCAACGGCATTGGAAACCCGGTGTTTTTTTACGAAAAATTCGTGTGATAGAGAGATGCGTGTCGCCGCGCTTTGGTTAGGTTAGGAAAACGGGGTTCGGTACTGCCGACACCGCCGGTGTTCGCACGACGTAACACGCGCGGCATCACGACCGCCCGCGAGAGTGCCCTTGGCAATAACCTAGAACCAATGTGATGCACACGCCACACGAGGTAGTGGGCCAAGTTGCGACCGCGCGATGTCCGGTGCGACGGTCGCGGGGCAGGTTGGGTCCGACGTCGACGAGACCGCCGCTCATCAACAACCCCGGACCTTTCGTCCAAGGCTTTGGAACAAAGGTTCCGCCGACGTATTGACGTCCAAAGGAGTTTAAAATCAAATAACGCCAAAACAGAATCGTGTATTCTATGATTATAGATTGTTGTGGTTATTTAGCGGTTTGCCGATAACGTTTGTCGCGTTTCTCGGAATACGTTCGATATTTGAACGTCAATAGATAAGCAATAGTCTATTTTTGTATTCCAACGACGAAATTGTCCGCGCTCCCGTATATCCGGTACGCGTACCAAACACACGTTAAAATGTGTTCATTTCGATAGTTTTGTTTGTTCAATACGTGCGAAACGTTGTTCTCCGAATCGAGCATAGTAGTAAAAAAATAAGCCCAGTGACGCCGTGTGCCGAGATGTGACTCTAGAATCATCGCCACAGAATCTAAAACGGATTCAATTGAAATCGTCGTCGATTATCGTTATGAACGCGGCCACAATTATTGTGTTATGTAATAAATAAAATATAAACGTTGTCTGCTCCTCCGGTGTGTTTTACGCGTTAAAAACGGCTCTAATTTTATTAAAAAAAAAAAACGTGCGCCCGTCCCCGGTACCGAAAGTCCGCATAACATAGAAAACGATTGGGTGGCGGGCGGGGGGTACTTACGACGCGTGATCGTATCGCGGATTCTTTGTCCGTCCTGTGTACGATCATAGATGGACTACGGTTACGCAACGATATCTCGTAACGTTTCGCGGTGGACGCGCCGCGCAAAACGATCGGACGGGTGAAGTCCGTTTTCGGAGTCTGCGAAAAAAAAAAATATATATACATAAAATGAGATGATGACCCGCCGCTCGCACGTACCGGTAAAAACCAGTTTACCAGATATTGGTATCTCGCGTTACAACGGACGTGTGTTTGGTCTCGAAAACCTGTTATTTACCGTATACAGCGTGTAAAATATTATGTACCGACCGATTTATTTTTTTATTTTTTTCATTCTAATCCGTCGGTTTATTCAAATCGAACCGGTCCGTCGTTTTTCTCGTATGAGTACTACACAAACGTCCCGGCTCGAGTGGAATACGTTCCCGGGTAATGAACGGATCGATACCGGCGCGGCCAGCACGGTTTTGATCGACGACCAAAACAAAACAAACAAAAAATTCATCCGATACGGATTCTCCCCGTTCGCCGGCGGCGCAGAGAGAGTAGTGCTTGTTGCAGTTCGTGCCCGCAACCGGAATGCCCCCGATTCTCGAGCTCACCGATGACGTAGATCAGAAAAACCCCGACGCAGCGCGTTGCAGAATAACGCTGTGTTACGACGTTTAACGGTCCGATACGTGCAACGGACAACGCGCAGCCCAAAAGCAGCGGTTCGGTCCGAAAAATAATAAATAAATAAACGATCGGCGGTCGTGTTGGCTGCGAGATCGAGTGGATCACGTAGCCGCCCCAGACGTGTGACGACACTCGGGACCGTTTCAAGCCGGCCGAGAGTACACCTCGACATGGCGTTCGATTGCCTTTTCGTATCCGTTATCGTGAAACCGATTTTCGTGTATTCCGAAAACGCGGACGGAACGACGGAAAAAAAAACGGTCGTCACGCCGTCTCTACCGGTATCGGTCTAAATAATTAATACGTATATATAAGTCCCCAAACACGTGCCGCCGAGTGAAAGATGAAATACGGACGTTTGATCACAACGATATATTATGCACTCTTGTACACTCGGTCTAACCAGTTAATTTCACTGGTTTTTTTTTTTTAATTGATAGACTATAACGCAGACTTGTTTTGATTGTTCTCGGATTCTAATCAACTTTATGTAACAGACACGTACATGTATATTGATAATTGTTACGTGTTTTTTAATGATATTTCGTTTGTTGTGTGGGCGTATTTAATATGATTTTATTGAACACACTTTTTTCTTTTTTTTTATCTAACACGCGTTTTCGTTGATTTAATATTCGTATATCTTACGTACCGCGTTTTTACAGCGATTTAATCTTAATGTATATATATGTGCTTACGTAGAAATATACAGCAATTCTATTGAAAACTATAGGCGAATTATTTGTTTTGTTACACATCGTGTAACGGTCGGTCAAAATTATTCGTAGGCCTAAACGATTAAAAATTTATCAGTAAAAAGTGGTGTCTGTCGGAACCTAGGTAAATTGTCGCCTTAAGCCAGTGCAAACATTTGTCATACACTGTTTCTGCTGACCCGACCGTCGTAAATTTATTTAAACCCAAAGCTAACACAACGCTACCTATAATTTACGTACGACGAATTAACGTAATAACTCGTAAAATGCACACAAAGTATAACATAATATATATATATATATATATCGTATTATCTACCAATTTTATTTCAACATTTATTTAAACGCCCCGCTTAATAAATTACGTGCACGTGAACGCGTTTTAGTCAAACAGCAGAGAACGTTGGCATAATACTATAATATTAGCTCCTAAGGCTATTCGGAACGTTGGCCGTACGTACGTACAAGCGTATAGGTATAGAGCAAGTGTCGCGAAGGTGTTGCAAATATGTGCAATGTCGGCGTATGAAATATAATGAAAGGTTACGTAGGGAACATCGAGTGGTACGATCGTTTCACGTGCGCGCACAATTTAAAATTTACCGTTCGGTCCTCGCGCGCGTGTTGAACGCCACCCGCGTCGTGTTTGATACCGGACGGAAAACCAATAAAAAATAATAAAAAAATCGACGATCGACGTTCGCGTTGTGTGTCTCCGTTCCCGGCGACGCCTATCAAAATACGATTTGTAACATGTCCGGCCGCTTCGTGACACACCGGTATATCACGAGTATTATTCACCACCACGTAATAAGGTTATCTCTCTCGTACGTCAACTGTAACGAGAACTGTTTGATTTCGACGAGCGAATAATAACAAAAAAACAATAATAATAATAATTATATTACGATATGGTAAGAACGAACACGGTCTTTTTTGGAAAATGCTTTCGAAATAATCGTTCGTATTGCATTATTACTACCTGTTGCACCAGCGTGCTTATCGAGAACAGGTGCAGAAACATACGAATTCAGCCGTTCCCTCCCCGTCGTCCGCTCGACCGACAAGTGTGGATTTCACGTGCAACACATACAACGTGTTCGTCGTCCGTTTTTTTTTTTTTGTTCCCCATTGTTTTCTCGCCCGGGGACAAGAATTTATAATAATTGTGCACGTTGTCGGTCAAACGCGACCCGTGTTGTAATTTGCCGAGAACGGAAAAATCGGCATGAGAATCGTTTATCATATTACGATTAGTGGTAATAATATTTAATAATTAAAACTTGACTATAAAGAACGAAAGGACGATAAGAAATCCGTGTTTAGACATTTTGTTTATATATATATATATGTATGTGCGTGTGTGATTTAATTTATTTTATAGCGAAATGTCCTTGTTTGTATCTCGCGCGATTGGAGAGCGCTAGCCAATGTCCACACGTACGACACACACACACGCACACGCATGGTGGAGCTGTAGGTTGTATAACGATAATAATGAACATAAAACGCGTGAGTGTGCGTGTGTGTGAGCGCGTAGGATTCGTTTGACCTCTGATTCGCTCGTGGCAATAGGAACTAAAAATAGACCGATTTATCTCGACCAGTGCTTCTCAGTTTGATACGATTGTACGTTTGGTTTGTTATTATTTTTTTTTTTACCCCTTTTGTACTATACTGTCCGTCGGGCGGGCGGGCGGGAGGACGGGACGTGCGTTCGGTCGTTTTGTCTAATCGTCGTTTATAAAAACGTGTTGCCGTTGTTTGTTTACAGAGTGGAGGAAATGGTGACGCGTCGTACCGAGTCGCATTCAAAAATGGAGCTGTTGGTTTGCAGGTACGCCCCTACTGATTCCGGTAACGAACTTCCGTCGCTTCCGGCAACCGCCGACACGTATGGTTCACGACGCGTCGATCGTATACGAGATCCGCCGACGACAATAGCGTTCCGCGCGCGTCTTGCCGTCGTCCGTCGCGTGGATGATCAATAAACGTTTAACAAACGTGCATTTTATGACCGCGTGTGTCATCCGTGTCCCCTCGTCGTTGTAGGCGATTTTTTTTTTTCTTCTCGTCGACCGAGAGTGAGTGCACGTTTAAATTACTTGTAGGCATACCACGTATCCGAATCGAACCATACCGCCGTGCCCGAAAATAAACTGCTCCCGTCGCGCCCAGCGAAAACGCCGCCGCTTTTTTTGCCTTCGATCGTTACTCTCAATGTCCTCTCGATACGAACTGCACCGCGATCATCTTCCGTTTATATCGTTATGCGCCGTGCGCGTCAGTGCGCCCCAAATAAAAAAACGTCGTCGCCCCGGCCGGCGTCTTGGCGTACGAACTCGTAACCTCAAAACGTCTGCGTCGCGTCCGCGTATTATGTACATACCTGTATATACTTTGTACGTACTTAGTCGATACGTTTAAAAAAAACGATTGTCTCGTTTCGGCTAGCGTTGGTAGACGGCATTTTCTTATTACCATAACGTTTACACGCACGTTAGTCTCAAGTGTTCATCACGGTCGTTTCTCGACAACTTCCTAACCGTGTACCTTATCGTCCCTGTACAGTCGAGAAAAATATGACTCGTGTCCGGAGTGAACGACGTCGATATCGTCTAAATTTACGTTGACCGTGTTTAGCGACAATCGCTCGTGATTAGCCGAATAATTCGCAGTTCGAGAACGTAGTACTTTTCAAAACAACCGATTATTCACGAACATGATTTCGAAACGATAACGTACGATCGATTAGTTACTACAATCCACTACCTAAACAAAGAGCTTGTCTTATCGAGATCCATAACGCCGCGCGCGTGAAAACAAATCACCGCCGCTTTCGGTGCGCGTTTCTAATCAATTGCGTTTTTTCTTTTTTTTGATAAAAACGACCGTCGGGCGGAAACGTGACGACAGTCCGTCCCGACGATTCATGTCGAGGTCGCGCTCGATCCATATCCCCGTGACGATGCCGTGATCGAGCGTACGTTCTTTTTATCCCGTACCACCCCGATCGCCGCCGGTCGTCGTTTCGTTTTTTCGTATAACGCAAACGGTAACCGACGTCCGGACGATATATTCGTGCAGGTGAAATGCGGAACGGTCGACCCACAACGGCGCTCCTCGTCCTATCGCTCGCGCTGTTCGTACTGACCGGCCCCGGGGCGCCGGCGAACAACCACACCGAGGGCTCCACTGCCGCCGCCGCCGCCGGCAACAATACCGCCGGCAACAGTACCGCCGGCAACAATACCGCGGTCAACGCCGTCGTCGGCAACAACGCCGCCGTCAACAAGAGCGCCACGGTGCTGCGGAACCTGACCATCGGTTATCTGACCGCGGCCAAGGGGGAGCTGAAGAACCGGCAGGGCCTGGCCATTTCGGGGGCGCTGACGTTGGCGCTGAAAGAAGTGAGCGAATGACGATGAATTCATTTCTTCTCCGTTTTCGTTCGTGTGAAAACCAACGAATATATATCGCGGACAGTGTACCGCGGCGGACCTAACCACGCGGTCACGCGCCGCCCGGGCAATGGGCGGAACTAGTGGGTGGGAGAGAGACGACGATCCCCGGGCGGTAAAATGTTTTCGATACGAAAATATTGTCGGAGATTCCTAGTTCCCGGAACTAGAATCCTAGTTCCGCCTCTGCCGCCGGCCGTGTCGTGTTTCTCGTTGTTTGCATTTGTCCGTTTCGCCCCGCAGATCGAGGACGACCCGCACCTGTTGCCCAACGTGTCGCTGGTGCTGAAATGGAACGACACGCACGGCGAGACGGTGCACGCGACCAAGACGATCACGCAGATGATATGCGACAAAGTGGCGGTGTTTATCGGGCCCGAAGGCAACACGTGTCACACCGAGGCGATCGTCGCGCAGGCATGGAACATTCCAATGATCAGCTACGTGAGTGTAACACTTCATACACCGTATACGAACGACCGGCCGCGTCATTCGGCCGAATGCGTTTTGCGTGTAACGCGACGAGCGCGTATTGCGTGTGTATATATACCGTTGTAACCGCCCACCCCCGTCCACCCCCCCGTCACGACAATAATCGAACCCCGATCGCGAACGAACATGTCAATAACTCCGCCGTTAGCCGTTGTGTGCCGCGTAACAGTGGCGCCGAACCTGTACTCAAAGAGGGACGGCCGTCCACCCTATTTTTAGATACTGATTTGTAAAAATGTTTTAACTTCGGGTGAAAATGATTTTTGTTGGTATGTTTTTTTTTTATAATTTATAAGATATAACGTTATTATAAGCTGTAATAATGGCGGCGTTTAGGTTAGGTTGGGTATAATAACAAGAGATGGCAAACAGGTCGGTGTCGAACAGTTATAACGAGTTAAATTTTCTGTTGAATTTCAATTAAATGTTAATATACGAACAATATAATATGGTGATCAATATTAATAAAGTAATTATATCACAAATTAATGTCTATGGTGTAGTGGTGGGTGCTCCAAAGTTAATTTTGCCCCTCCAATTTAAATTTATTCCTGCGCGCCACTGCTGTATAGGAATATATTCCTAAAAAATCGTGTTTTTAATTACAATACGTTTTTTTTTTTTTTTTTTATCAAAATTCTAATAATAACAATTACAGCGTTTTGAAGAAGTATTATCGGTTAACGCCTAGTTTGATATCGCAACGGTCACGAAAAGCGTTTTATCGCAACAACAGTTGAAAATCTCGGAAGATCGATTGCTATATCACCGCAATGATAATTATGTTCAGTAATTCGTTCGTCTCCGTGAAAAACGTTTCTTATCAACATTAATCTGTTAATTTGTTTATGTACTCGTCGTAACCTTAGAAAATATACTGCTACAAATCAATAACGTCGTAATTGTATGATTTATCGACTTATGTGTATATATATATATGTGTGTGTGTAAAACAATGTATAAATTATGTGCAATGAGCGAATGGCAATAATAGACAATTACGCTGTACGCTCGTATACATAACGATTTCCTTATTTTATAATTATGCTTTTTCTTCTTTTGCCACGCCTATTATTCAGCTATATTGAATTTTCAATCATTTTTTTTTTTTTTAATTACAAAACTCATTTCATTTTAATATCTAAAATGTCAACATTTCAAGGTCTACAATAAAACTTTTGGTTTAAAAACGCGTGCAGATAAATTCATCTGTCATAATATACGTTGATATAGTGCGTATCGTATGATCCAGTGACGTGTAATATATTGCTTAACATTTCACTGTAAAATGCACTTTTAATGTTGTTATTAATTATCTGTTCTGAACTTTAAAATTTATTTCGAGAAAAAAACATAATATTATAATTATTTAGTTTTATTGCATAATTTTCAAATGTACGTAGTGCATGTTTGAACGTCGTCGTCACACGATAAATCAAAAATAATGAAAATATTTAATACGTTTCGATATTTTCGGATTCGAAAATAAAATATTAATAATACCCAAAAATGTATCGTACAAGTTGTTATGATGTATTACGCCAAAGCAAACACATCTCCGGTGTAGTCCCGTCTACTATATATACAACCATGTTTACTATTCTAAATGATAAATATTTTTTTTTTTTTTTCATAAAACGTGAGAGACGTTATAAAATAAGTTTTTAATTTAAACGAAAATAAAAAAAAAGTAGCGAACCACCGTACTGTGGATGTCAGTTCAAATAGACACTCAGACAAAGATGTTTTATTATTATTTTGAATGTGAAATCGTGTTAAAAACATTGGAACCCCAATCCTATTACACAGAAAAAACAGACGTGTGTGTTTTTTCAACACATCGTTATATCAACCCGATACGTTCTTCAATTAATAATCGTAATTTATAATTATTACCGTCAGGCAAAGAGTTTAAGCACGTTTTTATTTCGGAAAAGTGAACATATTTGTAATTCGTCGAACAGAGAATTGCGATATACATAGGTATTTTATAATGTAAAAAGGTTCAGTCCATGTTATACAAGAAAAAAAACCGGAAAATTTGGCTCTCTTCGGAATTCTCGATAGGATAGTACAGAATGAGCATTTGCGTCTTACCGGGGGAAACCTGAACTGTAGAAGCATCCAAAAGAAAATTTGCACTTGCCTACGATTCCGTCGCCCTTCCAATTTAAACATTTACAGTTTCACGTGAAAAACTCTATTTTTAAATCGCAAGAAATTGAATAAGTTACAAGGTGAAACGTTTAAAAAATCTTTTACTTTGTATTTTTTGAAGGAGAACTGAGCAAAGCCAGTCAAGGCAGCTATATATAATATATTTATATATACATATAGGTTGTTATAAATAATTTTAGCAAAGTTGCGGACAGTTATTTATAATTAATATTAAAAATGTTTTTGTAGTTTAAAAAATATATATATATAATTACTTCACTGTCTAAACATTATTGAGAATTATGCATACAAAATATTGTTATTATGCATGTCATTTATTATTATAATACTTTAAATTTTACTTGAATAATTTAAACGATCGAACGAAATGATATTTACACTCGTAATAAAATTCACTCCGAGCAAAACCGGATCAGACAGCTAGTAAATATATATATTGTATAGACTTTCATACATATACATCATGTGACGATGTTTTTTTTAACGAACTCGAATGTTTTTTTTTTATTCTAATTCATCATTATTCATCAATCGTCAATATCCATATTAACTTAAGCAAAACCGTTTTCGAATGCGACGGGTTTTTCACTTTTATACGAAAACGTATATTATAATATATTTAATTCGAGCATAAACTTCTTATCTACGCGCGTGTACAAAATGTAAACACTGCGTTCACAAGCCACGTAAAATGTTAACGCGTCTTTTGTACTTCAAAATCACGTCCGCGAGTAAACAAACGCGCTGCGTGTTTTATGACATTTAATAAAACACTACGACCTTAAACGTGTCTAAGACCTCATAAACGTGGCCGACATCGTTAATGCACGAGGACGAGGGAGCAGATATTTGACGAACCATTTAAGCGTTATTATTGACGGTGTTCTTTAGCATACTTTCTATGTGTGCACGTTATCGCCGAGCGTGTGATTACAGTATTATATTTATATAACGTCCATAAAAAAAAAATTTAAAAAAAACAAACTAATATTTACACGTTCGGCATTTTTTCCTAGCGTTTTATTCCGATTTCAGGATTTATACGAGTCTATAAATATTCGTTGAGTCACGCGTTGTGAAAACGGTCAATAACTGTCGACGATATACACATATTTATCAACTGTAACAATAAAATTACGATATTGTGTTTTTTGACGTTGTTATATATATATAAAAAAAACCAAACCACAGTGACTTATGCCTGTATATACGCAAGTCGTGTGTACTCGTTATTATTACTTATTATTGCTCGCGTACGGCGTCGTTGTTCGCACGCGTAACGCGTGAGGTATACTACCTACACGACAATTCCGATCGCAATATAATTATTGAAACGTTTAACGCGCGTTAGGTTAGGTAAAAAGGGCGGTGGTCACTGGAATACAATGATGACGACAACAACGAAATACGTGCCCGACGTGTTTTTTTATGACGGTTTTATGCGGTTTCTCGTGTGGGAAACGGCATAGTTTCGGAAACGCGTTACACGCGATAAAAAAAAAGAGAGAGAGTGAGAGAAAAAACGGTTTTTTCGATTTATATTTTCGGCAAAATGAGCTGCTGCGCAGGACACGTCTTTTCCGCATATAAAATGTCTTAGAATTTACTTTGCCTACGTCCACTCAAAAACACGATGATTAATGATGATAATGACGTTATAATCGTAACTACGGACGAAAGTCGAAAACACGTACCTTGATGTCTACAAAAATGGACGTCGCGTTTTTCAATTATAATCAAAACGCGAAAAGTCGTGAGAACGCTCGAGTTGGGACTATTTTTGTTTTTTTGTTTTTTGGAACATCACCGCGACGTTTGTATCGCGTAAACTATAGTCGTCCCAAGGTCAGAAGTACACAAAACGTATAACCGCGCGTGAACTTATAAATGTATATATATTTATATACAGTGGCGTATTTACGTAACCCAAAAAAAAAAAAAAAAAAAAAACAATCACTAAAGATACTGATGGTGTAAGACCAGATTGACAACAGACACAAAATAATACACACGTTTAGGTATAACATAATAGGTAGACACGGTAATAATACAGCCCGTGTAGGTAAACACTAATAATTCTCGAAACGCTCTTAAAAAAAAAAAAAAAAATGTTGGACCCCCACCAACACAAAGTTGAACTGTATTATATACATACATATATATATAGACAGAAATATATTTCGGTCGTTCGATGTGAACGAGCGACACGGGGAAACAGCTGATCTATACATAGAACTTTATAACGTGTGTGTGTGTGTTTAGGCTTTTATTTTGCTCGAGGTCCGTCGGCTTTGTCGTTCCGTCATGCAAACAACCGACGACGAATTTCTATATTTTCCCCCCGTTTAATCGGTTTTTTTGTTTCTTTTCCTTCTATATATTTTTAAAAAAAAATTTTTTTTCATTTGAAAAAAACCGTCGTCATTTGTTGTCATACTCCTGCGCGTCGATCACGGTGGTTCGATCGTCTTAACTGCGTCCGTTTGCTCGTCACGATATAATAAATTATTAACCTAACGCGGGACACCGGCGTAAAACAAATGTAATTTCAAACGATTTGACGACGTTCCGCGGCGAGAAGACGAGACAAGCCGGAGAAATGTTTTAGAAAACGTCCCCGGGAAAATGTGCGACGACGAGAGTACCTGGCACGCGGAAGTTCTGCCGACTTGGCGCACCGGCGGACGTTTTTTTGTTCCCGACCGTCGAGTGGACAGATTTGCTTACGGCGAAGCAATCGAAAATTCGCAGACGGGATTACGAGAAAGTAGTTCGCGAGTGCCGACGGAGTCTCTCGCCAACTCGTCGACAAAGAAATGGATTTCGGTCAATTTTTGAACGGACGTTCGAAAAATGCGACGTTAAAAACCGTTTCTACTTCCCGTACGTGTTGTTTTGACGTTCGTCGTCGTCAGTAAAGACATCGACGCGTGTAGGTAAATTCTAAACGCTCGCGTGAGGAAAACGGCGCGTTTATAAATCGTTGTTTGTTACGTATCCGAGTCGAATTTTTTTTTGTTTTTTTTTTCGAAGTGAAACTTCTTTTAATAGAGGGTACAAAAAAAAAATTTTTTTTTTATGATAAAGCCATACGAAAAAATTATTAACGCATACGAGTCCGCGTTAAGTGAGACGTTTTATGTCTTATGTGTGAAAATTTTTTTTTCAAATTCAAATTTAAATTTTTTCAAAACCGAAACAATAGTTGCCATGGAAACAATGGTTGCCATGGAAACAAACCATAAGGGAGATTTAGGTTTTTTTTTTCTGTAACGCTTTCTCGTGACAGTCCCTAGTGGGTATCTTAATTTAGGTAACGTTTTTGGTGGACACTTTTTCGTGACGGTTTTTTATTTTAATGTGCCAAAGTAAAGACATAAAATGTCAAAAAAAGATTTTTTCGCGCGTCACGACACTTTTTCTCGAGATTAGTTGCGCACGTGCGTTAAGTATTCCTGTTGCGGCCCAATAGCGTGCGAGCAGCAGACACCGCTCGACCGTCCCCGCCGGTTTCACCCGTACGCCGCCCCGTGATCACGTCATTAGCCGATTGTACGCGCTCGTACGCGCACCGCGCCGAAAACTAATCGTGAACGACAGTAGTTAGGCTCGATTTACTACATTACTAACCCACGGGTCGGTAGACCCGTTTCGATGTATTATCCCGAGTAAGCATTTTGTTGATGAAGATACTAGAATATTTAACTTAACTTCCGTGTACATTTCACTCCAATACAAACCTAAAGGTAGGGTTACACGTTATTTACACGCCGCAAATTTTAAATCGCGTGTTAACCTATTCATTTCTAAATAATAATCGGTAATGTGATAATAACACGCAACGCGTTTCAAACAATTTTGATAAACGTGTGACGTGTGATGATAAATCGCGTCGTTTCATTCCGAACACTCGACGTTTGACAACGTCCTCCACATACAGCGAAGAAAAATCTTTGTTCTGACCCGAAACTGAGTGTTGTGTTTTTTTTTTAATAGAATCCTTCACCAAATCGTGTGAGTAAGTAAACTGCTCCGCTGACATTCGGAAGCACTTATTTGGGTAATTTTATAATCGAGGGAATTAGTTTAAAAAAACCTCTTTTTTCGTTCCTTTCCGCATTAATAGGATGAACCCATAATTTTCAGCTACTCGTGGACTCATTTCTTCCAACTGTTCTTCGCCGTCAGACGAACTTGAATAATTCATAATACGTTCTGTTATCGAAATGCAAAACGACACTGACGCTCACTACGTACAAATTCGACTAGTCTGACTGTTTATTAATTTTATTGTTGGGCATGGCGTCCGTCGCGTCGTATTAACGTGCACGATAGTATTATCACACGTCTTACCCCGTGGTAAGAATGTGGCGTGTTGAACGGTGTGTCCCTAATCTTAACACTCTATCGGCCGAACGACCGCGAAAGAGAAAAACGAGAAACAGACGACCGTCGCGCGACGAGAACACCACGTTGTCCACACGTTTTAACGACACGACGACGCGCACGCGTTTTATTAGATTCGTTCGGCCGTCGTAACGCCCCGGACCGTCACGCGATAATTACAATACGTACGCGTACGTTATAACGCGCATAGAAACGCGGCGGGGACCATCGCGGAACGTTCGAATGCCCGGGTGGGCACGACGCCCGAGTGCGTGAAATCGACGAAGACCGTTTCCCGACGTCTTCAGCGTCCGAAACGAAAACGTTCGGTAATCGCGTTCGGTCGTCGTCGGGGCCCGTCACATCACGTGACGCGTGCGCACGTGTCTTGTTGTTACGACCGGCTATTGCAACTCGCGTAACTCGACACGCGTCGACCGTCCAGACCGATCGTAACGTCACGATTGTCGTGTTTCAGAAATGTGCCGATTACAAAGCGTCGGAAATCCCGACGTTCGCTCGAACGGACCATCCCAACACGCAGGTACCTACCTACACACGGCCGGTGAAATGTCCGCCGCGGACGATTTTCACGGCGTAACGATACTGACGGTTTGTTCGTGTTTAGATCACGAAATCGATCATAGCTCTGCTGAAGTACTACAGCTGGAAGAAATTCAGCATAATCACCGAAGAACCGTTTAAACCGGTCGCGGAGTCACTGAAGGCGCTGGCGATCACCGACAATTTCACCCTGAACCATTACAGGACGATAGACGATGCGGACACGTGCTGTTCAAATCAAAACCCGTGCTGCAACACGGGACACTGGTACTCGTTGGTACAAGAGACCATGATCAACACCAGAAGTATAGTTTCACGTCAATACCGATAAAAAAAATTTTGAATAATCTCCGTTTTGTTCACCGGTGCGAGTCTCGTTTTTTTCTTTTTCTTTCAGTATATGTATTTCTGGGCGCTTCCAAATCGCTGGTCGACATGATGAACACGATGCAAGCGTTGCAATTATTCGACAACGGCGATTACATGGTTATTTACGGTGACACGAACATCAATACTTACAACATCGACACTGCTGAATATTTATGGAGTAATTTGACCGACAGAACGTTTAAACAATTAAACGTATTTCTATGACGTGGCTAATGGTTTTTTTTTTTTTTTTTTCAGAACGCGAAGGAAACGGCGAAATGTCCAATTGTTTGGAAGAAAGAAATTTTTTGAAACGCGCCCGTTCGCTGTTGGTCGTCGTCGCCTCGCCTCCGTTGCTGTCCCAGTATGAAGTTTTCACGAAGAAAGTATTAGAGTTCACCGGCAAGGACCCGTTCAGATTTCAGACGCCGAGCTTATTCAAAAACGTGTTCTATGTTAAGGCGAGTGTTTACCCAATCGTTTCCCTTGTGACGCCAACATTAACGTTGTGTGTTTCTCGTTAAAATGACCGTTTACAGTTTGTGTCCATTTACGCCGCCTATCTGTACGACTCGGTTATGCTCTACGCGCGGACATTGGATTTTTTGATCAGAAATAGGGCCAACGGCCAGGAGTTGACTGCCGAAATGATCGATGAAGTGGCTTATAACGGAACGCTAATCATCGAAACGCTGGTCAACAATATCACGTACCAAAGTAAACGGAAATGATGTTCAACTCTGTTGGTGACAGACATGGTTTGCGAGCGGTTATTTCATCGAAAACGTATTTTCTTGCAGGCATTACTGGCGCCACGATCCAATTAGACAAACATGGTGATTCGGAGGGTAACTATTCGGTGGTGGCGTTGAAGGCGCAAGATTCGCAATTTAAACTGAAGGATGCGAATTTAAGTTGCCCGTACTCCATGATCTCAGTGGCCCAATTCTACCACAGTGAAAATCTGGTAAGTACTCCCGTAAGCGAGTCGTGGTGTTCCGTTTTCAAATGTATGTAATGACTCGTCGCGATCCGCAAGCGTAGGAATACAAATTCAAATCGCATAATTTGACAATCGAGTGGCCCGGCGTGAACCGGCCGGAAGACGAGCCAAGCTGCGGCTTCAACAACGAGCTGTGCAAAAAAATCGATATGGAAAAAAGTTCCATTATAGTGGCCGCGGTTTGGGGCTGATATTGTTCTGCGCGTTTGTCATCACCCTGTCAATATACAGAAAATGGAAGATAGAACTGGAAATCGAAGGGTTACTGTGGAAAATAGATCCGTCCGATCTACTCGGGTACTACAACAAAGACATCGTTTCATCACCGAGCAAAGTAAAACAGTGTTGGCGAAAATCGCGTTTCGTCGTTTTATTCAAACCGCCGTTATTGTTTAGTTAAGTCTGGTTTCGGCCACCTCGTACGAGTCTCGGTGTGGACTACAAGTTTTCGCGACGACCGGCCACTATCGTAACATAATGGTAAGGATCAAAGAGTTGAAATTCTCAAAACGTAAAGACGTGTCCCGAGAACAAATGAAAGAGATGAGACTGCTGAGGGATTTAAGGCATAGCAATGTCAACTCATTCATTGGTGCCACCATCGAACCATTGAAAATACTTATTGTCACGGATTATTGTGCCAAGGGAAGCCTCTACGTGAGTGTGCATTTTCAATCGTATTTTTACTATGACTAATAATGTGAATAGTAAAATGTTTTGAAATTTGCGTAGGACATAGTTGAAAACGAAGACATTAAATTGGACAAAATGTTCATCACGTCTCTAGTTCATGATCTCATCAGAGTAAGTTGTAACCGGTTTTATATTGGACTAATAACTCTGTTATTAACGCTAATTACATTCTAATTTATTTGAACGTGTCAATCGTTAGTGTACCCCATTGTTGTGCAGGGTATGATATTTATACACAACTCGCCTTTAGGTTGTCATGGGAACTTAAAATCATCTAATTGTGTTGTAACTAGTCGTTGGGTATTACAAGTTACTGATTTTGGCCTACATGATTTGAGACAGTGCGCAGAAAACGATTCTATTGGCGAACATCAGTATTTTAGAAGTAAGATGATTTTTTTTTCTCTTACCGTCTGCTACATTAGTACAATCGATTTCTGGAAGCGAAATAATTAAAATACGTTCATCGAAAAAGCGTGTTTGTGCTGATACGCAATATTTGTTTTCAGACTTATTGTGGAAAGCTCCAGAGCTGTTAAGGGACCCCATCGCATCAATAACAGGTACGCAAAAGGGGGATGTATACGCATTTGCTATTATCTTGCACGAGATACTGTGTCGGCGAGGTCCTTTTGGCGCGTGCGGCGTCGAAGAACCTAAAGGTTAGATACGTGAAAGGTAACAATTTTTTAAGTCAAAACCCGTGAGCACCAGACAAAATATTTAAATAACTTTTACGTTTATTGCCAGAAATCATAAGACTGGTTAAGTTAGGTTACGAAGAAGTGAACTGCGTGCCGTTGAGGCCCAGTATACACTATTTAAGGGACTGTGAGATGGCAGAAGACTATATCATCCAGTGCGTGACTGATTGCTGGGACGAATTCCCGGAAAACCGACCAGACTTTACTACGATACGCGCGAGACTTAAAAAAATGAAAGACGGAAAGTACGTCGATAATTACATTTCTTCAATCGTTCATAACATGATCATCCAGATCGCGTGTTTGTCATTATTTTGTAGGCAAAAAAATATAATGGATCAAATGATGGACATTATGGAAAAGTATGCGAACAATCTCGAAGATCTAGTCAATCAACGTACAAACGAGGTTTATGAAGAAAAACGAAAAACGGAAGATTTGTTGCATCGAATGCTACCCGCGTACGTTCGTTCATACATGTTTTTTTGCTTTATTTGCTTCCATGAAAACCGAGAGTTTTTTTAGCCTCGGCCCAAAATCGACTCACGTTTTTAACACGGAAATACGGATAAAATAATAACAATAATAACGACGAGACTTACGTTCAATGCGATTTTATAGGCCGGTGGCGAAGCGTTTGACTCTAGGATACGGTATTGAACCGGAATCGTACCATTCGGTTACCATTTACTTCAGTGATATTGTTGGTTTTACTGCGATGTCTGCAGAAAGCACCCCATTGCAGGTCGGTATATCGAGAAATGCATACGGTTTCGAAGTCTGTGCGCGTAATATCGACATTTAACATTTTTTCAGGTGGTGAACTTTTTGAACGATCTCTACACGCTGTTCGACAAGATCATCAAAGGCTACGACGTGTACAAAGTCGAGACCATAGGAGATGCGTACATGGTGGTATGTGTTGTTGTTGTTGTTGTTGTTGTTTGTGTCGGTCTCGTCGCGCGCGCGTCTCTCTACATTACATTACGAATCGACTGGCTTGCACGTCTCGGCGAACGAACGTTTACGGGGTGTTGATTTGTCCGACGAGACCCCGAACCGATCGTTGTTTTGGTTTACCTGCGCAGGTGTCCGGGTTGCCGATCAGAAACGGTAACAGACATGCCGGTGAGATAGCTTCGATGTCATTGAACCTGCTGGAAGCAGTCAAACATCACAAAATAGCCCATCAGCCGGAAGCCACGTTGAAATTACGAATAGGAATCCACACAGGTATTATTCCGTGTGGATTTATTTATTTGGCTGTCGTCGCGAGATTCACATCTGAATGTGTGTGTGTGTCCGTTTGCAGGACCTGTCGTGGCCGGCGTCGTCGGTCTCACGATGCCCAGGTATTGTCTGTTTGGCGACACGGTGAACACGGCTTCGCGGATGGAGTCCAACGGCGAACCGTTGAAAATCCACATCAGCGAACAGTGTAAAAACGCTCTCGAAGAACTCGGCGGATACATAATCAAGGAACGGGGATACGTGAACATGAAGGGGAAAGGCGACGTGCTCACGTACTGGCTGGAAGGGACGAACGAAAACGCCATTAAAAGAAGAGATGTACGCGCCACCCGGGAGAACGTCGTCGGATTTTTACCGACGGTTTTTTTCCCCCGTCTTATTTGTTGCGATCGTTTTACTCACGACAAAACGTCCGCCGCGGTTTTCAGGTGGACTTGAACGAGTTGCCGCCGCTGTTCTGCGGCTCGAAACGCCACAGCCCGAAACTGTACTACGGGTTCGGAGAGTACGCGAGCAGACGTCCGTCGTTCGCGCCGCGTGGCAATTCCATCGACCGCAGTGCCAAGGACAGTCAGATCGTGCTCCAAGAACAACAGCACCCGTCTCCGTTGCCGCCGTTTCTGCTCGAGCCACTGCGCAAACGGATGATTTATTCGTCGTCCATGGATCCGTTTCCGAACAAACACATCAGCAGAGTGAGCTCGCTGATCAAAAGGAGTTGCCGTTCGTTAGAGGTTTACACGCGATTCCAAATATCCCGTCCCCCACGCGCGCGCTCTCACCACACCCCCGTAACGTGTTCGCGTTGTTATAATGGCCGTTGTTGTTCGCGCAGGATTCAAAACTGCTGGGCGATCAGTGTCCGAAAGAAGAAAACTGCGACGACAACGTCGCCGACAGCGTGGTGAACGGTAGCCTGCAGTATACCCCTCTGTTGACGGACGACAACAAACGGTGGCACTCGTTCGAAGACATCGCCATGGAACCGCACAGGAAGAAATTGGTGTCGAGAAATTCCATCAGGAACTGGCTGGTCGGACTGTTCAACGGCACTGCCACGTCGTGTCGCACTAGCGAAGCGTCGTTGCGCAAAGCGTACACGGACATGCAACAGATCGTCGACAAGGAGAGCGTGGTTTGAATCGATTTTTCTACTACCGTTCGGTGGTCAGACGAGATGAAATTTCAGGTAAAACGGTTACATACGAAAAGAAACCGTACGATTGGAATGTTAAAACGAATCATGTTGTAATCGAACGCAAACAAAGTATTGCACTTCAAAAAACTCTTTGACAATTCTATTTTTTGGCCTGTATTCTGCTTGAAAAAAAAAATGCACAATTATATATTATTGGCTTGAATAATGCCAATATATATTATATACGTATAATATATATATATATATATATATTATTTTTGAGAGAAATTCGATTTCATCAATTAAAATACGAGTAAATTAAAATAATATTTAGGATTTGTCGACTTTTTGTTTTTTAATTAAACAGCAGAATCACAACATCACGAACATGTTTAATAGGTACCATTGATAATTTATTATTATTTTTATTATTAATTAATTATTACGAATATATATATATATATTATTATTACCTAATTATCGTGCCATTCAATAAACTATTAGGTATCTTTAATAAAATAATGTGCCTCTTAAATATATTTTGTTGTAATTTATTTTTATTCATTTGATAATATTAATAGTTTAATTATTTTTTAATGGTCAAAGTTACTACATTATTACAATAGTTGATAAATATATTATACATTTTGTTTTTAGTTATATTTCTGTTCAAAGATTTAGATATTATTATTATTATTATTATTATACAATTTAACTAAATAGAGTAATTTGAAATTCTTTAATTTATTTATTTCGTATTTTTTAAAGATAAAGTGATATAATTGTTTTTGGGCTTTGTATTATCGACCACCAATACGTGGATTTGTTATTAGATTTTGAATGTGTGACGTAGCATATAATATTTATAGTAAGCATTTTTGTTTTCATTCTGTACTATTATGATGTAGCTTTTATCATTTTGAGATTTTTATCTAAAAATTATGTGAGATAATAATATCAAAGTATTTTATTTTTTAAACATTCTTTTTTTTATTTTTATCGAGTACTGTACGCCCGCCGAATACAAAATAAGTAATTATGCGTTTTATATTATTTATGTTGTGTGCCGAACTGGGGAAAAGCCTCCTCCAGTGTTGTTGATAATCCTGAAACATCAGTAGAATGGAAAGAAAATTCAAATGATCTGTAGGTTCATCCGAATCATAATATTGTTCTCACTTTCTTGAGAGAAGATATGTGTAATAAAAACCTCAAGTTTTTAGAGAAAAAAAAATTGTCATGGTTGAAATTAACACTGGCCAACAACAATCTACGCACGGTGGAGACTTAAGAGTTCGTTCAACTCAACTAGCCTTCGTCATAGTGTAATATAATATTAGTGGATAAATATGATTTATTTTACCATCCTGAGTTTTCAATAGATATTTGAAAAACTTGTTCGGTGTAGAACTAAGTAAAATGTATATGATAAACAAAAATGTATATATTAAATACAAAAACATTTATTTACATAATATAATACATTTAAGAGTCAATAGTCCAAACAATTATCAGCAAAATATGTTGTTAGCCGTAAAAATAACTGTTGTATCAATAACTGTAAATGTAGTGTTTCGATTTCAAATCATTTAATGTGCCCATCTGAAACAAAGTAAAAAAAAAATATATATCAAATACTTTTAATGGTGCTAAACGTTATCTATTCTTTTCTTTATTATATAGATTTTGAAATTCAAAACCATTAACTTGGTCAAATATTTTTTCCACACGTTCCAAATCTCATTTATTAATTTAATTTTGTGTATAAAACCGATATCTATTCGCTTACTATCCTTTTTACACATATGTTTTTAAACATCATTAAAAAAATAAATAATGAAACTTACAGCCTGAGTACTTTATCTTTTCCACCAGAAGCAACTCTATGTCCGTCTGCTGACCAATCAACAGCAAAAACTTCATCTGCGTGACCCGGAAGATCACCTTGTAATTTTTTGGTTTTTACATCCCAAACTTAAAAAAAGAAATAAGTTCATTGTTGGACTAGATTTAATTGTTTAAATTATTTAAATTAAACATACCTTTCAGTGTTGAATCGGCACTGCCACTGACCAGTAGCCTCGAATCAACGGACCAGCATATCATGTATACAGCTTGTACATGGCCTCGCATTGTTCCCAAAAATCTAAAAAAATTAATATTATCAATACGAGAATATGTTACATATACACATATTTTGAGAGATGTATAAACTCACTGTCCAGATTTCCCATCCCATAATTTTATAGACTTGTCAAATGAAGCCGATGCGGCTATCCGTGTGTCTGGCGAGAATTGTACGCAGTTGATTAGTTGCTGGTGTCCAGTCATTCTTGCTACGCAATTAAATAAACAATCAATTTCAGTGTCAACAATACACTGTTTATTAAAAATTAATTTGATGTATTACCAACAGAGTTTTTGCTACTTTCAGGGGTCCATAGAAATAATGTAAAATCATCCGATCCAGATATCAATCGTTCGCCACCGTTTAAAACAGCTATATCATATCGTCGTTTAGCTTCGGCCAATACATTAACATCTAAAATAAAATTAAATATTAGTATATGAAAACTATATAAAAAAAAAAAAAATGAATTTTTGTATGCAAGTAAACGACATACTTTGGACATTGTTAAATGGCGGTTGGGGTACCATTGCAGTTCTCATCACATAGTCTGTACTGAGTGCAAGAGTATTTACCCAATGAGCATGTCCTTCTAACGTCCTACATAAAATGCCCTAAAAATAAATCAAAATTCACTAACCATCAGTAACTTATACGTACCGAACACTCAGTATGTTATTGATAGATAATTTATACAACACGTTTTTCAACAAAGAAATTGTGATGTATCAATAGCGCATAGTGAAACTGTGATGAAAACCAGTACGATTTTGTTATTGTATCGATGACGATTACTTACGTCATCAGCTCTCCACACTTTGATCGTACGGTCCTGTGAACTACTGTACAGCAAACCACTTCCACCCCATTTCAAACAAGTAATACTGCGCGTATGACTAGTAAGAGACTTCTGGCACTGACCAAGTATAACGTCCCAAATGCGTATATCTCCGTCCTTGCTACTACTTGCGAATCTACAAAAGCAGCGGTTAATTTATGTAAATTCGACGACGCTGGCACAACACCAAAATGTCACCTTACGTTCTACACTCGGGAGACAGATGATACGGAGCCCAACACAAAGCAGTGATCCACTGTTTGTGACCGGTCATCGGCGGACCCAACCGTTTGCCCGTGTCTACATTCCAAGACATGATCGTTCCGTTTTTGCAACCGGACACCAAATATTTGCTGTTCGGAGACCAAGAGATACACAGCACCCAATTTTTGTGCCCTGCAACACCGAACCGCGCACAACAGTGCATTATGTCAAACTGTCAAACGAATCGAACAACAACAGGTAACAAACCTTCGCAGGTATGCAACGGCGTTTGCATGTCGAGATCCCAAAATCTCACCGTCGTGTCACCGGACCCGCTGGCTAATTTTCGACTGTCCGGGCTGAACTGAACAGATATCACGGCTTCCGCGTGACCCGGCAACGAACTACAAAAAAAAAAAAAAAAACATTTCGACGTACGGAAATAAGACACGAGTGCCCAGTCAATCGTTAGGATGTGGTCCGCCACCACTTGCGCTCACCTAGTACAACGAGAGATCGGCCGTACTTTGAACACGGCTTGTTCCTGATAGACGATGTCGATTACGTGTTCGGCCACGAATGTTTTGTCTCGCAGACATTTGTCCAGGTTCTCGGTGATTTCAATCTCGTCGACGAAAAACGCGTAGGGCACCGTCGTCGATTCGTCCTAAAAGCGTTCGCATACGGGGACATAACGAAAACACACTACCGCCGCCGAACGATCGATTACGCGTCCGTCGCGGACGACTCACTTGTTGGAGAATCGAGTTGCATATCAATTGCAACTGATCGACGGTAACGTTCCTCGGCAAGTCCATCATGTTGGTGACCGTCTTGTCCGTTTCCGACACGAACCGGGCCAACACCGTGTTCGACGCGTCGGGGTCGTCGGGCGACATATTTCGGATTACGTATTACGCGCGTGAATCAAATACTCGAAAAACACAAAACGCGAGAAAATCGCGCAGACGGACCGAAACGTTCGAAAACCCGTTCCGTTGTCAGACGGCGTAGCTGCGACGGCGGCCGTACGCGCGTTAACAACATCGGTTTGTGTACATGTGGGTTTATCGACATAACCTCAAACGGTCATAATCTCGCAAACACAGCAGCTGTTTAACGATTTTTCGTTTTCATATTTTTTTATTTTTTTTTATCTCTTAAAGGTCGCGTGTTATACTGAACGTTTCGTTGGACACACGGACCGTCGTCTACACGTTCTCGTCTTCTCGCCGCCTGTCGCCATGTCCCGAGTATTCGCTCAATTGAAAAAATCGAAATGTAAGTACACCCGACGCACACGAATAATACATACGTATGGCAATCGTTCAATGTTTTGTTTAGCCGTGTTCAACACTGTCGTACGGTCCAAAGGCGACGGACATCATGCGCCGTACAAGCCGCTGACGATGGACGACATGCCTGTCCCCAAGGTGCCGTGGCAAGAGTACCACGGAAAGACCAACGCAAAGTACAATCTTATCCTGGCCGGCGGGTTCGTCGCGTTCGCGTCGTCCATCTACGTCGTGAGTGTATAGCGATCTGGAAATGTGTAAATCGTCTATTTTTTTAGATTTCGCCATTTACATTCGCTTTTTTCGTTCCAGTTACAGGACAATTGTTTCTTCAACGCTTTCGTACCTCCGTACCCTTTTGAAGACGGACAAAAGTAAATGAACATAATGTGTGTTTTATATTTAAAAGTGTTTCTATTGTAGTGGTCGATGATGTTATATATTAAGATGTTGAAAATTGTGAACCCGATTAATCAGAATAAATGTTCTAGGTGATATTTTGCTTATTTTTTCTTTTATTTATTTTATGTGAGCTTAAGCGTAGTGAGACGACACTCATTTGCCAATATTGTATTCAGTAGGGTCTCGATAATCCGTACAGAGTTGAGAATTATCACACCACTATATTTAGAGACATATTTTCCAGTAGACCCACACAATAATAATCACGATAGTACATTGCGCTGTACATCATTTAGATATGATTGCATACGTCGATTCCTTTGCCAGTTATGCGTCATACTACATAGTGATTGTTTTATACTGCGTGTTTTATATTAATTTCTCAAAATTAGTATATGAAAAATGTTAGAAATAAAAATCGTTAGAGTTAACTGTATTGTCAAATTATCTTAAATGATAACGTTTCTAGAAGTGTAATGTCATAGGTTATACTAAGATTTTTTTTTTTTTAACGAAATTTGTATGTGCGTTTTATGTGCATCAACCAGGTTGATATCAAATGATCATACGTTTTAATAATAGGGTACTTGGATAATATATACTTTAGCTTTTTATGTTTGTTATCTACTTTACAAATACTTTTAATTGTTTCACAGTAAAGACTAAAGAAAATATATACAGTGTGTTTGGAGAAAAAAAATATCTGTAGGACCATTGTTCGGATATAAAAATAAATGTCACTATTCAAGTTTATACATTAGGTGTAATTAGGACAAGAAAAAAATAAATATTTTGTCATAAAAACAATGTAGTTTTCATTCAAATTATTTGTTGTATGATTTTTAATTACTATTTTTACATTTCATTTAATACAATTTGTTGATGGTACTCTGCAATAATAAATTCATCTTGACTTGTAATTATCCACAAAATGTAGTAAGACACAAAAAAAATAAGAAAAATTAACAACAATTTGGATGTAGGCTAAATGTATTTATTTGTTATTTATGAATAATAATATTTGATATATCGTCATAACAAACGTAATAAAATTATTGCGATTATTTTTGGTTGCTTACAATTCGCATAATACCGTACATGGATTTTTTTTTCGAACCTCGGTAGGTACAAAGGAGTAGTATATATATTATTTTATTATTATTTTATAATGTTATAAAATGTATTCACTTGAAAATGTATACAATAATATATTTAGAATAACAATATTATAATATTTGTTTACGATAAATTGTATTGTCACGCGTCTTAAACATAGTTAAGTTATTGTATAAGTCGTATTTAAGGTACATATAATATTATTAAATGTCTTCTAATACAAACATCGTAACGTTTGATAATGTTTAACAATAGCTATTAATAATACTTGGGATAAAACAATAACAAGAAGCCCCAAAATACAAATTTATTGGGTTTTTTTTTTTTAACATATACAAAAAATCATATTCATAGTTCTATTTACCGGATGCTTTGTGATGTATTTCTATAAAACGAAATAGCGATTACTATAATAGGATCTGTGTAGGCTGACACATATTTCATAAATTTATTATATATGATAGGTAAACTTATTTTTATTCTTAAGCGACTATAACGGCATGTGTTAGTGAACGATTTGATTATATTTTAATTTTGGCAAATATAAAGACTTGTTTTACCGACATCGACAGTAGGTAAAACTTGAACGCGCGAAAGGTTGATAATGAAACAAAACAAATTATTCATGAGAAAAATGAATGATTATATATAGATAACATAAATTCGATATTTAATGATAATTACAATAAATATATATCAGTATAACAAATTGTTGTTTAATTAATAATATAATATTCGTATTTAATTTAAAACGTAATTCTCTTGATTATGGGTATGCATGTATAAACCACTATATAATAATAGATACTTTATAAAAAATATAAATATGTGTATATATATATATATATATTTGTTTAAATGTTACTTTACGTGCACAATCAACGGATTATACACAGAAAGTACATATTTATTGGAAGTACTCGGTTATATAATTCACATCCTTAATTCACGTTAATCGCTGAGAGCATAAATTCTGACGTTTCACGCTAAACTAAAGCCGTTGAACAATCATAAATTTAAATGTTAAAAAATCAACGGTCTTAAAAATAATAATATAAAATATTGTAACGATTTTTTAAACACGCACATTTTTTTTATTTTGATAACTAACAATAATATTGTCTATAATATTACATAGTGGAAGTATATTATATGAATTAGAATTTTTTTTATGGATGATCGATAGTTTATAGTTTGGGGACGTTTAATTTTAGATTGTATAATCATATATATTCATAAGTATGAACGATAAGTAATAATAGTAATTATCTAAATGCATTGTAGTGTTGTATGTTCAATAGATATTTGATTTTTTTTTTAAACAATACAGACTGGCAAATAACGATTAAATGGACATATTTCGAACAAAAAAAAAAAAAAACCCCCCGTTTTTAACACAGTAGAAGAGTACTTGGACGAACATGTCGAATTGATTTCCTGGCGATACGGAAACGAGAAACACTACGTGCTCGATACGTCATCGTTTTGTGCATCATTGTGCGTACAGAAACGAACGAACGTCGTCGTGACACGTTGGTTCTTGAGACGAGAACGTCGGACGATTGTTGAAAATTGCGAATCGCAGGACTTACAATCGATGTAATTATTGTCGTTGTCGAATACTGGTTTGGTATATGCGGTAACGCGGATTAGTTCGAAAACGGTCGTAACGATGATTACTACGTGGATAAGTTACATTTTTAAACATAAATAACGTCGTCCCGTACACGTCTAATGCGGCGCACGCCTACAAGACGCTTGCGACATTGTTTTGCGGAAGCGTTTGGTTAAACTTTGGCCGGCGTTTTCGCCGTGGTCACCATCAGAAGCATTTGTAGATAACGCGTCAGACATCCTAAAACAGAGATACGTACGTATGTATTAAACGCGTGTTATGTACTGGCGCCCGACAGGTTTCGGCTCGTGTTTGTCCGCGAACTCGGCCGGACGTTACACGCCAGGTCGTCGTTAGAAAACAAAACCTAACCTAACCCCGTACCACGCCGAGCTTTGCGTCCAAACGGTAAACGACGACTCCGCCTTGGTCGCGCGCGCTGCGTAATCGCGTTCATCCTCTCGGGAGGAAGACCCGTTTTCTATATCGCCAAGCCCTCCGCCCCCCCGCCTACGTGTACGGTGACGCTAACCTAACCTCGTGCGCGCGTATTCCTTACCCACGGTCTTGTGGAACACCGTCGGTTTGTTTCTCCAAAATATGAACACTCCGTACACCGGTATGCTGGTCAATATCATCAGACACCCGTAGCCTGGAATCAAACGACAGCGTTTAAACGGGACGCGCCAGACGGGTCCGCGGCCCGTGTACCTGTTTCCACCGGGCTGGCCACTATCGGGATCACGGTGACGAACAGCGTGGCGGCGATGTAGGCGATCGGGAAGAACAGGTTGACCTTGATCGGCCTCCTCAGATCGGGCCGGGTCCAACGTAGCCACGGTACGCACAAGACGGACACGCCGATGCTCAGCTGAAACGACGGCGATCGGATAATACGTCCCCGACCAACAAATCCAATTCTCACGACGTTTACGGGACCAGCGGCACGGGTTGTTGTTCGCGATCGCGCGAAGTTGCCGGGCCGGGTGCTTTCCGTGCGGACGTTGCGAGGAAAAAATTATTCCCGCCGTTTCTCGCGAACTACGGCCGTGTTTATCGAGTGCCCGAATGCAACACGGGTTTTTCACGAAAACTCCGACACATTACACGTGCAACTCGGTAACTTCGTCAACAACCAATAACCCGCTGCCCCCCCCCCCCGTTAAGTCGAAAGTTATGGAAGAAACTAATAAATTCTGATTTTTTACGTTGTATACGAACGTTACGTACCCACGTCGCGAATCCAACGTAGTTGATAAGCGCGTTGATGTTAGATACTTGCAAGTATATCAACGACAGCAAACACTAAAACAAAGAAACTTTCGTTGGAACGAATAAAATTATTTTCGTCGCGTGGAATTTTTCGATTACTATGCATATAACTGCTGGCGTAGGCGTCAGCCGGTGGATTTGGATCATCGTGAGGATTTGCGGCATTTGTCCCTCGCAAGCACCGGCGTAGAACAATCTATACAACGTGTCAACGCGTGAAACTTACATTGTCCAGCATGCTCGTAACGGTTGTACGAGCGATGCGATTTTCAATATATTATATTCGTGTCTCGTCGTATTTTTTTATTTTTACATTTATTACATCGGATATGTACTTTTCTAAAAAATAGTTTTATTTTTAGTTAAAAAAAAAAAATTAAACGGTTCTACGGATCATTTTTAATCTAATTTAATTTTAGTTTAGATGATAAATTTTAATTATTGATAAATTAAAAATATTATAACTATTATTATTATGTTATGGGAAAATGTTAAGGGTTGACATAATGCAATAAACGACTTTCGTGTACGTCCGGATGTACGAACTGGAGAAATTGAAAACGTCCTCTAATCAAATATTATACATCGATGCTTTTAGTCGTCAATTAAGTATTTGCTCGGTGAAAACTACAATTAAAAATAACAGCAACGGGACGATTCTTTAGGTTTTGCGGAACAGATAATAATTAATGATACATAGACAGTAGCGTGGCACTTATTTATAACACCGTTTTGTCCAGGCCAACCTTTTTTATTTGTATACTTCATTTTATCTTTTAAATTTATTTAGTGCAGTTGTCGTTTTTCGAAAAATATTCTTAATTTTTTTTCGCCTCGCAGTTTCTGTCATCAAAACATTTTGATAACTTTACGTGTTTAAAATTAATTTGTATTTAAAGTTTTCATTATCTTTCATGGATTTAAATTATTTACCAGAACGTGTCATTCTACTCTTTTTTTTTGGCACTTAGTTTACAGATTTATTCAATTAAAAAATTTATTAAAAAGTTTTATGTAAGAAAAAAGTATAAACTATAAATAAGTTGATATTATATATTCGTTATAATAACGTTTCTAATTTCGAATAAGTATCTGTTGGTAATATTCTCATCGGCATTAAAAAATGTACCGGTTCACCACGAAAACAATTTATTACGATTTATATTTGATTGACTTGAAAGAAAACTTATAATTTCGCGTTTTAAAATTATGATATTGTTTTTCACCTCGAACTCGTTAGTAGAATACCATTCACAGCGCCAAACGTAGATAAAGCGACGAACACGGGAATCGTCCATGCCATTTGGCCGTACAACTTGTCCGCGAAAGTCTGTTCGTAAAAAAAAAGAAATTGCAATTAACACGTAAACACATCAGCTGTCTCGGTGTATGTTTACGTTAAATTTTGCACTAATAATAATCATACGATTGAAAACAAAATATAGTTCCCATATATATTTTCTTTCGTAGTAAGTAATAATTGTACCTGACGATATTAACTGACGATAATTTGTAACCGAATCGTATCATACACGTGTAAATAATGATTTCACTCGAATACAATAGCACAATTTAATGTGCAGGTTAATTTAATTTAATGAACGTTGGAAAACGACATACCGAATGTGAGTATGATTAGGATTTCGGTTGGGCGTGCAGAAAACGTATTCGAAACACTTACAACGGCAACGGCCTCCGAAGTCAGGACTTCTTGCGGTGACAAAGTAGTGTAGAAAGCTATGTTGGTGAAGACGTACACGACGGTGACGAGTATGCACGATATCGCGATCGCTCTTGGCAGGTTTCTGTGGAATAATAAACACGCTAAATTAGATTCCGACAACGTTTTAACGACTGAAACGAGCACGTGTATCGTTAACAATGATTATACAAACCGTATGGGGTCTTTTAATTCTTCGATCACAAAGTTCAAATAATTCCTAGAAAACGATGAGATAGGTTTAATCACATTCATTTTTCATTTTTTTTTTTTCATTTTAATCTACGTGCCAAAATAATTGATAAGTTACGTTCAATTGTTGCGCGTCAATCGTTACCATGCAATGTTAAAAAAAAAAGTTTTTTTTTTATTAAAGCTCTAAAAAAACGTCGAGATACGAATTTGAAGTATGAAAACATTGCACATACCGAATAATATGAACACTTAAATTAAATTAAATATAAAACTTAAATTAAATTAAATTTAAAACTTAAATTAAATATCAAACATTAAAATAAAACAGTCGATGTGTTTTCGTTCCATGTACAACGCTTTATTAAATAAATAACTTCACACAGAAATGTGTTCAACGTGAAATTTAAATTCGACTAATTTTAATGTAATGATATCATATTAGATTTAATCACTTCGTTTTCTTAAAACAAAAATATACATTCGAAAAACCTGCGTACTGGGGAGAAAAACAAATCACCTATTTATTTCATGCACGCGATACGGTTTTAGGACTTTCTATATTATTACATTCTTAACATTAACCTAACCTCTAGCTATTTTATTCTCTACGGGTTTTTTTTTAATGTATTGCCTTGGTATGTATTATAATGCGTTCGAGAGCAATTCTATATTAAAACATATAATATTTCGTCCAGAACTCGTTATACATTTATAATGACAATCGGTTTTATTACTTTAGCATGCGTATACGTATATGTCTGTGCATTATAAATTCGAGGGGACTGTAAATGTAAATAATAAGAATAAAATATTTTACTATTCAGTATAAATAAGTACTAACCATCCGTTATAAGCGAAAAGACCAGAATAAAACGAGAGAGCAATCGAGGTAACTTCGGTTTTTGTATTTACAAACGTGAAATGCTCGGTATGACCTTTAAAATAAATTACAGACAAATAATAGACAATATTATCGTAACACGATGGTTTTATACAGCTGAAAACATTATGTTAAACATTATACAATAATCGCCGGTCGGTTACCAGTTTACTAGTATCTCACAAACGTGTCGTATTATGAATAGGCGAAAATCCACGATCGCGCGTCGATCGAATATCGACATTGGCCGATGTACGCGAAAAGTCGAAATTTTCCAACGGTTTCCGTGAATATCGCGAACAATATTTCGAGTCGGTATTTTCATTCGTATTGTATTGTTTTCCATACGAAAACGATCGCGCGATAAACGTAAATCGTATACGTACAGATTCGCCGTTATCAAAACCGTTCGATTTTCCGTACATTTACAGACGGGCAAGTCTTTGTTTTGACGGCGCGTACGGTTACGATATTCGCGTAATACGTGTTCCGCCGCTCGTCTTGCGGTTCTCGAGTGTTCAAACGTCCCGTGGCCGTTACACATCATATCCGCGTGCGTGAAAATATGATCGTAAACGCGTTAATAATATACAACGTCGCTGGCGAGCGTACCAAACGTTCAATAGCATACATTATGAGTATAACGTCGTTTATATTATTATTATTATTATTTTCCCCGTTCGAGATTTGACGTGAAAAGAAATGAATGAAAGAGACGGTAAAAAAATGAAGAAAAAACCCCACGTGAAATCGAATTTCGTGCATCAACGTGTCGACTGTTTTCGTAACGAGATTCCAATTACGTTGAAAAACGAATTGGACGCTTGACGGAAAAAGAACAATCGAAAATTAAAAGGGAAATCGAGCGAGATTATTCCGAACGGTGACACACGCGTTTAGTCGGGCGTCCGCGTGTACGCGCGGCCGCGTCACGTGAACGCTGCGCCCGGTGTGTACACGGCACGCACGCGGCTGAACGGCTCCGGTCAACGTGATTTACGCGCGTTCCCGACACGGTCTCCTCGGGCGGTTTTCGTCTTACTCGACCGACGTTTGCCGTCCGGATCGCCGCGAAGTCGATTACGCGACAACGAATCGTCCGGAACCGCGCGCGATCGTTAATTATCAATTGGTCCGGTCGGCGGGTAGTTCGACAAAAACGGTTAGGTTTCAAAACGATAACGAGAAACCCGAATTCGCACGCGTCCGCCGTTAATGTTTTGCTGCCCTTTTTTTTTTTGAAATACTTAGATTTTTAATAGATCTGATACGCTCGATAAATGTAACGTGCCGAACAACAATATCTCGATGTGTCGACGTTTTTTTCAATCCCCGAAAACGCCCATGTAATCCGTACCCGGTCCGTGTGAGTACTAGTTGTTTTTCGCCGGACGGTTTACATTCGACTCGCGATACACGTACGGTGTTTATAAAAAAAAAAATAAATAATAATAATAATAATTGGGCCGTTGTTTTACAACTGAAATTGTTGACCGACTGGTACTGGTGCAGATGATATTATTGACCATAGACGGCACGAAATAATCGTTCCGGGACGTTGATACATCATAGTAAATATCGTTGGTTCACGTTTGTCGACAATGTGCGAGAAAATAAAATCGCGGAATGTTGTCCGACGCTTACCACCGTTTCGTTTTATAATCAATTATTTTTGCATCGCGTCGGCTTTTTATTTTTTTAATGAATTTAACAATGTATGCGCATGCCAAAAAAAAAACAAAAACAAATCGTACTGTTATCATACTCACTATACGTGTAAAATGTATCGTTACGCGCCACGCGAACAAACGAATATGTCGGGGTTTGCAAAAAATCGACAGTTTTTGGACAACACGCACGACCGACGATTACGCGTAATTAAGTGCGTTTATTGTTCGGCGCGTGACCGGACGGACGAAGCAACGGAGTGAACGTTTGGATTATGTCGGTGTAAACGCTCTAACATCGACGTTACGAACGCGAATCGATAACAATAACGTTTGGGAAAAACGAACGTAAACACGTGCTACAGGAGTTTGGACGGACGCGCGGAGAGAAAAACCGTTTTTAATCTGTTGCGCCGGACGTGGTGCGACGACGGTCAAGTGAAAACAATTGCCGGAAGCGCTCGAATGGATAGACGATCGATGTCTATAACGAACCGTTTTGCATGCGAGCAGAGAGATACTATACGATCGCGGTGCACGTTGTCGTTTCTTTTTTTTTTGAAAAGCCGTCGAAAACAAATCGTTTCACGTGCACGTGTTTTTCGATGTAGGTTACAATTTAACACGTTTTTTTTTTTTTTATTTTTCTCGTTCTCTCTATCCGTCTCAGACGTCTTGATCGTCACGCGGACGATTACGGGGGTCGATTGTTGTCTGCCCGACCAGCGAACCGGTCGTACGGTGCCTCGGGCCCGATTCCCGTCTTTTGTCGCGTATCTCCACGTTCGGTCGTCACGTGCGAAATCGCTCGGAACGCGGCCGACACGGGCACGTTTTTTTCGCGCGCCCGGACGCGTTCGATTTTGTTTCCGGCTAGACGATGTCGGTTTGCAATAAAATCACGATTGTCTGACACACGAACTCGTGACTCGATTAATTGTTGCTGTTGCTGTTGTTGTTTGACGGACGGGGCGGTCTTCCGTGCGGACGTGTCGCGTTACGCTGTCCGATCCGATCGTCGACCAGACACTGACGGACGTCCGTTTCACGGAGTGTCCGGGGCCGTGAACGACGTGAAAATTAGAAACCGTTTCCGGCGGCCCCGCGAACAGACGACAGAGGACCCCGTTACGACCGGCGACCGCGGTACACGCGCACGCCGGAAAGCGCCTGTCGAGCCGGACCTAACCCGACCGCCCGTTTCCGACACGGGTTTTCTTCCGGCATTCCGGCCGCGAGAATCGACGAGAGTCCGAACACAATACGCGTTTTACGGCCGGAGACATCGCGGAATACGGGTTTTTTTCTTTTTTTCTTTAAACACGTCACGTCGCGTTAACGTCGCGCCGCACGCGATATTCGTCTTCGGACGAGCGGTCGTTATTTTTCCGCAACAAAATCCATACGGTCCGTACGGAATTCCGCTGAAAAAGCGATTGGATCCGGAATCGTTATCGCGACAGAATAGTACAATACAACGATGTCAACACCGGACCCCCGCGCTTCTTAATGTTTTTCTCGGCGGATTGGAAAGTCGATTCGAATACGTGTGTTCTTCACAAAGGACCAGATCATAGGTCTTACGCGGATTGTAATTTAATACACGTTTCTTTTCTCACAAAAGCGATTTTATTTTTCGGTGAAATTCAACAGCAAAACTATAACGCGACGTACAATACGGATTTGATTGTAAAACGTATTTTCCGACCGGAACAATCGAATCTCTTTATTCCTCGACACGAGAACCAGATCGATTGAAACGAATTCGGAAACGAAACATTCGTGCACACGTGAGAGACGGATCGGCCAGTTTTACATCAAACACCTCGCCGGGGACACGGGGCGACGCAAATTTACACGAAATAATCGAAAGTTTCTTCCGGAAAGTGTAAACACCCGTAGGCTAACGACGTTTAACGTTTCGTCGTCGGCGACGGACGTTTACGCGCAACGACTTGAACCCAATGACTGGACCAAGGGAAACCGATTGAAATGAGAAAATTACAATCGGTACGTTCATTCATACGTTTGCTGTTCCGGCATTTTGATTATATCGCGCACCGCCGTCGCTAACCGTCGTGTACATTTTGAACGAAATGCAAATGGCGTACGGACGAGAACGTTCTGAGAACGCGTAATAGTTATTAAAACGCGGAACGGCACACATTTTGATCCGCACAAAGGACACGTTGCTCGCAATCGTGACAGTGCACGATTTTATACACGAAATGATGAAATATTTTCAAAACAAAAAAAAATATATTCTCGTGGGTTTAGTCGTTCGAAATCAGTTTCACTTTTTCCTAGTTAATTATATTATTATAATAGTGATGATAACAATAATAAAAAACGCGTGATGGACGACGGTCCGGTCGCGTTGCCGGTGTATATTATCGTTCGACGTGCGTGAATTCAGTCGCGTACGGTGCGACGGACACGACAACAACAACAACAACAACAATAATAACAACGATGACAAGGAAATCCGTCCGGAGATTAAACTCGTGGAAACACGAGATCGGTTCGTATATAGGCGATCGTCAACGCGCGTTTTTCATCGCTCCCGTCGAGTTAAAAACAATACCGACGCCGCGTTCGGGTTTTCACTCGCGCGACGTCGACGGTTTCCCTCTCTCCCTCCCCATCGCCACGTCCCGCGGCCGCGTCCTTGGCGGGAAATCTTCGAGACGCCCGTCCGTCGTCGGCGCGCAGTACACCGGTGTCCGTCTCGTCCGCGGGGCCCGTCGTACGGTTCCCGAGCACGGTTCCCGTCTTCATTCCGCGCTCACGTCCCGTCGCGTCCGAACGAAATGGCGAACGCCGCCGCGTCTTCGCCGTGCCGCGTCGCGCTGCTCGCCGCGCTGCTGCTGCTGCTGTTGCCGTTGTCGTCGCGCCGTCCGACGGTCGCGGCCGCCGCGGCGGTCCGCACGCGCGCCCGACACAAGAGGACCGTGTCCGATCTCGTCGACGGGCTGATGGACGCCATGAGCTTTCACGCGCAAGACCCGTCGCCGCTGCCGTCCGCCGTGATCGCCTCGCATCGCCAGAATGCCGACCGCGGTTTACGAGTAAGGCACGCCGCGCGACGACACGCGGCATCACGGGTTCGCCGGTCGTTTCGGACACGGCCGACCACGGCTGATAAATGTGCGCGTGTTTGAGTCCGGGCGACAGTTAGAATGTCCCCGTCGTGGTGCAACGCATTTCGTTCGTATTGCACCGGACCAAAAGCAATTTTCGTGTATTTTTATCGAACATTTCCGAATCGGCTTCGGTCTTGCGTAATCACTCGTACACGCTTATATTGTTGTGTATCTGATAAACGACCGGGAACTGTATAATATCGAGTTCTATAATGTTACGTGTGAAATATAACGAATAATAACCGTGTACCACGTTAGAATCACTTTTACAACGCGTGCCGTGTACCCCAATAAAAAACGGTATCCGATCGTTTGTTACCGTAACGGACGAATAAACAAATTATATAAACAAACAAAACGATAAAAATACAACGTGTTGTTCGTAACGTCGGGTAATACGCGGCTCATATTTCACAACGGGACTAATTTATTGTGTGAAAAAAACCAGTCAACCCATTCCCCTTTGATTATATTGTAAAAGCGTTTTTTTATTGAAATAATTATGGCAGAGTCTACGAACGCGATGCATACGCGTGTTGGAATGTTTTTCTATTTCCATTTCATTCGTCATAGATAATTTTGTAAACCGTATTTATTATTTAATTCAACGAAAAATATATTTCTTATTGTTATGGAAATAGTAAGTGTCATCATCACTTTCGTTGACCACTATCGGTTTTTTAGTTTATGCACGTCGCAATGACGTGTCTCACGAAAAATGTGTGTTTTATATATTTGCGTTCTTTTTAAGTTGGAAAATCAATCGCCAACACATTTTACAACAGATATATACGATTTACAAAGATTTTGAGTTGATTTATATACAAATGTATTTAACAATAACTATTCGTATTTACGGTTGTTTGCACGATTTCAAAATGAACAACGATAGCACGTATTTCTTTTGAAAATTCATTTATTTGTGTTGTAGGTAATTTTCTAATTTCAGCGGATTCGTATCCATAACACAATGAGGTCGTTCTTGTTTATGTGTATATTAAAAGTGTCGATACAAATCTTAATTATTTTTAAATTAAACGGTTTACGATATTAATATATGAAAATTAGTATAAAACTTATTCAATTTATAAGATTATAGTTTTCAATAATGAATAGTTTATCAATGGCCGAAAAATACGAAATAAATTAAATTACAATTTCTATCGATTCGTCCGAATTTCTTTTTGAAACATGTGATTCGTTGCCACGTACAAAACTATTGTCTTAAAGGATGATTTTTTTTCATCAAATGGTGCCTTTCCCTTTTACGTCAATTAAATTATTATTGTCAATTCAAAACTATTATACCTATTTTAAATATAAATATATATTATAATTTTTTTATTATCTTAACATTATTAAAAAATAATGTTTTAATATTTTTACCTAGCAAATATTTCAACCGTCTACGGTTTGATAAACCGCGTAAATATCAATAACGACTTTGCGACCGATGTAAACGTTGTGAATAATAACGGGTGAAAAATCGTTTGGTATACACAGCGAAAAGAGAAAGCGACATTTTTAAAATCGAAAAAACGGCCGGTCGCTCCCTGCGAGGACGCTAAAAATCGGCCCACAAGTGGGAAAACCGATAAGGCCGATAATAATTTATTTCAATCGTTCGGACACGGTAGACTGTTAACGCGTTTGTTCTTTTTCGTTTTTTTTTTTTGCCACAGGTACGTCCCGGTGCAAACATTAAAGCTGTCGAAACTGCGCGCCCGTCAAATAGCCGAACCGACATTCAGAATAAGATATCCGAGAAAGCTGTCGATCAAAACCGAAGACGCGTCACTGACGCTGTTGAAAAACGATTTGCCGTGGACGCTACATCCGCTCCCGCCGCCTTTGCCGACGTCCAAGACGATTAGGATCGAGGTGGAGAAGTCGATGCCTTGGGCGTTACACCCACTGCCCCCGCCCATGAAAACGAAGACCTATTCCGATTACTATTGGCCCGGCGCCAAGACGCGGCCGAAAACCCCGTACAGGGGCAAATCCCCGAAAACCCGATACGTTACGTGAAGCACACGAGTTACAGCAGACATCACGGCAGCAAGCCCTCCGCCGCGACCGACACGAAACCGTTCAGGCCGTCCGTCGGTTACGACCCCGCGGACGACTATCGCAATCACGTGGATCACGGGCGCGACCATTACGAGCACGTGGACTACAAGCACGCGGACCACGACCACGTGGATTCCAAGTCGCCCGATTACAAGTCGCCCGATTACCCGAAGTCCGAAGACGAACACGACGGCGATCACGACGACCACGCGGCCGAGATAAGCGATTCGCAGTCGCCGTCGTCGCAACCGCCGTCGTCCGAGTACGTGTCGCACATAACCATAGAGCCGTCCGTTCAAATCGCGTCGTTCTCGGAGAGCGAACTGCTGGGCGACGGCACGAACAGGGAAACGATATCTGAAAGCGGCGCGTCGAAACAAAAATGTCAGTGCGCGATCAACGGACACCGGCACAAACGCGGCGCGGCGGCTGGTGTTGTAGCCATTACCGCGACCGCGGTCCAAAAGAAAGATTCGGACGCGGAACAGTCGTCGCGAAACGCGCACGTCGGACACGCCACCGACATTCAAATACTCAAGTCTCACGACATCAGTGACCGGTCGACGACCGCAGCGGACGACCCGGCGGCCGGTTACGTGCAACAAGTGCGCGGCTTGAACGCGAACCCGCGGCGACCGCCGGCCGATGGCGATCGCGAGCAGCCGAAAAAGTCCGACGCGATGACGTTCAGAGACGACAGCGACAGATTCAAAGTGGATTTCGGTCGGCAAATCAACTCTTGGGACGAGTCGAAATCGACGGCGGACCAAGGACGACTGTCGTCGTTGCAATCCGACGGCGGCGGCGGCAACGACGACTACGGGTATCGACTGACCAGGAAACCGGACCGGGAAAGAGGCTATCGCGTTACCCAGAGCAAAGTGGAGAACTCGGGCGGCGTCGTGGCGTTCAGCGTGCAGACTCCGTTTTCCGTTTCCAGCTTCTCGTCGAACGTCCGACGTCCGGCGACGCGGGAACGTCAGTCTCAGTTCCGATACACCGACGACGGGACCACGTCGCCGTCGCCGTTCCAGTCCGAGCACTCCGCGGAACCGCTCGACTTCGAACAGTTCGGCTTGCAGTCCGCGCTGGAGCAGGTGGACAGGCCGCGCGATTCGGGTCTGCCGACCGCTACGCATTTTTCGACGAGGGGCTTCAACGAAAAACCGGCGGAAACGATTGGCCGGTGGACACAGCGGTTCCCCGAGGGCTTCGGCTTCGGCGACGGCGGCCGCGGCCGTTCAAAACCGTTCCGTTACGACGCGTCCGCTTTGGAGTTTTTCGAGCCGGTCGTCGTCGATTTCGATCAGAAGCCGAGAGACGGCGACGACTTCAGACCGTTCGGCGACGGTGACGGCGCCGGCGACCGGTCGCGGTACTCCGGCAAAACCGACTACGCGGGTTTCCCAACATCCAAAAAGAATCGGAGCCCGGACCGGCTCCGTCTGCCCGGCCGCCTGCACGAGTCCAACGAAAACCTGTCCCGGAAAATGATCTTTCATCCGTCCGCGTTCGACACGGACTAGCGTCGTGAGTAGATGGATTATACCGGCGGCCCGGTCGCTTAACGCATCCGCTTAACGTTGCGCGTACATCGTGCGGACCGCATAATGTACATTTGATTTGATAATGATTCAACCGATATTAAGTAAGTAACGGCCTTCGTACACGCATTCTACTTGAACGCGATCGCGTTCGTTTTTGTTTTCGTAAACAGGTAACGTTGACTTCTATTAAACATGTATTATTTTGCCATTATACACTTTATATTCGTAATCGGTATTGTTATTATTACCGTTTCATACCTATGACGTATAATTCTTAAATTTTCTTTTTCATTTTTTTTTTTTGTAATTTTTAGACAAATAAACACTACCGGGGGGTTATTTTTTTTTTTTTTTTAAATAAATAATAAATATTAATTAATTAATTGAATCGACACGAGTCGGACTTTAAATAAACCAAATACGATATAATATTTTTACGTATTCAAAGATTCAATATTGTTTCAGTGAACACTATGTTGTTGTTTAATGATGTTCAACGCTGTAATCGACTAAATACATTTTGGGTGCCATGTAAAATAAAATATTTTAGAAGTCGGTTGATAATAAAACGTGTTTATGAATTGTGGTGACAAGTCTTGTGAAACAGCTATTCTGTTTGTGTGCGTTCTACAGAAACTATATTATTACTCTAAGATAAAAACTCTACATTTATTTTCGTGTGTCAAACATCAATAAATGTATGCTCGTATAAAATGTGTGCTTACGTATACACTGTCTGTAGGTAAAAGAGAGGTTTTTTTTTTTAAAATCTATGAGCACGTGTACGTTTTGACAACAATGACGTTCATATATACCGACGACTGAAAGAAAAAAAAAGAAAAATACTTAAGGTGGCCGTGGTTACAGTTATTTTTTTTTTTTTTTCAAAAGGTAGGTCGTACCTGCGAACAGTTCGAGAACCTCTGGTTTAGACTAACAATTTTATTGTGAAGCCTACACGTTTATATGCGTATGAAAAAACGCAAGAAAATATTTGTTTTATGATCACGCAGACCGTTTTCATCGATTTCGAAGAATCGCGACACCTTTTCGTCGTTTCATTCCCGTATTTGATAATATTTATTGTGTTGATAATATATGCGAACGGTTCGATGAACGTAATCAATATACAAAAATGTTCGAAATCACAATATCTGGGGCGATTAGTTTGCGTTTAGAATAGTTATATAACGAAACAATAGCGGTGCCAATAAATAATTCAGCGTTATAAAAATAATCAAGAGCGGTTAAACATTCGTTTGGTCATTGGTCATCGTCGCCACGCAGCCCAATAATAACGACGTTTTCTCGATCGAAACGGCTCACGAAAAAAACATAAAAAAAATATCGACCGTTTAAAACGTACGTACGGCGCATAAGGAAACCGCCGATTTACCGTAACGTTCAGAGAGTTTACCTGTGTACAGCTGGTATACTCCGGTGGTTATGATGACCATCAGCGCCAGCAGTTTGGCGTACGTGAATATGTCTTGCACGCGCGTCGCCCACTTAACGTCCCAACAGTTGATGAACGTCAACAGTACTGGAAAGAAAGAAAGAAAGAAAGAAAATAATAATAATAATAATAATGACGCGGAATTCGGACACGGGCGAGTAGTTTTTTTGACGGGTGGTTTTCACGACATGTGATCGCGCGTATTTCTTTCATTTTTTTATTTTATTTTTTTATATAGAACACCGCGCGCTTTTGAATCGCCTTGAAAACACTCCGAAACCGTTTCCCGCGAATCGTCAAATATAATTTTTTGTACGCGTAACCGTAATAAATACGATATACAATACATATATATATATTCCGTCGGAGATTTTTTTTTTTAAATTTAACAGGAAATTTCAAACGTTAACACGTTGTTCGATTTTAAAATTCGACATAATCCCGGCAATATCGTACTGTAGCATCTAAATCGAACAACGCGTGAACGCCAACTAAATGATCAAAACAGATAACAATTATATAAATTAATGTAGAAACCTTTATAGCTTATAATCGTCTTATTACAAACTAACTAACCTTCCTATCCTAATTATATTATGTCAATATTATGTCCGGAGGTAATTTTTTAAATTGGTACCGATTATTAGTGTCCACGTCCACTATTAGGAGTGTCCGCTATTCAGAGGTTAAAACCCCTATTGTGTCCATTAATATAGGTTTCAATACATATATATATACATAAATAATTTAATATAATTTCACATGGAACCTATTATAATATATTAGTGTATTATTGTTTTGAAAAATAAAGTATTTACGGGTTTTTCTCTTCAAAAAAATACTTTTTAAAACATTCCAGTTTTTATTCTATTTGAAATATCTATTGTAATAAAATTACATTTCAGACGCATTTGAATATTACTAATATAATCCTATTAGCTTCACTAAAAACTTTATTCGATTCTCGAGATAGTTTTAACTACTTCATCCGATTGAAATGTTTACGGAATACGACTTACTTTTAAAAAACAACTGTTGTTTCAAACGTTTCGCCGTTTTTCTTATTTTCTCACGCGGTCTCATTTCTTCGGAATAGTATAAAATATTTTTAATTAAATTTTTAAAGAAATTAGTAAATGTATTACAAACAAAATAAAATCTATAAATAATTTTAAAAAAAATATATATTAAATATATATGTATACTTAAATATACAAAAAGCCAATGAGTATTACGTTGATTAAAGAAAAAAGAAAGAAAATATAAGGTACGTGAAGTTAGCGGGGTCATGAAAAGCACTAATTCCCGCTATACTGTCAATAATTAGTGCTCAATTAGTGCTCTCAGAATATACCAAAATTACAATTAGTGCCCAATCCAAACTCGAGAAATCGAGTTTTCAAATTTTGAGTTCAGCGGGGTCATGGAGAGCACTAATTCCCGATATACTGCCAATATTTAGTGCTTAATTAGTGCTTTCAGAAAATACCAAAATAAAAATTAGTGCTCAAACGGTTCGTAACTTATTCACGGTTTAAGTACCCCAGAACCGTGAAGTTAGCGGGGTCATGAAAAGCAATAATTCCGCTATACTGCCAATATTTAGTGCTTAATTAGTGCTTTCAGAAAATACCAAAATAAAAATTAGTGCTCAAACGGTTCGTCACTTATCCATGGTTTAAGTAACCTTTTAGTCGAAACCATTGAGGTATACTTATCAATTTAAAATAACAACTTTATATTTTTTTCTTTGTTGTATGTTTACTTTTTACATATACGTAAGTAAATTTTTGTTTTTATACATACAAATTCATGAATTATGAGTATTTATTTACATTTTATATGTTATATGTCTATATTTTCATAAATCCTTTGTTTCATTTAATTTTCAGTTTTTGTTTTTGTATTAATATGTACTTTTGGGATGATTATGTATCCTGATTTTTTTTTACAATTAAATGTACCTTGTATAGTTAAACCGAAAATGTTTTATTTACCAAGATATTTTTTTTTGAATATTTTGCCCAACCCTACTTGTAGAAATTATTGTTAATTATAACTCATTTTGGAATAAATAGCTTTTCCATCATCATAACATAAATATATATTGGGATTCCCAGGTTTCTTTTAATATAATATGATATTTGCATGTCTTATTGAATTATATACATTTATATATGGTTAATGTTGTACTAATTGATTGGTCGCCGCGCGTATTATTGGTATTATTTGCGAGTGTTAACCACGTGTTGACATTGGCCACTGGCGCCCGTTTTTTCATGTCAACTACAGGTTAACAAAAAAATTACCAGCTTTTAAAAAAAACAGAAATTTAAAACGCTGTAACTTCTTTGTTAAACAATATTTTTAAAATATTGTCATTTTCAAAATTGGTAATAGATATTTTAACTCTAATTCTGACGTAGACGCCACATTTATTGTTTTGCGTACTGTAATTTTTGCTATATTTCCTATAAGATAGACGGAGACAACGAATGCAGGTGAGACAAAAAATATTGGTCTAGATGTACCTATGTATAGTAGTGACAATTCAAATTTGGAGAAACACGTTTTAAAAAATAACCAATTATTTAAAATATAGATATTTACAACATAGTATGAGTATTTGTATAATTAAGTCGTAGGTTGATTTAACTTAAAAATACTAACAAATTAAAATGAAAATTATCTTTAATTAAATATACATGTGATAAAACATGTATTTAAAATATTTTGTAAATTGTAACCAAATCTTAATTATTTATAATTATTATATTATTACATATAAATTATTCCTATACTATATTATTCCTAAAATATGTTACCTATAAATTATTACCGTTATGTAAAATTATCTAACTTATTATATTAAATAAATATTTATAAATATAATAGTTAAATTATTTAAATAATATACTTACCAATTAAACAAATCACGCAATTTAAAATTTTAAATATAATCTTAAATATAAAGACAATGAACAAAACTATACAAAATCACTAATGTACTAAATCAATACTACAAAACTATATAAAATTAAAACTACGAAACTATACAAAAACTATATAAAATCACAAATAAACTTAATAAACTATATAAAAATGTAAAATGTTCAAATAAATATATTTATTCAAAGATTGTCTTGAAGTTCATAACTTATAATAAAAAAAATAAGGTGGTGACGAAAACTGTATATTAACTGTATATTTTCTTTCTTTTTAAACTAAATTGTTTCCCGTTTGGTGTCAAGCATCAGTGTGGTAAAGACGAATTCAGCTAACGATGTATACACTAACAATAAAAGCGGAAGTCACGTGCCTACAATATTTTGTTTTTGTAGGGAAGATGTCAATTAGTACAACATTAACCATATATAAATGTATATAATTCAATAAGACATGCAAATATCATATTATATTAAAAGAAACCTGGGAATCCCAATATATATTTATGTTATGATGATGGAAAAGCTATTTATTCCAAAATGAGTTATAATTAACAATAATTTCTACAAGTAGGGTTGGGCAAAATATTCAAAAAAAATATCTTGGTAAATAAAACATTTTCGGTTTAACTATACAAGGTACATTTAATTGTAAAAAAAAATCAGGATACATAATCATCCCAAAAGTACATATTAATACAAAAACAAAAACTGAAAATTAAATGAAACAAAGGATTTATGAAAATATAGACATATAACATATAAAATGTAAATAAATACTCATAATTCATGAATTTGTATGTATAAAAACAAAAATTTACTTACGTATATGTAAAAAGTAAACATACAACAAAGAAAAAAATATAAAGTTGTTATTTTAAATTGATAAGTATACCTCAATGGTTTCGACTAAAAGGTTACTTAAACCATGGATAAGTGACGAACCGTTTGAGCACTAATTTTTATTTTGGTATTTTCTGAAAGCACTAATTAAGCACTAAATATTGGCAGTATAGCGGGAATTATTGCTTTTCATGACCCCGCTAACTTCACGGTTCTGGGGTACTTAAACCGTGAATAAGTTACGAACCGTTTGAGCACTAATTTTTATTTTGGTATTTTCTGAAAGCACTAATTAAGCACTAAATATTGGCAGTACAGCGGGAATTATTGCTTTTCATGACCCCGCTAACTTCACGGTTTTGGGGTACTTAAACCGTGGATAAATGACGAACCGTTTGAGCACTAATTTTTATTTTGGTATTTTCTGAAAGCACTAATTAAGCACTAAATATTGGCAGTACAGCGGGAATTATTGCATTTCATGACCCCGCTAACTTCACGGTTCTGGGGTACTTAAACCGTGAATAAGTTACGAACCGTTTGAGCACTAATTTTTATTTTGGTATTTTCTGAAAGCACTAATTAAGCACTAAATATTGGCAGTATATCGGGAATTAGTGCTCTCCATGACCCCGCTGAACTCAAAATTTGAAAACTCGATTTCTCGAGTTTGGATTGGGCACTAATTGTAATTTTGGTATATTCTGAGAGCACTAATTGAGCACTAATTATTGGCAGTATAGCGGGAATTAGTGCTCTCCATGACCCCGCTGCGTGAAGTTAGCGGGGGATTATTTTGATTGCGGATAATTAATAGCACGATTGAGCACTAATTGTAATTTTGATATATTCGGAGAGCACTAATTGAGCACTAATTATTGACAGTATAGCGGGAATTAGTGCTTTTCATGACCCCGCTAACTTCACGTACCTGAAAATATAAAAGTTGTTGTATAAATGTGTTTATTACTACCGGTTTCGACAAAATGTCATCATCAGATTAATACAATTTTATTTGCTATAATAATATATATATTATATATAATTATAATATTTTATTTGCTTTATTTTGATTTTTTGTATATTTAAGTATACATATATATTTTTATATATTTTTATTTACGAGTGTTAACTTAAATTTTTTATTTTATTTCTATTTTTTTTATTTTTTGCATATCCTTTTTACTCTTTATTTGTTTTTATTTTATTTTCACTACTATATTATAAATCACGGTTTCGATATTAAATATATTTTAAACATTTTACCAAAAATTACTTAATTTTAGATTCTTTGGTGTATTCTAATTTCTTATTAAAAGTATATCGTATGATATTCACAAACATCAAAAGTGATGTCAAATAATAAATAATAAAAACAAATCATATTTAAAACTCATAAATATAATACGAAAATATCGTCATCGTATTTTTAAACATATATAACGTATTCGAAATATTTCATCGACAGTCGTTAAAACTTCTAAATGTTATAATTGTTATATTAAATATTTTCATAGACTTTTAGAAAAAAATTAACAAAATATTTAAATAAAATACCCCAACTCAACAAAACTAACCTAACCAACATTACTTTTGTTGTCTTCTAACGAAATCATATACGAATTTAATTTCGAAATGATCAAAATTATATCGCGCCGTTTTTTACTTTTTTTTAAATTTGAATAGATCATTTTATTTGTCTATACAAAATAAAAATAATCCTTCGCGAACACGTAAATCGTATTTGTAATAAACACATACCTACTAGATATATAGTACAGGTTAGATCTTCGCTACGAATTATTCACGAATTGCGGTTAACAAGGCGTTTCCTTTCGGACTATTTAAATGATCATAAATATGAATTTACAGAGTCTATTGGCCTGTTAGCGTTCTGGTTAATATATGTATATATAAATTAAACAATATTTATTTATTTTTTTTAAATTTGATACGTACAGACTCCGCTATATACTGAATTACGTTTATACGCGTGGAATTGCAGTAGTGTTTCTTCTGTAACGACTCATTGTTTACGATCGAAAGACGAACGATTGACATTTTGTAAACGAATACTCGAGCGACAATTGAAAACTTCGTTTATTTAAAGAGGTTAATAGTCGAAACGTACCGCTGCTGTGCGCGTCGGAACGCGCACATATAACATCTAGTGGGAGGGAAGCTGTGGGCGAAAGTTTCATTGATTTTTCGCGAGCTCCAGTGGCACAGTACCACGTGGATTTTCTCGTCGAAGAAAAACGCCCACGCGGTTCGTTTACACGCTCTTGTGGAAATGTAATACTCCTAGATTATATATATATATAATACTGTCTACGTGCTTGTTCCCATCATACACACACACACACACACACACACACACACACACACACACATTCATTGGACCGTGAAACGAGACGAATTTACCTACAATATATTACGGTTATGTTGATGATATAATTTTTTTATTTTTTTCCCTCCCCGTCCGTTAGCATTCGGTGAACGTGTAAGTATGAGTAGAACGACCTTTGTGTTTACACCCTATAAATTACGAAACACGGACCAATAGAAAACCGTTTCGTAAATCACGATATTACGACACGCGTTCAAACACCGACTGCTTTTGTCCGATCAAAAATGTAATTCGACCGTGAGCAGTACTAAAACACAAATCACGAACGAAACGTAAACGGTCGTAAACAGTGACGTAGCCAGGATTTCTTCGAGGGGGGGAGGGGACCAAAAAAATAAAAAATTAAATAAATAACATTCAAATATTTTTAATAATATTTTTATTTCGTCCAGTCCAACGTTTGTATCCTTCTTGGAGATCTCTTTATAAAAGCTGGTAAAATGTAATTTTCCGCTAAAAATTCGTGAATTCCGTAATTCGTAAACACAATATTATAACATTATAATCTAATTATATCGTTACATGTTATTTTGTGATTACGGTTGTAGATAGTTACTTAAGGCGTCAGATACATTGTTTATCACGTATTCTCATCATAATATCATTTAACATATACCATTGTAAGAAAAAAAAAAGCCAACGGGTAACCCCCCTTGGCTACGCCCACTGGCCGTAAATGAAATCTTTGGCCGAATTACGCGTGTACTGTGCGGCAAGCACACCGTAACGGAGGCAGGTTAGGTGCACAACTCGGAATCGTCGTCGTGGACATATCACAATAACTGTACGCGGCGATAACGCCATCGGTTGTGTTGTTACCGGGCAAGGGGGACAAGGTAGAGCAAGCGCCTTACCCAAATTTGGTTTTGCCCCACCTTTGCCCTACCCGTTGAAGAACAAACGAAAATTTAAATTTCAAGTATTTATGTGTTTGCTGTGTAACTCGTCGTATTTTTTTTATGTGCATTCGCTTAGATAATACATCACAGAACACACCACCATTTAATTTGATCTCGAAATTGATTATATTTTATCGGAAAACCCTAATAACACACTATTTTCCGTGTATTTCAATAATTTATATTACACCCGTACAGACGGGTTTTCATTAAATTCCATGATCGATTTGCCACGATCTTGCCCTAACCCCCCCCCCCAGAAAAAATGTCTGGTGCCCCCCCCCCACTGTTATCGGGGTAAGCGTGTTTTCCATCCGGCGGACAAAACGTCGGAAACCGGTCCCGTCTGCGCGACGCACACGTTCCATTTACACGTAATTCGATCGCAAGACGGAAGTGACGTATTCAGATTTACCGGCGATAACGTATAGTTATAACACCACGTCACTCTAATTAACCGTTCCGTTCTGTAGATTTCAAACGTGACCACGGGTTTTTATACTGTCGAGAATTCAATTGTTTTTTTCTCCGTGGATAGCCGAAAAGTAATATACTACGGTTTTTATCAAAATATTTATTTGCTGTTGTTGTTGTTGTTTGTTCCGATTTGCCTATTGTATAATTACCAATTATCTTATCGCGTTCATTCGTTTTTCATACGGATAAACAGTAAAACGAAAAAAATGAAATGTGAAAGTTATTTAGAATGTAATTAAAAATCGTTTTGTTTTTCGAAATATAAAGACGGCCGTGAAAAATACATCCGCGGCGGAAGAAATTGAGAGAGTCCAGATTTTTTAAATCAATATGAAAATAATGTTATCAGGTAAACAGCGTGTGTATAGGTTCCAACCGAGAAACAAAACGTCGACATTTTTATCGTTATTGTTGTTAAACAGTGTTATTATTGCAGCGAAGTTTCAATTGTTACTGTATTTTCATAAAATTGAAGGTCAATCAAATTTCAAGAAGCTAGTTACATAATACGTTCAAATGGATCGGGCCCAATTGGAGTTAGCATATTAACACAATACAATTTGAGGTTAGTCATTGGGTTAAGTAGATTGTTTGGAAAACAATTGCCTATGCGTAACATTGTAAATCAACAATGATTGAGTGAACAACAATCAAAAAAAATTTTTCAAGTACAGATTTAACGATTGTATAAAGTACCAACTTCGTATCGTCTCGCCGAACCGAGCAATGATTGATCAGTGCGGAAAAGAGTCTAACGAATAACGACGGCCGTGTCTGTAAAAACGATCGTGATCGAAGCTAGGTTTACCGAAAACCCATCAAGTTAGAAAAAACACAAGAGACGCAGATAACGATTGTAGTAATTTAGGTGTGATAGTAAATTCGAAAGATCCTATTTTTCCGTTATTCGTACATGTCGTGAAACTTTTATGGCGAACGAGTGCCGGCACAAACGTTCACGCGACAGCGAAATCCGTTGACGAAGACAATAAATCGTACGACGAATCAGTGACGACTTTAGAGGGAGGACAGAGGGCTACGGCTTCCTGCCGATTTCCTAAAAAAATTAAGTATACTTTTAGTGTTATTCTTTAGCTTTTAATTGATAAAAAGGATATTTGTACCTACGTCTAACAGTCGTTGACCTTAATTATTATTAAAAAAGTCAGCAAAAAAAAAAAAAAGGTCATCGACTCGTTTTTTTTTGTCCTCCCCCCCCCCCATCCAAAAAATTAAACGCTAGAGCCGCCACGTTTCGCGTCCCGTCCGGAAAAACATCAAAACGTTACCTATACAACAAGCGGCCAACAGCCGCGTGGACTCTTCGGGCGGATCGCAGTCGGTGTACATCGGCTTCAACACGTACAGGCTGAACGTGAGCGCGACGATGGCTTGAGAACACGGTCTGACGATCATGCACTCCACCCACAGCCGCATGAATGCCACGAACGGGCCGAACGTCTCCATGATGTACGCGTAGTCGGCTCCGGACTTGGATATCATGCATCCCAGTTCGGCGTAACAATAGGCGCCGACCTGCGCAACAGAGGCGTTTGGCGTAAAGTCCGGAAACGCACCCGAGCCTTCTACGGGACAGTGTTCGAATTGTGACCGGTGGACCCCTCCCCCCCCCCACGGGGATACGCTAGGGAATATAGGACGTTTAACTGTTCGGGAACGCACACTGTTCGTGTTTGCTCTTTTGCATCCGCGTTCGAACATTTTTTTATCGATTTAAATTACCGGAGACGGCCGGTCAAACGCAATAAGACGCGTGTTATGTTCGCGCGTATTAACGAAAACCGAAATGACGCGGTGGATAAAACGTGTGCAGCACGACAGACAAACGACCGTTATCGTTTTGATTGCGTCGTTAAACACGTACAATGTTTCGACCGTCGTGTGAAATGAAATCGTGGTCGGTGCGCGTAAATACCGAAAAGACCGCACGTCGCGGTAGTCGCGCGATTTCAGTGTCGTAACTACGGGAGAGGGATGGGGGGGGGGTCGGCTGAGGGCCCAGACATCTAGTGGACTTGGAACGGGTCCCCCTTGTCGTCGCAACAAATCGCTATTCGTTTTCCGTCCGACGCGTAAACATAAAAATCCTAACCTCTCTTTTTTCTCTTGTTTTACGCAACTACCGAACGATTTGCTCGCCTAACCTAACCTTATCGGTCACGTCCGGCCGCCTGTTTCACGGCGTTCCTCCGCCTTTGCCAATTCTGCACCACTCCGGACGGTCGCGACGTTTCGACGAAATACGTGGTCCGCGACCGAGAAGCCAGGGGCGTATCAACGATACGCGTGTAAGCAAAAATTAGTAAAATGTTGTCACTCAATCTCGAGCTCAGAAATGTTAGAAAAACTGAAATCGTCTTCAGCTACAGATGATTTGATAAATCGATTTGCCGAAAAAAATGGCAAGAAAAGCGTATATTTGATTTGAATTGTTCGGCTGGCTCAATTTCATACTCATAATCAACAAATACTTATTCAGATTTAACGCGAGCATTTTTGTCTCGTTCGTGAGAAATCTTTACCCTTCATTTGGGGGCTCCCCCCCCCCCCGACTAATTTCGATACGGGGCCCCACCGAGGCACGCTACGCCGCTGCCGAGAGCGGTACTGCCACGCCGGCGAACACACAATAACGCGAGTCGTGAGCGCGCGCGCGCGCGTACCATGGAGAACGCGCCGGACAAAACCCAAACGATCAGCGAGGCGTTCGCCGATCCGGTGTTCGCCAACACGCCCGTCGGCGATATGAATATCCCGGAGCCGATTATGCTGCCCACGATGACGGTGACGCCGTTCAACAGGCTCATTTTCGGCTTGAGCCGGACGTCGTCTTCGGCTTCGGCCGCGGGAGCCGCGTCCGCGTCCGTCGTTTCGTCGTCCCGTTTCGCGCCCATCGTCGTTACGACCACGACCGGCGTTCTGGTGCAGGGGGGGGGCTGCCGCTGACAGGTCCGCCGACTGAAAACCGCACACAAACGAACAACGAACTCAAAAACGCGCGTCCGAAACACCTGACGCACGGCGACTGTATTTTTATGTCCGACAGCTAAAAAATAAAAGAGGTTTTTAGTTTCTTTGCGAATTTCCCGACGCCGCGCGCGTTAAGATTTCAATTGCGCCGTTTCAGCGCGATAACACGGGTCGTACGTACGATCGATTACAATTAAACGGTCCGTATCAGCGCTTAAAAATGATCGATCAACGATCAATTACACGTCGTCACGTCGATCATGAATTTATCGCCGGATAGTTTCGTAACAGTACACATTAAATCGTTGTGACATCGTGATCCGTAAATCACAATCATTAACTCGTTAACATTGAACTTGGAACGTAGTAGCACACGACGAACCGCGGAGCAGACCTAAAGCGGCGAAAACGGAAAATCGCGAAACAATTCACTCGCTCGCGACTGGCCGCGCGACGTGGAGAACGGTGTACGAGACTACGGGATTTCCCGGCACGCACAGACGAACGGACAGCGGGAATTCGTTTCCGCCGGGGATCGACACGACAACGAGAAAAAAACCCCCGGCCTTCCCACCGTGGACGTTCAAAAGCGCGCGGCGTACGCGTAAAACGGCCGCCGGCAAAACTCCGACGGCGTACGTACCGGCTACGGCGTGGGCGTCGTCTCGTCTGGCGCTCGACGGTCCGGTCACTGGTGCGGCGGCGGCGGTCGGGATTTCGCGTCTGTCCTGCGGCGCAGGACACCGTCGATTCGCAGGCGCGATCCCTTCGGACGGCGGCGCGCGCGCGCGCGTCGTCGTCGTCGTCGTCGGGCGCGCACGGCGCGCGTGTCGAAACGCGGAAAACGGCGGTAAAACCACAAAGTTCGAACGCCGTAAAACCATTGGCGCCCGGTTCCCGGGGTCGTCTGCACGTCCGACTGGATTCGATCGCCGGCGGTGGCGGGCGTCGGAGCTCGACCGGGTTCACGGTGCGCGCGTCGAAACGTTTCGCAATCGCCGATAACGAGATCGTTATGAACGCAATCGTATAAACGGCACGTATTCCGCACGGGGCAGGTCGTGTACGCGTCGTCCGTACCGATTTGTTCGGTTTTACGCGCGCGTCGTACACGTTCTAGTAAAAAAATAATAAAAAACTACGCGTGTTCCTAAAAAATACCGTACGTTTTCAATCAGCGGCGGCAACCGAGGGGTTAGTATTTCTAAAGTGAAAAATCGGGCAATTCTAGCTGTTGTTTGATTTTATTTTACGCCGATTGACGTCGATCATTTTGATCTTCAGACGTTTTATTGTGGAATCGTTATCCAGACGATAGTAACATTCAATTAAAACACCTGAAGCAAACGCAAATCCAGATTTTTTTCCCAAACGTTTTTAACTATTGCAAATACCGTGTCACATTCCCTGGTCACATCTTGCGAAGCTGAAAGGTCATTTTTTGCGCTCAAACGCATCAAAACCTATTTAAGAAACTCTACGTCAGACACGAGATTATTGAATGTGGACTAGCTGCTCTCATCAATATCCACTACGACATAAATGTACAATCCGAAGAAATGCGTCGTTTGCACTTTATTTTATAAATTAATATATTTTACATTTTATTATTTATACATTTACACAAAAAAAAAATAATTAAAATTATTATTAACATGATTATTTTATGATTACATTATTTGTATAAATTTTGGAATTGTATAAAATTTAACATAATTGGTCACCTACATTGAACCGAAAATGCCTACTTTCGTTCGAGCACGACGCTCGGTCACATATTCAATTTTGTATTTCAACCAATACACTTAAAACGATTAACTGTACGACGATTCATTGTTAACGTTGTGGGAAACTCTTAAACAATTTAGCTTTTCACAACGACAAAGCAATAGAATCGTACGTGTGTATATACTTATATATTTTATTACAATAGATTTTCTCCGATCAAGGCGATGTCTACACACAGAACGGGTGAAAACAACAACATTTGTGATGTGATAATACCAATAGAAATACTGTGAATAATATGTATCGTCCATCGCATTTCATAAACTACTCTGAGCGAGTCTCGGCGTACCCAAAAAAGAGTGATAGAAATCTGACTATTGCATGAATATTTTCCCTCATTAAAACAGTGTGATTTGTGTTGATAAAACTGAGATATAAATAATCCGTTGAAATTTACCATCTAATATCAATAATGGAATTTTTTTTTTAATCAGAAAAATATTATTGCAAATTGTATAGATTAAAAATAAATTAAAATAATTGACACGCAACCAAACTGTTGTAGTATGGAATCAACGAACAAAGCAAAGAATATAACACAGTATAAAAAAAAAAAAAACAGTCAATTGTTCATGCATTAGTTAATATTTATTTTGACATAGAATTACACGTTTAGCAAAAATGAAATGGAAAAATAATTAAATGGTGATAGGTTTAAAAAAAATTAATTACAATTAATTTTATCAAAATCTCTATAATTATTTATTCTTAATGTTTAAAGATCGCCTAGGTCAACACTTTCAACATTACTATTGTTACTTTGAAGTTTGTCATTCATTTTTGAATCGGAAAGTTGATTAGTACGGTTTGAAAGTTTTCCTCCTCTTGGATAATCCAATCGATCCCACGATATTGTTTCAGCTTTTTTAAGTTTTATCTCAACCTTTGTTGGAAACATGGACACACTGCTTGTATGAATGTCAATTATCTAAAAAAACCCCGATTATACAATTTATAATTACTTGAAAATTTAAAATCAATTGTATATACAACAAATAAATACCCCGTATAGTTCCATGGTTTTAGAAAATACTGAATTCTCTGACGGGAAGAACAGTTCAAATGACAATTTAACAGCGGATAATTTCACAAAAGAAATATTTGGGTCATATTTCTTGCCATAGATCGATATTACAACCCAGGGTCCAGTCTGATGCCAGTCTAATCGACAGTTTGTTTGCCCTTGAGTTTTCTACAACAAAGAAACAAACAATTTTTTCTTATCAAATTATTTTATCTCAATACAAAATAAATATAATATGAATTACTGTGTCTTTAATCCAACAATGTTCTCCTTCAGCACACCCGACTTGTTCTAAGAACGCATTGAAATCCGATGTCTTTTTATTGCAACAAGACCAATATTTCATGCCTTCGTGAAATATCGGCATGCCAGGATGATGTTTACAAGCACCATTCTCTTTCCCAGCACCTTCATAAGCCTAAAGAAAAAACCAAAACAATATTAAACGTGATTATTAAATATTTTCAATAAGATTGATATTGAATTGGTGACCTGTTTACATCCATTGTTCTTACACATTGTACCAACTGGTATAGCAGTAAAATCCGATTTTAGATTTCCGTTTGAATTACTAACGGAAATAGCAGACATTTGTTGAACAAGAGTTGAAGAAATGGTTGGTTTCATACTTGTCAAAGGCAAATCAGCCGATGGTCTTGGCAGTGATACTGGTTTTGGAGCATGATACTCAATAATTTCATCTTTGATGTTCTTATCTGGCACATACTTTTCAGGTTCTTTTGGTTTTTTACCGTTATGACAACCCTTTGTACAGCCCTAAACACGATCATAGAAAATTTTAAAAAGTTAATTAATATAAAATAATTATGACCGTTTCAAATGTAAATTACTTTTATATTAAGAAATTCCGTGAAATCGGTGCATTTCTTCTTACAGCATGACCATCCTTTGTAGGCATCATGGAAAACCGGATCACCCGGATGAAATACACATGAATCTAGTAGTTTGACAATAACATAAAAAACAAATTATATTTAATGACCTACTAAAAAAAAGTATTAGATTAAAAATAATAATAGTAGAGCAATGGACTAATGTTATGGTATTTTTTTAATTTTTCGTAACAGTCGAACTTAACGATAGGTACACGGGTAGAATAACATGAATTCAAGCGAATAAAATCAATACCGTCGATGACGGCGGATCAGCATTTTTTCCAATTCCATAACGTTAATCGTTCATCCAAATCGACATGACGTCGCAAAAGACTGTTGTTGTTCGAAGTACAAAACGAATTACATTCAAAGAAGTGGTCGAAAGATTTCACGCTACTGAATCGTGTTCGTTTCATATGTATCGTTGATGATGACGCACAAGATTAATAGTTTCGCGAACGTGAACTGTTATTATGTATGAGGACGAAGCGTCAATAAGAGTTAAACACCAACGCACAACAGGTACCGAAAAACACAATATTACAACGAAATCATTAGGGCAAGGCCAAAACAAAAACAAACACGGGTAAAATCAATCGGATATATATTTCGAAACGCGTGACACAAAAATCATTTATAATCACCTTCGGGATTATTGTCCGGGTCGAACTTCTCGGCGCATCCGCGGTTATAACACAGTATCGAATTGTCGTCGCACGGCATTGTTGTATCCGTTCCGAAAACAACGACGTGACGGGAGAAAAAACGGAATGAAACGAGAAAACGAGCACGGCGACGAAATGACAGGAACGACGTTGTTAATCACCCAAAATAGATACCACCGAACAGATAATAAATAAACGAGTGGGGTAGGCGTATCACACGGGAAATGTTCCATAACTAATTTGAGGTTATTACCGCGGTTAATCTCTTAACCCGATTCTACGGTTCCACGGCCGAACATAGATAAGAAATACATGTATTGCCTGTGGTCGTGTGAGGTGATCTACGCACGCGCGTATTCATATTTCCTCCTTTTCGCCGTCGCGACCGCGCGTTTTGTATTTATTTATTTCGCTTTTCGCACATATTGGTGGTTATTTTACGTGCGATTAAAACGAAATTAACGATTTCAAAGCGACCGATCTCTTACGTCTCCGAGCACCACCGCAAAGCCGCCCACAGTCGTGTTCCGTAACCTCAACACGATAAATCGGAAATCAACGACAGTGCCGTAATCTACGAACGTATTTGAAAATTCGTTCATCGGCGATACGTCCGCCAGGACGCGCGACGGAAAACGGTTACCACTCACCCAAGACCAACCGCGTCTAAAACGTTTATACATTACTCGAATATGTTTTGCTTTAACGAATCAACTTGTCTACGGGCGTTCCCTCTTTCGGGGTAAACATCATATTGACTTTCACGATCATTCATTTTTAATAAGCTTACCATGTATCCTACTTTTAATGTGTATAATAAATAAAATATTTTTAATTTTTAAGTCCTTTTACATGAAAATATTCGTACGTGTAATATACCAAAAAAAAAAAAATCATACCTGTCATTTATCTAAAAATTAATTCTAATGTTATTGTTATTTTCAAGAATATTATTTGATTTATGGACAAAAAAAATTGATTTACATATTATATTAGGTAGATGATATATTTTTATCATTATTATTTTGAATAAAATAAATACTTTTTCATACCGAAATTTCATTTCGAAAAATCGAAATATTATAGGATTTAAACATAATAATTGCTTTGTATATAACATAAATAAAATAACTAGAATAGCAAAATAAATCTGGACATAAAGTAAAGCACAAACTCAACAAAAAAAAATCATTATATTTTTCTTTAAAGTAAATGAAAATTAAATTACAACAACTAATATACATTTTAATTTTTAAATCTATATTGTAGGAATACAAGACAATCAGATCATATCAGATTTGAATCGACAGGCTAATGGTTAATTGAATTAATAATTTTAAAAAATATATGTGTTCACCAAGTGATTTGAAAGAAAAATATATGACACTAATAAATTATACATTTTTATACAGGTAAATATTATTTCCAAACATTCGTTAATAATTTAACTTCATTATTAAATTGATATTTGTATTTATGAAGAAGCATGTTTTCCTCTGAATTTCCTAGAAACATTTTAAATAAGATGTTAAATATTATATTCGATATTAAGCACAGAAATATTACCCGATAAGTCCAAATGAATCCAACTGTAGTTTGTCTAATTTGTTAATATACTTTTCATCAGAATTATTTCGCAAAGGACTAAAATAAAAATTAACAACTGCATAAATTATGTTGCAATTACTTACTTTTAACTTTTAGAATTAGTTTTGTAAAAACCATTACCTTAAATATACTGAAGAACTTGTTGTACGAACACTAGTTCCCATACTTTCCAAAGATTCATTTCGAAATGATTGTTTCCTGTTTTAAAATTATAAACTTAACAAATATCAATTGAACATTTAATTTAATTTTTGTAATTATTACCTATGGTTCATATCAGCAATATCTTGTTTTGCACCTGAGATATTTCGAACTTTTGATTCACTATCTATTACGTTACAAGAGGTTGAATGGAAAATTGGTATTGAAATGGCAGATCGAGTTTCTTTATTGTAGTATGAATTTGTTGGTGTATTCCGCAACGTGCTTAAAAAATTATTGATACATTAATTAATTAATTAATAAGAACATATGATTGAAATTATATACTTTTTAACGATCTTTAGATCGTGTTGAAGTTTCTTTACATATATTTTCAATTTGTTATACTTTGATAGCTAAACACAAAATAGTGTAAACATTTTTGTAAACAATTTGTTACATGTACAAAAAAAAAAATACTTTACTATGCGGTTATTTTGTTTAATTAAATTAAAGCGGTGTGCCTTTTGGAATTTCATCACTTTGAGCAATTTTTCACAGGCTTCCACGGGTTCTTGGAAATATTCTAACACTTGGGGGTTAGTGCGAAACGACTGAAATATTTTCATAAATAAATAAACTATAACATAATAACTAGAGTCAAAAAATTAATCATCAAAGCGGCCACCGAGTATAAACACATATTTGAATTGTCGTCATCATTCATACCTTTTCACCTATCACGGTAGATGAACATTTATTGCTACATAGTTTGCAACGATCCAACGTACCTGAAAGATAATTTAAAAAAAAAAGTAAATAAAAATAAATCACCGAGTAATTTCACGAATTAAAAATAAAACAATGTTTATATTTTATAACCTATTGTCTATGTATAAACGATGTTAACCTTTCTTACACAACGTCAGAGTCGGATCCGACCCAAAATTAGAATTCGTTACGTTTTAACCCGAACAGAAAATAAACAAATGACAAGGTCAATGACGTGACGTTACTATTGGTTTCGCGATTCACTGGATTGAAAGACTCTTAGACGCTCATTATCACAATAAGGCTTAATTTTCACTTTAATTATCGACTTCGACTTTTGTCGGGTCGGATCCGACCCTGACGTTGTGTAAGAAGGGTTAAAAATACATATATTTCGACAACAGAAGCTCAGTAAACCCAACAACTCTTGCTCTTACTAAAAAAAAATAAGTTGTCGTTAAATAACTCCACGAGACGAACGTATGAATTTCCGTCACGTGACTTTTACAGATTTAAATATATATATTTCCGGTAAATTTCGGATTTCATTTACAGCTGCGATCAATCACAACGCGTCTGTGTCACGATAAACCAGCACCGTCGTTTGAGGTTATCGATTGATATTGCACGGTACGTATTCGTCACTCGCGCTAAACGCTAGACTATACGTCAATTCTCCCGTATTGCTGGTTCTTGGGTCGGACGTAAGAATTATAGTAAAACGTGTACATCAACGTGTTCGTTCCAACGACTTACCGTCCGCAAAACAACCGCAATTTTCGCAAAACACATGACCGCAGTCGGTCAGATAAAACAATTGATCCGTCGCGGCGACGTCGCAGTTCTCGTTGGGTTGACTGAAACACGAGTTGCAATGGATCCAGTCCATTTTTTTTCACGGAACGGTTATTACGATCGATTACGCGGACGATCTACGTCGAAAACGTCACACGCGCGCGCGCGACGGTACGTTCTGACCGCCCGCGCACGCACAGTGTCCCGGTCGCCGGCGACGAACGGCTTTCCGCGCCTTTTGTTTCCAGTGTAGGCAACCCCGCGACAACGTACGTGTGTGTACGTTTGTTTTTATGTGCAAACGATCATCAATTGGCGTTACGCTCGTAAGTCCGCTCTGCCATTACGTACTTGGCACTGGAACTGTATGTTTCTTTCATTATGTTCCGTCGGCCCACGCAAAATAACATAACGCCTAACGTTTTCAACGGAAGCTATATTATCGCGTAAATTCAATACGAATAAAAAAAAATTTTTTTTGGGGGAAACAACGCACTAAAGCGTGAAATAACTCACAAAAATCTAGTCGACGCGAAGTATCTTCAATATTTGGTCCCGGGGGTTGATGTAAGCGCGACAAGATTTTCGTGAATTACTTCACGCTTTTTGGTGCGTTCTTTTCGTAGTCGGTTTCATTCTCGTGTCATCCATTATCGAGTTATCTATTCTGTTTGAAATTGACAATCGTAACGTCAAGACGCTTGTTCGCGCCGATTACGTTAGCCCATATGGCCTCCCAAAAACTTACCGAACGTGGGCCGCCTTCAGGGTCTCGAGTCCGCCGCCGCTGGTACGTACAGAACAGAACAAAACAGCAAACAGAACGAGTCCGTCATACATTAGCACACACGTAATCGTACGTTCGTACCTGTTCGTGTTTATTTTAAAAACTCAATGATTCCCAAATAAATACATGACCGTGCAAACCGTCGATTGAAAAATACAAATTTATACCGTAAACAACGTAAGTACCTAAAGCCTCTACGCGAGTATTCTAATTTTATCGAGCTACAACCGGCGTGTGCGTTAAACCGAACTCGGCCGTTTCGCGTTGGTCTCGGTGTTTACAATGAAAATAACAAACGTGAACGAACTGGACCTCTACGCACGCTCTCCAACGTCCAATAACAATTCTATTATACTCAAAACGATTGAACGGTATTAAAAAAGTATAAAATTTTAGAATCCGTTTTTTTTTTTTTTTTTTTATGTCGATTATTATATTATTTGTTTTTAACGAGAAGATAAGAAAAATCGTTAGACTATTTTAGTTATAGAAAACGTTTTGGAATATCAATATTCGAGTAGAAAAGGAGGAAAAAATTGACAATTCGGAAGAACGCACGATGACAGTGGACAGCGATAATAATTGTTTGAGTTAGATGACTAGATAGAAGTAATCGATTCGTAACATTATACCGTGTTAGAATACGATTTCGACTACTACCGGATCACTTAAAATAATACGGACGGACGCAATCAAAATTTAAGCCATCCGTCATTCTCGTCTTTGATTTTCAACAGCTCCTCCAGGGCGAAAGATCCTTTCCGTTGGCTGCCGATGTGAGCGAAATTTCTGCAAAAAAACCCAAACAAATTTATCACACGACTCGCACGTACAAACGCGATAGACTTGCATGGACGAGTTCCTCGCAGACGACACCGTCAGCCTGTTCATCGGATAACTGTGTCTGGTGGCGTTCGGCTGTTTCTTGGCTTGTCTCTTCTGTTGCAGCCACTTGTAGAAATTCTTCTCGTTCTCCGCCCTCTTCCTCTGCTCGTCCTCGTGCCGTTTCTGTCGGCACTCTTTCCGCCGCGTCTCCCGTTCCGTTTTCATCCTGCGCCTCTCCAACAGCTGTTCCGCCGACAGCCCGTACTCGGACCGCAGCCCGTTGTAGCCCGGCAAACGCGGACGGTCCTTCTTCGCCGCGCCTTCCGCCGGTTTCTTCTTGATCACCAGCTTCGCCGCGCCCTTGTCGCCCGACCCGTCCGTCCGGAACTCCAGGAACAGATCCGTGGCGGGGGCGCCTTCGTCGCGCGGGCCCGTCCGCCGCCCGCCGCGTTCCCGTCGTCGCCCGCCGTCGCCTTCAGGTTGATGCGGAAGAACTTGCCGTTCGCGTGCGGCTGCGTACCGTCCGCGTCGTTCCCGTTCAACGGTTTCAGCTTGCCCTTCGGGTCCATTTCGAAGTAATACGTCACGCGGGCCCTACCGTGCCGACGATGTGGACGTGCTGGGGCGGCAGCCGGAGCCGCGGGTGGCCGTGCCGTTCCGGTCCTGTCGCAGCAACCTCCGGTCGGTTTCGTTTTCCTTTGCGCCGCGAACGAACCGCCGACCATCAGCTTCCTCCTCGCCGGCACGTTCGCGGACGCCTTCTTGACGTCGCCGCCGCCGCCGCCGGTCGCCGCCACTTTGCGCCCTTTGCTGATCTCCTTCAGCTTGTTCCTCAGTTCGTCCGCGTCCAGTTTCTTGGGCACGTATATGTCCGCGTCGTCGTCGTCGTCGTCGTCGCCGGGCGTCTTGCCGGACTTCTCGTATATCTTGTACTGCGCGTGCGTGAACAGTTCCGGGAAGTACGTCACGTGCTCGTCGATCGCGGAGGAACCTTGCCGGGTCCTGTTGTTCCGGTCCATTATCGTCTTGAACTCGTCTCCGGACTCGATGACGTTGATGAACAGCGGGTCGTCGGACTCGGACGAGAAACTCCTGCTGAACGACGTGCTCGAGTGCGCCGCCGCGTCCTGCGTCCTCTCCGCGGCCGAACCGACCACGACGTCGTCCCGGTCGTCCTCGTCGTCCCGCGATAAATCCACCCGGGCCACGATCGCGTCCGGGTCGTCCCGTTCGGCGAAAACGTCGGCGCCCTGAAGTCTCTCCGTGCCCACCGGCACCGTGCCTGAAAAACACGGTTCGAACGTGTACGACGGCGGTCGCGTCCTGCCGCTACGGAGATTACGGGACGGGATTAGGAGCGAAGAAACCGAGGACCCGTGTCGTACCCACGTCTGCGAAACTGTCCAGAACCACGACGGTATTGTCGAATTTCACCTTTCCGGGCGCGTTGGCCGCAGCCACCGCCGCCGCCGCCGCGCTTCCGTCGTCGTCCGCCAGTTCCCGGTTGGCTCGGTTGATTTTGGAACGCAGGTCGTACGGTTCGTCGGACGGTCGCAGCACGGTGCCCGACGCGAAATAGATCTCTGAACAATAATAATAATAATAATAATAATAGATCTACAAAAAAACAGCAGGGGATGGGAAACGAGACCCCGATCGCCACGTATCATATCGAACTAACGATACTCGCTTAGGAAATCCTCCTCGTCGTCCACGTCGTGTTCGTCGTTCGGCCCGCGATCCGTACCGTTCGTCTCCGGAGGCGAACCGTCGTTTTGCTTCACTCTCCTCGCGGCCGCCGCGTGTCTCCGGCGGGGTCGCGGTAACTGTCGGACGGCACGTGTCGGTCGTTTTCAATGATTCTGGTGTGTTTTTGCGCGGGACCCATCACGTCCGCGAATGTCCCGGCGGCGCGCTTGTTCCGAAACGATCGACTGAACGAAATACACACAAACGACATTACACGTTTCAAAGGATTTTCAATCAACACTTTCGGTGCGTCGTCCACGCGTTCTGGGGGTTTTTTTGGAACGGTACCCAAATCTAATGTCGTAATATATGCGAAGCACGCGATTGTAACACATTACGGTTAAATCGAATATTAGTTCCATCCATCCATTCATTCGTTAATCAACGTTGTTACGAACGAAAACGGGTCCGTGTATGTCCTCGTCCAAGTGCAGTGCGTGTCAGTGGCGCCGAAATATTTTTTAGTATGTGGTGCGAACACAGATTTTTACTCACTCCCCTTCCCTCGAAAATCTGTATAACCGTGTTTAGGTTCAAGGCGAATGCCCAAAATTACCAAAAACAAAAATCTCATAAAAAACTGATACATACTGGATCCATCCAAGGCTAGGCAAGTTAATAATTTTTTTTTTACTTTTTTAAAAATTATATCAAATTAAATCTAACATTTTAGCTGATCAGTTAAGTTAACAAAAAAAAAAAAAATTAACTAAAGTTTATTTTTTTTCTCTCAAAGCAATACATTTTTTTTAAATGAATTATTATATAAACTTTGTTTTGGTTATTTTTAATGGGGGAGTTTGGGGATAATTTAAAAAATCACACGAAGAAATAGATAATAAATAGGTCCGTACAACCAGTGGCGTTCACAGGAGGGAGGATGATGGGTTTCATATCCTAACCCATGGGATAAACCAAACTCAAACGCTTAGTTTTAAAGTCAAAGCAATTTGAAAATGGTGAATTTTGAAAAATTACGCGCTTAATTACATACACGCCTACGTATAACCTATCGACTAAAATAGCACTGATTACGGGATGTAAATATGTGTTGATGTGTTAAATATCGCATTAATTAAATAAAACCTACCTGTTATTCTCGGAGTCGTCTTTGTTGACTTTGTTATACTATTTTGAATATCCGGGTTTCTCTTTTCACATTTTCATTAAAATGACGCGTCCAGTTAGTTTTGTTCAAATGTTCTCGTTGCTTACTGCACTTGCAAATGTCTGAACTCATAGTTATGTATTGTAAAAAGTAAAAACTTAAGTTATTGGTTGCTGCGGAAAACTTACTAAACGCAAATGTCAACAATCGACTAATCATCAATAATCACTAATTTCCGATGACAAACACGGATGCAAAAAAACATTCAGTACGTACACACGTTGTGAACATTGTAACAACACAATTGTATGAATCTATTTTTAAATGTGAAAACACGTTAGCTGCCGTAATTGTTTAATAATAATAGTAAATCACATCGATCCACGAGACCCACGTAACGAACGAATAAGCTCGGTGACTTACGTGTGAAACATTTTTTTTTTTTTGTGCAAAATATTAAATACCTCACTCTAAAATCATTAAAATGTAAAAGTCCAATGAAGAAATAAAAATAGATATCAATTTTAAATTCTAAACAATCGCCCGTCTTAAACGTCGATAAAAATAGTTATCGATAACGTCCCAAATTCACACGTTCGCGAGTTATAATCGTGGAAAACGAATCACGTGATAAAAAATAAACAAGCAAAAAGAATAAAAAGCTTGTCGTGCCGTCCCGAACCGTTTGGACGAAACGTACAGATAAATCGACCGGGTAATTTTGGGCGTCGGTGTTGGTGCACAAATGCATTGTTCCAAGCGTGTGTTGTTGTCGTCTGTCGTCGACGTGCAGTCAATAACTATCGTGTGGTCACTACGGTCGCGTGAAGAACGGACGGGAAACGTTAAACGTCGGTACAAACGAGCAGATTGTTCCGGTCCGTCGACGATAATTTTCGTTCGGTACGTGGCGGCGGGGTGCGTCGTTTAATAGAAGAAATCCGTCCGAAACGTAACGGGGACGTATTTCAGACAACGGCCGTGCGCGTGTCGGCGGATTCCCGTTGAAAGACCGCACGGCGAGAGACGGGCTACGCGCGCGACACAGACGACGGGCGCGTCGATAACGACGAACGATAAGAATCCATATAAGAAAGGAACGACGAAAAACGAGAACGAAAACGAATACGCTCGCGTTCGGTCTACTTGACTTCACCGCACGGGGGTACGAGCGATTTCGAAATTACAGCGCTGATCGGGTGACTGTTTATCGGTGTTGCTCTGGCAACAACCACCCCGTACATGCACGGCCACGGTTCGCGGGCCGGACGGGGGCGAGCGTCCGTACAAGACGGATCTGAGCTGGCGCGAACACGAATTCATCTGGGTTGAACGGAACAAAAAAAGAATGTATGTTTAGTACGTTTGGTGTGTGACCTACCGGGCGAAAATCGAGTTTAACATGTGACCCCTACCTGTATTATCTACCAGAACGATTATTTATGTATGGAGACGGACAACCTACGTGTACCTGTTTAAGTGGTTTTTACCAATAGATATTTTATCAACAATATTGTCAGTACGCGTTCAGGCGTTAATCCTAAATCGTCGATAGAACGATAAAACCGCGTCGGATTCGTCGAAAAATAAAATTTTTTTTTTTTAATTAGATAATACGTCCCTAACCTATTCAAACCGTCTTCAACCTGACCTAACCTGCGCGAACTGGGTAACATTTTTTTTTATACATTTTTTTTCTACGGTAGGTCACATACTAAACGAATACCAAAAAATGTATACGTAAACAGAATCAAAAACATTTTCCGTTCGGATGATCGTCGTTGGATTGTCGCCGGAGCCGGCGGGGAGGAAAGACAAACGCTGTAGGTAAATTCTCTATCCGGCCAAAATAAGTGGCTATTGAAAATGCTGTTTGACGTTCGTTTTGACAAAGTCGTCGTGAACGGAATATGGCCAAACCGAGATTCTGTCGCGTTTATAAAAACGACGTGTTTCTCTTGGGCGTAAACGAGGGCGCGGGGGCTTCTAGTAACGTGTCATCGGAATGACAACAATCAACGGTTAAATGATATGAACGTTACAGCAAAAAAAAAAATAATAATTTTTAGGTTAGTATTTTTTTTTATTATGTAATGATTTCAATGTTAAATCGCGTGCCATACGAAATCTTGAAATGCCGCGCCGGGCGTGCGCCTGTGTATTTAGAATTTTGTTGTCCGCGTTGTGTTTTCCGAGACGCGCACAATACCAACGTCCTTTTTGACACGCGTCTCAATATTTATGAATGTTTACAACGTTTTTTAAAACCATAAAACAATAACGTGCGATTCATTACAGGCCCGATAATATCCATTTTCCGAACGTCGAATATCGAATGTTTCAACAACGAGTAGTAAAATGATATCGGTTCGGGACAAAACGTTTAAAAATCCTGCAATCGCCCCCGCCTATATATTGTCTACCCCTTAAGCCGGTAACCGGATGTTCGTTACAAAAGCGTATCTCAAAACAACGACATCAATACGTACACGTTTCCGTTAAAACGACGACGACGAGTTCCGGCCGACGTTATTATTCATGTATGTACACACTCACGAGCGGTGATGGACCAGATAATATAGACATAGAAATTTCTGGTCATCTGGATAAAAAGATAAGATAATTCGGTAAACGAAATAGTATGAATATTAAATGGGAATCGGTATGAAACAATAGACATAATACGTTATTAGTTAGAGCACGGAGAATTTTCAATCATTTACACAAGTACATGACCTCTTTCGGTAACAAAGTTTGTGAAATACGGAAACAATTAATAACGAAAAATCACGTGTGAGTGGAAATCGTTTTGTTCTCCGCGCGTCCGCGAATACTCTAGAATGATTCCTTTGGGTTTTTCCAAACGAATCCTTCTCGAATATCCTCGACGATATGGTTATTAACAGTTACCGTTGTCGCCGCCAACGGAACGCGCGGTCGTTGGACGTGTTCATTGTTCACGTACAATTTTCGCACGTTATTATTTTGTTTTAGCGTGAATGATAATAATTTGTAAGTTTCTTTTTTGAAATCGTTTTTATTTGTTCGTTTAATTTGTAAACCTTTGACCGTCCCCCCCGTGAATATAATCCATATGCTATTCGTTTAGTTTGATTAAAATCTATTATCTTTTTTCAAACAAGGTTTAAAAGATAAAGATTATCTAGATTATCTTTTAGACAATTTTATCTATAGATAATCCCAACACTGCTCACCAGACGTTTTGCGTTTCGGTCGCGCCGGTTGTAAACACTGTGTTGGGGGTTTAGTCCCGTGGACGCGTTTGTTTTGTTTCGCCGTTTGTTTACGTGCCCGCGCTTATCACGCGATAACGAACAAATCGGTTCTGGACGGACGTCACGCGGCGTCTTCACCGTCCAACGGTTTATCGCCCGAACTCGTCCAATCGCGGTCCTGAAACGTACCGGTCCGTCCCGTCGTAAAAACATTTACGTGTATCGTTTACGTTATCGCCGCCCGTTATTGTTGTCATGTCGCTGGACGATTTTTAAACGCCCGTCGCGTGCGCACGGACGACGGATAACGATTACAAACGAGAGAACGACAACGACGACAATATGATCGTACTGTTCGTTCTGGCGTTTTTGACGTCCAGTGACGCCAACACCGGTTTCGCGGACGAAAGCAAGTGCCAGAAGTTTGCCGACGGATCCGTCTATCCGTCCAGCACCACAGAGTTCACCAATCACAAACTGCAGTACACAAAAGCTTTGAGTAAGTGACTTTCTATGTATCCGAAGTTGACACGCGTTAACAACACCCGATTCATACAACGATTCTGTATATTGTATTTCATACCAACCAATGTTATTCAGTATCCAAACCGGCTCCGGACTGGAAGGGTACGGCCGTCGTAAATGGCTCGTTGCAGGAACTGAAGTTGACAGATTTCCGTGGAAAGTATTTAGTGTTTTTCTTCTACCCGTTGGACTTGTAAGTTTGTGCGTCTTGGCCGCTCGACCGGTGAGTAGTGATTTATACTGTTTGGTCCACAGCACGTTTGTATGTCCGACAGAGATATTGGCTTTCAATGACCGGATCGAGGAGTTCAGGACGATTGGAGCCGAAGTCGTTGCCGCATCGGTGGATTCACATTTCACCCATTTGGCTTGGGTCAACACACCGCGTAAAGACGGCGGTTTGGGTACGTTGTCTATTCCGCTGTTGTCGGACATGACTCATAAGATATCAAAAGACTACGGTGTTTACCTGAGCGACGTTGGTCATTCACTGAGGTATACATTGTTATATTAAAGCTGTTGGTATTTTTTAAATTATTTCACAGACTAACACAAATTACTATTTGTTTTCAGGGGATTGTTTATCATAGATAACAGAGGTGTTCTTAGACAGATCACGATGAATGATTTGCCCGTCGGACGGAGTGTGGATGAAACTCTCAGATTAGTACAGGCGTTTCAATATACAGACATGCACGGGGAAGTGTGTCCCGCCAACTGGAAACCTGGCGAACAAACGGTAAAATATGTTTACCTATTTCAATAATATTTATTGAGAAATTGTTTTTATAAATTTCAACAGACATTTACAATTATGTGTTTTTATCATCCTCAGAACTAATTTAATAATTATTAAGTAATACAGTTTTGTAGTTGACTACAACTATGGTATGATAGAAATAATTGATTTTTCAACTTGTAATCATGTAAAATATATTCATTTTATACATTTATATTTTATATTTAAATTCAAATCTATTGCTAAGAGTTTTTTTTTTTTTTTATTTTAATAAATAATTGTCTTTATAATTTGAAGTTAAAACATTTGTGTCCACAAATTAAATATATGCAATTTATTTTTCTGGTTTTTTTTTTTTTCATAATTTAATTTGTATGTTTTGTGTTTTTCAGATAATACCTGACCCGATTAAGAAGAAAGAATATTTTGATAGACTGATTGAACTGTAATCCATAGTTAGATATCTCGTAATCGCCAACATGTAATTTATGATCTATGAAGCATCACAAACATTATCGATATTAAGATATTCATATATATATATATATAATAAATGTATAAATTTATTTTTATCAATTCAATTTAATTTTACCAAATATGTTTTATGATAAAATAATAATAATATTAATTAAACAAGGGTATACATTGACATTGCATGACAAGACAAATGTATTATGTTTAAGTAAAAATACGCTTTTATTTACAAAATAAAGTAACATTCGTAATGTCTATTTTGAACGGATAATATAATACTAGTAACATTTAACAACACCATTTGTTTGATACAATATCAATGATTTTTAATGGACATATTATACAATGTAATTCGAGAGGAAGGATAACGTTAAACAAGAGTCAAACATATTACGACATATAGTGTACATGAAAACATAGAAAACAAACAATATTGTATACGGTGATTTTGTAGACAAATTATCAAAAGACTACATAGTATAAAAAAAATCGCATTTCACACTAAACGTGTACGTAATGTTAATGTTTACATTTAAAGTAATAATGATTTTGTTATATGATTTCTCGCCAACATAATTCGGATCTCGTGACGTACACAGCGCATTTAAACAACATTGTATGATCTAATAAAGTTATCGTTTAATATGTTTAAACAGACATGCAATATAATAATAATGATAATAAAAACACAATATTATAAACTAAAAAAAAAATACACGGTTTTGCTGTAAAATATATATCCACGTGAATTTTAGTCGTGAAAAAATTCCACACGTTCTTTCACATTAGTTAAGACGTACGGCTAATAACGTATACGCATACCGTGACGATTAGTTGATAGATTGTCGTGATTTTTTCGTAATTTTCCTATTGTTTCGCGGTAAACGCTAATAACAATAACGCCGTGAACCGTTGTCGTAAATGTTTTGCATGCATGAGATCAGATAGTCACCAAAAAAAAATCACGAGAAAACACGCGCCGTGCGCGATCCGTCGCGCTCGGCGGGCACCGTCGTCCGAGACGGGCGTACGTCAAGCCCGTAGGGACGGGAAACGCGGAATCGTCTCCCCCCCGTCGCGTCGTCAACGTCCAACAACACGGATACCGTGTTTAAACGCGGACGCGTTTCCGTTTACGTGGAGAAGAAGAGTAAAAGAGTCTACGGACGAAACGCGGGAATCGCCGTTCAAAACGTCCGGGGGGGGGCGCGTACGGTTTTACGGTCAGGCGAGATCCGATTCGGTGACGACACTCGAGTACGAAACGATAGCGCGCGCGTTTTTGTCCGTGTGTTCGCGAGCGGTTTTTTCTTTTTTTTTTTGGGGGGGGGGTCCGTCCGGCCGCGTGTTCACAGCGTGAGCGTCGCGTTCGGAGCGCCGGCGGCGGCTGCTGCTGACGCCCACGCGGGTCATATGCTCAGCGACGGCCGTTTCTTCCGGTCGCGTTTGCTGCTGTTCTTGCCGAATATCGTGCCCAGCACTTTGGACACGCTGTTCACGCCCAGCTTACGTCTGATGGGCAGCCCGCGCAGCAGCTGGACCGCGCGCGTCTCGCGCAACAGCGAGTGGAACGCCAGCGACACGCCCGCGAAGTTCTCGGCCGCGCTCACTTCGTAGAACTGACAGCCGAACCGCAGCGACAGCTCCTGTCCCGCGTCCACGGCCACGCACCTGTACGACGACACGGTTTATTTTGCCGCCAGTCGAGATCCGTGTTTTTCCCGAAAACACGGGAACAACGAGTGAGACACCACCACACGATCCGGGGGGGGGGGGGAAGTTAGTGACGGACGAACGAGAGACGAGTTTACGATTGTGTACGAGCAAAATAAACGTGTCCGCGTTTCGACCGTTTTCGTACGACTGTAGATGGGTCGACGCGACGAAGACCGCGCATAAAAACGACGCACGTTTCGATGTTAACGGACTCCGCCGGGAGAATGCCAGTCACGCGTTCACTCGTGAAATCCGCGGGGATCACCGCCACGCGTGTTTATCCGTGCGCCGCCCGTGAAATGTCGTCTAAACGCCCGACAAAACGACATCTGATCCACACACGTACACGCATCGGCTTTCGCACGATACTACTACGAGGCTAAAGGCGGGACGATTTAGATTGTGAGCCGCACCGGGTTATCGGACTCGAGAAGTGCAACCGCCGGCGGTGGTTATTCGTCATACGTCGACGAGCTGATCAAAAAAAAAGTCTCACGTTGAATACGTTTGGGCGTTTGACCGCGCGCGTTAGCGTCACCACGACGTAAAAAAAACAAACGTCACGTGACTGTATTTTTCGCAACGATGCACGTGTGAAGCTCGGAGAATATTTGAAAAATAATGAAAACGTGGAGAACTTGGTGGCGCGCCGAGGGCGTATTCTATAACGGCGACACCGCGAACATCGAGAACGCACGTGCTGTATTTTCGCAACGGGGTTCTGTTGTACAGGAAGTCGACGAGAACGGCGGCGGTTGCGATAATTATTGTTATGATGAGTTGTCATACGATACGAGTGTCGATAAGGAGTGAGGGGGGGGGAGAGAGGAAACAGAACAATGGGACACGCGACTAGTACTCGGAACGGAGTGTGTACAATGCGCCGTTTTGATGACCGCGCGCAAAAAGTCTTGGACGAATTTTGTTTTTCAGCCTACACGTATTCGATATCGTCTTACGTGTCGTTTTACACTGTCATAATAGGACGACGGTTACGGTCCGCTCGTGAACGCATCACATGTAAATTAGACGTTTCTTCGTATTTTTTTGGACGGTTTCATCGACTCTCTCTCACTCACGCACACACACACACGTTTTGTGTGTACCAGACGTTTGGTCGCGCAACTATATAAACATAACGTTGTGTATACCTGGAATGGTCCAAGTCCCGTTTGTTGCCCAACAACAGCGTGGCGAAGTACGACGGCAACTTGAGTTTGCTCAGTTTGTCCAGAAGATCTTGCGCTTCGATGAAACTCGACCAGTCCACCACGCTGTAGACGATCACGAACGCGTCGCCCCATCGGATGTGATCGAACAGACAAGTCGTCTGCGCAAAAACGAAACAACGAAATTTTTTTACTGTCGATTTCGTAAATATATATATATATATATGTATGTATGTATACGAGTAATTATAAAACAACACCGTGTAGTTTGATGTCGTGTTAGGTTAGGTTAGGTTATTCGTTAAGTCTTTCGGATTCGCCGATAATGTTGCGACCGCGACGGAATAAAGACGAGATTGCAGTATTGAATACATACGATTTACTTACGAGTGTTTTTATATATTATGAAATAACATGTGCGTGTGTATCGTGAGACAAATAACTCGTCGCGTTGCGATCGGTGTGATTTTTTGGACGATTTCTTATACCGTGTGTACACTGCGGTCAATAACGGTCATAACCTCGGAGACGTTATTGTACAAACGGAAAAATGCGTATTTTATGTAGCTATGATATGATATGTTTGTACGATTGGGCGACCACTGTTGGTCGGCGGATCACCGTGATAAACGCGTACGGCTAATACACTTCGGTCTTATGAATCCCGAACGCCCACCCGTACTCGGAGTTTGTAAATTCATCACAACGTACTCGAACCGAAGAAATAAGCGTGAAGTCGGTTTTTTTAAATCATGTTTACGATCGTCACGCACACACTCGTGTTGTTAATAATCGTTTTGTCGCGTGTAAACGAACGGTGTGTACGCACTATTACATTATTTACGCAACGGCACGACCTTCACATACTGCAATATATGACGACTGATGTTTACGCTGTATATATATATAAAATATAAAAGATTGTAATCAGTCGGATCTTTTAAAGGAGCGGACTATTTTACCCGCCCCCTCTACAAAAACGACAAATAAGTAAAAAAAAAACATGTATCGTTTTTTAAATACTTTCTGGCCATTGTTTTCTTCCGAGTTCTATGTTCCAACCGATACTCTTCATTGACAAGCGATAATAATAATCGATTCGTAATCATTCACTGCGCGTCGTACACCGACCACCAGAGCGGCTAAGCGTCCAAAATCACGATTACGCCACTAGGTCGTAATATCATTATACGTCTCGTGTACATAAAACCTCCCGGGGGGGAAAAAAAAACCACACGCGCGCGTCATTCGCGAGTCAGACCGCACGGACTTGCAGCGAAACAAGATCATCGTAACAAAACAATCGACACGTGACAGGTGTTCAAAAATCTTGAGAACGACCAACAGTCATAATAAAATGTTCGTTTTGTCCGTATTTCCGGTAAATTTCCGCACCGATAATACGCGTCGCCGTACGTTGTCGTATACCGGGACACCAACGACCGTCCACAAGAACCGAATCGTCATCGCTGTGCACCGGTCGAGACGGGTATAATACGGTGTTAACGCACGGTTTGCTAGTGTTATGAACTTAGCAGTGCAACATTAGCAGTCATCAATCTGACCTGTCCAACAAATTTGTTGGTCATTTGTTGGATATTGTTGGACAACTTACAAAATTTGTTGGACTTTATTTTCGCCGGTATACTTAATTGAATTTTTGCACTGCAAAAGTTTGTTGGAGTGTTTTTTTTTGGCTCAAATTATAGAGTCTCATTTGTTGGATATTGTTGGAAAGGTCCCCGACATTTGTTGGACCTTAGTTTTTTTTTAATAAATTTTTTTAAATGCGCCGCTAGCGTGAAGTTGGACAACTCAACAAATGAGACTCTATAATTTGAGCCCAAAAAAAAACACTCCAACAAACTTTTGCACTGCTGGTGTGAACTTAGCAGTGCAAAAGTTCAATTAAGTATACCGGCGAAAATAAAGTCCAACAATATCCAACAAAATGACCAACAAATTTGTTGGATAGGTCAGATTGATGGCTGCTAATGTTGCACTGCTAAGTTCACAACACTCGGTTTGCTCTGGCCGACGCTCGTCCGGCGTCACGCGGTGAGAAATCGTCGTACCCCGTACGGACAGCACGCGCCGGCCATCGTGTCGAAATCCGTTTTTTGGTACGAAAACGCTGTTACGCCGCGCGACGCGTAACAAGGTAATATGCGTATTGTCATCGTCGCTCGTGTGTCGACGGACGGGTTGAAATCACGACACGCGCGCGCCGCGCAAAAACACTACGTCGTCATCGAACAATGATAATAATAAAAATAAAAATAACAACGATAATAACAACAATAATAACACACACACACGAGCGAAATATTCCGGCGGCGGAATCGGCGGATCGTCGACGGACACGTGTGGTGTTTTTTCTTTTCTTTTCTTCTTGTTTCTTCTTTTTGTGTTGTTTGTTTATTTTAATCAGCAGTGGCTCGACAAAGAATATCGTTATGCTCATTGTACCGCGTCGCGACGATCGGCGGGAGACGCGCGCGCCACGCGATTGTCCACGGACGACCGACCGGAACAAATCCAGACCGAAATCGACTTGGGTCTACGCCGCAGTAATCGTGTACATACGTATTAATTTAGGCGTACAATGTACTTCGTGAGTTATCTCATGCATGTGTGTGTGTGTGTGTGTGTAACACGATAATTTTACAATAGACGTTTTTCGGACAGGTACCCCCCCCCTCTCCCTCGCAGTCTAATAAGTCCGATATGCATATAAAATAGTGACCTCGTCCGTCCGATTTGTGTGTGTGCGCGCGCGCGCGCGCGTACGAGTGTTTACCACGACTCAACGTAAACCGTCGATATTTTTCCATATTTTTCTAGTTATCTTTTTCGGACGTTTTTGTTTTTTTGTCGAATTAAAAGTACAACATAACCGAAACGTAATATCGAATTGAAAACGTCACTAAAGTCAATTGTCGAACACGTAAAAACCGAAGAAAAATATTTCCGTCGAGTAAACTGTATAAATTGGACGTCATGTAATCAATTCGGTTGAAACGTGTTGGTGTGTATTGTACGTCTATATATAGGCAGGGTCAATTGCTGACGTTTTATTCGACTCGGTATCGACATATTTCCATCATCGTTGTATTATTTTATCATTACACACGCACGTATATATTGTATACGCGTATGAATCGTCGAGTTGTAACGAATCCAGAGACATACATGTTTGACGAATTGATCCTGCCAAGTCAAACTTTTTCGAATCAAGAGCTAACGCCATTGTGTCAAACATAGACGATCATATTTCACCGTATACGTGTACACGTTACCTAATCGGTTTTAAAAAAATACATAGGATCAGCAAAAAAAAAAAAATAACGAAATAAAAGCAAACATCAACATTTTTCATTAAAACATAATTATCATTGTCTATTTACCGCCATCCAATGTAATACGGTACAGTCATGTATGACGTAATAAAAACATTTTAAACGATAGCAACGGTTGTTTACACACAATGTAAAAATTATGACCCGCAGTTTTTGGGTATGTTTTCGTAAAAGGGATTACGTTGTATAAATCGTTTTTTTTTTCTCTCTCCGTTCATAAGCCCAAAAACTTTCTCTAATATTATGTTTAGGGGTTTTGTGACGATCATCGCGGCTTTCAAAAAAAAAAAACCCCACGGCTCTACGAGCAGTTCATCGAGTCATAACATTATACCTCGTGATGTCTGCATTGTTATACGAATAACGTAATCGATCTTATTCAAATAAAGTGTACTAAAGTCGTTGAAGTTTGACGTTGTTGTTCTATCGACATTGACATCCGTAGCATAGGTATTATTGCGCCTATTTGAAACGTGGCCGGTCATCGTCACGTCACCTGACTATCATTGCCCGTGATAATGTACTTCTAAAATGAAAAACTTTTTATCCATACGAGTCATTATGTTTGGTACGTTTGCTCCGTTACTTTCCACCGGACAGACAAAACGTCGTTGATTGTCTGTACGGGTCAAGCGTAAAAGGTCTTTGGGTTTTCAAAACGGTTTTGAACTCTTTGACGTTAACACGCATTTATTTTTCTTCTTCTTTCTTCTTATGGACGAGAAACACACGACGGTTTAGTGTTCGGAACACACACAGAAATCGGTTTATTATCCGAGACAAACATTATTAATCTGTTATGCACACGATCTGGCGTCGTGTCTTATGAAAACTCATAAGGCACGTCGTAGTCGTACAAACCGCGTTAAGTATTTTCGAATTGCGTCATATTGTTTACCGAAAGCCGTCGCTCGTAATCGCCATGGCAACTGCAACGAGTGATTGTTGCACGTGCACCGCCTTTAATTTATATAACGCATTGCGAACACATCGAAATACCGGCGCGTGTTGGCTTCGAGATTTCGTAACGACCCTTAGGGGCAGTCCATATTTAACAAAACATTTCGTAGCGCGCATTTTTTTTTTTGACAATTAAGAAATTTAAGTAAATTTATTGTTTATAACACAACACATACATTTAAAATACAATTTTTAAAATAAAATTCGGAACCCTCCTAAAACACCACTATCTTTATTTGGATTCGCTTCTGAAAACACATCTTCATGCCACTGTTGTCGAGCGGTATTTTTCAGCAGGGCGTTTAAGAACTTCTGGGTGAGGATTAAAATCAGAAAGAGGCCCTCCCCCCTCCCAATGTTTAATTTGATATAATTACACGATTGTCGTAGCGATCAACAATAATATCAGTTCTGTGCGACCACGAAAAATATTTTGTTAAAATATGTGCAACACCGTGTATACACGTATACAGACAACCGTGATTGTCAATATCGTCGAATATTTCTATAACGGCTAAATGATCTCCGTCTAAGCCGGAGATTATGATTTTTAATTCACGATGATTTCGAAAAATACGGTATAAGCCATAATAAACATATTCGTCTCAGTACACGGTCGACCGCCGCGCGTCTGCGAACAATCGAAATTCCTAACCTAACGCGTTTCCGTATTCGGAGGTCGTTTTTTTTTTTTATTCGTATTCCGTGAGCGTCGGTCTCGTCGACGAGACAATTTATTTATTTTGTATTTTTTTTTTTTGGGGGGGTGAAGAGGGCAAATGCCGATAAATCTCTTAACCGCCATCCACCGACCGTCGAAAGATTCTCGTACGGACGTCCCCTCGAGCGTTTTCCGCGCGTCGAACGAACTCGTCGCGCGAGGCCGAAACGCGTACGCGACATTGAGGGGGGGGGGGCTGGGTCGGGGTGTTGATGAACCCGATCGACGGACGGGTTCAACGAATCGACGTGTTCAACGTTTGAAACGGCGGCCGCGTATTGTGTTCGCGGTTGGCGACGCCTCCGGGCTAGACGGCACGCGGCATCCCGCGAAATTTAATAAGCATAACTGTACAAGGGCGTGCGCGAACCGGCGAGCGGGATCGGTTTTGGACACCGAAGGCCATCTAGCCGGAGCATTGTCGTCCTTTCTTTCGTGCGCCGCTTGCCGCCCCCCTCGCCCGTCCGCCGCTCTTCTTATTGTAACGACAGAAAAAATTCTTTTATCGATATGTTTTGTCAATATCGGCCGGCCGGAAAGCAACGGAATGCCATCGCAACGTCACGTGCACGCGATACCCGTCCTCGTCGTCGTTCGGTTCGCTTGAAAAACACGATTTCCGCTCGTTTCCGACAGACTTTCGAACGGTTCAAGCGCATTTCGTGAAACACATCAAGCGAATGGCGAACGACCGACGGAACGGGCCGGTAAATAATAAACGTTTAACGTTTAACTCAACAGGTCTTACCGTACGGAACGCATTTCGTGTCCGTCTTCGTTATTATCGTTATTATTATCGTTATTACGCGTCGACGACTGCGGTTACAACAAGGGACCGCGTGATTGGTATAATACCTGTCGGCGGGGGACGATTCCATGTATCTCGCGGTCGTTACTGTTATTATTTTTCGTTTTCCGGCGATCCGAACGTGTTGTGTGTACGGGGGCGTGGGTAACACGTAAAAGGTCTACAAAAGAACAGAATGTATAATGATATTCGTATCTCGTTTTTACGGACCGCCGGAACCGGCCGGAGAGAGAGAGAGAGACAGACAGAGAGGTCACGAGAATTACACGTTTACACGGTCGATTACTTTGATTTAGAAAAAAAAAAAATCACTTAAACACACGTACCGACGGGTTTCCGTCGTGTTATTATAATATTTTCGGGAACGACGCGTGTGAACGAAACGTAGTGTGTACCCGTGACGTTCGACGCGCGGCAAACAAATCGGAAACTCGCCGACCAGGCCTCCTAAGGCCTGAAAGCGTGTCGGGATGAGACTTTTGAGCGTACACACGCGCGCAGTCGTTTTTTACCATATATGCGTACGACGCGCGCGCGAATGGCCTTCTCTGCACGTATATTTCATCGTCTCCGCGACACAGTTAATTTCGACGCGACGCCGTCGTCGTAAGTCGCGCGCGTAGTCAACATACGCGTGTTACGTTTACGATTGGGACGTTTTGAACGTTTTCGTACCGCCGCACGGAATCGGAAGCACGGCGGCCGGACAACCCGCGACGGTCACTGTTAAAAAGCAATAAAAACACACGGGAAAACAATCGGCGGACTTTTTAAGGACCGAGAGGGGGGTGGGGGGTAAACCCCGACTGCTTTCTAATGCGCGGTGAATTCGTGTAATAAAAAATAAGCACGTGATCTTTTTTATTGCCGGACAATATCGTGAGAGTATTTTCACTAGCACGCACTTTTATTTTTCTCGTTCGTAACGCGTCATTCCGTTCTCTTAAGGCCGTCGCCGTCATAAAGGCCGGCCGGTGCTAATGGCGTTTTATGGCACGACGCGATTCGTCACGCGGCGCTCTGTTGCGTTGTTCGAACGCGACCGATATATTGTTTTATAACCTCCTCGGACGGTTAAAAAAAAAAAAAAAAATGTATATATAATTCGTTTGCGTTCTACAGTCAACGAAGTCGGTCGAAGGCGTATTACACGAGTGAAGCTCCGGGAACGACCGTGGTCGCGGTTAATGGAATCCGATTAAACGAATCGGTCGCGTCAGGGCGGCCGACCGAGTCGGGTTGTCCGGGTACGTTTACGACCGTTCGGGTGTCGAGTCGTGCGGAACGCAGCGGCACAAGAGACGACGACGAAGACGCAATTATATTCACGAACACGCGTATGGTATTTTTTTTCCCCCTGTCGTCCGAAGCACGCCGGGCGCGGGTTAGGTTAGACACTTCTTCTTTGCCGCACGTGTTCGCGCGCGTTGGCGACTTATCGTACGATCACGATCGTACGATATCTGCCCACGGAGATCACATCTCGCACGTTGACTGGCGATTGTTGACCTACGCGCGCGGAATGACGCCGTAAACAAATCATCGTCGACAATGTGATTGCCACGGCGCGAACGAACAAAAAACACACACACACACTTTTTGTCACGAAAACTGTGCGCCCCGGGCGTCTACAACGATAATAACGCGTCGACGCGTATCAAACGTTTCGGACGGTTAACCAAGACGGACGACCGAATCCATCTGGTGATCACGTGAGATCGCCGCGTGCACAACACGATGTTTTGCGTTACGCTACAAACGAGCGATGTGATAACGAAATCGCGTTATTGACGCGATACGTTCGATACGCTTCAACGCTGGTCCGGACCACGTCCGTGTATTTTGGTAACTAATCAGTGGCGTCATTTAGTTCCGGGGTTGTCGAATCAATGTTCTACGCTAATTTATAGTAATAACCTTAGATTGTATATGACATGACAAACGGTGGATGTCGGATAAAATAATAACAGTTGAACTTTATCAAAAGTATGATTAAAACCACGATTATATTGGGTTAAATCGTGGTCATGTGCTTTTTCGATTAACACGGTAATGGTTATCGTTAACGGCAGCGTGTAAATTATTAACCTTAATTCAAAGTGTACATCCATGATGGTTTCCACGTTTATTGTTTGGGCCGTTTGAGAGCTTATCACATTTGGTATTTTTTTTGTTTCGTTTCGTTCTTTTTGTGTGCGTGAAAAGCGTAAAAAACTAAAAGTAAAAATATCGAAAGGCGGTGCAGCCAAGACGAGAGACGGAGAGAGAAAAACAAAAAGCTGTTCGCAAAACATTCATAACACGTTCAATGTGATGAGAAGAGCAACTTCAGAACTCGAATCTCAGGTAATACTTCACTAGTCGTTAACGACAATGAATGTAGCTGAGAGAGTAATGAATTTCTATTATTATTATTTAAATTCCGTTTTAAATTGCCCGGTTTGTCCCTATCAAAAACTGAAATGACTAGATATACGAATGTACTGAAACAGCAAACTGTCCGATTTACACTTTTCAGTCAGTAAAGCGTCTAGTGGTTACTTCGTGTTTTGTCGTCGCGCGTTTAAGATCCACGACACCGGGTAAACAAAACGCGGACCGTACCGGAATCGCGGCAATGTCACGGGCGTATGAACGAATTGTTCGGATGAGAACGATGACCGAAAGTGGTCATTGTTTATGGGTTCGTCCTACCCTATGAACACGACAATTGTCCGTGAAAAAATTGATTCGCTCCGACTCCCCTGAGGCGTTCACACTGACACTTGCCTCGGATCTTGAGAAAATTGGTCACAGGCGGCCACTCCGTTTTATTACAAGGATTCGGCGTTTTTATCACCAAGTCTCGAAATATAAAACACGTCGTGTCGTGCCATAACAAAATAATTAGTTCACATAACTTAAAAGAAAATTATTACGGATAACCAAAACGAAAAATCCTCGTTTGGTTTTAACATTTTAACTCTTCTGAACGGTAATCATACAACGAAATAACGGGCGATTATAAATTTGAAATCGATTAGATTACGATAACAACGACGACCAACACTCGTATGTATTTTGCAAAAGCCGTCCGGACAATCTAGAATACTATATCGTTAAACGCTGTAAGTAAGACATTCACTCTTTCCATTCGCGCGCGCATTGCCGAAATCATAATAAATCGGCCGGCAACGGACGACGGCATCGGTTATTTTCTTCCGTTCTCTAATTTCCAGAGGCAAATATCGTTCGCGTCACAACGTTACGCCGGTCCGATTGATTTCGTTTGGCCATTCATTCATTGTTCACCGTTGAACGCACGCCTCCCTCGTTGTCATTCTGCCGGTCGCGTACACTTCTCGGGCAATCACGACTCGCGTCCGCGCCTCGTCGTGTGCCGCGTATAAACAAATTCGTAATTTACCTAACCCAACGCGCCTAAACGTTCGTTATCATTAGCGTCGATTTGCACGTGCTGTTGTTGACTTTTTCCCGGCGTACGCGGATAACATTCGTGGCGCGTTCAATTAAAAGGAAAAGTGAAAGCACGCGGAGAAAGAAACCGAAACCGTTTTCGACATGGATTCGTAACACACCCACTTGCACCTATACATATATGACGTGCGGCGAATGTAAGACGCACAGAGACGGCGCACTGAGAACTAGAATGTTCAAAAATGATTTCACGACCGTGGGAGTAAACGTCCTCGCCACCACGTTTGTAAACGAGACGTACCCAGCTTTGCCGGGCCCCTCTATTTTTTAAGGGGTTATGCCTGATTTTCAAACGAAAAATTTGTCCGATTACACACGAAGACTAATAAATCGAATGGCATCGCGACCGTAATAAGATTTAAGTAGAATATAACGAGCATTTTTATACGAGTACATCGCATACGGTCAGTCTCATTGCAATAACAACACGTGGGGCCTGTGAAGATTTCTAATTTTTTTCTTTTTTTGTAGACCCGGGCCTCTTGAAAATAAGGTTTACGGCCGGCGCGTAATCGTACACCTTAACCCAGGGGTCGTCTCCAATCTTTTTTTGTTTTTTTGTTTTACGGCGAGCCAACAAATCCGAGATAAGCCTCGGCGTCGCGAGCCAACGCGTTATACGGCGAAGAGAACAACAACACTCGACAAGATGTACGCTGGAAGTCGCGCGTTTTCACGCCGATTGCCGATTTTCGATTAACGACAAAACGTCAGTAAACGTCGGCGGGCCGGTCTGATAAGCTTGGCGAACGACTCGGGCAAAACCGATTCTCAAACGTCTCGCACGACCGCGTGCAGCAACGGTCCCGTTGATGTCATCCCGTCATGCGTCTGACCGGAAAATTACGGATTCGGTACCGCGACACGTCGTCTCGGGGGGGCTGCCGTTACATCTATTTTATCATCAAGTGATTGTCGTCCGCGTAGTGAGCGTTTGGCAAACCGTTTTTTTTTTTTGTACCGTACACGCACACCGCGATGACCTCGTCGTTCTTGTCCATTCGATGTTACAGACCGCGCCGTAGAAACAATAACAATTAGTCATACTATTCATCACGTTTGCGTTGTTACGGAAAATACGAAGTATATTTTTATATCCGTAGACTCGGTCGTTGGCGTGTAAAAAAACGTGCGCGAAAAATAATAGTTTTGCTGTTCGAAACGCCCGCCGTAATCGGGCGAAATATTTATGGATTCGTACAACAACGACAACGACAAAATGATCGTATCGGTATCATACCAGTCGCGTATCGGCGGTTCAAAGCGAAATCACCGGCGCGGGCCGGTATCGATTGTTTGTACGTTTTTTTTAATTTGCGGCGCATCGAATACATTAACGCAAACGTTGTGTTTATCGGTTTTCGCGTCGCAACAATTATTATAACGTTAAGACGAATGTCCGTTGACGACGGGTCGAATATCGCAATTGTTTAAGCGGCTAACCGCGTAACGAATTGATTTTCTTGCTACGCTGGTCGATAAAACGATATTTAATAATTACGTTGTCACTGGCCGCGGATAGTCGACAAGAAATGCGCAATCGTTGCAGGACTGTGGACGTTCTAAAACAGCAGATTGCGCACGATTCTTTATTGTTATTATTATTTTTTTTAAACCCGTGCAAACACGCAACGGCGCAGCACGAAACGTTATCGATTTGAAAACAACGATGTAAGTTATTCAACACCGATTGTTACGCGTTACGACTTGACCGGTACGGTGTCGCGGTTGCGCTAGAACTCTCACCGTCGTTTACGAGCGACGAAACGCGATGATCGACTATCATATATCACTTTCCGACAATCTCTAATTGCGGAAAACTGGCAGAGTTCGTCAACAGCAATAGAAACGTCGACAACGTTCGTTTCTGGTAAACACGTGTTCGCGGCGGGTTCCGGGGTGCGCGTCAGGAGAAAATGAAAATTTATTTTGATCTTTTGAAAAAAAAAAAATGTTTTCAATGTATATATACATGTATAGTCTATACGGTATTATACGCGTACGCGCAGACCGTAAATAGTTTTAATATTTATTTGTACAAGAGGTACCTAAACTTATTTTGCCGTTATACACCTCTACATAAAATATACCCGGAGTGGGCCACCCAAACCTAATATAATTTCATATAAAAAAAACTATGAAATATATTTCCGATTTTCTCGGCAATTTTTTAAATCGACGAAGTCGAATTCACGCAAAATATAATCGACCGTCGATATCACTCAAGTAAGACACCGTCGACAAGTTACCACCGACATCTACAGCGAAAACCGGTATTTAATAGTCGCACAAAAGTTAAGTCTCCCCGGTAAAGTTTATTCGCGCACGGACCGAACGTTCGTTTACCTGGCCGACGGGGCCGTTCACGCGCGTTAGAGGGGGGTCAGGGGGGTGGGGGGTCAGGGCCAGACGACGGTTTCCCGTGTTGGCGCGGTAACCCGTCCCCCGTAGCGAAAACCCTCGCGCGTCCGGAACACGCGATAATTGTTTGTGAAAACGCGTGGGGGGTCGCGGCGCGATCGATACGAGAGAAGCTCGCCGGAGGCGACGACCGGCAGTGACGCCGAAAAAACGACCGCCCGATAGGGTCAAAGGCCGTCAAAGGTCGACCGCCGCGTTCGCCGTCCGGTCCGATTCGATTCCGTGCCGCCGTCGTTTTCACGCCGAGGTATCCCCGGTATCGCTGATATCCGTTTGAATTGTCGTTTTCCCGCGCGAAAATCCCGTTATTAATGGTACGCACGGAAAACGTAACGAATTCGGGAATACGGAGGGGGTGGGGGGGACCACCTGTCGTGTCGTTGTTATTGCGCGACGACGGGCCGCCCTTTCGACCGTTCGTGCCGCGGCGTGTCGTGTCAAAGAAAATCGTGCGGACGACGTGCGACGTTTTTACTCCGGGCCGACGGTCTCTCGAAACGCACACGTCGTTTTCAAAACGGTTTTACGTTTTTTTTTTTTTTTTTTTTACGACGATATTGTCGTACGTCACTCGACTGTGTACGACGCGACGTTGTGTAATTTTGAAAAACATTTATTTCGCGAAGTCGTTTGTTTCTGGCTTTCTCGACAAATATTTTATTTATACTCATGTACGTGTATATACTGTGTATACTTAATACACGCGCGCGTATAACGTTTTTGTCGCCCGCACACGCGTACGCGACGGTGATATACGATCGCGAAACGATCGAATGACGTTCGCGGATCTCGTTTAGGAGTCGCTGCAAGTCTCGGGTACCTGTAACTGTACTGTAACAGGTTACGTTTCGGTGTAATGGGTGTTTCGTTTCGATATTATGGCTAAAGTCGGCCCGAGCGATTCGTTTACGGCTCATAATGTTTGTACACTCGACCCGTTCAAAACGATCTGTTCATTTGAAATTTCATTGTTTTATTCACGAGGACGCGTGAACTCGTACAAGCCGTCGTTCGGTAAAGCGCAACTTTCGAATGCGTTTTTAAATTTATTGATTACCGACAGTCGTTGGCGAACGTTTAAAAATGCCGGAACGAAAATATCGATAACGTCCTCCAAACGTGTTCAAAATGTATGTATGTATTGCGTTACGGTTTGCTTGTTGAACGTGGATCGTATAGTTTGCCGCACCGTGTGAAATAAATTATAAAAACCGATTTGAAAACGTAGACCGTGAAGTATGCGGTCGGACGCGCGAGTCGTGTTTCGTTATTGAAGTATCAGCGTCTGGCCAATTCGAACGCCGAGTACGGACTGTATTTTTTTACTGTGTTTTTTTTAATTTTTTTATGTTGAATGGGAAACGTCCAGTGGGGATTTATCGCTTCCTAAAAACGAGGCGAAACGACGGATCGTGTCCGTATAATAAATCGCGGCGATCATCTCGCGTACAACGGCGCGCGACGGACGAACAGTACATAAATCGCCGCGGATAGGTCGAAAAACAGAAAAAAACGAAAACGCGAGAACAGTGTAAATCGAAACTGTCGGTTAAACTCGAAACGCACAACGACGGCGGCATGACGAAACGGCGTAGAAAACGGCGACGTCGTCGGTTTCCGTACGAAATACGTGTTTCGGTTCGTCAAAAGCAACAAAAAAAAACGAAGTCCCATACGCGTTTTCATTGTACGTTACCATTGAATATTATTATTATTCTCGCGAACGACGTGTGTACGTTCGAGTGTCGGAGGAAAGAAGACAATAAAAAAAAATCAAAAAAAATCACGTCACGACAGAGGAGCCGTCCGAGATCCTCCGTATCACGTCCGGGCAGACGCGCCGTTCTACGATCTCCTAGAATCCGTTGTTGTTATTATTACTATTATTATCGTCGTTGTCGTCGTCCAGCGCCGGCAGAACTAATTGGATACGACGTGATGCAGTTCCGATCGTCTTCTTTTTTCCCGACGACTGCCGGCGAGTCGTGATACGAGTGGGTTCACACAAATCCAATCGCCGAGACACAATGAAAACGTAGACATCCTCCACTCCGTACCACCCATCGAACGTTATTAAAATCGTTATTACACGTAGTATATACGCTTGCAAACTAAAACGATAATGAAAGAAATGCCGAAAAGATAATACACGATTTTTAATATATTTTTTTTTTTACGAATAATAATAACACGCCTTTCACGCATCGTTCTCGTTGTACGCGACGAAAACAGTTCCCGATACGGGAAATCATACGGTTTTCAACGGGGTGGTGTGGGGTGGGGGACCTCGAGGACATGACTATCGACAAATGGTCGATACGACTTATCCCGCGATCGTTATTCACGAGTTTACGTGTTAGATTTGTACGCGTGCGCCTGATCGATAAATAAATTCGATAACATTTTTTTCGTTCGATTAGGCGTGCGGTTAACCGTCGGGTCGAGTGAAACTATCGTAAAAAAATTCTGCACATCATATGCCGTAAGTGAGAGAGAGATCAAAGAGATCCAATTAATTTTTATATCGAAAAACGTGACCGAAAAGAAATTTTATTATTTATCGCGCGCGCGTGACGCGTTAAACGAAACGTGATAAACATTTCGGATGCAAAACGTATCGGTACGTACCTTTCGCCGCGATGGGGTAGTCGGCCGGCGAGTCCGTTGTGCGCGAACGGTGTCTGTCGAACGAGCGCAATCGTAACGCAACAATAATAATAACAACAGAGGCGGACTGAGTTTTTAGGAGGCTGATGTTACGATTTTCCGTTTTAAATAAAACAAATAACTTGATCATGTATACAACGCATAAAGGACATGTTTGGAAAAAGTAAAACCGACTTCGAAAAAAACGCACTAAAATGTGTGAAATAATTCACAAAAATCTCGTCGTCGCCGGATTCCAAATTGACACGTGGCGTCTTGTTTATATCACTCCCAGACCAAATATTGAAGGTATTTTCAATTTTCACTTACGCATTACTCAATTTAATACTCAAGAATATCGCCGACATTGACAGAGAATTTTGTGAATATTTTAACGCTTTTTAGTGCATTTTTTCGGTTTTATTTTTTCTTCATTTACAAGCGTTTATCTGTAACGGCAATATAATGTGTAGCTATCGTTCAAAATGTCAGGTATTGTATTATTTCGTGTGGGCCTGGCCGGACGCACACGTCGATTTATACACGTTTCCGTTAATTTTTTTGTTTGTTTTTCACCGCGTCCGTCGCACGCGACAAGCATTACCCCCCGGCAAGCGTTTTTTGCCGGGCGAATCCCGACGTACGCCTGTACGTGTTTCACCTCTAGTGGTGTTACGGACGAGAGACGGACTTGCCGGTCGTAACCCTCGACGCGCCGGGTATGACGTCGCCGTCTGGTCACAACTGTCGTGTCGATACCGGTATAAGACGCCCGGGAAACAAAACGGATTTTCCTCCGCCGCGACAGACAACAGCAGCGATCGTCGGCGATCGTTTTCATCGTTCGAAAACGGAGGGGAAACCGCCGGTCGGAACGAACGCGTCTGCAGCGGCGTATGGCCCGTACCCTCCGATCGACAGCCGCGGAACGGCGTCCCTGAAGCAGTAAAACGTTCTATCCGATCGGCGTTCGCACGCGGTTGAACGCACGATACCATATCAGCGTTGTTTCGACCGGGTTTGACCGGGGAAAACGGCCACGGACGGATAGAAAAACGACAGATCCGATATCGGCTGACAACAACAACAACGAGTGTTCGTAATCGTTGCGTTTCGCACCGCCGCGTCGCACGGATCCAAACGCGCGAGGTAGTCGACCTTTTTCCACGGCTGGTACGCGCGAAACGTCGTGGCCGGGGCGACGTGTACGGATTCAGATGCGGTCTGAAGAAATTTTAAATTACATTTTCCGTTATTATTTATCGTGGTAAAAGTCATGAGAAAGTATCGCAGACGCTGAATAAACAGACAATAAACGAGAGACGTTGTAATAAATCTCGTATCATGACGCACGTATTACTTGGATGAAAAATGTGCTCCCATCAAAGCATAGGAAAATAAATGTAAAACGTTGCGGTCTGTTCATAAACGTTTGGAGAAATCGTTTGTCGGGTATTTCGAAAGACACGAATAAAATGTAAAATACTTTTATTCGCTTTTGTCCGACGCAACGGGGCAAAACGCCAGTGCGAAATAATTATTTTGTGCGTGAAGAGGACGGAACTGTCGTCGAGTCTCATAATGCGTATGAAAAAATTTCATCTGCATAATTATACGTGCGAAGTAAGTCGTCAAGCGATTTACAGACGCAATTATCATAGGTTTTTTTCACTTCGAAAATTAATTGTTTTGAAACGATAAAAACGAGACTAGTTTAAGCGCGTCGACCGTTCGGCCAAAATAAACGTTTGACGTCGCCAGACTTCCCGCACCGTCCAACAGATGCTAATTGATTTGCCAAAAAGAAAAGAAATAACACGCATTACACCCTATAATCGTTCTGTATTAATCATCCGCTCGTTTCCCCAGTGGCTGGTAAAAAAACCGTTACGGAAAGACGCCGTTCGCACACGTGAATACGTATACGCGCCCGAAGCTACGGGTTCCGTTGCAAATATACAAGAGAGCGTATGTACAAACATCATGTTCCCTGGGCGTTCATATTTTCGCAATTTCTACGTCTTCGTCGAGCTACTCGTACCCACCGGCCGATCGTGTATTATTAGCCGACGCGATCTGAATAATCGGCCGTCGCTCGTAAAATTGTTTGTGCACAGTTAAGTCGTAAAAAACGAAACAAAATGTACGTACACTGGTCAGACGGCACTCGCGCGCGGTTTAGTGCCTTCTGACCGTGTTACCGTACAGCATTATTATTATTATTTATAATGCACATATACATAACGCGTATGGTATATTGTCGTCTGTCGTTGCGCTCGGCCCGTAATGGGCCATAACGATATTACCGTCATGACCACCGGACGGATGCGCTCATTAAATTTCAAGACGACTTTTACGTAAGACAATCTCACACAACACCGATTTTACGCCGACAGGAAATCGACTCCAGAAAACTCTCTACGCGCGCGCACGTAACCGTTTATTTGTTCCGGGACGACACGCTCTCGAACCCGAGCAGATATTTTCGAGCACTATTCACATACCGGCATTGGTACACGCGAATCGTACGTTTACGCGTGCCGGCGTCGCAGGCATTGTACTCTGACGTCAGATTCGTTCTCGGCAAAGAGACATTTATATATTGGGACAGCCAACCTCACGTTACCAAATACTCATGGACAGAACGTCGTAAGTACCGTCGTAGACCGTCCGTCAGTGACAATAACACGGACCGCAGTGCGAGTTTATCGTAGCACTCCGTCAGTGTTCGGTTAGTATTTCGGGGGAAAAATCTTGCGATTACATACACTCTCCCCGTGTCTGCAAACAAACGCGTTCGACCCGATTAAACTTCCGGAGTTAACGAGCGAACAAACCGAGAAACCGCGTGTGATGATTTCCACACGAAAAGGTGTTATCGGACGCCGTCGTCCGTTTCCGCCCGTTCGACTTTTGTCGTCATGCGATTGCGCGCGGATCGTTTAATGTTCAGACACTTCGCACGACGTTAAACAGACCTAACCGGATGTATCCGTGCACGACAACGCAACGAGGTTTTGTCCCGTTTCTCCGTATACGAAAATCGTACGGCGTCGGAAGCCGAGCGCCTCGTGTTTATCCCCTGTGCACGACAACGCACGACGACAACAACGATAACAACTCGTTTTTTAAGTACGATATACCAATTATAACGTGTGCGCTCGTCGTTTTGAAATCGTTTTTTTTCGTTTCAAAACGAAACGTGACGTTACGCGTTCTAATCGGTCGTTGTGTTACACGAACGGATAAACATGTGGTAGGTATAACTTATGGTATCTATTGTAGTACCAGTAGTAATAGTAGTAGTAATAGTAATAGTAGTAGTAGTAGTAGACAGACACGTTATTATGTTGCGCAAGAAGATGACTCGGGTCTTGGGAGACGATTCCCCGGTCTCCCTCACTCCCTCTCGCTCGCGAACGCGCTCGCACGCGAAACGAGATTGTTGCATTGTTGTCCGGATCACGTATCTTATTTTTCTCTCTTTATCTTTTAAACGCGCACACGACTGTTACACGCGGGACTTAGACTATATACATACATACATATATATTTACATATGTGTGTTATGTACGCTCTAAAGTACTTACCGAACATTTGCATGTGTCGAGTATTTCCACTTCTGTGAGAACGCTATCGAACGTCACGTCGTGTCTGTACAACAGGTCTACGTAACAAAACAAAACAAAACGAAAAAGGATTAATTAAAAGTGCGTTATGCAAACGGCGTGATAAACGTTAACTATTTTTTAAATCAGTAAACGTACTTCGTAGTCCGTACCTGTGCAGGTACATGCATTACGCATACGCCTGCGCCTTCGTACATGTATATGTTTATAAACCTATGTAACCGTAATACGATATTTTAAATCAACGTGATGTTGCGTTAGTCTACATAACAAGAAAGGGTTTTCAATTTCCTTTATTATCATAATATTATGGATTTCAAAATTAACCACGTAGCGTGCCGTTCAGAAAACAAGTAATTACGGTGCATGTTCACCGTGATAAACATTCGTATGTTGATATTCAATTTTATAAAAATTCTATTAGTTTTCTTCGTGTAGGATAACTCGTTAACAATACGTACATTAACGATCGTAACGAGAACATGTTAAATGAAAAAAAAAACATAAAAAAACGAATAGAACTAGTAGGCGATTGAAACGTAACCGTTAGTTAATTTACAATACTACTGAAATTCGTATGCCGACGTTGCTTTTCGTTTGAACCGTATGACATTCCGAAAACATTATTTTGTGTCGATCGATCTTGGTCGGATACGTTTAAACACTACGCGCGTACACGTACGTATTTCGGGTAGATCCATAAAGTGGCGGACCTCCGGGATCGTTATCGTTTTCGTCGAGAGTAAAAACGGGGGTGGGTAGGAAAAGAAAAAAACCATCCGCAGTCGAGAACGAACGAACGCGCATCGCCGTAAAACAATGAACGGAATAAAAGACGCGCGCAAAATGTTCGAAAATGTTTACGAAACGATTTCCGACCGGAGTGTGCTCTCGCGGACACGTGGAACACGTCCGTATTTGACGCGTCTACGGGTAACGTATTTTTTCTTACGAGGACGGCCCCGCGAGTCGCGCACTTCGTTTTACTTCGCCGCGGGCGAGCGACGCGTTTTGTCCGCCCACGGGGGGCTTTGTGATAATAACGCGAGATCGAAAACGGTTTTTTACGGACTTCAAAGACGGGGGAAAAAAAAAAACAACAAAAAACCGATTTGAAAACGAGAAGCGTGCGCGTTAGTAGTTAATTGCGTTACGTCGTCTCGTCCACCGTCGTCGGGTCGTTGGCCTGGCCGCCAACGTAACTCGTACACGGGGCGCGGGAACCACCGGACGAAAAACCGTAATCGCCTTTCGATTGAGACGTACGGAGGACGCGGATTTTCGCGTCACGAGCGAAGGTCCCCGCGAAGGTAGGGAAAAAAACTCGTCCGATCATCACGTGAGCGCGGGGTTCTTTTTTTTGTCGTCGCATTTTACAGGCAGCGCCCGGCCGGCGACGGCGAACACGAGACGCGCGTGCAGTGCATACGTTTTTTTTTTTCGTTATCAGATCGGCCGCGGCCAAATGAACACGTTCGTACGCGGTCGGTCTCGAGAGAAAAGAAAGGGGAGGACGAAAAAAATAAAACACGCATGACGTCGTTACGTTTTTTTTTCTTCGACCGTACTCGTCGTCCAAACACGCGGTATCGCGGCGCGTCGATCGACGTCGACACACGCCGTCCGCGCGATTCCACACGAAAACCGTGTTCGCGCGAACCCCCCCCCCCCCGGGCGGCATTCGCTTATTGTCCGGTTTCGAGCCGGTTACCCGATCCGTGTTCAGACGTAAACGCTCGACTGAACGGGCACAAAATCGTCCGAACTCCACCCGGTCGAATGCAATACAAAAACCGAAATGCCGCCGTAAGGTAAATCCGTACGCGTCGCAACGTGTGCGCCCAAACCCCCCTTTGAGAATTTCTAAAGCGGAAAATTGTGCAAGATAACATTTTTGGCCACAGACGACCGTCGATTAGATTTTTCACGATCAATTCCGGTGGTTACTGATGTCTCATGAAAATTAGAAATTATCTTCACTGTACAAATCGGGTTTCCATATCATTCTAGGACCCGGCCACCACGCCCTCGCACTAGAAAAAATCCTGCGCGCGTTGCTGACACACGGTTTAACGTCCATTCGATTATTCGATTATTTTAATACGAACCTCGGTCATGTATTATATAGATTCCGCGCGCCGCGAACATCATACTCAATTATTTGGCACGAAGCGAATTGAAAAACACTCGTGCCACGACACGGTTACGTACGGACGTCTTCCAAAAATCGACTTAACGCAACGTTCATCCAATAATCGTCCACGCCGAACTGATAATACGTCTGGCAAGTAAGTAGATTTGGCAATCTAGCATACGACTCTATTTAACGAGCACAATAAAGTACAATATTAGTTTTAGAAAATTTTCTAGAACGCACCTCTCCGTCGAC